>JBBGZY010001291.1:1200000-1800000 GCA_037952925.1 Lithobates clamitans
CTAACGGTACAAAACCTTCATTTACAGACTTTTTTTTCAAAATCATGCAACGATTCAACTGTCATTCCTACAGGATTTTCTATCAGTTTACTAAGGTGCCTACTGTTCTGTCTATCAGCCACTCCCTTCATCAGATGCTGCTCTGGTAACATAAGTCTACCAAAGTGTCCTCTCAACTGCAGAGACTGTATTGAAGTACCATCAACCTTGTTAAGAACGATTGTATCTGAGTTGCACGTGATATTAAGGGTCCATTGCCATATTGTCTGGAACTGTGAAGTGTGCTATTTGCTACTGTAGCCACCTTGTCCTAAACAGGGGCTACTATGTTAATTTAGTTTTTGGCTAGGCTGTAGTTAGCTCAGACTGATTGTATAGTTTTTCACCTGGTTTTTCCCTAAGCTTAAATTGGCATGTGATTTTTTTCACTGTCATTCATAGATGTCACTGGTATCAATGGTCATAGTATGAGATTTCACAAACAAAACTAAATTAGGAATATTTTTATTTTCTTCAGTCAATCTAGTAGGAGGTTTATGCCACAGGATATAACTATTTTGATCAGGCCATGTGTTCCCTGGTCTGAGGTCTAAGAGGGTGGTGCTAGATGTTGAATTGGTCCTAAAGCTGGTCCTAAAGCTGTCCTGTCTGGTCTAGAGGAAGCTGTGTCAAGGAGGAGAACCAGGGGAGGCCCCTTGCTAGAGATAGCCAGTAAGAAGGCTGTTTTTTCAGAAGGGTCTGGTAACTCACTTGGAGGATGTACTGAAATTTGGGAACATGCTTACAGTGTTGCCAGGTCAACTTAAAGATTCTGACACTGTGAAGCTGGACATTGATCTAGAGAGTCTATAAGTGATCTGCTAAGATATCTGGGACCCCTAACCCTCACCTTCATAACTGTACTGCAATAAAACTTTAAAAAGACAAAAGTGACTGGTGCAAAATATCCTTTCTCGGCCCCCCTATTTTAGCCATGGACCCAACCCTGGCCTTTATAGATGCTATACTGAATTTGGGGTGTGATAGGGGTGCTACATTACTTCTGCTTATCCAAGTAATATTTGTTCCAGCTTCCTTGATGTTGGTGTACCTTTTCTCTAACTTAGGTACCAATCAACTGGCCCTGCCCACACACCGTATCACTGTGTACAGTATCTCTCAAAAGTGAGTACACCCCTCACATTTTTGTAAATATTTTATTCTATATTTTCATGTGACAACACTGAAGAAATGACACTTTGCTACAATGTAAAGTAGTTAGTGTACAGCTTGTATAACAGTGTAAATTTGCTGTCCCCTCTAAATAACTCAACACACAGCCATTAATGTCTAAACCGCTGGCAACAAAAGTGAGTACACCCCTAAGTGAAAAAGTCCAAATTGGGCCCAATTTGCCATTTTCCCTCCCCGGTGTCATGTGACTCGTTAGTGTTACAAGGTCTCAGGTGTGAATTGGGGGCAAGTGTGTTAAATTTGGTGTTGGCACTCTCACTCTTTTATACTGGTCATTGGAAGTTCAACATGGCACCCCATGGCAAAGAACTCTCAGAGGATCTTAAAAAAAAAATTGTTGCTCTACATAAAGATGGCCTAGGCTATAAGAAGATTGCCAAGACCCTGAAACTGAGCTGCAGCATGGTGGCCAAGACCATACAGTGGTCTTGATAGAATAAAATATTTACAAAAATGTGAGGGGTGTACTCACTTTTGGGAGATACTGTATATGTTTGTGATTCTCAACCAGTTGTCTCCATCCAGATTTGAGTTTAATATAAGGATTAAGTCCCCCAAAAGAAAGATACCCTTGCAATAGGTTTAAAGGATCAAAAAGTTCACCTTTTGGAACATGTTACATGTTCCATCTGTATTTACGGTGGAACATGTAACATGTTTTGGTAGCTGCAGCCTCTTCCCCCTCCTCCCCAGTAACAGCAAGCCTTCTCCGGGTGCCCGCTGTCATTGTTCGAAAATAACATGGCCGTGCGTGGCTTCACCAGCCCAGCCATGTCATTCATTCATAGTGCTCTGTGAATCAGAAACTACAAGTACTGACAGCCTTTGCAGCTTTCAGCTTGTACTTTTATTGAACTACTATGGTACTGTTGGGTAGTTCATTCTCTCTTCCTGCCAGTGTGTATCTGCCTTCCTGTATGAGGTACAAGCAGACAGATTCACAGATCACAGATAAGTCTGCAGGAGTCTTGCATGGCACCCGCGATCTGCTGATTGTGGGTGCAATGCTTTACAGGGTCCAAGTAAAAAATGAAATAAATGCACATTTTTTTACCTGCAGAAAGATGTGCATTTATTTTATTTTTCTAAAAGGTGAACTTATCCTTTAAATAATCATAATCAAATGTGAAAAGCATAACTGCCTTGAGTTAGAGATAATATATAATTATGAACTCAACTTCTTGAATATACATACAGAAGTCCTTATGGGTCTGCAATTAGAGTGGCACATCTCTAAAAAATACCTCTACAAAATTCTAAATGGAGCCATATGTGTTTAGTAAGAGTAACCTAGTATATGTTAAAATGCAATGTGTATTCAGCAAGCAGGCCACATTGACATGTGCAGAGCAGAGAGATTAAATGTTTCAGTGTGCAAAAAAGAACCCATATATGTTAATTTGTGACCCAATTTTAAACATTGCTTGAATAGTCTGGCTGATTCTGATCTCCTGGGGGTGATGGAAGTTAAGTAGTAGTGTTAGAAAGTACAATTTAATTAGGTTACACTTAAGCTGGGTACACAGATTCCTGCATCCACACAGTTGCAGGCATAAAAACATACCATAACATGAATGTCATAGGGCAACAATTAGGTTGAAGCCAAATTATTCTAGCAGTTTATTTTGGATTGTGGGTAGAATGCAAAGCACCTAAAGACGTAAACAACTGGTGGTAGAATATAAAGTGGTTGATTAACTTAAAGCAAATACATTGTTCCGTTTGCAAAAGTTGCATTTTTCAAGAGAATTTTTCCCAGGGCATAGTGCAGGAGGTGAAGCTCTGCAGACTTCCATTATCCAAAAATGTTCACATAAAATGAATTTTTTCTAAAAAAAAACATTCCTTGCATGTGATTTGGTATTACCGTATTTTCAATATAAAATGTCACATTTACTAAGCTCTGGGGAAAATACCCTTTCAAAGTGCAGCTTCCCATGAAAGTGAACAACCTATTTGCCTTTGGTAAACTGGTAACAAAATATAATAATATCCACCTAAATGGTTTACATAACTATAACCAAAATGCATGTTGCAACATCAGAGGTGGACAAGCAGTGGCAATAGAAAAGTCTACAACTGAAACATTAGGTCAAGGGCAAGAAAGCAGCCTTTATCTGTGCTTCTGGTAATGGTCGTGCGGTAGTGGAGCCCATAAAGTCTTTAGTACCACTGCCTGAACAAGACAGGAAATGGCAGCTGCAGGTAGAGAAGAGTTGCTCTGCTGAGACATAAAAATACTCAGGGACATAACTATGAATCTTGGGGCCCCATAGCAAAAGTTTGATGGGGTAGGTGACCCGCTCTCTAGCAGCTTTCAGCATCAGCTGTGACTATACATGTAATGGTACTTAACATAAAACATGTCTAATTCAAGTACAGGCAGCAATAGAGCTGTCAGCATAGTCAATACACTACTAAGGACCAGTGCTGTAGTTGTAGTTGTAGAAGCAAAAATATAAACTGCTAGGACAAAAAATGCTTCTTCCTGCACAGAGTGGAATCTGTGATTAGCGATGATCCTGAAGTTTAATTTCAGCCCTATTATACTTGACTGTTTAGTTTATCTTACATCCTCCCTAATGGGGGCTTTCTTCCACCCCAGGCCCTGTAACAACTGTGTGGGCTGCTATGGCTATTGTTATGTCACTGGCGTTACTACAACAAAAAACAATAGTGATTACCTGCCTGGGGACTTTTGGTGGTGTACATGTGAATGAGGAACACTAGACTGGGCCCTTTCTATTCCAGATCATACAGCCAATTAGCCATTAGATCTGAATATTTATTTTGATATGCATATTTTTATGTTTTTCTTGTTTTATTTGCGAAGTCTTGAGCAATACAAATTATTTAATATAAAATTCTGTTCTATTTACAACATAATATACATTATGATGAACACACCTTTGCTCCCATGTGTCCATTTTGAGGGGTCTGAAGTGTTGCACTGCTCATTTTACAGTGCAGAAATAATAGGATGCAGTATAACTTGGTTGTGATAGTATACATGTTTTCTGTTCATGGTAATGTCTTATCTTGGATCTCACAATTTTCATGTCACATCTGAGATACATTGTCATCTGTCGTTTTGCAGAAGCTCCTTACAAAGAGTTATAAGACGTGGATCAGACTGATAACACCATCTCCTCATTCCCTAATAGAGATAACCGCTTCCTTTCTATTACACCGGCACCCTGACGGACACTAATGGATTCCATACTTTCCTCGGCTTGATCTACAGCTCATATTAGTGTGAGGGTAATTTAGTGACAACAGTTTATCAACGTGTTGATGTGAGATAATAGTAATCATAACAGAACAGCAGAATCTGTTTGTGTATACTGTATATTTTCCTCTTTTTACTTTGCTTGTCAGCTGGCACACTAAGTAGTATATTTTCCCTGCTCAGGCTTTATGAGCGGAGCTGACAGGCCATGCGTGAGCAGAGCAGTCACTTTTAGGACTATGCACTAGGTATGAGCATATATTTCTCCAACCACTTGTTATGTGAATTCAGGGATGAAATGAGTGCTAATTCACAAAAAAGGCCCCATGAAAGATGTTGTTTTTCAATGTATTATCTATAGCCATAGTTAATAATGCTAAAATAAATTAAAGTGTCAGAACCACTGCTTATATTGTGTGCTGTTGTGTGTATTTAATATAATGAAAACAGAATATTACCTTTGTAATTACTTGCCCTAAATTTGCAGTTTTGGTAATATTATTGATTCCCTCTACTCAGCCCTGTTGTGCTAGGAAAAACGTTTATTGTCAAGGGAATCACATTTATATTCCTATCAGCAGCACTGGTGATCACTAAAAGGTGGTACTGAGAGGTGGCACTGATGTGTGGCACTGATAGTCACTGATGGGTGGTACTGATGGGCGGCACTTAAGGGCACTGATGGGTGGCACTGATGGGCACTGGTAGTTGACACTGATAGACAGCACTGATAAGTGGCACTAATGATGAGGCACTGATGGGCACTGGTTGGCAGCACTGATAGGCACTGATAGGTGGCACTGGTGGGCATTGAAGCACGGCACTGGTGGGCACTGGGAGGTGACACTAAAGGGTACTGCATAGCAGTAGTGCCTCTCCCTGTTCGGGACTAATGTCCCTCTGTCAGGAGCCGGGGATCAGCTTTTTTTCCCCTCACACTGTGAGTGTGAGGGAAAAAGAAAACAGATTACCGATCTTGTGTTTACATCATGTGATCAGCTGTCATTGGCTGACAGCTGATCACGTGGTAGAGGGCCGGGATCGGCCCCTTACTCCGATCTGTGATCAGCCGAGTCTTATTGACTCAGTGATCGCAGAGCGTGCTGCACGTGCCCCGCAGGGGGTGCACAGGCAGCTAATGCATGGGAGGACGTCTATTTATGACCTCCTGGCAATTAAGGCCCGAGCTGTAGCATCATTTGGCTATAACGTGGGTGGGAGAAGGTTTATCTTGTACAGGTCAGGTTAATAGTCAGGGGAAACATGATGGCCCTCCTGCAGACTGAGGTAAAGAAGCTCCTCCACTTGAACAGTAATATTTTTTAACAATCTCCATCAAGAAATCGATGAAGATAAGTTAATTTCACTTTTTCAGACTGCTGCGACATTGTATGAGTTTTGTTTTATGATGACTTGTCTAGTGGACAGATTACATAACAGAAAGCTGGTTAATGAGATTTGGACAGCCCTGGGTCTTCTTTCTAGGGAACTGGCACTGAACTGTTTGGGTGGGCAATGACATGAGACACCTAGGCTTGTCAAGGTGACTAGTTGTTAATTAGCTTACTGTTTAATTAAGATTACTGTTTATATTTGTGTTAGCTGTTCATTAGATGGACTGGGGGTATTACTGTTTACAGTTTGCATTGTTTAGGATAATGTGATCAAGCTCTTACCTGATTTTGTGTGGCAAATATTCTGTGTGAATTTACAATAAAGTCAGTTCCAGTTTGCATCTACGTTAGCATTGTTTAGTTCTTGGGTGCAATTCTCAGCTATAATACTTTGTTCCTGGTTCCAGAGTGGAGGAAGTTGTATCTTGTAGGAGGGTGTGAGACGGTCTGTCACACTCAGATTGCTGGCTTTTCTTCTACTTCACTTGCTGCATTCATGTTGAGGGTCAGTGACTCAAGAGTACTAAGACCAGAGTCAGCAAGTTTCTGGTAACAATCCAAAGTTAGCAAACTCTTCTGTACTCAGGTTTGATGAATATACAGTCAGGTCCATAAATATTGGGACATCGACACAATTCTAATCTTTTTGGCTTTATACACCACCACAATGGATCTGAAATGAAACAAACAAGATGTGCTTTAACTGCATACTTTCAGCTTTAATTTAAGGGTATTTACATCTAAATCAGGTGAACGATGTAGGAATTACAACAGTTTGTATATGTGCTTCCCACTTTTTAAGGGACTAAAAGTAATGGGACAGATTAACAATAATCCATCAAACTTTAACTTTTTAATACTTGGTTGCAAATCCTTTGCAGTCAATTACAGCCTGAAGTCTGGAACGCATACACATCACCAGATGCTGGGTTTCATCCCTGGTGATGCTCTGCCAGGCCTCTACTGCAACTGTCTTCAGTTCCTGCTTGTTCTTGGGGCATTTTGCATTCAGTTGTGTCTTCAGCAAGTGAAATGCATGCTCAATCGGATACAGGTCAGGTGATTGACTTGGCCATTGCATAACATTCCACTTCTTTCCCTTAAAAAACTCTTTGGTTGCTTTCTCAGTATACTTCAGGTCATTGTCCATCTGCACTGTGAAGCGCCGTCCAATGAGTTCTGAAGCATTTTGCTGAATATGAGCAGATAATATTGCCCAAAACACTTTAGAATTCATCCTGCTGCTTTTGTCAGCAGTCACATCATCAATAAATACAAGAGAACCAGTTCCATTGGCAGCCATACATGCCCACGCCATGACACTACCACCACCATGCTTCACTGATGAGGTGGTATGCTTTGAATCATGAGCAGTTCCTTTTCTTCTCCATATTCTTCTCTTCCCATCACTCTGGTACAAGTTGATCTTGGTCTCATCTGTCCATAGGATGTTGTTCCAGAACTGTGAAGGCTTTTTTAGATGTTGTTTGGCAAACTCTAAATTGTCCTTCCTGTTTTTGAGGCTCACTGTCAGGGTATCTAATTGACCAGACCGTGTGGACTGCACAGAGGAGACCAGAAACACATGTAAGTGAAATAATGGTGTTTATTAAATAAGTGACAAGTAAAAGGAATATAAACAGTGCAAAACCAACACAACAAACCCACTACAAACAACAATATATACAAGTAAATGGAGATACCGGAATCGTAAACAAGCCAGGCCAAGGTCATACACAGGGAGGTCAGCAGATGGGCAAGGACGGGAAACCGAACAAGACAGGGAGAGGATGGATGGATGGGATACAGGGCAGGGATCCAAGGTAACCAGGAACAGAAGGGACAGGACCAGGAAGGGCTCAGGATAGGGATTGGATCAGATCAGGTCAGGACAAGGCAGATGCAGGCTCAAGGTCAAAATAACAGGCAGCAAGGTCAGAATGCAGGGAGAGAGATACCAAGGCAAGCCTATGAGGGCTTGCTGGGTATTTATAAGGCTGTGGTAATTGAACTCATGTCACAGCTGAGCGCAGTATGTGCTGTTTGCTCCACACTGCCGGAGTGCACCCGCTGGTGGACACTAGTACTACGGCCCAGGGATGCAACAGTGCCACCAGCAGGAGAGACTTTTTACTGCAGGACCCAGGTGTTGGAAGACACCCGCTGGTGTACACTGGTACTGCGATCCAAGAGACCGATAGCGCCACCAACGGGTAAACCCTCTCATGACAGTACCCCCCCTAAAGGAGCGGCCTCCGGACGCTCTAACAAGGTGCAATTGTCCAAAGTTCATGGCCTCCAACCGAACAGATGAGGGCACATCAGGCTGGCATCGGGTACATCAAACTGGACAGTGGGTACATCTGAGAAGACAGCGGGCACATCCGAGCAGACAGCGGGCACATCCGAGCAGACAGCGGGCACATCCGAGCTGACAGCGGGCACATCCGAGCTGACAGCGGGCAGGAATACACCAAGCTGGGCAGCGGGCACTTCGAGCTGGGCAGCAGGCGCATCAGGCTGGGCAGCAGGCATGAGCACTTTGAGCTTGGCAGCAGGCACGTCGAGCTGGGCAGCAGGCACATCAGGCTGGGCAGCGGGCATGGGCACTTCGAGCTGGGCAGCAGGCACATCAGGCTGGGCAGCAGGCATGGGCACTTCGAGCTGGGCAGCAGGCACATCAGGCTGGGCAGCGGGCATGGGCACTTCGAGCTTGGCAGCAGGCACATCAGGCTGGGCAGCGGGCATGGGCACTTCGAGCTGGGCAGCAGGCACATCAGGCTGGGCAGCAGGCATGGGCACTTTGAGCTGGGCAGCAGGCACATCAGGCTGGGCAGCAGGCATGGGCACTTCGAGCTGGGCAGCAGGCACATCAGGCTGGGCAGCGGGCATGGGCACTTCGAGCTGGGCAGCAGGCACATCAGGCTGGGCAGCGGGCATGGGCACTTCGAGCTGGGCAGCAGGCACATCAGGCTGGGCAGCAGGCATGGGCACTTCAAGCTGGGCAGCAGGCACGTCAGGCTGGGCAGCAGGCATGGGCACTTCGAGCTGGGCAGCAGGCACGTCAGGCTGGGCAGCAGGCATGGGCACTTCGAGCTGGGCAGCAGGCACGTCAGGCTGGGCAGCAGGCATGGGCACTTTGAGCTGGGCAGCAGGCACGTCAGTCTGGGCAGCAGGCATGGGCACTTCGAGCTGGGCAGCAGGCACATCAGTCTGGGAAGCTAGCACATCAGTCTGGGAAGCTGGCACGTCAGTCTGGGAAGCTGGCACTGAGACATCAGGCTGGAAGGCAGGCACTGGGACAATAGACTGGGAAGCTGGCACATCAGACTGGGAAGCTGGCACATCAGACTGGGAAGCTGGCACATCAGACTGGGAAGCTGGCACATCAGACTGGGAAGCAAGCTTCGAGACATCAGGCTGGAGGGCAGGCACTGAGACAACAGACTGGGGAACTGGCACATCACACTGGAAGGCAGGCATCGAAGCATCAGGCTGGAAGGCAAGCTTCGAGACATCAGACTGGGAAGCTGGCACATCAGACTGGGAAGCTGGCACATCAGACTGGGAAGCTGGCACATCAGACTGGGAAGATGGCACATCAAACTGGGAAGCTGGCACATCAAACTGGGAAGCTGGCACATCAAACTGGGAAGCTGGCACATCCGACTTGGAAGCTGGCACATCCGACTGGGAAGCTGGCACATCCGACTGGGAAGCTGGCACATCCGACTGGGAAGCTGGCACATCAGACTGAGAAGCTGGCACATCAGACTGGGAGGCAATCTTCGAGACATCAGGCTGGAAGGCAAGCTGCAAGACATCAGGCTGGGAAGCTGGCACAGCAAACTGGGAAGCTGGCACATCAAACTGGGAAGCTGGCACATCAAACTGGGAAGCTGGCACATCAAACTGGGAAGCTGGCACATCCGACTGGGAAGCTGGCACATCAGACTGGGAGGCAATCTTCGAGACATGAGGCTGGAAGGCAAGCTGCAAGACATCAGGCTGGGAAGCTGGCACATCAAACTGGGAAGCTGGCACATCAAACTGGGAAGCTGGCACATCAAACTGGGAAGCTGGCACATCTGACTGGGAAGCTGGCACATCCGACTGGGAAGCTGGCACATCCGACTGGGAAGCTGGCACATCAGACTGAGAAGCTGGCACATCAGACTGGGAGGCAATCTTCGAGACATCAGGCTGGAAGGCAAGCTGCAAGACATCAGGCTGGGAAGCTGGCACAGCAAATTGGGAAGCTGGCACATCAAACTGGGAAGCTGGCACATTAAACTGGGAAGCTGGCACATCAATCTGGGAAGCTGGCACATCAATCTGGGAAGCTGGCACATCAGACTGGGAAGCTGGCACATCAGACTGGTAGGTAGGCATCAAGACATCAGGCTGGAAGGCAAGCTTCAAGACATCAGGCTGGGAGGCTGGCACATCAAACTGGAAAGCTGGCACGTCAAACTGGGAAGCTGGCACATCAAACTGGGAAGCTGGCACATCAAACTGGGAAGCTGGCACATCAGGCTGGTAGGCAGGCATCGAGACATCAGGCTGGGAAGCTGGCACATCAGACTGGGAAGCTGGAACATCAGACTGATAGGCAGGCATCAAGACGTCAGACTGGGAAGCCGGCACATCCGACTGGGAAGCTGGCACATCAGACTGAGAAGCTGGCACATCAGACTGGGAGGCAATCTTCGAGACATCAGGCTGGAAGGCAAGCTGCAAGACATCAGGCTGGGAAGCTGGCACAGCAAACTGGGAAGCTGGCACATCAAACTGGGAAGCTGGCACATCAAACTGGGAAGCTGGCACATCCGACTGGGAAGCTGGCACATCCGACTGGGAAGCTGGCACATCAGACTGGGAGGCAATCTTCGAGACATGAGGCTGGAAGGCAAGCTGCAAGACATCAGGCTGGGAAGCTGGCACATCAAACTGGGAAGCTGGCACATCAAACTGGGAAGCTGGCACATCAAACTGGGAAGCTGGCACATCCGACTGGGAAGCTGGCACATCCGACTGGGAAGCTGGCACATCCGACTGGGAAGCTGGCACATCCGACTGGGAAGCTGGCACATCAGACTGAGAAGCTGGCACATCAGACTGGGAGGCAATCTTCGAGACATCAGGCTGGAAGGCAAGCTGCAAGACATCAGGCTGGGAAGCTGGCACAGCAAATTGGGAAGCTGGCACATCAAACTGGGAAGCTGGCACATTAAACTGGGAAGCTGGCACATTAAACTGGGAAGCTGGCACATCAATCTGGGAAGCTGGCACATCAATCTGGGAAGCTGGCACATCAATCTGGGAAGCTGGCACATCAGACTGGGAAGCTGGCACATCAGACTGGTAGGTAGGCATCAAGACATCAGGCTGGAAGGCAAGCTTCAAGACATCAGGCTGGGAGGTTGGCACATCAAACTGGAAAGCTGGCACATCAAACTGGGAAGCTGGCACATCAAACTGGGAAGCTGGCACATCAAACTGGGAAGCTGGCACATCAGGCTGGTAGGCAGGCATCGAGACATCAGGCTGGGAAGCTGGCACATCAGACTGGGAAGCTGGAACATCAGACTGATAGGCAGGCATCAAGACGTCAGACTGGGAAGCCGGCACATCAGACTGGGAAGCTGGCACATCAGGCTGGGAAGCTGGAACATCAGGCTGGGAAGCTGGCACATCAGGCTGGGAAGCTGGCAGGATTGTATGAGTGGGGAAGAACTTCCGTTTCTTCTTTGGCTTAACTGCTGGAGATCTGTAAGTGGCTGTAGGACTGTAGACAGGAGGTGAGGCATACTGAAAGGAAGGGCTGGGATATGGCAAGGAAGGGGGAACAGCAGCCAGAGGGAGTTCTTGTGGGGAAGTTGCAGGTATTAGAGAAGAGGCAGGTGGGTTAAAGGCAGGATAGGTACAGGAAGTAGAAACAGGGCATTGATACTTGGTGGGGAGCAGGGTATATTGTACTGCAGCTGAGGTTGCCAGGGGTGATGGGAGAAAGGACATCTGAGCAGGCAGGTATTTAGTAGCAGGTCTGGTTTGTGGAGAGCTGACAGAAGCTGGGCATAACAGGTCTAACCATGCCTGAAGTACAGGTAGCACAAAAGTGGCCTCACATTCCCTCTGTCTTACCAGCGACTGCACTTCATCTATACAATCCTTCAACAACTGTTTGGGACAAACCGAATAATGCTCAAAAAAGGATGCAGAGTCATCCTCCAACAGCCATACTAAGGACGCAACCTGGTTAATGCTGAAGGGGGGAGAAAAGTCATCATGGTCCTTTGGGATACAAGGCAGAGCCAGCTCTGTACACATTTCAATCAAAGGCTGAACATCCTCAAACCGTATACTGCCCTGATCGACCACAGAGTGAGCTAAATGGATAATCTCCAGCAGCTGATCACTGGACCACCCTTCCAATGTCTGGTGGAGATATTCAGAACTCTCTGTTGCCAGCAGAGCATAATAAGCAATTATATCTGAATTCATCCCAGTAATGTGCAACAGAACCGAGATGGTTCCCTTGTGCAGCCACTTCTGGTCAGAGATGGCCTTGGTATACTGTCAGGGTATCTAATTGACCAGACCGTGTGGACTGCACAGAGGAGACCAGAAACACATGTAAGTGAAATAATGGTGTTTATTAAATAAGTGACAAGTAAAAGGAATATAAACAGTGCAAAACCAACACAACAAACCCACTACAAACAACAATATATACAAGTAAATGGAGATACCGGAATCGTAAACAAGCCAGGCCAAGGTCATACACAGGGAGGTCAGCAGATGGGCAAGGATGGGAAACCGAACAGGACAGGGAGAGGATGGATGGATGGGATACAGGGCAGGGATCCAAGGTAACCAGGAACAGAAGGGACAGGACCAGGAAGGGCTCAGGATAGGGATTGGATCAGATCAGGTCAGGACAAGGCAGATGCAGGCTCAAGGTCAAAATAACAGGCAGCAAGGTCAGAATGCAGGGAGAGAGATACCAAGGCAAGCCTATGAGGGCTTGCTGGGTATTTATAAGGCTGTGGTAATTGAACTCATGTCACAGCTGAGCGCAGTATGTGCTGTTTGCTCCACACTGCCGGAGTGCACCCGCTGGTGGACACCGGTACTACGGCCCAGGGATGCAACAGTGCCACCAGCAGGAGAGACTTCTTACTGCAGGACCCAGGTGTTGGAAGACACCCGCTGGTGGACACTGGTACTGCGATCCAAGAGACCGATAGCGCCACCAACGGGTAAACCCTCTCATGACACTCACCAATGGTTTACATCTTGTGGTGAACCCTCTGTATTCACTCTGATGAAGTCTTCTCTTGATTGTTGACTTTGACACACATACACCTACCTCCTGGGGAGTGTTCTTGATCTGGCCAACTGTTGTGAAGGGTGTTTTCTTCACCAGGGAAAGAATTCTTCGGTCATCCACCACAGTTGTTTTCCGTGGTCTTCCGGGTCTTTTGGTGTTGCTGAGCGCACCGGTGCATTCTTTCTTTTTAACGATGTTCCAAACAGTTGATTTGGCCACACCTAATGTTTTTGCTATATCTCTGATGGGTTTGTTTTGTTTTTTCAGCCTAATGATGGCGTGCTTCACTGATAGTGACAGCTCTTTGGATCTCATATTGAGAGTTGATAGCAACAGATTCCAAATGCAAATAGCTCACTTGAAATGAACTCTGGACCTTTTATCTGCTCCTTGTAAATGGGATAATGAGGGAATAACACACACCCGGCCATGGGACAGCTGAGCAGCTAATTGTCCCATTAATTTTGGTTCCTTAAAAAGTGGGAGGCACATATACAAACTGTTGTAATTCCTTCACCGTTCACCTGATTTGGATGTAAATACCCTCAAACTAAAGCTGAACGTCTGCAGTTAAAGCACATCTTGTTTGTTTCATTTCAAATCCATTGTGGTGGTGTATAGAACCAAAAAGATTAAAATTGTGTTGATGTCCCAATATTTATGGACCTGACTGTAAGTGATGATGTTGTGATCTGGAGTTTTTATGCTTTTAGAGTGAGATATACTGTATGATGTTAAATATAGAGACTCCCAGATTGGTTCCTGATGCCTGTTGTGATGTAGAAGAAAAATGTTCCTGGGGATTACGGCAATGGTCTTCGTGCCCTTTGATAAATCAGCATGACCTCACTCTGCTGGAGGGAGTGGTCTGGGTACACCAGCCTAGGAAACACTCCTGCCTGTTGGGACCGATGCGTGTTCCAGCAGTGCGGGCACCTTATTGGCAGACCCAGCATTAGACAGCTGCCCTGTTTATTAGTATAGGTAGCTATCAGCTGCAGGTTTTCATGTCCTTTACTGATGGTCTGCCTGAATGCTATAGAGATGGAGGATAATTTTAATCAGATGAGTATGTATACCTCAGATTGTCTTCTCAGCTGGCTGTCCTATGAGAAGTCCACGGCCAT
This sequence comes from Lithobates clamitans, assembly GCA_037952925.1. Lineage (NCBI taxonomy): Eukaryota > Metazoa > Chordata > Amphibia > Anura > Ranidae > Lithobates > Lithobates clamitans. The sequence continues at coordinate 1,214,317 of JBBGZY010001291.1, forward strand.
ATACAAACATTTGTGAGAATTTTAATATCTATTATTTATTATTTGACGTTGGATGTAATGATTATGCTCTCACTTTATAGTGAGCTAAGTTGAAAGACAGTGCCAAACTTACAATATGTGGGTTGTTAAATAACATTGATAATGGCATTTCCTATACATTATGAGCACGAGAGTTATACATGTATGAATTTGTAAGACAATGTTTTTTAAATATAAATGATAGATTTGGATGTTTTTACATCAAGTTCAGTTTACACATCCGATGTGTCAATATGTGTAACAATGCATTGGTACTTTTTGTCCCAATACAGTAGCATTATTTAACTACTTGCCTACTGGGCACTTTTAACCTCTTCCTGCCCAGGCCAATTTTCAGCTTTCAGTCGCTCTTTGAATGACAATTGTGCGGTCATGCAACGCTGTACCCAAACAAAAGTTGTTATTTTTTTTTTGAGAAAAAAAAAGGGGGGAAAAATGTTTGGGACTTTAAATGAGATGCAAGGGAAGGTTCACGCCTCCATCCCTGTGCTGTAAGCAACATAAAAGGGGGAAGGTTTGGGACTTTAAATGAGGTGTGTGATAAGACTAAACATATCATGTAGGTAATAACTAGGGATGAGTTTTGAGTGGAACCCATGTTCAACTCGAACATCGCCTGTTTGACCATTTCAATTTCAATTTCAATTTCGAACATTATGGGTTATTCGTGCCAAATTCGAGTGGCGCATCACGGCCCATAATTCACTGCAGCATCACAGAGCATTGCTGGCTGATGATTGGCCAAGCATGCACTATGACCCGCATGCCTGGCCAATCACAGCGCCGTCTGTACAGAGAGCCGTAATTGGCCAAAGCCAGGGTGGCTTTGGCCAATTATGACTCAGGGGGTTTAGTACATGCCCCACACTATAAAAGGCCGCCTGCATGGCGGCCTTGTGTAGTGTGTTGCGGCAGAGAGATAGACAGAGAGACAGTGTCATTTGATTTAAGTTAGATAGAGTAGGCAGGCGAGTCAGTTAGCTGCACTTACATTGTATTGTGTATATATATATATGCATCCTAAGTGTTATATATATATATATATATATATATATATATATATATATACACACACACACACTGTATTCAGTTTAGCTAGAGCCGCTCCTGTTATCCTCTTCCTACTGGTGTTTTTGTAGTATTTACAGCTACCCGAAGAAAATTGCTGGTGTTCTTCTGATCCTATTAGTCCTATTAGCTACAGTATTTACGGTTAGTGTAGTGCATCCTCTGCACAGTGTGTACCTAAAGCTACCTGAAGAGAATTGGTGGTGTTCTTCTGATCCTATTAGTACCGCAGTCAGCTGCAGTATTTATAGTTAGTGTAATGCGTCCTCTGCACAGTGTGCACCTAAAGCAACCTGAAGAAAATTGGTGGTGTTCTTCTGATCCTATTAGTACCACAGGCAGCTGCAGTATTTATAGTTAGTGTAGTAAATAAACAAAAATACCAAGCGCAATAATGTTCTAGTGTGACATATACAATCAAATAAGTATAAATCAAATGTATGTGAATGCACGTGCAATTAATTAAATAAAAATTGTTAGATTGACAATGATATCAAGCTGCTATCAATTATATAGTGGTCAGAATCCCCTAAAAATTAAAACATATAACATAGATTGATGCGCTCTGATACAAAGTTCAATCAATGTGAGAAAATAATTTTTTGTGCTAAAAAATCAATGTGAAAAAAATTGCTACCAAATCGCTAAAGAATCGCATATATATATAAAATCGCAAATATATGAAAAAAATCGCAAATATATAAAAACTGTGTTCCTCCAGTAATACAAATCCACTGGAAGTGGTGCGATATCTCCAAAATAAACTAAGCAACAATTGTGTATAGATATACTAAAAATGCGTTTGCAAATAGTAATCAATCCAAATTAGTGCCAATAAATAAAGTTCAATCAATGTGAGAAAAGAATTTTTTGTGCTAAAAAACCAATGTGAAAAAAATTACTACCAAATCGCTAAAAATCGCATATATAAATAAAATCGCAAATATATGAAAAAAATCGCAAATATTTAAAAACTGTGTTCCTCCAGTTATACAAATCCACTGGAAGTGGTGCGATATCTCCAAAGTAAACTAAGCAACAATTGTGTATAGATATACTAAAAATGCGTTTGCAAATGGTAATCAATCCAAATTAGTGCCAATAAATAAATAAATTATCTGGATATCTGGTATCTGGATTCCTGCAGTAATTATTTGTTCACCCTCTGAGCTATTTCTTCCACAGCCTTGAGAAAGTCCTGTGTCAGTGATGTAACGCATGGGAGGAGCTTAGGACACAGTCTGCTGAATTCATTGTATCAAGCAGCAGCAGCAGCTTGCGTAGCAAGCCTTGTCCTTACAAGCCAGCTGAGATCTGCCTATCTGCTTATCTGCATGCCTAAAACAAGTCAGACACACGTGAGTGTATCACTGCGCTGTTTTGGCTGTGAACTTTTATTGTAACAATATTGCGCAATGTTTTCTCTCTTTGTTTATTTTACATTTTTTTACAAATTACCATTCATTGTGGCTGTGGAAGAAATAGCTCAGAGGGTGAACAAATAATTACTGCAGGAATCCAGATACCCCAGATTACTGAGGATTGAACTGTCGCCTGCTACTTATCCTATCTCATGAATTTAACCATCTATATTTAATCAGATTCTATTGGCACTATTTATCTATTTATACTCATCAATTGTATATATATTGCACCTTTATAAGCATATCAATTATTTATTTTTATTACGGAGGATTCAACACTTATCACAGGGAATATATCTAATTTATTTATTTATTGGCACTAATTTGGATTGATTACCATTTGCAAACGCATTTTTAGTATATCTATACACAATTGTTGCTTAGTTTACTTTGGAGATATCGCACCTCTTCCAGTGGATTTGTATAACTGGAGGAACACAGTTTTTAAATATTTGCGATTTTTTTCATATATTTGCGATTTTATTTATATATGCGATTTTTAGCGATTTGGTAGTAGTTTTTTTCACATTGGTTTTTTAGCACAAAAAATTCTTTTCTCACATTGATTGAACTTTATTTATTGGCACTAATTTGGATTGATTACTATTTGCAAACGCATTTTTAGTATATCTATACACAATTGTTGCTTAGTTTATTTTGGAGATATCGCACCACTTCCAGTGGATTTGTATTACTGGAGGAACACAGTTTTTATATATTTGCGATTTTTTTCATATATTTGCGATTTTATATATATATATGCGATTCTTTAGCGATTTGGTAGCAATTTTTTTCACATTGATTTTTTTAGCACAAAAAATCATTTTCTCACATTGATTGAACTTTGTATCAGAGCGCATCAATCTATGTTATATACAGTTAGTGTAGTGCATCCTCTGCACAGTGTGCACCTAAAGCTACCTGAAGAAAATTGGTGGTGTTCTTCTGATGCTATTAGTACCGCAGGCAGCTGCAATATTTACAGTTAGTGTAGTGCATCCTCTGCACAGTGTGCACCTAAAGCTACCTGAAGAATATTGGTGGTGTTCTTCTGATCCTATTAGTACCACAGGCAGGCAGCTGCAGTATTTACAGTTAGTGTACTGCATCCTCTGCACAGTGTGCACCTAAAGCTACCTGAAGACAATTGCTGTTGTTCTGATCCAATTAATACCACAGGCAGGCAGCTGCAGTATTTACAGTTAGTGTACTGCATCCTCTGCACAGTGTGCACCTAAAGCTACCTGAAGACAATTGCTGTTGTTCTGATCCAATTAGTACCACAGGCAGGCAGCTACAGTATTTACAGTTAGTGTACTGTGTCCTCTGCACAGTGTGCACCTAAAGCTACCTGAAGAAAATTGGTGGTGTTCTTCTGATCCTTTTAGTACCGCAGGCAGCTGCAGTATTTACAGTTAGTGTACTGCGTCCTCTGCATAGTGTGCACCTAAAGCTACCTGAAGACAATTGCTGGTGTTCTCATACGGATAATACCACAGGCAGGCAGTTGATTCTGCTAGCTGCAGTATCAGTATATATGTACATCCCAGCTTTGTGCAGCTACATCTCACTGCAGGCCATTAGTATGTCTGGAATAGGGATGAGCCGAACACCCCCCGGTTCGGTTCGCACCAGAACCCGCGAACGGACCGCAAGTTCGCACGAACGTTAGAACCCCATTGACGTCTATGGGACTCGAACGTTCGAAATCAAAAGTGCTCATTTTAAAGGCTAATTTGCATGGTATTGTCCTAAAAAGGGTTTGGGGACCCGGGTCCTACCCCAGGGGACATGTATCAATGCAAAAAAAACTTTTAAAAACGGCCGTTTTTTCGGGAGCAGTGATTTTAATGATGCTTAAAGTAAAAAAAAAAAAGTGAAATATTCCTTTAAATATCGTACCTGGGGGGTGTCTATAGTATGCCTGTAAAGTGACGTGTGTTTCCCATGTTTAAAACAGTCCCTGCACCAAATGTCATTTTTAAAGGAAAAAATCTCATTTAAAACTGCTTGCGGGTTTAATGTCATGTCGGGTCATGGCAATATGGATGAAAATCAGTGAGACAAACGGCATGGGTACCCCCCAGTCCATTACCAGGCCCTTTGGGTCTTGTATGGATATTAAGGGGAACCCCGCACCCAAATTAAAATAAGGAAAGGTCCCTATATACTCTGAACAGCAGTATTCAGGCGGTGCAAACAAGACAGGGACTGTAGGTTTGTTGTTAAGTAGAATCTGTTTGTAATTTTGAACATTTTTAATGTGTTTAGCTCCAGCCAAAAAATCTTTTCTAAGCTTTTTGGAAAACATAGGGAAGGGTTATCACCCCTGTGACATTTGTTTTGCGTCTTTCCTCCTCTTCAGAAGATTTCACCTCACTTTTTTGTCCCAATGAAAAATGTTTTTTGAAAATTTGGGTTTTTTTGTGGAACAAGGATTGGAAAGCATCAGTGGAAAGGAGAAATTGTTTTCCCATATTAACTCTTACAGGAGAGAATTTCCCTTCCTTAGGGGTAGATTTCATCTCACTTCCTGTTGTCTCCTTCCGTTTGCAAGTAGGAGTCGTTTGTAAGTTAGATGTTTGAAAGTAGGGTCCTGCCCTATATACTCAGCAGAAATTTGGGCCTTAGGTGTTGCTGTGGCCAAAACACTGTAAGCCCTCACAGGGCCCTGCTGTGAAATATTAGATCAAGAATTGTAATTACATGCCCCTGTTGAACAGGAGCTGAAAAATTAGGCCTTAGGCACTGGTGCTGGTGCCACAACACTGCAACCCCTCACAGACACTCTAGTTGGAACGCAGGAACGAGCCCTGCTGCAAAGTATTGCATCAAAAATTGTAATTACACGCCCCTGTTAGACAGGGGCAGAAAAATTGGGCCTTAGGCACTGGTGCTGGTGCCACAACACTGCAACCCCTCACAGACACTCTAGTTGGAACGCAGGAACGAGCCCTGCTGCAAAGTATTGCATCAAAAATTGTAATTACACGCCCCTGTTAGACAGGGGCTGAAAAATTGGGTCTTAGGCACTGGTGCTGGTGCCACAACACTGCAACCCCTCACAGACACTCTAGTTGAAACGCAGGAACGAGCCCTGCTGCAAAGTATTGCATCAAAAATTGTAATTACACGCCCCTGTTAGACAGGGGCAGAAAAATTGGGTCTTAGGCACTGGTGCTGGTGCCACAACACTGCAACCCCTCACAGACACTCTAGTTGAAACGCAGGAACAAGCCCTGCTGCAAAGTATTGCATCAAAAATTGTAATTACACGCCCCTGTTAGACAGGGGCTGAAAAATTGGGTCTTAGGCACTGGTGCTGGTGCCACAACACTGCAACCCCTCACAGACACTCTAGTTGGAATGCAGGAACGAGCCCTGCTGCAAAGTATTACATCAAAAATTGTAATTACACGCCCCTGTTAAACAGGGGCTGAAAAATTGTGCCTTAGGCACTGGTGGTGGCGCCCAGAACCAAAAATGTTCTTACAAGCTATCAGCGTGATGATTGAGGAGGAAGAGGATAATTACTCAGGGATAGTCACTCAGCATCAGCATAGGCAGTCTTTGAAGGGATCTGAGATTTCAAAAAAAAATATTCGGTTACATCTGCATCAGGTGCTTGGTAGCTGGTGGTGATCCAAGACTGATTCATTTTTATGAAGGTCAGCCGATCGACCGAGTCGGTGGACAGACGCACCCTGTGATCGGTTACCACGCCTCCAGCAGCACTGAATGTGCGTTCCGAAAGAACGCTGGATGCAGGACAGGCCAGTAGCTCAATTGCATACTGTGCAAGCTCTGGCCAGTGATCCATCCTCAAGACCCAGTAACCCAGAGGATTTTCGGTGGGAAAGGTGTCCAAGTCTGATCTTGCCCCTAGGTATTCCTGCACCATGTAAAACAGACGCTGGCGATGGTTGCTGGAACCGATCATACCTTGGGGCTGCGGACCAAAAAATTGTCTGAACGCATCGGTCAGACGGCCACCTTCTCCACCGCTCCTTCTTTGACTGACCGAAGCCTCAGCAACACGTTGTCCAGAAACAGGAGTTTGTAACCTCCCAGTCTCTGGGAACGCGTTGCACAGACCTTTCTGCAAGGCCTCCCGAAGATGTTTCATCCTCTGCTCCCTCTGCGATGGCAAGATAAGGTCCGCAACCTTACCCTTGTAACGTGGATCAAGGAGGGTTGCCAGCCAGTATTGGTCCTTCTCCTTGATACCACGAATACGAGGATCCTTACGCAGGCTTTGCAGGATCAGGGAGGCCATGCAGCGTAGGTTTGCTGAGGCATTCGGTCCGGAGTCCTCTGGGTCACTAAGGACAACAACGTCCGCAGCCACCTCCTCCCAGCCACGTACAAGTCCATGTTTTCCTTGGGACTGATCCCTTAAAGACTGCTGATGCTGAGTGCCAGGCTCCACCTCCATACTGACACAATCTTCCTCCTCCTCCTCCTCCTCCTCCTCGTCCTCTTCCTGTGTGATCGGCGGGCACGCAGGAACACTGTCTGGATAAAGGGGGCCTTGAGAGCTAAGGAAGTCCTCCTCTTCCTGCCTCTGTTCTGCCTCAAGTGCCCTGTCCATTATTCCACGCAGCGTGTGCTCCAACAGGTGGACAAGGGGGACAGTGTCACTGATGCATGCACTGTCAGTGCTCACCATCCTCGTGGCCTCCTCGAATGGTGACAGGACAGTGCATGCATCCCTGATCATGGCCCACTGGCGTGGGGAAAAAAAACCAAGGTCCCCTGACCCTGTCCTGGTGCCATAGTCGCACAGGTACTCATTGATGGCCCTCTGCTGCGTGTGCAGCCGCTGCAGCATGGCCAACGTCGAGTTCCACCTGGTGGGCATGTCACAGATTAGGCGGTTCTTGGGCAGGTTAAACTCCTTTTGGAGGTCCGTCAGCCGAGCACTGGCATTATATGACCGGCGGAAATGCACAGAGACTTTCCTGGCCTGCCTCAGGACATCCTGTAAGCCCGGGTACCTGCCCAAGAACCGCTGCACCACCAAGTTAAGGACGTGAGCCAAACAGGGCACATGGGTCAGTTGTCCCTGTCGGAGGGCAGAGAGGAGGTTGGTGCCATTGTCGCAAACCACCATTCCTGCCTTAAGTTGGCGTGGCGTCAACCACCTCTGAACCTGCCCCTGCAGAGCTGACAGAACCTCTGCCCCAGTGTGGCTCCTGTCCCCCAAGCACACCAGCTCAAGCACCGCATGGCATCTTTTGGCCTGCGTACTTGCGTAGCCCCTTGAACGCCTACGGAGCACCGCTGGTTCCGAGGAAGAGGCCATGGAGGAAGAAGAAGAGGAGGGGGTGGAGGAGAGAGGTGTGTCACAATCAGCATTTTGGAGGCGTGGTGGCGGAACAACCTCCAACACTACTGCACCTTGTCCTGCATCCTTCCCAGCTGCCAGCAGAGTCACCCAATGCGCCGTGAAACTTAAGTAACGTCCCTGTCCATGCCTGCTGGACCATGAGTCAGCGGTAATATGCACCTTACCGCTGACCGCCCTGTCCAGCGAGGCATGGACATTGCCTTCCACATGCCGGTAGAGAGCCGGAATCGCCTTCCGTGAGAAAAAGTGGCGTTTGGGTACCTGCCACTGAGGAACCGCACATTCCACAAACTCACGGAAGGGGGCAGAGTCTACCAACTGAAAAGGCAGCAGTTGAAGTGCTAGCAATTTTGCCAAGCTAGCATTCAACCGCTGGGCATGTGGATGGCTGGGAGCAAACTTCTTTCGGCGGTGCAGCAGCTGGGGCAGGGAAATTTGCCTGGTACAATCTGACGTCGGTGTACCAAAAGCAGATTGCCCACAAGTACTTGGCTGTGACACACCTAATTCTACACCTTCATTCCTCTCACTGCAGGTCTCAGAGAGGACTGAAGGTCTAGTGGGGTTGGAAATCTCAGCTGATGAGGAGCAAGGAGAGATCGTCTTTGTTCTTTGGTGTGGGTCTTTTAGATACGCTTGCCAACGAACTGCATGGCAGGTCAACATATGTCTGGTCAAGCATGTGGTACCCAAGCGGGAGATGTTTTGGCCACGCGAGATACGCTTGAGACATATGTTGCAAATAGCAGCGGTGCGATCTGATGCACTCGTCTCAAAAAAGGCCCACACCAAAGAACTTTTTGAATAACGCGCAGAGACTGCAGCGCCCTGCACATGTGGAGCTTTGGGGTGTGATGCAGTCAATGTGCTGCCCTTAGGCTGGCCCCTGGAGGGCATCCTGCCTAGTTGGTGATGTGCCACCTCCTCCTCCTCCTCCTCCTCCTCCTCCTCTCTCCTATCAGGCACCCACGTTGAGTCAGTGACCTCATCATCCCCTCCCTCCTCATCACTGGAGCAAACCTGGCAGTATGCTGCAGCAGGGGGAGCATGACTGCCAGATTGCTGTCCTTCTTGGGCACCCCCTCTGTCCGTGCTCATGTTACTGCCTTCATTGAGCTCAGTATCATCATCAGAGCCTTCCAAACGCTGGGCATCCTCCTGGAGCATGTACCCAACACTGTGGTCAAACAGTTCGAGGGAATCCTCATGAGGACATGGTGGAGCTAGGGAAGGAGTCACTGATGACATTGAGCTGAGGGAAGAGGCCGCTGCTTTGCCAGACAAAGCACCCTGGGCATGGGTGAGAGAGGATGAGGAGGATGAGGACGGCTTGGTCATCCACTCGACCAAGTCTTCCGCATGTTGCGGCTCAACACGGCCAGCTGCCGAAAAAAAGGCCAAGCGTGTCCCATGGCCACGTGCTGATGAGGATGCACCGTCTCCACGACCAGCACTAGACACAGAGCCTGCTTGCCCTCTCTTATTGGCTTGTGACTGTCTGCCTCTCCTTCTTGGCCTTCCAGACATACTAATGGCCTGTAGCTGCACTAAGCTGGGATAGAACACCTGTAATTTTCTTAAGGTAGCTTTATATACTGTAACCAGACAAGCCTGCCTGTCAGTAGGAAGATAACAGGAACGGATCTAGCTGAACACTGTGAGCAGGACGCACTGTACTAAATGTAAATAGTCTAGCTGCCTGACCGTGGTACTAATAGGATCAAAAAGAACACCTGTAATTTTCTTAAGGTAGCTTTATATACTGTAACCAGACAAACCTGCCTGTCAGTAGGAAGATAACAGGAACGGATCTAGCTGAACACTGTGAGCAGGACGTACTGCACTAAATGTATATAGCAGGAACGGATCTAGCTGAACACTGTGAGCAGGACGCACTGCACTGAATGTAAATAGCAGGAACGGATCTAGCTGAACACTGTGAGCAGGACGCACTGCACTAAATGTAAATACCAGGAACGGATCTAGCTGAACACTGTGAGCAGGACGCACTGCACTGAATGTAAATAGCAAGAACGGATCTAGCTGAACACTGTGAGCAGGACGCACTGTACTAAATGTAAATAGTCTAGCTGCCTGACCGTGGTACTAATAGGATCAAAAAGAACACCTGTAATTTTCTTAAGGTAGCTTTATATACTGTAACCAGACAAGCCTGCCTGTCAGTAGGAAGATAACAGGAACGGATCTAGCTGAACACTGTGAGCAGGACGTACTGCACTAAATGTATATAGCAGGAACGGATCTAGCTGAACACTGTGAGCAGGACGCACTGCACTGAATGTAAATAGCAGGAACGGATCTAGCTGAACACTGTGAGCAGGACGCACTGCACTAAATGTAAATAGCAGGAACGGATCTAGCTGAACACTGTGAGCAGGACGCACTGCACTGAATGTAAATAGCAAGAACGGATCTAGCTGAACACTGTGAGCAGGACGCACTGTACTAAATGTAAATAGTCTAGCTGCCTGACCGTGGTACTAATAGGATCAAAAAGAACACCTGTAATTTTCTTAAGGTAGCTTTATATACTGTAACCAGACAAGCCTGCCTGTCAGTAGGAAGATAACAGGAACGGATCTAGCTGAACACTGTGAGCAGGACACACTGTACTAAATGTAAATAGTCTAGCTGCCTGACCGTGGTACTAATAGGATCAAAAAGAACACCTGTAATTTTCTTAAGGTAGCTTTATATACTGTAACCAGACAAGCCTGCCTGTCAGTAGGAAGATAACAGGAACGGATCTAGCTGAACACTGTGAGCAGGACGTACTGCACTAAATGTATATAGCAGGAACGGATCTAGCTGAACACTGTGAGCAGGACGCACTGCACTGAATGTAAATAGCAGGAACGGATCTAGCTGAACACTGTGAGCAGGACGCACTGCACTAAATGTAAATACCAGGAACGGATCTAGCTGAACACTGTGAGCAGGACGCACTGCACTGAATGTAAATAGCAGGAACGGATCTAGCTGAACACTGTGAGCAGGACGCACTGCACTAAATGTAAATACCAGGAACGGATCTAGCTGAACACTGTGAGCAGGACGCACTGCACTGAATGTAAATAGCAGGAACGGATCTAGCTGAACACTGTGAGCAGGACGCACTGCACTGAATGTAAATAGCAGGAACGGATCTAGCTGAACACTGTGAGCAGGACGCACTGCACTAAATGTAAATACCAGGAACGGATCTAGCTGAACACTGTGAGCAGGACGCACTGCACTGAATGTAAATAGCAGGAACGGATCTAGCTGAACACTGTGAGCAGGACGCACTGCACTAAATGTAAATACCAGGAACGGATCTAGCTGAACACTGTGAGCAGGACGCACTGCACTGAATGTAAATAGCAGGAACGGATCTAGCTGAACACTGTGAGCAGGACACACTGCACTAAATGTAAATAGTCTAGATAGAAGATAACAGGAACAGATCTAGCTAAACTGAATACAGTGTATATATATATATGCAACACCTGGGATGCATATATATACACAATACACTGTAAGTGCAGCTAACTGACTGACTGTTCTGCCTAATCTATCTAACTCAAATCAAATGACACTGTCTCTCTCTCTCTCTATCTCTCAGCACACCGGAACACACACTACACAGGGCCGCCGTGCAGGCGGCCTTATATAGTGTGGGGTGTGTACTAAATCCCCTGAGCCATAATTGGCCAAAGCCACCCTGGCTTTGGCCAATTACAGCTCTCTCTACTGACGGCGCTGTGATTGGCCAAGCATGCGGGTCATAGTGCATGCTTGGCCAATCATCAGCCAGCAATGCACTGCGATGCCGCAGTGAATTATGGGCCGTGACGCGCCACACGAATTTGGCGCGAACGGCCCATATCGTTCGCAATTCGGCGAACGACCGAACAGCCGATGTTCGAGTCGAACATGGGTTCGACTCGAACACGAAGCTCATCCCTAGTCTGGAAGGCCAACAAGGAGAGGCAGACAGTCACAAGCCAATAAAAGAGGGCAAGCAGGCTCTGTGTCTAGAGGCAACAGTGCTGGTTGTGGAGACGGTGCATCCTCATCAGCACGTGGCCATGGGTACATGCTCCAGGAGGATGCCCAGCATTTTGAAGGCTCCAATGATGATACCCAGCTAGAGGAAGGCAGTAACATGAGCCCAGAAAGAGGGGGTGCCTAAGAAGGACAGCAATCTGGCAGTCATGTTCCCCCAGCTGCAGCATACTGCCAGATTTGCTCCAGTGATGAGGAGGGAGGGGATGATGAGGTCACTGACTCCACGTGGGTGCCTGATAGGAGAGAGGAGGAGGAGGTACATCTCCAACAAGGCAGGATGCCCTTCAGGGGCCAGATTAAGGGCAGCACACCGACTGCATCACACCGCAGAGCTCCGCATGTGCAGGGTGCTGCTGTCTCTGCGTGTTATTCCAAAAGTTCTTTGGTGTGGGCCATTTTTGAGATGAGTGCATCAGATTCCACCGCTGCTATTTGCAACATATGTCTCAAGCGTATCAAGCGTGGCCAAAACATCACCCGCTTGGGCACCACATGCTTGACCAGACATATGTTGACCTGCCATGCAGTTCATTGGCAAGTGTACCTAAAAGACCCACACCAAAGAACAAAGAGGACCTCTCCTTGCTCCTCATCAGCTGGGATCTCCAACCCCACTATACCTTCAGTCCTCTCTGAAACCTGCACTGAGAGGAATGAAGGTGTAAAATTAGGTGTGTCACAGCCAAGTACTTGCGGGCAATCTGCTATCAGTACACCGACGTCAGATTGTACCAGGCAAATTTCCCTGCCCCAGCTGATGCACCGCCAAAAGAAGGTTGCCCCCAGCCACCCACATGCCCAGCGGTTGAATGCTAGCTTGGCTAAATTGCTAGCACTTCAACTGCTGCCTTTTCAGTTGGTAGACTCTGCCCCCTTCTGTGAGTTTGTGGAATGTGTGGTTCCTCAGTGACAGGTTCCCAAACGCCACATTTTCTCATGGAAGGCGATTCCAGCTCTCTACTGGCATGTGGAAGGCAATGTCTTGGCCTCGCTGGACAGGGCGGTCAGTGGTAAGGTGCATATTACCACTGACTCATGGTCCAACAGGCATGGACAGGGACGTTACCTATCTTTCACCGCACACTGGGTGACTCTTCTGGCAGCTGGGAAGCATGCAGGACAGGGTGCAGTTGTGTTGGAGGTTGTTACACCACCACGCCTCCAAAATTCTACTAGTGGTGATTCTGCCACACCTCTCTCCTCCACCCCCTCCTCCTCTTCTTCCTCTATGGCCTCTTCCTGTGCTGATTTGTCCTCGGAAACAGCAGTGCTCCATAAACGTTCAAGGGGCTGTGCAAGCATGCAAGCAAAAAAGATGCCATGCGGTGCTTGAGCTGGTGTGCTTGGGGGACAGGAGCCACACTGGGGCAGAGATTCTGTCAGCTCTGAAGGGACAGGTTCAGAGGTAGTTGATGCCATTCCAGCTTAAGGCAGGTATGGTGGTTTACGACAATGGCACCAACCTCCTCTCTGCCCTCCAACAGGGACAACTGACCCATGTGCCCTGTTTGGCTCCTGTCCTTAACTTGGTGGTGCAGCGGTTCTTGGGCAGGTACCCGGGCTTACAGGATGTCCTGAGGCAGGCCAGGAAAGTCTGTGTACATTTCCGTAGGTCATATAATGCCAGTGCTCGGCTGGCTGACCTCCAAAAGGAATTTAACCTGCCCATGAACTGCCTAATCTGTGACTTGTGTTCCACCAGGTGGAACTCAACGTTGGTCATGCTGCAGCGGCTGCACATGCAGCAGAGGGCCATCAATGAGTACCTATGCGACTATGGCACCAGGACAGGGTCAGGGAACCTTGTTTTTTTTTCCCCACACCAGTGGGCTATGATCAGGGATGCATGCACTGTCCTGTCACCATTTGAGGAGGCCACGAGGATGGTGAGCAGTGACAGTGCATGCATCAGTGACACTGTCCCTCTTTTCCACCTGTTGGAGCACACGCTGTGTGGAATAATGGACAGGGCACTTGAGGCAGAACAGAGGGAGGAAGAGGAGGATTTCCTTACCTCTCAAGGCCCCCTTTATCCAGCTATGAGTAAGCACTTAGCATAAGTGTGAAACGCGTCAGTTGTTTTCCTGTACTTTCTTGCTGTGGTGTCTTGTGTACTTCATGATCCAGTTCCTTTAATAAAGAAACATGAAATTTCTCTCGGTGTACATACATTTCCTGCCCCCTTTATCCAGACAGTGTTCCTGCGTGCCCGCCGATCACACAGGAAGAGGACAAGGAGGAGGATTGTGTCAGCATGGAGGTGGAACCTGGCACTCAGCATCAGCAGCAGTCTTCAAGGGATCATTTACAGTCTGAAGAAACCCATGGACTTGTACGTGGCTGGGAGGAGGTGGATACGGATCATGTTGTCCTTAGTGACCCAGAGGACTCTGGACCGAATGCCTCAGCAAACCTACGCTGCATGGCCTCCCTGATCCTGCAAAGCCTGCGGAAGGATCCTCGTATTCGTGGTATCAAGGGGAGGGATGATTACTGGCTGGCAACCCTCCTTGATCCACGTTACAAGGGTAAGGTTGCAGACCTTACCTTGCCGTCGCAGAGGGAGCAGAGGATGAAACATCTTCAGGAGGCCTTGCAGAAAGGTTTGGGCAATGCGTTTCCACAGCCTGGGAGGTTACAATTTCCTGCTCCTCCTGGACAACGTGTTTCTGAGGCTTCGGTCAGTCACAGAAGGAGCGGTGGAGAAGATGGCCATCTGACCGATGCGTTCAGACAATTTTTTAGTCTGCAGCCCCAAGGTCTGATCAGTTCCAGCAACCATTGCCAGCGTCTGATTCACATGGTGCAGGATTACCTAGGGGCAAGATCAAACTTGGACACCTTTCCCACCAAAAATCCTCTGGGTTACTGGGTCTTGAGGATGGATCACTGGCCAGAGCTTGCACAGTATCCAATTGAGCTACTGGCCTGTCCTGCATCCAGCGTTCTTTCTGAACGCACATTCAGTGCTGCTGGAGGCTTTGTAACCGATCACAGGGTGCGCCTGTCCACCGAATTGGTCGATCAGTTGACCTTCATAAAAATGAATCAGTCTTGGATCACCAGCTACCAAGCACCTGATGCTGATGAAACCGACTGATTTTTTTTAATGTGAGATCCCTTCAAGACTGCCTATGCTGATGCTGAGTGACTATCCTGTTATGCTGAGTCACAATCTTCTTCCTCCTCAATTTTCATGCTGATAGCTTGTAAGAACATTTTTGGTTCTGGGCACTGCCACCATTGGCAAGGCCCAATTTTTCTGCCCCTGTTTAACAGGGGTGTATAATTACAATTTTTGATGCAATACTTTGCAGCAGGGCTCATTCCTGCGATCCAACTATAGCATTTGTGAGGGGTTGCAGTGTTGTGGCACCAGTGCCTAAGGCCCAATTTTTCTGCCCCTGTTCAACAAGTACATGTAATTATAATTCTTGATCTAATATTTCACAGCAGGGCCCATTCCTGTGCCCACCAAGAGTAACTGTGAGGGCTTACAGTGTTGTGGCAACACCACCACCAAAGGCCCAATTTTTCTGCCCCTGTTCAAAAGATGAATGTAATTACAATTCTTGATATATGATTTCACAGCACAGCCCGTTCCTGCGCCCACCAAGAATAACTGTGAGGGCTTACAGTGTTGTGGCAACCTAAGGTCCCAATTTCTGCAGAGTATATAAGGCAGGCCCCTACTTTCAAACATCCAACTTACAAATGACTCCTACTTGCAAACAGAAGGAGACAACAGGAAGTGAGATGAAATCTACCCCTAGGAAGGGAAATTCTCTCCTGTAAGAGTTAATATGGGAAAAACGTGTCTCCTCTTCACTGATGCTTTATCACCAATCTTTGTTTCACTAAAAACCCCAAATTTTCAAAAAACATTTGTCATTGGGACAGAAAGTGAGGTGAAATCTTCTGAAGAGGTGCACAGACAGCAAAACAAATGTTGCAGGGGTTATAACCCTTCCTATTTTTTTTGGCTGGAGCTACACTTTAAAAATGTACCAGTTCAAAATTACAAACGGATTCTACTTAACAACAAACCTACAGTCCCGGTCTTGTTTGCACCGCCTGTATACTGCTGTTCAGAGTATATAGGGCCTGGGGGCAGGGGTTCCCCTTAATATCCATACAAGACCCAAAGGGCCTGTTAATGGACTGGGGGGTGAGGGGTATCCATGGCGTTTGTCTCACTGATTTTCATCCATATTGCCGGGACCCGACATTACATTAAAGCCGCAAGCAGTTTTAAATTACTTTTATTCCTTTAAAAATGTCATTTTGTGCAGGGACTGTTCTAAGCACGTCAAACATGCGCCACTTTACAGGCATACCTATAGACACCACCCAGGTACGATATTTAAAGTAATATTTCACTTTTTTTTTCACTTTTAGCATCATTAAAATCACTACTCCCGAAAAATGTCAATTTTTAAAACTTTTTTTGCATTGATACATGTCCCCTGGGGCAGGACCCGGGTACCCAAACCCTTTTTAGGACAATAACTTGCATATTAGCCTTTAACCAGTTGCCAACCGGCCCATAGCCGAATGATGGCTGCAGGGCGGTTGGATAACTCTGGGATCACGTCATATGACGTGATCCCGAAAAAACGCTCCCGCGCACCCCCCGGGCGTGCAAACGGGTTCATCCGTGTTCGCCGGGTCCACGGGACCCGGTGCAACACGGATCGCGGTAAAGGGCCAATGACAGCGGCCCTTTACCATGTAATCGCTCCATCCAATGACGGAGCGATCACAAATGTAAACAAACAGGGAAAGCAGGGTCATCAGGAGGTTACAGCTCTCCTCTCCTCACACCGATGCAGCGTGAGAGGAGAGGAGAGCCTTATGGTGCCAATCAGTGAGTTTTTCCATATTTATCAGTGCCCAACAGTGCCACAGAAGTGCCCAACAGTGCCACAGCAGTGACCAACAGTGCCACAACAGTGCCCAGCAGTGTCATCTGTGCCACAACAGTGTCATCTGTGCCACATCTGTGCCATCTGTGCCATCTGTACCACCTGTGCCACCTCTGTGCCACCTCTGTGCCACCAGAGCCACACCAGTGATAATACAGTGCACACCAGTGCCACACCTGTACCACACCAGTGCCACCTGTGTTCATCAGTGCCACCTGTGCCCATCAGTGCCACTTGTGCTCATCAGCGCCACTGCAGTGCCACATCAGTGCCGCCTGAGCCCACCAGTGCCACCTGAGCCCACCAGTGCCACCTCTGTGCCACCAGAGCCACACCAGTGCAACCAGAGCCACACCAGTGCAACCACAGTGCACACCAGTGCCACTACAGTGCACACCAGTGCCACACCAGTGCCCCATCAGTGCCACCAGTGCCCATCAGTGCCACATGTGCCCATCAGTGCCAACTGTGCTCATCTGCGCCACTGCAGTGCCACGTCAGTGCCGCCTGTGCCCACCAGTTTCGCCTGTGCCCACCAGTTTCGCCTGAGCCCACCAGTGCTGCCTGAGCCCACCAGTGCTGCCTGAGCCCACCAGTGCCACCTCTGTGCCACCAGAGCCACACCAGTGCAACCAGAGCCACACCAGTCCCACTACAGTGCAACCTGAGCCACACCAGTCCCACTACAGTGCAACCAGAGCCACACCAGTCCCACTCCAGTGCCACATCAGTGCCACCTGTGCCCATCAGTGCCACCTGTGCCCATCAGTGCTCATCTGCACGACATCAACCTCACCAGCCACCAGTATGGCAAAAAAATTATTTACGGCCGAGGAGGCCTACCAGCATCTCAGCATGACTGATGAGAGCAACGGGGAGCTCTCTGAGTCTCTGTTCGATACGGATTCAGCCTATGAACCCGTGACAAGCAGCGGGTCTGATACAGAATCGGAAGAGGAACGTGTGCCCGTGAAAAGAAGGCGTTCTGGCATGGAGCAGCAGCCTACTACCACCTCGAGCACAGTGTCGTCCACCTCAAGAGCTGTGCCGTCCACCTCAAGAGCTGTGCTATCCACCTCAAGAGCTGTGCCGTCCACCTCAAGCGCAGTGCCGTCCACCACAAGTGCAGTGCCACTGCAACAAAGGCCAGGTACCAGTAGGGTGTCCTCTCAGCCACAAAAGGATAGAGGCCATGCCACCCTTCCCTATGCCCTTCAAAACCCCCTGTGGCTTCCCCCTCATTCCGGAGCAGCAAATATCCCCCCTTTTACCGCCCAGCCAGGTGTCCAGGTGAACACCGATGATTTTGTCATGCTTGATTTTTTTTATTTGATTTTCACCGAAGACTTACTATCGTCCATTGTGGCCCAGTGCAACCTCTGTGCACAGCAGTACATAGTAAGCAACACTGGCTCTAGTTATGCCCGTCCCTTTGAGTGGAGAGAGCTAACCATAGAGGAATTTAACATTTTCTTAGGCCTAACTTTTACAATGGGACTCACAAAAAAAACGAAATGTACTCATATTGGTCAACTAACCCCATCCACCACATGCCACTCTTCTCTTCGATAATGCCAAGATCAAGATACCTTATGATTTTGCGCTTCCTCCACTACAATGACAACACCCAGTGCCCTCCCCAAAATGACCCAGCATTTGACAAATTATTCCAACTTCGGCTACTCCTAAATTATTTCGCTGAAAAATTTCCCCTAATTATATACCCCTGAACAGAATATTTCCGTGGATGAGTCCCTTGTAAAATTCTCTGGCAGGCTCGGCATCAAACAATTTATCCCCAGCAAAAGGGCCCGATATGGGGTAAAAATGTACAAACTTTGCGACCGAGCCACGGGTTACATTTACGCCTTCCGGGTGTACGAAGGGAAGGACACCAAACTGCATCCCCCTGAATGTCCAGAATATATTGGAGCCAGCGGCAAAGTTGTCTGGGAGCTTGTTTATCCACTCCTTGGAAAGGGGTAGCACCTTTATGTGGATAATTTTTATACTAGCTTGCCCCTCTTCCGCAATCTTCACCGGAGAGACACCCCAGCATGTGGTACCGTAAGAACCAATAGAAAAGGCTTCCCGCAAAAACTGGTCAATGAAAGGCTATGCCGAGGGGAGACGACGTCTTTGCGGAACCAGGAGCTATTGGCTGTCAAGTGGAGGGACAGACGAAATGTCCACATGCTGACGACCATTCATAATGACACCTACGTGGAAGTCCCAAGAAGAAATGGCCCAGTCCAGAAACCTGCTTGTGTTTACGATTATAATTTGTTTATGGGGGGAGTGGACTTCAACGATCAGATGATTGAACCCTACCTTCCCACAAGAAAATCCTGCCACTGGTATAAAAAAGTATCCATTTATTTTTTCAGTTTGGCCATGTATAACACTTATGTTATTTACCAAAAATCTACAGAGAACCCCGTATCCTATCTGCAATACCAGGAACAAGTAATCTCCGCCCTTTTGTACCCTGAAAGCCCACCAGAAATTATTCGCTCTGATTCTGTGAGCAGACTCCACGAACGCCACTTTCCTGACAAAATCCCCCCAGTGAAACAGGCCAGAGATGTCAAAAGAGATGCCGGGTGTGCTCCAGAGGAGGAATTAGAAGAGACACCTCGTTTTATTGTCCCCAATGTCCTTCCCAACCAGGCCTCTGTATAGGTGAATGTTTCCGCCGTTACCATACTTCTCTACATTATTAGGAAAGTATGGTAAACGTAATTCTCATTTCCTATCATTTTCCTCCACACCCCTTATGCCACTGCGCTGAACTGTACATACCTCTGCCTTCTCTGGAATCGACCCTGGCCTGTTATACGACCAAACTTCTGCCTAACGATAAACATACCTCTGCCTTCTACGGAACTGACCCTGGCCTGTTATATGACCAAGCTTATGCCTAATGCTAAATTGTACCTACCTCTGCCTGCTCTGGAACTGACCCTGGACTGTTTGACCACATTTTTTGCCTGCCTCTTGGACTGATCATTTACCCTGCTATGCTAGTGGGAACACAGGGGTCTCACATATGTGAGGGGCTCCAGAAATGTTTTTCTGGGTGAAGAAAACTAATTTTTTAGTTTTCTCATTCCCAGATTTAGGGTCTGGAGACTTGGAGGCTTCAAAGAGATTTGGGTGGGAGAAGCCTCTACCCCTGTCCCCATTCTTTCCTGGCCTGCTACTTGGACCATGTTCCTGCTTACTACCAGGACCAATATTTTGGCACTGCTGGCAATGTCTCTACTTGCACTGACCTGGACTGTATAAGGACAGTATCCCTGCCTGTACTGACTATGGACAATATTCTTGCCTGCTGCCTGGACAATTCCATTCACTGTCGCTGACCATGTCCCTGCCTGCTGCCTGGATCAGGGCTCTCCTCCTGTGGACAACTGCACTACTAAAACCACAGGTAATCTTTTGTTTACCATTTGCTCAGCAGAATGTATTTTAGGGTGTAATTGTTGGTATGTTCATGCTATGTGTTAGAAATATGAAGAGCCTTCAAAAATGTGATAGATTGTAAGGAAATTAGATGTGTAATTTATGCTCCTAGAACGCCTGAATGTGTTACTTCAATGTTGGGCTTCTGTATGTAGCCAGGCTGTGTAAAAGTTTCACATATGTGGTATCGCCATACTCAGGAGGAGTAGCAGAATATATTTTGGGGTGTCATTTTTGCTATGGACATGCTATGTGCTGGAAATATATTAGAAATGGACAACTTTGTGTAAAAAATATGCTTTTTCATTTTTTTTTCCACATTTTCCAAAAACTTCTGGAAAAAAATGAACTGTTTAAAAGACTCATTATGCCTCATGAATTATACGTTGGGGTGTTTGCTTTCCAAAATGGGGTCACTTTGTGGGCGTTTCCATTGTCCTGGTGCTCCAGGGCCTTCAAAAGTGTAATAGGTAGTTGAGAGATTAGATGTGTCATTTATGCTCCTAGAACGCCTGAATGTGCTACTTCAATGTTGTGTCTCTGTATGTGGCCAGGCTGTGTAAAAGTCTCACACATGTGGTATCGCCATACTCAGGAGGAGTAACAGAATATATTTTGGGGTGTCATTTGTGTAATGTACATGCCATGTGAGAGAAATAACCTGTTATAATGACAAATTGGTGTGAAAAAAAATAAAAATAAAAAAATCTTAATTTTGCAAAGAATTGTGGGAAAAAATAACAACTTAAAAAAACTCACCATGCCTCTTACTAAATACCTTGGAATGTCTACTTTCCAAAAAGGGGTCATTTTGTGGGTATTTGTACATTTTGTTATTTGTACATTTTGTTAGGGTCTCAAGAAATGAGATAGGCCTCAGTACATCAGGTGTGATCAGATGTGATCAGTTTTCAGTGATTGGCACCATAGCTTGTAGACTCTATAACTTTCACACAGACAAAATAATATCCACTAATTTAGGTTATTTTTACCAAAGATATGTAGCAGTATAAATTTTGGCCCAAATTTATGAAGAAAAATTACTTATTTGCAAAATGTTATAATAAAAATGAAGAAAAATTCATTTTTTTACAAAATTTTCGGTCTTTTTTCATTTATAGCACAAAAAATAATAAAACCCAGAGGTGATCAAATACCACGAAAAGAAAGCTCTATTTGTGTGAAAAAAAGGACGAAAATTTCATATGGGTACAGTGTTGCATGATTGAGTAATTGTCATTAAAAATGTGAGAGCATCGAAAGCTGAAAATTGGTCTGGTTAGGAAGGGGGTTTAAGTGCCCAGTGGTCAAGTGGTTAAAATTAGCACTTTTGATTTTGAACGTTTGAGTCCCATAGACTTTAATGAGGTTCTAAAGTTTGCGCAAACTTTCGGTCCGTTCGCAGGTTCTGGAGCGAACCGAACCGGGGGGTGTTCAGCTCATGCCTAGTAATAACATACATTTATTTGTTCATTACTGAACCATTAATTGGCATATCATAATACAACATAGCAAGCATGGTGCAATTGTTGCAATACATCAAGAGAAATGTTAATTGCATGGCGCATAACAATAAAAGGTATGCATACTAAACACTGAGTAGGACATAGTCCAATGGAAACATGAATGGATAAAACCATAAAAAGTATCAATATACACTGGATGCGTCATGATAGGCTTGACACGTTTCATGGGCTGTTTCCACTCATCAGGAGCCATGCATCCATGTTCTAAAAAAGGAAAGAATAAGTGACCATTATAGTCTACTATGTCAACTACCGTGAAGAACTTGAAAATGTGGAAAAATGGCCGGCTATACCTAAAATTACGCACGTATGGACTGAACCACATGTGGGCATGCACCAAGAGGACCGGTCAAAAAAGTCTCGCCCGAGAGCTGAGGAAAAAGATCCAAAAGAAGAAGCCAGGCACATGTCCGCAATTCCCCATAAAAAGTGAGTGTTTTGTGTCATCGTTAATGGGTATTCTAGAAGGTGTGACATAAAATATGAATTATAATATGATATATGACCATGTCAGTGTATCTAGGTATATATGAATAGAACCCATAGCCGTGATTGAAGGATAAGCAAATGGTTGTCCCAAAAAGCTAAAATATAAGAGTGAGGTGAGACAGATAGAGCTTTCTTTTGGTGGAATTTAATCACCACTGAGTTTTTGATTTTTTGCAAAAAAAAAATGAAAAAAGACCAAACATTTTGAAAAAATATTTTTTTTTCTTAGTTTCTGTTATAACATTTTGTAAATAAGTAATTTTTAACCTTCACTGATGTGCACTGATGAGGCTGCACTGATGAGGCTGCTCTGATAGGTAGACTAAGGGGTTAGTCTCAAAGGTGTTAAAATCCGTTCACAGAAGGAAATAAATAATTAACCACCTCCAGTCTTGGCCTTTTTTGGTACTTTATGTTCACATGTAACAATCAGTATTTTTTGCTAGAAAATTAGTTAGAACCCAAAAACATTATATATTTATTTAAGCAGGGGCCCTAGAGAATAAATTGGTAGGTTTTGCAATTTTTTATGTCACACTGTATTATCCCATTTTTTTGTCCCCAAGTTGGGGACAAGGGCCTGTTTCCCACAATGCTGGCCAGTGGGTTCGGGGGGGGGGAATCTGTGGGGCTTATCAGAATCTGGAATCTCCCTTTAAAAAGGGGACCCCAGATCCCAGTCTCCCCTCTTCCCTACTCATTTACCAAAAAAAAATAAAAAATGTGTAGTGTTAAAAATAAATTAGACAGTTTTTGACAAGTCCTTTATTTAAAAAAGAAAAAGAAAATGTCCCCTGGTGTAGATCCATCATCAGTCATGATGCCCGCCGCTACCTCTGACCTGAAAAAAGAAACCAAACAGGTCCGCTCTCGCCAGAGGTTCCCACCGTCTGACAGCTCAGCCGTCTGACAGCTCTTAAATTACAGCATTACCTACATTCCTGCATTACCAAGTTACCCCGTCCCCCTTATGACATCATTGACCCAGCATGTCTCTGGCCAATGATATCACAAGAGGTGGGGTCAGCCAGTTATTTAAGAACTGTCAGATGGTGGAGATATCAGCTGGCTGAACCTTTGGCACAAGCTGACCTTTTTTTTTAATTTTTTCGGGTTGGTGGTGGCAGTGGGCATCTATATCGGGACATTTTTAAATTTTTTAAATAAAAGACTTGTCAAAAACTGTACAAGAGCTTCCGTTCCCAAATCCACCCACATGCTTAAGATTTCCATGCCCCCAAAAGATTTTAACTAAACCCAGAAAAAGAGAAAAGTGTGATATTGAAAATAATTAAAGGGGTTGTAAACCTTCGTGTTTTTTCACCTTAATTCATCCTATGCATTAAGGTGAAAAAACACCTGGCAGTGACCAGCCCCCTAGCCCCCCGTTTTACTTACCTGAGCCCCGTAATTCTATTGGCGGTGACGTGCTCTCCCTCTCTCAACTAGGTCCTGGCTCTTGATTGGATAGATTGATAGCAGTGCAACCACTGACTCCGGCTGCTG
The DNA here is from genome assembly GCA_037952925.1 of Lithobates clamitans. Classification (NCBI taxonomy): domain Eukaryota; kingdom Metazoa; phylum Chordata; class Amphibia; order Anura; family Ranidae; genus Lithobates; species Lithobates clamitans. The sequence continues at coordinate 1,238,180 of JBBGZY010001291.1, forward strand.
TCAATCAAATCCAATGACGTGGGCACCGGGGGGTGAGGCAAGTACAGAATTCGGCGGCTATGGATGCAAATGCTGGACTCGGGAGCGCGCCCACAAGATAATCCCCTGGGAAAGCACTTCTCCTTTGGGGTTATCTGATGGCAGGAGCCACGAGAGCTGCTGGGGGACCCCAAAAGAGCAGGTACGGGGCCACTCTGTGCAAAACGAGCTGCACAGTGGAGGTAAGTATGACATGTCTAACTAACCCTTATGCCGCGTACACACGATCGCACATTCCGACAACAAAATCCATGGGATTTTTTCTGATGGATGTTGGCTCAAACTTGCCTTGCATACACACAGTCACACAATGTTGTCGGAAATTCCGAACGTCAAGAACGCGGTGACGTACAACACGTACGACGGCACTAGAAAGAGAAAGTTCAATACCAAGCGCGCCACCCTTTGGGCTCCTTCTGCTAATCTCGTGTTAGTAGAAGTTTGGTGACAGACGATTCGTGCTTTTCAGCCTTGTGCTTTTCCAATCGTTACTGCTCTTAAGTTTGTGCTTGTGGGTTCATATTTATAATACGTATTTGATTTTCAGTGTATTCTTGTCCGCTTGTTTCTGATTTTCAGCTCTGGCCTTTCTGTTTTTCAGTACTTTCTGTTCTGACCAGCCGACCATTTTGAAGCCATGAGGACCCTCACCCCGGACCAGAGGGTTTATAACTACCATCTGGCCAGAGCCAGAAGAGTGGTGGAGAACGCTTTTGGCATAATGGCCAGCCGAGTCCGCGTATTCCTTACACCAATCAACATGGCAGAATATAAACTTGTTTTTGTTCTTAACGTATGTAATGCATTACTGATAAAAATATTCATCATTTTTAGGACCATGAATGAATTTTGGTGAGTCACAAAAATGGCATAATTGTGTCAAATTATAAAGCACTGTGGGAGTTATTTACTAAAGGAAAATCCACTTTGCACTCCAAGTGCACTGGATGATATTGAGCATTGAAAGAAGAAGCCACAAACTTTTTACTCTGTGCACATTCACATGTGCATTATAAAAGGGGTTTTGGAAACAACCAACATATTTTAGTAAGAACATTTTTTTTTTGGACAGTACAAATAGCCTTTTTTGTGTTCAAACAGGCATGTTTAAAACCATAAAACAATACACAACTCATTAACTTCCAAAGTTCAACGTTGACAAAGTGAAGGCAATATCAGACATTAGTATGTCCAAACTGTGTTGATATTGCCTTCATCAGATGGGGTGATGTTACCCCTGTGAAAGCCAAATTTTGAAGATGCACACAAATTGACAGTCAAAATGGGGATTTCCCTCCTGATCCCATGCCTAATGTCAACATGTGCTAGCTCCCATCATGGGGGATCAATGGACATGTTTCGGGGGTACAACCCCTTCCTCTCAGTTACCATAGTTGCGAGGAAGGGGTTGCACCCCCAAAACGTGTACCTTGATATCCCGTGATGGTAGATAGCACATGTTGACACACTGTGTGCATCTTCAAAATTTGGCTTTCAAAATTTTGTAGAAGAGTTAGAAAAAGAGAAACAATTTTAGAAATGTTGGTGTGTTTTTAATTCTGCCGAAAACATCAATGATGTTTTTGAGTCTTTTTTCCACATCGTTGATGTCTTCCTTGATCTTCTGTAAATCCTGATTGCACATCATGATCTCCCCGATGAGGACTTGTGTACTTGTGAAATGAGATTCTTCTTCCACAACATCCACATCACCTAAAAAAAAACACACACCATGTATTATAACTATGCAGGCATACATCTATTACCTGAAGCTGTGGTCTCAGACACTCACTGGTCACTATTTAGGCCACTTCACATTCTGCGGTTGTGGTCTTGGGATTTCCCCTTCTTTAGGAGCTTGGGGGTCACTGGTGACCTCTGACATCCCGAGTCTTTTCTCCCCTATTTGAATAAAATAAAGGTATACTTAGCACACAGATATTTGATGCAAGAAATAGGAATATGAAACATTGGTTGGAAGTGTCATACAATTGTCTTTGTTGGCAGAGTTCCAAGCTGAACACATGATTTTTTCACTTTCTTCAAGCTGAAATACTTACCTTTTTGGGTAAAGTTTCACACATGGAGACACCCCTAGTACCCACTGGAGCACCTGTGTGGGACACACTAAAAAGTTTGTTCTGGTGTCCCACACAAATGCTCCTGCGTCCAGATGTGTCAACAGCTGCTGAGTGTCCTCTCCTTACACTGAATCAAGTTTACATTTTATTCTAGTTACAAACCCATCTAGACAACAATGTACTAAACTTCTTTTAGGACAAATAGGCATGACCAAATGCATCTGCCAAAAATATTGTCTTAATGGGCGAATGAACGATGTTTGCTATGAACAATTACTGTGCTCATGACCCTGAAACTTTTTATACTGTACAACAGTAAAGAAAAGCACATGGAGCAGCACAAACGTAATAAGAAGAATAGGAACACACAACAAAATACTTACTTTTTTGCAGCACTCTCTTGATTCTTCTGTACTGATCCTGCTCAATTTCTCAATTCCTAATGGAGCGCATTCGGCGCAATACAAATCCCATATCAAATCAAATCAAATTTGAGGTCTGACCATTGTTTCCTCAGTTGATCCTTGGATCGCCGTACCCCAAAATTCTTCTGCAGACATTTCACAACTTTCTCACATTTGGGTTTGGGTACGGTCCACGCTTCCCGTCAGTCGGCCCTCTTGAAGATGTCCACCATCTCCCCCATCTCTATAAAGGATTCCCAGAGATTTGGAGTTGCAGCAGATGACATTTATGTACCCAGGCTGTGGTACTATGACAGACTGCATTTTCTGGCAGGCCAGACTGAACCCAGGCCAGCACTCTCCAATCTTCCTTCAAGGCTTCCTTCCACCGCAGCTGAGGCTTCCGACATCCTACCTGGGCCTTCCAGCCAGGAAGATGTGGAGGAGCCCAGCTTGAGCCAGGTATAGCATTGTTCAACATATTTCTAGTCAAATCATTAAGGATGTTAACTAGATGTTATTATTGATGAGTAAGTTCTGGTTTTACAAAGGGTTTTACATATCAATAGTAGGGATGAGCTTCGAATATGGGCTGTTCGCAAGTTTGCCGAACAGCGAACAATTTGGGGTGTTCGTGGCAAATTAGAATGCCACGGAACACCCTTTAAAAGTCTGTGGGAGAAATTAAAAGTGCTAATTTTAAAAGGCTTATATGCATGGTATTGTCATAAAAAGTGTTTGGGGACCTGGGTCCTGCCCCAGGGGATATGTATCAATGCAAAAAAAAGTTTTAAAAGTGGCAGTTTTTTCGGGAGCAGTGATTTTAAAAATGCTTAAAGTGAAACAATAAAAGTGTAATATCCCTTTAAATTTTGTAGCTGGGGGGTGTCTAAAGTATGCCTGTAAAGGGGCGCATGTTTCCCATGTTTAGAACAGTCTGACAGCAAAATGACATTTCAAAGGAAAAAAAGTCATTTAAAACTACTCGCGGCTATTAATGAATTGCCGGTCCGACAATACACATAGAAGTTCATTGATAAAAACGGCGTGGGAATTCCCCACAGGGGAACCCCAAACCAAAATTTTAAAAAAAAATGACATGGGGGTCCTCCTAAATTCCATACCAGGCCCTTCAGGTCTGGTATGGATATTAAGAGAAACCCGGGCAAATTTAAAAAAAAAAAATTATGTGGGGGGTCCCCCTAAATTCCATACCAGGCCCTTCAGGTCTAGTATGGATATTAAGGTAAACCCTGCGCCAAAATTAAAAAAAAAACGGCGTGGGATTCCCCCAAAAATCCATACCAGACCCTTATCTGAGCACGCAACCTGGCAGGCCGCAGGAAAAGAGGGGGGGACGAGAGAGAGCGCCCCCCTTCCTGAACCGTACCAGGCCACATGCCCTCAACATTGGAAGGGTGCTTTGGGGTAGCCCCCCAAAACACCTTGTCCCAATGTTGATTAGGACAAGGGCCTCATCCCCACAACCCTGGCCGGTGGTTGTGGGGGTTTGCGGGCGGAGGGCTTATCAGGATCTTGAAGCCCCCTTTAATAAGGGGACCCCCAGATCCCAGCCCTCCCCCTGTGTGAAACTCCTACTATTTCACTAAAAAAGTGTCAAAAATGTTAAAAATGACAAGAGACAGTTTTTGACAATTCCTTTATTTAAATGCTTCTTCTTTCTTCTATCCATGAAAGGAGGAAACACTTGGGAAAGGAAAATAGCTGCACACCCCAAAAGGAAATTGCAAAAAAGGGTATTTGTCCCTCAAAAACGAAGGGGTTTTCAAGGCAGCAAAGAGTTCTTTGCTGCCTTGAAAAACCCCTTCGTTTTTGGGGGACAAATACCCTTTTTTGCTTCTTTCTTCTATCTTCCTTCATCTACTTCTTCTTCTGGTTCTTGTGGCTCTTCTGGTTCTTCCTCCGGTATTCTCGTCCAGCATCTCCTCTGCGGCGTCTTCTTCCCTTCTTCTCCTCGGGCCACTCCGCATCCATGGCATGGAGGGAGGCTCCCGCTCTTCTCTTCATCTTCTTCTCTTCATCTTCTTCTCTTCATCTTCTTCTCTTCATCTTCTTCTCTTCATCTTCTTCTCTTCATCTTCTAATCTTCATGTTCTTTTCGGGCCGCTCCGCATCCATGCTGGCATGGAGGGAGGCTCCCGCTGTGTGTTCATCTCCTCTTCTGACGGTTCTTAAATAACGGGGGGCTGGGCCACCCGGTGACCCCACCCCCTCTGACGCACGGGACATGATGGGACTTCCCTGTGGCTTTCCCCGTGATGCCACAGGGAAGTCCTGTCAAGTCACGGTGTGTCAGAAGGGGGGTCACCGGGTGGCCCCTCCCCTGTTATTTAAGAACCATCAGAAGAGGAGAAGCGTCACACAGCGGGAGCCTCCCTCCATGCCAGCATGGATTCGGAGTGGCCCAAAAAGAAAATGAAGAGAAGAAGATGAAGAGAAGAAGATGAAGAGAAGAGCGGGAGCCTCCCTCCATGCCATGGATGCGGAGCGGCCCGAGGAGAAGAAGGGAAGAAGATCCCGTGGAGGAGATGCTGGACGAGAACACCGGAGGAAGAACCAGAAGAACCACAAGAACCAGAAGAAGAAGAAGATTAAGGAAGATAGAAGATAGAAGAAAGAAGAAGCATTTAAATAAAGGAATTGTCAAAAACTGTCTCTTGTCATTTTTAACATTTTTGACACTTTTTTAGTGAAATGGTACCATTTCACACAGGGGACAGGGCCGGGATCTGGGGGTCCCCTTGTTAAAGGGGGCTTCCAGATTCCAATAAGTCCCCCACCCACAGACCCCCACAACCACTGGCCAGGGCTCATCAACATGGGGACAAGGTGTTTTGGGGGGCTACCCCAAAGCACCCTCCCAATGTTGAGGGCATGTAGCCTGGTACGGTTCAGGAGGGGGGCCTCTCTCTCATCCCCCCTCTTTTCCTGTGGCCTGCCAGTTTGCGTGCTCGGATAAGGGTCTAGTATGGATTTTTGGGGGGACCCCACGCCGTTTTTTAAAAAATTTTGGTGCAGGGTTCCCCTTAATATCCATACCAGACCTTCAGGGCCTGGTATGGAATTTAGGGGGACCCGCACATCATTTTTTAAAAAATTTTGGCCAGGGTTTCCCTTAATATTCATACCAGACCTGAAGGGCCTGGTATGGAATTTAGGGGGACCCCCCACGTCATTTTTTAAAAAAAAATTTTGGTTCGGGGTTCCCCTGTGGGGGATTTCCATGCCACATTCACTGTAAGCATTATTGAAATCACTGCTCCCAAAAAAACTGCCATTTTTAAAACTTTTTTTTGCATTGATCCATGTCCCCTGGGGCAGGACCAGGTCCCCAAACACTTTTTATGACAATGCCATGCATATAAGCCTTTAAAATTAGCACTTTTGATTATTCATGTTCGTGTCCCATAGACTTTAACGGTGTTCGCGTGTTCGAACAAATTTTTTGCCTGTTCGCATGTTCTGGTGCGAACCGAACAGGGGGGTGTTCGTCTCATCCCTAATCAATAGGCAGTAGTGTCCACAAATGATTGGGACAAGAATGAAAAATGCTGGGGTCAGAATGATAGTCTTTTCTATTTATTAACATTCAATTTGCAACAGTCATGAGCTGAAAATTGTGTGTGATTGATGAACCAAAAACTAAAACTATGTCCTTTTTCATACACAGGAATGTCTCAGCCAGAAGGACGCTGTGGAAAGTGGCAGCCAGGAGGTGGCCAGGCCCAGTAGCCTGCCCAAATCCCAGGTCCCTCCCCTCCGCCTTCCACAAAAAAGTGCCAGGAAGAGAAGTAACCCGGAGGAGGCAGCACTTGGCCTATTTCTGAAGGCCCCCCAGTCTTCAAGAGGATTATGCCTACATGGCAGCCTGCAAAATGCTGGAAATGGAGGAGGGCCAATGCCTCTTCTGTGAGGAAGTGATCTTACAAGCCCTAAATAAGGGGTTGAGGGGCGAACTCACAAGCCAAAGCCACATTTGTGAGTTCAACCATGGTCCTCCTCCTCCACCTCCTGCCACAACTACAACACCAGAGCCACAGCCTGGAAGGAAGTGTGGAAGGAAGACAAGAGAGTGATGGTCTGCATTCAGTCTGGTCTGGCAAAAGATGCAGGCTGTTGTATGCCCACACCCTGGGGACAGATATGTAATTTGCTGCTGTTCCTGATCTCTTATAGTCCTGGACCGGATTGTGCTCACTATTATAAGGACTCCTCAGGCCACCGATTTTGACTGTAAAATAATTGATGTCTGCCCTGGGGTACAAAGGCTTCGAAAAATCTCACTAGTTTCTCCAGCGTTGCCTTCCTCTTTATTTTGTTATGACCCAGAATAAATGGCTAGTTATTTTTCACAAATACTTGCCCATGTGTTTTACTTCAAAAAGGACAGTTTGTTTGTGAGTAGGCAACACAACCCAACCTCTTTGAGGTTAAAAAATAAAAGATAATAATGGTGTTGTGTTAACTTGACACAAAATGAAAGAAAAAATTATGAAGATCACTATTAAAAAAAAAAATGAAGGAGACCTGGATAAAAATAAAAATAAAAAAACTCTAACCAAATATTATAAGGAAGAGCGCCTACATTGAAACAATTAGAATACCAAATAGAAGTACCATCATCCCAAATATCTAGTACAAAGAGAGGCAGGGAGTAGGGAACAGCCGCAGTTTGCTGCTTCTATCGGCGGATATCCCAACCCCCCACACACAAGGGGAAACAAGGGGGGACTATTGCGGTACTAAAGGTAGTCAAGTATTTGATAAGAGGAAGTGAAAAAGAAAGAAGATAATATGATAAAAATTACATTTTAATAGGAAACAATATTAAAAATTATTACAGTGTCACATACAGTCGTAATTCAAAGCAAAAGCAGTCTATACAACCATACGAATTACACCCAATAATAACAGGGGGTACATATATGACTTGAATTCTCGACCGGTTTCGCGGTATTCACCGCTTCCTAAGGAGAGTAAAGTCTGTAATGTAACATAGAAAACATGTAATGAATACAAACAAATCCACAGATACATGAATAATTCTTTTTGTGTGGTTGCAGCAAGATCATTAAATAATGCATCAAACAATTACGTACAAGTTAGATACAGAAAGGACAGGCTCACCCGTTCAGGAATTCTCTGTGGGTATGTAGGGCCCCATATAATTCCCACTGCGGCGAACACAGGGGATAGCAAACAGCCTCTGGTAAGTAAAATATTTGAATCATTGATTTGTATAGGTCACTAAACCACAAGATAGAAGAAGAGTGCAGTATAGGGGTGCCGGTGAAATAGCTCTGAGATTTAAAAACCAGTGTGCAGGAACAAAAAATAATGAAGAGATAATGATCAAATGAATAAAAATTGTGTTGGAAGGGGGATAACGAGGAATTAAGGGAAGAGGGTAGGGGGGGGGAGAAAGGAGGGAAGGAAAGAAAAGGAAGGAGGGGGGGAGGGGGGGAGAAAGAGGGAAAAGAGGGAGGGGAGGGGAAGGGAAAAGGGAGGGGGGGAGGGGGGGGCGGGGGGGGGGGGGAAGGGGGAGGAAAAGGAGGGCAGGAAAGAAAGGAAGGGACTGTGAGGATCAATAAATAAGCGAGACCTGATGCTTCCATTTGTGTGGAAAGCAGGTCAACCTTAAAAGAAGCTGCACACAGGTGTTTAGAGCTGACACTTACCCCTACAGCATTAATCAATTGAAGAGCGAATGGGTTGAAGTAAAGGAGGACAATATAGTAAAGATCATATAATAAAGCGGTTGAAACAAGCCAGGCGCTATTAAGTTAACAATGAGAGCCCCCCAGAGCTGGAACCATTGATGTATGCAGAAGAAAGTGGTCACCGCAGCAACTGTAATCAAAGTTTATCGAAATTAGCATCCACAATAGTACAGAGAGATTTGCCCACAAACAAAAGGGGAACAGCAGAGGTAACACACTGGGGTAAAAAATTACCAAAGCATAAATGATATAAATGATAATTACCAAGCAGTATCACATTAGGGGATATTGATCCCGAATCAGAAAAATAAAATATCAAGTAAGAATGGATAAGCCTACATTAACGCTGTAGGCAGCCCTGCATGGGGAGGTAAACAGTGAGCAAACCTGGCATGGACCGGAGGAAAAGCATACAGAGGGAAAGGCCGACTAGGAATGGGGGAGAGAGGGAGGGGGGGGAAGGAGGGAGGGCGAGACTTACCCAGAGTGATAAACTTCAACTAGCGCGGCATCAAGAGGCCGTAGGCTCACACAGCGGCCGTGTCCGGCTGCTATAAGAGCACCCCAACCCGGAAGTCAGGGACAGCGTAGCAGGGCGGTCCCTGACGTCACCGGGTCTGCTCGCCCGCACTGCGCAGGTGCACAGTGTGTGCTACTGCGCAAGCGCGCGCTCCTGTCAAAGGGAATCGGATTCCCAAACAAGGAGACGCAAGCAGCCTGGGGGCTGCCAGGGCGAGCATGTGTCCGCCGCACAGGAGAAGGATCGAGACAGAACATAACCAACAAAGTCTGATAACGGGGGGAGGGAGCCTGACCTTGAACAGCAAGACAAATAACAGCATTATAAAACATGAAATAAAATAAAAAAGAGACATAATACATGGGTTATAGGTGAAATTGTAAGGGTATCAGTCACCCACAGCTTAAAGGATAGACCTTAGGCAGACAGGGCCAAATCACTGATGCTAGAACCCAATAGTGACAGAATAGAGGGGAGGAAGGGAAGGGGGGAGGGGGGGATGAAAGGAGGGGGGGGAGAGGGGGGGGGGGGGGGATGGGAAGAGGGAGGGAACCAAAAGGGAGGGGGGAGGGAAAGAGGGGGGGAGGGGGGGAAAAAAGGGGGGGGGAAAGGGGAGGGGAGGGACAAGGATGGAAAATTGGGGAAGGAAGGAAAAGCAGGGGGGGAGGAAGAGGGGAGGGAAGAGGGGGGAGACAAGATCTCATAAGAAGGCCCTATAAGGACACTGACTCATTCAAGCCGGGCGGGATGGTGGTGGCGTTGAGTCGCTCGATCCAGAGAGATTCCCTCTGGAGTAACGAGCGATCCCAATCGCCACCCCTGGGACTGGGTTGAACCACCTCTAGTACCAGAAATTTGGCCACGGAATTGTCGAATCTATGATATAGGCCGATGTGTCGGCCGATGGTAGTCAGTTTGCCGTTTTCTGAGTCATAGAGGTGGTCACCGATTCTCTGCCTAAGTTCCCGAATGGTTTTGCCCACATAGAAGGCTTTGCACACACACTTCATGAGATAGATAACCCCCTTTGTAGCACAGTTAGCAAAAGTCTGTGGAACCAGAATTTCCCCATTGGGTAGGACTACAGTTCTGCTTTCGTGGACCCAAGGGCACCGGGGACATTCCCCCACATTGAAATGTGCCGTTGGGGCCACTCCTCACAGGTTTAGTGGGATTGTAATGGCTGGCGGTTAGTTTATCACGTAGTGATCGAGCTCTGCGGAAGACCACTTCCGGTGTGTGTCTGACATATTTAGTGAGTGTATGATGTTCAGCCAAGAGGTGCCAAATGTTTGGCTAAGATGTTGCGAAATACGTTGTGGTGTGCAGAATAGGTAGTGATGAATCTTACAGTTTCTGTGGGGAGAGACGGTTTCCTGTCTTTGAAAAGGAGAGAAGTCCGTGAACGTGACAAGGACTTATTATATGCTTTGTGCAGGGTGGTAGAGGAGTAACCTCGTCGTAGAAGGCGGTCGCGCAGTGTTTTGGCCTGGCGTTTGAAGTCGCTGTCGTGTGTGCAATTCCTGCGTAGTCGTAGGTATTGGGCATAGGGTATGCTATGTACCAGGGAATTTGGGTGAGCACTCGTGGCGAACAATAGGGTGTTCCCTGCAGTGGGTTTTCTGTAAAGGTCAGTTCCTAAGGTCCCATTCGGTTGTTTGATGATTAATAGATCTAAGAAGGGGATTTGCTCGGTCTCGATTTTGAAAGTAAATTTGAGATTTAGGTCGTTGTTATCAAGTTGACGTAGAAATTGTAAAAGTTTGTCCCTAGGACCCGACCAAACCATAAACAGGTCATCAATAAAGCGATACCATAGAAGGATATCGTTTAGAAACTCTGTGTATTTGTCATGAGCGTGAATCTGTCGCTCCCAGCCACATAGATATAAGTTTGTATATGCTGAGGCGCAAGACGTCCCCATTGCAACACCCTGTATTTGTAGAAATAGTTGATCATTAAAGGTGAAGTAATTCTTGGTTAAAATGAAATACAGTAGTGTCAGTACAAACTGGTTAAGGGGCCAGGTCGTTGTATCTTGTTCAGCTAAGAAGGATCCAGCCGTCCGTACGCCCTGCTCGTGGGGGATACTGGAGTAAAGGGCCTCAATATCAACAGCCATGAGCAGGGGCATCCGGAGGGATCTGGATACCCTCAAGATGCTGCAACAGGTCGGTAGTGTCTCTAATATAGGACGGGAGACTGCGGACATGGGGCATTAAAAAAGCGTCAACAAATTTACTCGCATTGTCTGTTAAAGAGCCTATCCCCGATACTATGGGTCTTCCTGGAGGGCAATGCACATCTTTATGAGTCTTGGGTAAGGAGTAGAAGGTGGGGGTGCAGGGAAATTTGGGGACCAGGAACTCCAAGGTATCTTTGTCTATGAGGCCTGAGAAGTAGGCCTCAGTGCAAAGAGCCTGGAGTTCCTGTGCAAAGGAGGATACGTGTGTGGCGGAAATAGGTCTATACCAGTGTTTGTTGTTCAGAATGGCAAGGCACATAGATTGGTATTGATAGTTGGTCATAAGGACAATATTCCCACCCTTGTCTGATTGCTTAATCACGACATCAGGTTCCTGAACGGGTGAGCCTGTCCTTTCTGTATCTAACTTGTACGTAATTGTTTGATGCATTATTTAATGATCTTGCTGCAACCACACAAAAAGAATTTTTCATGTATCTGTGGATTTGTTTGTATTCATTACATGTTTTCTATGTTACATTATAGACTTTACTCTCCTGAGGAAGCGGTGAATACCGCGAAACCGGTCGAGAATTCAAGTCATATATGTACCCCCTGTTATTATTGGGTGTAATTCGTATGGTTGTATAGACTGCTTTTGCTTTGAATTACGACTGTATGTGACACTGTAATAATTTTTAATATTGTTTCCTATTAAAATGTAATTTTTATCATATTATCTTCTTTCTTTTTCACTTCCTCTTATCAAATACTTGACTACCTTTAGTACCGCAATAGTCCCCCCTTGTTTCCCCTTGTGTGTGGGGGGTTGGGATATCCGCCGATAGAAGCAGCCAACTGCGGCTGTTCCCTACTCCCTGCCTCTCTTTGTACTAGATATTTGGGATGATGGTACTTCTATTTGGTATTCTAATTGTTTCAATGTAGGCGCTCTTCCTTATTGTATACACAGGGTGGATAATACACCCATAACCCTTTTGGACCTTTGGGTGAACAGCAACACCCATTGACACGTCCCCAGTAATAGCGCCTGTATATATTCTTTTTGACATTGTTATTAATCGTACTTTATAGTTCTTGTATTGTGTCAGTACAACACACTTTAGGGGTCGCCGCCGGCAGCCTGGTACAATATGGATGTTCTAGGCACAGACTGGACGGGCTTTATGTCCAACCTGAAAACCACTTGTCTGAATGAACATAAAACTGATGATGACATTTCAACGTTCTTTGCGCGAATGTCCAAACTCCTTAAACGTAAGTCTCACTTACATTGGCACATTGAATACTTTAAATTATATGTCAGCGAAAAAGTTTGCCCCTTGGGGTTGAGAGGCCAGATCTTCCCTACCCTTAAGGATCCCTCAGTGGACTTTAAGAAAACTTGGGAAGATATTCTAACCAAAAATAGTCTTGAATTAATCGGACTACTCATTACTCAATATACCCTTGATATGACCCTTCTTGACAACGATATCGAGCGACTTAATACCGAATACTCCCATTTGACCGATAACACGATTTTCAAAACCAAGTGGAAAGAACTTAGAGAGCGCTTGGAAATTATGAATAAGGATATTATTGTCAAGAAACAGATTAAATTTGGAAAGGATAAAGCTGCCTTCACTGAGGGCTTGGCCTATCATTGGCCTGGGAGAGGCCGGGGTAGACGAGGCCCCCCCCGCACTAATAATAGAAATTTCACGACTGATATTGAATCAGACTCATCACTTTCTTCCACTGTATCCTCTTTAAATACCACTCAACCCAACACTTCATCTGCACTTAATGCTTCACGTAAGAGACTTCGCTTTGGGGGCAACACCCCACCCACAAACCCCAAAAAAGATAAAAAAGGCCCTAAAGGCCCCAGACTTACCCAGGCACCTCCTACACAAACTACACACGATACCAATACCCCCTTGGAAGGGGCAACTGGTCACTCCACATTGCACGGCACAATTCCAAAAATTTTAAATTCGGGTTTAATGACCAACAAATACACGAAAATCAACGAGGTTGCTATTTTTTTAGACCTCAAAAAACAACAGAGCAATCCAGATGCTTATGTCCTAAAACCTCCACCGTCCCAATAATATCTTCCCCTGCACACTACACGGACCGTAATGTCATTAACCTTACTCCCTACACACTCAATAGCGAGGAAATTTCGGTACTACAATTAGGTCTGGGTTTCTGTCCTCTTGATGCACTTAAGGTTACTGAAACAATCAAGGGCCTGTATCTGTTTGCACGCAATTTAACCTTTAGATTCATCTATGATAAGGATCGCATTAACTTGGGACTGGAGCGTGAGCTCGCGGAGCGTACCAAAGGTTTCTCTATGGAGGAATTTAGGGCGCTCCGCGACCTGATGCTCGTGTTCGACGAGGGCGATACTGGAGATTTCGTAGCCCCACAGGATGGCGAGGATCTTGTTAACACCTCCTCAAATGAATCTGTAGCAGGGACAGCTGTACCTGCCCTCCCTGCACCTAATAGGCTTGATCCCCCGGTCGCCCTCAGACAAACATCCTTGCCCAAACCCTTCCGTCTACGATCTCACAGGTTCCCCGATCTGAATATTTGCCCCGAGATATGGGCCTTCCTGCGAGCCACAATCAGTGACCTTAAGAAACAAAAATGGCCTGAATTCTCCCCAAACCTTGACCCTAGTCAAATTCGAGCTCTTCAGTCCTTGCAGCAACGTCCCGATGTCGTGATTAAGCAATCAGACAAGGGTAGGAATATTGTCCTTATGACCAACTATCAATACCAATCTATGTGCCTTGCCATTCTGAACAACAAACACTGGTATAGATCTATTTCCGCCACACACGTATCCTCCTTTGCACAGGAACTCCAGGCTCTTTGCACTGAGGCCTACTTCTCAGGCCTCATAGACAAAGATACCTTGGAGTTCCTGGTCCCCAAATTTCCCCGCACCCCCACCTTCTACTCCTTACCCAAGACTCATAAAGATGTGCATTGCCCTCCAGGAAGACCCATAGTATCGGGGATAGGCTCTTTAACAGACAATGCGAGTAAATTTGTTGACACTTTTTTAATGCCCCATGTCCGCAGTCTCCTGTCCTATATTAGAGACACTACCGACCTGTTGCAGCATCTTGAGGGTATCCAGATCCCTCCGGACGCCCTGCTCGTGGCTGTTGATATTGAGGCCCTTTACTCCAGTATCCCCCACGAGCAGGGCGTACGGACGGCTGGATCCTTCTTAGCTGAACAAGATACAACGACCTGGCCCCTTAACCAGTTTGTACTGACACTACTGTATTTCATTTTAACCAAGAATTACTTCACCTTTAATGATCAACTATTTCTACAAATACAGGGTGTTGCAATGGGGACGTCTTGCGCCCCAGCATATGCAAACTTATATCTAGGTGGCTGGGAGCGACAGATTCACGCTCATGACCAATACACGGAGTTTCTAAACGATATCCTTCTATGGTATCGCTTTATTGATGACCTGTTTATGGTTTGGTCGGGTCCTAGGGACAAACTTTTACAATTTCTACGTCAACTTGATAACAACGACCTAAATCTCAATTTACTTTCAAAATCGAGACCGAGCAAATCCCCTTCTTAGATCTATTAATCATCAAACAACCGGATGGGACCTTAGGAACTGACCTTTACAGAAAACCCACTGCAGGGAACACCCTATTGTTCGCCACAAGTGCTCACCCAAATTCCCTGGTACAGAGCATACCCTATGCCCAATACCTACGACTACGCAGGAATTGCACACACGACAGCGACTTTAAATGCCAGGCCAAAGCACTGCGCAACCGCCTTCTACGACGAGGTTACTCCTCTACCACCCTGCGCAAAGCATATAATAAGTCCTTGTCACGTTCACGGACTTCTCTCCTTTTCAAAGACAGGAAACCGTCTCTCCCCACAGAAACTGTAAGATTCATCACTACCTATTCTGCACATCACAACGTACTTCGCAACATCTTAGCCAAACATTGGCACCTCTTGGCTGAACATCATACACTCACTAAATATGTCAGACACACACCGGAAGTGGTCTTCCGCAGAGCTTGATCACTACGTGATAAACTAACCGCCAGCCATTACAATCCCACTAAACCTGTGAGGAGTGGCCCCAACGGCACATTTCAATGTGGGGAATGTCCCCGGTGCCTTTGGGTCCACGAAAGCAGAACTGTAGTCCTACCCAATGGGGAAATTCTGGTTCCACGGACTTTTGCTAACTGTGCTACAAAGGGGGTTATCTATCTCATGAAGTGTGTGTGCAAAGCCTTCTATGTGGGCAAAACCATTCGGGAACTTAGGCAGAGAATCGGTGACCACCTCTATGACTCAGAAAACTGACTACCATCGGCCGACACATCGGCCTATATCATAGATTCGACAATTCCGTGGCCAAATTTCTGGTACTAGAGGTGGTTCAACCCAGTCCCAGGGGTGGCGATTGGGATCGCTCGTTACTCGAGAGGGAATCCCTCTGGATCGAGCGACTCAACGCCACCATCCCGCCCGGCTTGAACGAGTCAGTGTCCTATAGGGCCTTCTTATGAGATCTTGTCTCCCCCCCTCCCCCCCTCTCCCCTCTTCCCTCCCCTCTTCCTCCCCCCCTGCTTTTCCTTCCTTCCCCAATTTTCCATCCTTGTCCCTCCCCTCCCCCTCCCCCCCCCCCCTTTTTTCCCCCCTCCCCCCCCTTCCCTCCCCCCCTCCCCTTTGGTTCCCTCCCTCTTCCCATCCCTCCCCCCCCTCTCCCCCTCCCCCTTCCTTTCATTCCCCCCCCTCCCCCCCTTCCCTTCCTCCCCTCTATTCTGTCACTATTGGGTTCTAGCATCAGTGATTTGGCCCTGTCTGCCTAAGGTCTATCCTTTAAGCTGTGGGTGACTGATACCCTTACAATTTCAGCTATAACCAATGTATTATGTCTCTTTTTTATTTTATTTCATGTTTTATAATGCTGTTATTTGTCTTGCTGTTCAAGGTCAGGCTCCCTCCCCCCGTTATCAGACTTTGTTGGTTATGTTCTGTCTCGATCCTTCTCCTGTGCGGCGGACACATGCTCGCCCTGGCAGCCCCCAGGCTGCTTGCGTCTCCTTGTTTGGGAATCCGATTCCCTTTGACAGGAGCGCGCGCTTGCGCAGTAGCACACACTGTGCACCTGCGCAGTGCAGGCGAGCAGACCCGGTGACGTCAGGGACCGCCCCTGCTACGCTGTCCCTGACTTCCGGGTTGGGGTGCTCTTATAGCGGCCGGACACGGCCGCTGTGTGAGCCTACAGCCTCTTGATGCCGCGCTAGTTGAAGTTTATCACTCTGGGTAAGTCTCGCCCTCCCTCCTCCCCCCCCCCTCCCTCTCCCCCGTTCCTAGTCGGCCTTTCCCTCTGTATGCTTTTCCTCCGGTCCATGCCAGGTTTGCTCACTGTTACCTCCCCATGCAGGGCTGCCTACAGCGTTAATGTAGGCTTATCCATTGTTACTTGATATTTTATTTTTCTGATTCGGGATCAATATCCCCTAATGTGATACTGCTTGGTAATTATCATTTATATCATTTATGCTTTGGTAATTTTTACCCCAGTGTGTTACCTCTGCTGTTCCCCTTTTGTTTGTGGGCAAATCTCTCTGTACTATTGTGGATGCTAATTTCGATAAACTTTGATTACAGTTGCTGCGGTGACCACTTTCTTCTGCATACATCAATGGTTCCAGCTCTGGGGGGCTCTCATTGTTAACTTAATAGCGCCTGGCTTGTTTCAACCGCTTTATTATATGATCTTTACTATATTGTCCTCCTTTACTTCAACCCATTCGCTCTTCAATTGATTAATGCTGTAGGGGTAAGTGTCAGCTCTAAACACCTGTGTGCAGCTTCTTTTAAGGTTGACCTGCTTTCCACACAAATGGAAGCATCAGGTCTCGCTTATTTATTGATCCTCACAGTCCCTTCCTTTCTTTCCTGCCCCTCCTTTCCTCTCCCCTTCCCTCCCCCCCCCACCCTTTTCCCTTCCCTTCCCCTCCCCTCCCTCTTTTCCCCTCTTCCCCCCCCCTTCTCCCCCCCCCTCCTTCCTTTTCTTTCCTTCCCTCCTTCCCCCCCCCTCCCTACCCTCTTCCCTTAATTCCTCGTTATCCCCCTTCCAACACGATTTTTATTCATTTGATCATTATCTCTTCATTATTTTTTGTTCCTGCACACTGGTTTTTAAATCTCAGAGCTATTTCACCGGCACCCCTATACTGCACTCTTCTTCTATCTTGTGGTTTAGTGACCTATACAAATCAATGATTCAAATATTTTACTTACCAGAGGCTGTTTGCTATCCCCTGTGTTCGCCACAGGGGGAATTATATGGGGCCCTACATACCCACAGAGAATTCCTGAACGGGTGAGCCTGTCCTTTCTGTATCTAACTTGTACGGAATTGTTTGATGCATTATTTAATGATCTTGCTGCAACCACACAAAAAGAATTTTTCATGTATCTGTGGATTTGTTTGTATTCATTACATGTTTTCTATGTTGCATTATAGACTTTACTCTCCTGAGGAAGCGGTGAATACCGCGAAACCGGTCGAGAATTCAAGTCATATATGTACCCCCTGTTATTATTGGGGTGTAATTCGTATGGTTGTATAGACTGCTTTTGCTTTGAATTACGACTGTATGTGACACTGTAATAATTTTTAATATTGTTTCCTATTAAAATGTAATTTTTATCATATTATCTTCTTTCTTTTTCACTTCCTCTTATCAAATACTTGACTACCTTTAGTACCGCAATAGTCCCCCCTTGTTTCCCCTTGTGTGTGGGGGGTTGGGATATCCGCCGATAGAAGCAGCCAACTGCGGCTGTTCCCTACTCCCTGCCTCTCTTTGTTCTAACCAAATATTCTAAACATTATTATGGAGATCTGACGAAAAAAAAAAAAAATAATATTCATGAGATCACGAGAAATAATAAAGAAATCAGTTTGTGAGAACTCTGTGTGAATATAAACAGCAAAACAATTTCATTATTCTAGAATTCTAAAGAAGAAGAGAATGCGCTGCATTAAAAGATTTCAAAATTTGCAGCATGACAAATGTGCTATCTCTATTACGAACAGTAGTTTTACCAGACCGAGCGCTTCTGTCTCGTACTTGATTCTGAGCATACGTGGAACTTTTGTGGTTCGGAATTGTGTACACATGATTGGAATTTACGAGAACAGATTTTGTTGTTGGAAAATTTGAGATCCAGATCTCAAATTTTGTGTGACAGAAATTCTGATGGAAAATGTCCGACGGAGCCCACACACAGTAGGAATTTCTGAAAAAAAGCTCCCATCGAACATTTTCCATCGGAAAATCCGACCGTGTGTACGGGGCACTACAGTCATTTTAAGGAGATGTAAAATGATAAGACTACACCTCAGTCCATTTACAAATTCCCCCCTATAATTCATAAAAAATATAACCATTACAAAAAAGTTTATCCTGTTGTCCTATTTTCCATTCCTGTTTATTCAAAGGTGTAATGGACTACTTGTTACATCAGCAAACTTAACAACATAAAACATTACATTAGTTTTGTTAACTTTAAAAACCTATTAACTGGCATAAATTAAATAACTATCATTTTAGATGACCCAGACTGCTCTCCCTCTTAAACTGAAAGCACCATCAATTAATTTGTTGATCGGCATATTTTTTTCTATATCAGGGAATGCTCCTTGTATGTCTGTCCACCTGCAAGGTGATTGATGTGGCCAGACTCTAGGGGGAGACCAAACCTGATATAAGCTAGCCAAGCCTGCAGTCTCATGCTTGTGACAGAGTGACCTGTGATACCTGCTCAAGCTACCTGTTTGTCGACCCTGCTCTGCTAGATTAGATTTCCCTGTGAATGACCTCGGATCGGATATTAACTATTTCTTTTGACAGGACTGTCATTAAACCACTCTGCCTGTCTGCCTGTCTGCCAACAGCAAGTATCTGTTTGCTTTGCTCAGTTGGCCAGGCACTATAGCATTGTGCATAAGTTCTGGTGCAACCAAGTACTGGTAGGCCTACTCGCCTTATGGGAAAGGGGGCTGCTGTAGATGAAGACCACCTACAGCAGGTCCACCTGCATTAGGGGTAAGCGTGACATAGGGATAGATATAGTCATTGAAGCACCCTTTCCTTTGGCAGGAAGAAGAGTTATCCATAAAGTTTTTAGGTGATATTTCAATACTAGCTTCATGGCCCTCTGTTTTACTGCACAATTTTATGAGGATGCTATTATGCTATTAGAATTATATATATATATATATATATATATATATATATATATAGTTTTTCGTTTTTCTGACCAAACACTGGTCCCTGCTGACAGCAGACCCATTAAACCCTTTCTTTCCACCCAAACCTTTAATGAAATAGACCAGAGCCCATTAAATTGATCATGCTGTTTATTAATGACTAATGCCGCGTACACACGGTCCGACTTTTCGTCTACAAAAGTCCGACAGCCTGTCCGTCAGACTTTCGATGGACTTTTCTCGGACTTTTGGCGGACTTGCGGCAGACTTTCTTACGAACGGACTTGCCTACCTACGATCACACAAAAGTCAGACGGATTCGTACGTGATGATGTACACCGGACTAAAATAAGGAAGTTGATAGCCAGTAGCCAATAGCTGCCCTAGCATGGGTTTTTGTCCGTCGGACTAGCACACAGACGAGCGGATTTCTGGGTCCGGCGTAGTTACGACTTAAAGATTTGAAGCATGTTTCAAATCTAAAGTGCGTCAGATTTGAGGCTGGAAAAGTCCGCTGGAAGTTAGCTGAAAGTCCGGGGAAGCCCACACACGATTGTCAGCCAGCTTTAGTCCGTCGGCGTCCGTCGGACTTTTGTAGACGAAAAGTCCGACCGTGTGTACGCGGCATAAGTCTAACTAAAAATTAAATAAAAGTCAGATAGCTATTTTGGTTGTCATTTCATCATTCCTTACATCTCACAACATAAAAACATTAAAAAAATTTTGACCAAGCATTGGATCCCTCTGATAAAAGACATGTTTTAAAACCTATCCTTCCAACCACTTCAAAAGTCATTTTTAGAAGAAGCAAAAAAAAATCATCCTGGCCTCGAATCATTTACCAAAACTGACCTCCAAACTAGAGACACAGATCTACAGTAAAGTGAAAGGTAGCTTTAAGTACAGTCATTCAAAACATCTTTCTTACTTTGATATATTTTGCAGGGCATTCCATCTTTCCAGCCTCTAATCACAAAGGAAACTTTTGAAAGAAAAGAATACATGTCTTGTGATAACAGTATTTTTTCTATCTGGGACAATCTTTTTGCCGCTTTTAATACTTAGATGCACTCACAAAAACTTTGCACAAGGTTTGGATATCACCATTAAAAAAGTGTTCTCAAATCACAGTGTGTCAAGGCATTTACATACCATACATCAATGTAAAATGTACAAGCTAACAGTGCCTCCCCAATGAATATATTAAAACATCTATTTTCAAATTGGAAACAACTGGGAATTCTTTTGGGATTCTCACCCCACAAGCATTGATGGTCTTAAAGTGTAACTTAACTCTATCTGTGGATAGGGGTGGACTCTTGCCATAAAGTACAACTGTGCATGGCATACTTGCACGCTATGGCACCCTCGCGTAGTAGTGTGGCCTCTTTTGCCACTGATAGGTGTTGCCAATCCATCCACTGCCATATTTTCCACTGCTGTTTCCAGCCTTGGCTTCCCTACTCTTTGGCCATTTGGTGGCCATTGTTGAATCTTGTGCACTAGAGTTACATTGTAACTGGCACTTGACTCCACTCTCTGAATCTCATCTGGAAAGAGTCAGAGGGTTACACTGCCCTGCAGATGTGCCGTAGACAGTATACACAAAATTAAAAATTGCTTTGCATGTTTCATCTGCCAAAAACTCTATATTCAAGCAACATTTCATTTTCAGGCTGCAGTTACACTTTAATGAAATTATTAAGCAAGACCATTTTGATTTCTTGCCACAGTAATTTTAATAATGTTCCTTTTTTACTCCTTTTTCATTAATCTGACTCTTGTACCTGTTGAAAAGTGTAATGCGTTCCAGAACCATCATGAACATAAATGCTTCCAGCTTGTAATAAGTAGGCTGCAAGGGGTCTTGCTGGTAAGCATATCAAAGTGTGCCTGGTCCCAAAAACCTGCACAGTAAACAACCTGGTACAGATGGCACACAGTGAGTTTTGTATATTGTTTTTAACATTTCATATTTTTTATTAGGTTTGCTGTTTTTTAACCATTGGAGCAGGTATCTTGTGACCAACCTTCCTGATTCAGTTTTATTACCGTAAGTAGTGAGTGTACAGCTTGTATAACAGTGTACATTTACTGACCCCTCAAAATAACTCAACACACAGTCATTAATGTCTAAACCGCTGGCAACAAAAGTGAGTACACCCCTAAAGGGAAAATGTCCAAATTGGGCCCAAAGTGTCAATATTTTGTGTGGCCACCATTATTTTCCAGCACTGCCTTAACCATCTTGGGCATGGAGCTCACTAGAGCTTCACAGGTTGCCATTGGAGTCCTCTTCCACTCCTCCATGACGACATCACAGAGCTGGTGGAAGTTAGAAACCTTGCGTTCCTCCACCTTCCATTTGAGGATGCCCACAGATGCTCAATAGGGTTTAGGTCTGCAGACATGCTTGGCCAGTCCATCACATTTACCCTCAGCTTCTTTAGCAAGGCAGTGGTCGTCTTGGAGGTGTGGTTTGGGGTCATTATCATGTTGGAATACTGCCCTGTGGCCCAGTCTCCGAAGAGAGGGGATCATGCTCTGCTTCAGTATGTCACAGTACATTTTGGCATTGATGGTTCCATAGTTACATATAGTTACATAGTTACATAGTAGGTGAAGTTGAAAAAAGACACAAGTACATCAAGTCCAACCTATGTGTGTGATTATGTGTCAGTATTACATTATATATCCCTGTATGTTGCGGTCATTCAGTTGCTTATCTAATAGTTTCTTGAAGCTATCAATGCTCCCCACTGAGACCACTGCCTGTGGAAGGGAATTCCACATCCTTGCCGCTCTTACAGTAAAGAACCCTCTACGTAGTTTAAGGTTAAACCTCTTTTCTTCTAATTTTAATGAGTGGCCACGAGTCTTGTTAAACTCTCTTCTGCGAAAAAGTTTTATCCCTATTGTGGGGTCACTAGTACGGTATTTGTATATTGAAATCATATCTCCTCTCAAGCGTCTTTTCTCCAGAGAGAATAAGTTCAGTGCTTGCAACCTTTCCTCATAACTAAGATCCTCCAGACCCTTTATTAGCTTTGTTGCCCTTCTTTGTACTCGCTCCATTTCCAGTACATCCTTCCTGAATACTGGTGCCCAGAACTGGACAGCATACTTTAGGTGCGGCCTGACCAGAGTATTGTAGAGTGGGAGAATTATCGTTTTATCTCTGGAGTTGATCCCCTTTTTAATGCATGCCAATATTCTATTTGCTTTGTAGGCAGCAGCTTGGCATTGCATGCCATTGCTGAGCCTATCATCTACTAGGACCCCCAGGTCCTTTTCCATCCTAGATTCCCCCAGAGGTTCTCCCCCCAGTGTATAGATTGCATTCATATTTTTGCCACCCAAATGCATTATTTTACATTTTTCTACATTGAACCTCATTTGCCATGTAGTCGCCCACCCCATTAATTTGTTCAGGTCTTTTTGCAAGGTTTCCACATCCTGCGGAGAAGTTATTGTCCTGCTTAGCTTCGTATCGTCTGCAAATACAGAGATTGAACTGTTTATCCCATCCTCCAGATCGTTTATGAACAAATTAAATAGGATTGGTCCCAGCACAGAACCCTGGGGAACCCCACTACCCACCCCTGACCATTCTGAGTACTCCCCATTTATCACCACCCTCTGAACTCGCCCTTGTAGCCAGTTTTCAATCCATGTACTCACCCTATGGTCCATGCCAACGGACCTTATTTTGTACAGTAAACCTTTATGGGGAACTGTGTCAAATGCTTTTGCAAAATCCAGATACACCACGTCTACGGGCCTTCCTTTATTTAAATGGCAACTCACCTCCTCATAGAAGGTTAATAGATTGGTTTGGCAAGAACGATTCTTCATGAATCCATGCTGATTACTGCTAATGATACCGTTCTTATTACTAAAATCTTGTATATAGTCCCTTATCATCCCCTCCAAGAGTTTACATACTATTGATGTTAGGCTGACTGGTCTGTAATTCCCAGGAATGTATTTTGGGCCCTTTTTAAATATTGGTGCTACATTGGCTTTTCTCCAATCAGCTGGTACCATTCCTGTCAGTAGACTATCTGTAAAAATTAGGAACAATGGTCTGGCAATCACTTGACTAAGTTCCCTAAGTACCCTCGGATGCAAGCCATCTGGTCCCGGTGATTTATTAATGTTAAGTTTCTCAAGTCTAATTTTAATTCTGTCCTCTGTTAACCATGGAGGTGCTTCCTGGAGGTTTCCCCTCAATGAACTGTAGCTCCCCAGTGCCGGAAGCACTCATGCAGCCCCAGACCATGACACTCCCACCACCATGCTTGACTGTAGGCAAGACACACTTGTCTTTGTACTCCTCACCTGGTTCCTGCCACACACGCTTGACACCATCTGAACCAAATAAGTTTATCTTGGTCTCATCAGACCACAGGACATTGTTCCGGTAATCTATGTCCTCAGTCTGCTTGTCTTCAGCAAACTGTTTGTGGGCTTTCTTGTGCATCATCTTTAGAAGAGGCTTCCTTCTGAGAGGACAGCCATGCAGACCAATTTGATGCAGTGTGTGGCGTATGGTCTGAGCACTGATAGGCTGACCCCCCCACCCCTTCAACCTCTGCAGTAATGCTGGCAGCACTCATATGTCTATTTTCCAAAGATAAACTGTGGATATGACTCTGAGCATGTGCACTCAACTTGGTCAACCATGGCGAGGCATGTTCTGAAGGGAATCTGTCCTGTTAAACTGCTGTATGGTCTTGGCCACTGTGCTGCAGCTCAGTTTCAGGATATTGGCAATCTTCTTATAGCCTAGGCCATCTTTATGTAGAGCAAAAATTATTTTTTCAGATCCTCAGAGAGTTCTTTGACATGAGATGCCATGCTGAACTTCCTGTGACCAATATGAGAGAGTGAGAGTGATAACACCAAATTTAACACACCTGCTCTCCATTAACACTAACGAGTCGCAATCGCATGACACCGGGGAGGGAAAATGGCTAATTGGGCCAAATTTGGACATTTTCACTTAGGGTGTACTCACTTTTGTTGCCAGTGGTTTAGACATTAATGACTGTGTGTTGAGTTATTTTGAGGAGAGCGTAAATTGACACTGTTATACAAGCTGTACACTCATTACTTTACATTGTAGCAAAGTGTAATTTCTTCAGTGTTGTCATATGAAAAGATATAATAAAATGTTTACAAAAATGTGAGGGGTGTACTCGTACTCACTTTTGTAAGATACTGTGTATGTATGTATATATATATATAGAGAGAGAGAGAGAGAGAGAGAGAGAGAGAGAGAGAGAGAGAGAGAGAGAGAGAGAGAGAGAGAGAGAGAGAGAATTTATTATATTGCCAAAAGTAATGAACACTTTTAGTATATATATATATATATATATATATATATATATATATATATATATATATATATATGTATATGTATATATATATATATATATATATGTATATATATATATATATATATATATATATATATATATATATATATATATATATATAAAAGGTGAGCGGCCACCGGTGCTCAGGCTGCAGGGTGGCATTGCCAAGTTGTGGGGTGGAATTTTAAGGGCCTGTTGGGATCTCAGTGATGGAGGCAACAGATCCAACTATGGCTGCCTTTTTTGACCTGAGGTGTAGTTTTTATATCCATCTCTATTCATTGATAAAGCATCAATTTGTAAGTAAATGAGGTTGGTCCTCAATATTTATAGTCATGTTCCCAGCTTTTGAGGAGTCATTTTTGGCACATGAACAGGTCTAGGTATAGTTGAATAAAGCATCTCTAACCCTAAGGTACTATTTAACCTTTGCACCCATAGAAAACACCAAACTACCTTAGTTTCACCTTCTCCATTCAATCCATGAATTTCGCAGGAATGACAAAATTGTACAAATATGTCCAGATTTTCACTAAAATTTCAACAAAGATAAAACTCTCAATTTCACAAATCCCTGAATATAACTCTGCATCTCTAAACAATAAACATTTACTATTATTTGAATTTAACCACTAGCCTACCGCCCACCGTCATATGACGGCCGGACGGTAAGCCTATTGTTCTGACTGGGCGTCATATGACGTCCTCGCCCTCCCGAGCCGCTAGGGGGCGCGCGCGCGCCGCCGGCGGCGCGCGCGCGCGCGCCCGCTGCGTCACTCGGGACCCGGTGCGCGTGCCCGGCGGCCGCGATGTCCGCCGGGCACCCGCGATTGCCGGGTAACAGAGCAGGAGCGTGGATCTGTGAATGTAAACACAGATCCACGTCCTGTCAGAGAGGAGAGGAGACCGATGGCGTGTCCCTTGTACATAGGGACAGCGATCGGTCACCTCCCCCAGTCAGTCCCCTCCCCCCACAGTTAGAATCACCTCCTTAGGTCATACATTAACCCCTCGAGCGCCCCCTAGTGTTAACCCCTTCCCTGCCAGTCACATTTACACAGTAATCAATGCAATTTTATAGCATTGATCGCTGTATAAATGTGAATGGTCCCAAAAATGTGTCAAAAGTGTCCGATGTGTCCGCCGCATTATCGTAGTCACAATAAAAATTGCAGATCGCCGCCATTACTAGTAAAAAATAAATAAATAATAAAAATGCTATAAATCTATCCCGTATTTTGTAGACGCTATAACTTTTGCGCAAACCAATCAATATACGCTTATCGCAATTTTTTTTTACCAAAAATATGTAGAAGAATACGTATCGGCCTAAACTGAGGAAAAAATTTGTTAAAAAAAAAAAAAAAAATGGATATTTATTATAGCAAAAAGTAAAAAATATTGTGTTTTTTCAAAATTGTCCCTCTTCTTTTGTTTATAGCGCAATAAATAAAAACCGCAGAGGTGATCAAATACCACCAAAAGAAAGCTCTATTTGTGGGGAAAAAAATGCAAAAAATTTAATTAAGGTGCAGTGTAACATGACCGCGCAATTGTCATTCAAAGTGCGACAGCGCTGAAAACTGAAAAATGGCTTGGACAGGAAGGGGGTGTAAGTGCCCTGTATTGAGGTGGTTAAATAAATCCACTATTACAGCTCCAGTAAAACATTGGAAATAATAATATTCACTTCAAAAATCTCTAATTGCCTTTTGCAGTGAGAAAAGGAGGTGCTCTTTTGAAAATAGACAACATGGGAACCAATTCTCCATTTCAGTAAGTGTCTATGCATATTGTCACAAAGCATTCACAAAGCATTCACTTTTAGGAAATCAAGCTAAGACAACTCTGTCATGTTTGCTGAAGACCATATGGCCTACCATTTTTAAAAAACAGGGTCCAATTTTGTACCTTACAGTGTTTTATCTTATTATGGTTTTGCTTACCATTTCCCTTTAAATTTTCATAGAGATATTGCTTTCAGACTGAAACCTAAAAAGGGCATGCCACCGCATTTTGGGTTGATCTGGAGTTATTTTAGAGTCAGCTTTTTCCTTATAAATGGAGCCTTTAGAATATCAGCATGCACCATCTGCTCTCACAACACTGGGATTTCCAAACACACTGTTTAACTTATTTATTGTCATTAGCATAAATAATGTGTCTTCGTTCTGCAACATTCCACCTAGAACAAAGAGGTCCAGCTGCCATGGAAAAGAACATGTTAAACAGACTTCTAATTCAATTAGACTTTTCATTTCTGCTATCAAAACACACAAGGTAAATCGAAAAAAACATAAACATTTACCTGAAAATGCTTATTTTGTTATTACCAATGCTATTCATAGTTTTTTCTGATAGTTTTCTTTTTTTATGTGAACACAAATACCTTTAGTATGGTAATTATTTATACATTTAATTAAAATGTTATCATTACATTTTAATCATTTTATATTATACAAATGAATCAGAAATTACTTATTGTGCCAGTCCCTGCAAGATCCTAAAAAAATGAATCTTACTTCATTTTATTTTTTATTTTTTTGCCTTTGTTCTATTTTTATATTAACTGTTAGGCAGGCAAAGTTAATTAAATTGAGTGTTTTTTTTCTCAAATTGCATTTATTTTCAGCTAAATGTTGTAGCGTGTTAGTTATTAAAGTGAACTGCAGAAGTAATGAAACTGCCTCTTATTGTTGAGTTGTATAGATTTTTCTTGCAAGCAATCAAGGCTACTTTTATACTATCCATAGCAACTTTTCTAAGTAAATTTCAAGAAAAATCTTTGTTCCACCCTTGCATTTTTTTGCAATGATTTCAGAGTAAGCCCAGTTTAGAAATTTGTGACTGTTGGTAATGAAGAACATTCAGCTAGTGAGCAAACATGTCATTGGACAATTACATCAAAGTGTCTCTCTACATTTGATATTTGCAACTAGGATTTAAATCATACATAAAACAATGGATATGGTTTTATTTTCAGACTTTTATCACTGTGCTAAGTTGCTAAGCATGTTGTTGACATATCTATAAACAACTTTTAGGCACACTTTTAAATAGTTTTTTTTTTTTTTCATACTGTGATGTTTATCAGGAAGGCGTGTTTCTCAAATGCAGATTGCATTTACAATTTTTACATTGCTTATTCAGTTTGAAGCAATGATTCTGATTGTATCAAACATTTCTATCACTGTAGTTCTCATTCTATTACTATTCACCCTGTGTTCTGAAACTCTACAGAAGCATATCTCTCAATTAATATATTAGCTCCTAATGAACATAACTTCCTCTATTGTCTGCCTAACAAACAGTTAATTCAAGCAGACATCCCCTCCCCACTATATTATTTTGTGAATTTAATCTTGTTACTAACCGGTAATTTGGTAGTCTAGCTATATACTCAATTTCTATGTAAATCAGGCCTAATTCTTATGTAATTTTAAATAAAGCTAATCAGACAGCAATTAAACCTCAATAACACTTTGAACAGCCAATTTCGGTATAATTACTACACAATAATAGCTTTATTAAACCCAAATTAAAAACTTATTTGATCTAGTTAGTGTAGTGTTGATAAAACAATAAATACAGTTCTGTTTTGTGTCTGATTTGCTAGAACCACAAGGATTTAATAGCTTCATTAGGGCCGGAAAATTATGGCTAGTTTAGTTATTGTATTGCCTTTGTTCAACAAGCAGTTATAGAAAAGTGGATAAAAGGGATTACAAGGCCTGTGCAGCAGCGGAATAGCTGTTCAACACCTGTCTAATAAAAAGGATTACAAAACCTATTCAGCAGTGGAATAGCTGTTCAACACCTGTCTTCATAAAGTTGTATCATTTTCCTACTTTTGGGCTTAATTCAACTAGCATTTTATATAAGATTTATTTTCTAGCCTGTGCTTTCTCATCCCTTGATGAATTACTATAACATATTAAGGTGTTATAGCAACTTCTTCTACTTCCTACTAAATGATGCTGGTCAGTTAGACTTTATAACACTGAAAGTTCTTTGCAAGCACTCTGTGGAAGTTGGTCTGACAAATTCTTTAGAACAAATATACTGTATGAATGGCTAGTAAGTGCCTAGCAGAAGCTGACTATAAAGTTCACAACCTGAATTCATCAGCACTGCTAATCCCAGTTGCATTTAATGCTATAGAAACACTTTTGCTCCTCAGAATAATTCTGACCTTTAGAGTGCAGAAGATAAACCATTCTTACATTAGTAAGAAGATAAACAGTAAGCTTGTGCCTGGACTTTACCTACTTTCAGTCAGTAGTTAGGGGAAGGTTCAGAGTACACATCTCTGCATGCAGGGCTGGGACAAGGGGCGGGCAGAAGGGGCGGCTGCCTTGGGTGCAGCGTGTATTGTAGTGATGGGGCACCGCAAATTCCTTCTAATATAAAGCTAACAGGAGTAGTGATAGCTGCATTACTATTTCTGTCAGCTCAGAAAGGAGAGGAGGAGAGAGCTCTCCCCCTCCTCCTCATAAGCTTGCACATAATGAAGGGCATCTTTGCCCTGGACACTGGATGACTGGATGATCTTGTTTCAGCAGTGTCTGCAAGTGTGTAAGAAGAATGATGGTAACAAATGGAATTATTTATTGGAACATGGTTTTTGTACTCCCTGGCAAATCATAGTAAAGTCAGTAGTGCAACAGCAAACATGTAAACATGATGAGGTACAAGCTCTTAAAGGAAAAGTGTGGGGTGACTAAAAAAAAACAACACACATACTTTAGCCTGCTGTTGGCTGATTCCGGGTCACAGGAAGGCACGAGGCACAGAAGAGAAATATTGCAAAAAAATTTTTTTGGCCATACTTCTCTTTTAAGTGTTGGCTGTGCAAGTAAATCATTGGCCACAATTAGGGATGGGCTGAATGAACCCCTGTTTGGTTTGCATCAAAACATTCAAACATTGCGAAAGTTCGGAACTAAATAACAAACCCCATTAAAGTCTATTGGACCCAAATGTGAAAAATCAAAAGTGCCCATTTTGAAGGCTTATATGCAAGTAATTGGGCATACAATGGTGTGGGGGTCCGGGTACTGCCCTGGGGGACATGTATCAATTTTTTTTTGTAAAAAACATGATTTCTAAATGAGCAGTGATTTATTGATGTTTAAAGTGAAAGCATAAAAATTAGAAATTCCTTTCAACATAGTGCCTAGGGGGGACTATATCCACCTTCATCTACCTGTAATGTGGCACATCTGTACTGTGTAAAGAATCTGCTGCAGCAATAATTGCATTTATAAATCCCAAAAAATGACATTTTCCCTGCAAGCTTTCTTTATTTTGTAATAAAGACGTGTTTCATCACTCTGCTCCTAATGACGTCTGCATGACGAAACATGAAGGGGCGAAGCTTAAAGCGTCACTGCGCCACTTCTGGTTTGGGAGTTTGTGGTCTGTGGAACTCAAGGCGTTCCAGACGATTTTGTTGTATATCGTATACTACTATTTGGCAGTGCTTTTTACTAAACTTTTATACAATAAACATTGTGAGGCCTTTTACCCCTGCAGGGGTACATTCCTTTGGTCAGTGTGGACCTGAGGGGGGAGCACTGTGAAGAGTGACCACATTTGCCAATTAAAATATTTTTTTCACTTTACCACAATTTTTTATGAACTTTAAAATTGAATGGATTCTATATGAATTTTTTGTCATGTTGATGTGTTTTGCTGTTCTATACACTTTGAAATCACTAAAGAAATGGACACTTGTTGGACATATACTCATTGATCAGTTTTTTGAACACTTTATTAAGTGTGTTTGTACATTTAACACATTTGCACCTTATAAGATGATGTCTTAAAGTGACAGTACACTTTTTTCATTGCTTTCATTTTTTCATTCTATTTTTTATTTAATCTTCCAAGGATTAATCCAAGGACATACTCTGTTACATTGGTAACACTTAGCAGCACCAATCTTAACAATATATAAATTTCTCATATTTGTTTCTTACCTATTAAGGTAGAAGTAAACATAAATATCCAAAAGGGGGAAATAAATATCAGGTGTATAGCAATATACTCTGAACTATGTGATTCCCAATATCTATTCAAGACAGTGGAGATAAATCCAAAATACCAAGAAAACCAGGCATCTCTGCGATGATAACCTTAGAAGATAAATGGATAGATATTTGTATAAATGAAAGGGAAAACACATATACATACCAAACAGTATATATATATATGTATTAAATAGATAAATTATATAAAAAATAAAATCCTAAGGTATAACTTACATATGCTGGGATTGTGGTAGGTACATATCTTTTTAAATAGCTTCTTTTTTTTTTCTGGTTCCTTCAGTCTATCAATTAAGGGGGGTGTTAATTGCTCACAGGCGCCTATATAACTGTGTGTAGAACTCAGTCTGAGCGTGCTCAATCTGAGGCTGTGGAACTTTGTGTAAGTGGAACTGGTATAAGTGGGAGTTAAAAACCAGAGTTTAAA
Organism: Lithobates clamitans; assembly: GCA_037952925.1. Classification (NCBI taxonomy): domain Eukaryota; kingdom Metazoa; phylum Chordata; class Amphibia; order Anura; family Ranidae; genus Lithobates; species Lithobates clamitans. The sequence goes on from JBBGZY010001291.1 coordinate 1,269,322, forward strand.
ACAGGAGGTTATAACAGGGGTCATAGTACCTGTGTAGTGTGAGTACCTGAGTGTTTTCTGAGTAGTGTGTGTGGATCGTTAGTACTTGTGTATTGTGTACTGTATACTTGAGTATTGCGAGTGCACGTAGGTCTGCGACTTTTTTGTGATTGCACGTAGGTCTGTGAGTACCTGTGTATTGTCTTGTTGTGTACCTGTGTATTGTCTTGAGTATTAGTGCCAGGAAGCTAGCTGTTAGGTAATTTGGACAGGGTAAAATCCCCAAATCCTCACTAAATTTAATAGGTACGATGCCCGGCGGGTGTGGAGAGGCGGCTCTTTGTACATCTTGCTGCATGTATGCGTTCCTTGATCATCCGATCGAGGGCGAATACTGCTGTGCAAAATGTAAGCACATTTTTTCCCTGGAAGCCCAGGTTCTGAATCTGGGGAAGCAACTGTCAGCACTGAGAAGTCAGTCCATACTAAAGGAGAGCCAGGAATGTACACGGCAGGTGCCGGCAGGGGCCAGCACAGAGGCGGATGGAGACAAAGAGGTGCAGGCACTAGCAAAGAGTAGATGGGTGACAGTCAGAAGGGGTAGAGGGGGAAGTGCCAGAGAGGCCGATCCAGGACTGGAGCATCCCAATAAGTACGCTACTTTGAGTGACATTGGTGAGTGACACTCTCCTAGCTGCCAGGGGAAGAACTCCTCCAGTGAGAGTGGGGGGGGCAGCAAAGGGAAAGGAAAGACAGATTCTGGTGGTAGGGGACTCAATTCTTAGAAGGACAGAGAGGGCAATCTGTAACCAAGACCTGAAGCGCCGAACAGTGTGTTGTCTACTGGGCACTTGGGTTTGGCACCAATGACAAAGTCAGAGGCAGATGGAGTGTCCTAAAGAACGATTTTAGGGACTTAGGTGCTAAATTGAGGAAAAGGACCTCCAAGGTAGTATTCTCAGGAATACTACTGGTAAATCGAGCCACACCAGAAAGGCAGAGGGAGATTAGGGAAGTAAACAAGTGGCTGAAGAGCTGGTGTAGTAAGGAGGGGTTTGGGTTCCTGGAGGACTGGGCCGACTTCTCAGTCGGTAACCGGTACTATAGAAGGGACGGACTGCACCTAAATGAGGAGGGTGCAGATCTGCTGGGAATGAAGATGGCCAAAAAGTTAGAGGGGTTTTTAAACTAGGCGATGGGGGGGAGGGTCCAGAGACAGAGATAGCCAGCGCGGAAGATATTCCAGAGGATAGTATTGGGGGCATTAGTGGTAGGTTAACCAAAGCAAAAAAACACAAGGTGAGTATAGTAGCAAGTCCTAGTTACAATCTTGAAACACCCAATACGAGGACAATATGCGACCGGTCTAAACTATGTGGCATGTTCACCAATGCCAGGAGCATGGCGGAGAAGATGGGTGAACTAGAGATACTGTTGTACAAGGAGGATTTGGATTTTGTGGGAATTTCAGAGACCTGGTTCAACAGCTCTCATGATTGGCTGGCAAAAATTCAAGGGTATACCCTATACCGCAAGGATAGAGAGGGTAAAAAAGGGGGAGGGGTATGCCTATATATCAAGAATAATGTACAAGCGAATGTTAGAGATGACATCACTGAGGGAGCTAGGGAGGAGGTGGAATCCTTATGGGTAGAGCTCCAAAGGGATGAAGCTAAGGGGAAAATAATACTGGGAGTATGCTATAGGCCCCCTAACCTGAGGGAGGAAGTGGAGACGGATCTCCTGTCACAAATTGGATTATCAGCAAGGATGGGAAGTGTTATCATAATGAGGATTTTAATTATCCAGACATAGACTGGGCGGAGGGAACCGCGCATTCATTTAAGGCTCGCCAGTTCCTTAATGTCTTGCAGGACAATTTTATGGGTCAGATGGTAGACGCACCAACTAGAAATAAAACATTACTGGATCTACTGATTACCAACAATACAGACCTGATCACGGATGTGGAAATACGGGGCAATTTAGGTAACAGCGATCACAGGTCAATTAGTTTCAGTATAAATCACACAAATAGGAAACATGAAGGGAACACAAAGACACTGAATTTCAAAAGAGCCAACTTCCCTAAACTACAAACCTTGCTAAAAGGCATAAATTGGGATAAAATATTAAGAACAAAGAATACGGAGGAGAGATGGGTTTGCTTTAAGAGCATATTAAATAAGGGCATTAGCCAATGTATCCCATTGGGTAATAAATTTAAAAGAGCGAACAAAAATCCTGGATGGCTTAACTCCAATGTAAAAATGCATATAAAAGCTAAGGAGAAGGCCTTCAAAAAATACAAGGTTGAGGGATCATCCTTAGCATTCAGACCTTATAAAGAATGCAATAAGAAATGTAAGGGTGCAATTAGGACGGATAAGATAGAACATGAAAGACACATAGCGGAGGAGAGCAAAAAATATCCCAAGAAATTCTTTAAGTATGTAAACAGTAAAAAAGGGAGGACAGACCATATTGGCCCCATAAAGAATGAGGAAGGACATCTGGTTACAAAGGATGGGGAGATGGCGAAGGTATTGAATTTATTCTTCTCTCCAGTCTTCACGAGTGAATCGGGGGGCTTCAGTAACCAAAACTGCAGTGTTTATCCTCATGACACAACACAGGAAGCACCTCCATGGTTAACAGAGGACAGAATTAAAATTAGACTTGAGAAACTTAACATTAATAAATCACCGGGACCAGATGGCTTGCATCCGAGGGTACTTAGGGAACTCAGTCAAGTGATTGCCAGACCGTTGTTCCTAATTTTTACAGACAGTCTATTGACTGGAATGGTACCAGCTGATTGGAGAAAAGCCAATGTAGCACCAATATTTAAAAAGGGCCCAAAATATATCCCTGGGAATTACAGACCAGTTAGCCTAACATCAATAGTATGTAAACTCTTGGAGGGGATGATAAGGGACTATATACAAGATTTTAGTAATAAGAACAATATCATTAGCAGTAATCAGCATGGATTCATGAAGAATTGTTCTTGCCAAACCAATCTATTAACCTTCTATGAGGAGGTGAGTTGCCATCTAGATAAAGGAATGCCCGTAGACGTGGTGTATCTGGATTTTGCAAAAACATTTGACACAGTTCCCCATAAACGTTTACTGTACAAAATAAGGTCTGTTGGCATGGACCATAGGGTGAGTACATGGATTGAAAACTGGCTACAAGGGCGAGTTCAGAGGGTGGTGATAAATGGGGAGTACTCAGAATGGTCAGGGGTGGGTAGTGGGGTTCCCCAGGGTTCTGTGCTGGGACCAATCCTATTTAATTTGTTTATAAACGACCTGGAGGATGGGATAAACAGTTCAATCTCTGTGCAGACGATACTAAGCTAAGCAGGGCAATAACTTCTCCGCAGGATGTGGAAACCTTGCAAAAAGACCTGAACAAATTAATGGGGTGGGCAACTACATGGCAAATGAGGTTTAATGTAGAAAAATGTATAATCATGCATTTGGGTGGCAAAAATATGAATGCAATCTATAGACTGGGGGGAGAACCTCTGGGGGAATCTAGGACGGAAAAGGACCTGGGGGTCCTAGTAGATGATAGGCTCAGCAATGGCATGCAATGCCAAGCTGCTACTAATAAAGCAAACAGAATATTGGCATGCATTAAAAGGGGGATCAACGCTAAGAGATAAAACGATAATTCTCCCACTCTACAAGGCTCTGGTCCGGCTGCACCTGGAGTATGCTGTCCAGTTCTGGGCACCAGTCCTCAGGAAGGATGTACTGGAAATGGAGCGAGTACAAAGAAGGGCAACAAAGCTAATAAAGGGTCTGGAGGATCTTAGTTATGAGGAAAGGTTGCGAGCACTGAACTTATTCTCTCTGGAGAAGAGACGCTTGAGAGGGGATATGATTTCAATTTACAAATACTATACTGGTGACCCCACAATAGGGATAAAACTTTTTCGCAGAAGAGAGTTTAATAAGACTCGTGGCCACTCATTACAATTAGAAGAAAAGAGGTTTAACCCTAAACTACGTAGAGGGTTGTTTACTGTAAGAGCGGCAAGGATGTGGAATTCCCTTCCACAGGCGGTGGTCTCAGCGGGGAGCATTGATAGCTTCAAGAAACTATTAGATAATCACCTAAATGACCGCAACATACAGGGATATGTAATGTAATACTGACACATAATCACACACATAGGTTGGACTTGATGGACTTGTGTCTTTTTTCAACCTCACCTACTATGTAACTATGTAACTATATATCCACCTCTCCTCTGGCAAAATTTGCAATGAATCAGTGTTACAATTAATGTATATATAGGATCCAAAATGATCCAGGAAATGCCCTCACCTATGCGGGTGTATCCACAAAAGTGGAACAGATTGCCCTAACCTGTGGTGAAGGAGTATCTTGAACAGATGCCTTGAGGATGTTATAATGGCATCAGCTTTTAGGAAAATACAGAGCATAAAAGCCACATTACATCTAAAAAATGACATCACTTTCAGTTCTAGACCAGCAGTGGTAGGGGACACATCTCCCCAAAAATAAAAAAATAAAAAAATAAAAATAAAATAAAAATATTAAAATGTTTCCTCTCTTCTTTTCCCTCCATCTCCTACTCCAAACATGTCCCTCATCTCTCTTCCTTCTTCCACATCACCAGGGTTTACAAAACAAGCACATATCAATAATTTGTTCAACGTGCATTGTTCAACGTGCATCCAAAGAAGCAAAAAAGACTTATTCATATATTACTATGATCCATTATCAATATGTATACCCTAAATAATGCTCAAATAAGCAGCTTTTAATTTGTAAATCCATCTGGATTACACTTGTAGGATGATGTAATCAAAGTCGCCTCCTCTCGGTGGAGGATGTATCCTTGCCAAAGCAATAAATTTGAAAGTATCTACTTTATATTTGTGTCTGGTGGCAAAATGTCTGGCTATGGGACTATCCAAAATCCCTGTCATAATATCTGTTACATGATGGGATATTCGTTGCCAGAATTTGCTTTTAGTTTCACCCACATAGAAGGATCTGCAGCCACAGGTTAGAAGATATACAATGCCTACTGTGTTGCAATTTGTAAAGTGTCTGGGTCGAAAAATTTCAAAATTTGGGAGTATTACCCATTTACTCTGATTGATATAGCGGCAATAGTCGCAGTTTCCACATTTAAATGTGCCCTTTGGCAAACTTGCACATGGGTCATGTCCCCTATGGCGTAAAAAATGGCTTGATGTATTGTCCCGTACACACGGTCGGATTCTTGGAAAATGTTCAATGGGAGCTTTTTGTTGGAAATTTTGACCGTGTGTAGGCTCCATTTTCCATTGGATTTTTCGTCACACAAAATTTGAGAGGCATGGATTGAGTGACAGCACGCCACACGCCGGACAGGGATACCCTCAAGATACACGTTCCTGGGACACTTGGATATTCATCCATCATTCATTCAGCTGACATTTTAGGATCCGGTGACTGTCTGTCCCCTATACCTTATATTTACATTCGATGGGAATTACATTGGCATAGATGACAGATATTGCAGACATAGTGCACTTAAAATATCTGCCCAATATCCACAGTCTGACGGCCATGCAATATTTGATCGGACTTCATTACCTCTAGTGCTTCTTTTACATGGAATCATTCCATTGGAATCAATATTTATGTAAAAAAATGTTTCAAACCCTCATCCCCTGATAAAGGTATCTGAACACTGCATACCGGAAACGCGTCGGGCATTAGGGCATTTACACTGGAGAATTTATAGTTGTACATGTTTTGTTCTGTTTTCCATGTGATAAATATTGTGCATTCTTGTCATTTGTAGAATATACATGTATTTTATTCCATATTATTAAAAGATTATATTTTATTTATTATTGAGTTGGTGGTCTGTCAAAGTCCCATTTGAGGGGGTTACCTTCTTTGTTCTAAAATTTGAGATCTGGTTCTCAAATTTTCTGCCAACAAATTCCGATCGCGTGTACACAATTCCGACGCACAAAGTTCCACGCATGCTCAGAATCAAGCAGAAGAGCCACACTGACTGTTAAACTCCATTTTTCTCAGCTCTTCTTACGTGTTGTACATCACTGCATTCTTGACGTTCGCAATTTCCGACCAACTTTGTGTAACCATGTGTATGCAAGACAAGTTTGAGACAACATCCGTCAGAAAAAATCCATGGAGTTTGTTGTCGGAATGTCCGATCAATGTCCGATCGTGTGTATGCGGCATAATAGTGTCTCTAATGGCTCTATTTCTTCTAAATGTTAGATATGGCTTTTTCTCAACAAATTTCCCGATAATCGGGTGTTTGGTTAATATGTGTCAATGTTCATTAAATATTTGTCTAATTCTTTCAGCCTGATTATTTAATTAAAAAATGGGACAAATATTGGGTAAATCCTTTGTTCACCCTGAAAGAGAAGAAGATCCCTTGGACTGTCCTTGGCTTTTTTATATGCCTTTTTAAATGACTTTTTGCTGTGCCCACGTTCAAGAAAACGTTTCTTCAATGCCACTGCCTGTTTCTCAAAATCATTCTCATCAGTACAATTTCTATGTATACGTAAATATTGTCCTTGTGGGATACCTCTGATAAGATGTTGAGGGTGAACACTTTTGAAGTGCAATAAAGAGTTGCCTGACGTGGAGTTTCTGAACAAATCTGTCTGGATGTGATCGCTAGAGTCCCTCCTGATTGTAAGGTCTAGGAAGGGCAAAGTGTCCACATGCCATGACAAAGTGAATGTAAGGTTGAAATCGTTGATGTTCAGAGAGTCAACAAAGCCTGGTAATTCTTCACCAGTGCAATTCCAGAAAATCAGGATATCATCAATGTATCTTATCCACAAACCAATGCAGCCCAGGTACATCAACATGTCCTCACGGGAAAACAGGTTTCACTCCCATTCCCCCAGGTACAGGTTCATGTACGATGGGGCACATGAAGTCCCCATTGCCATGCCCTGCACCTGGAGATAATGGGAGCCATTGAACAAAAATTAGTTGTGTGTAACCTCAAAGTTGAGCATATCTAAGATGAATGAATTGTACTCAGTCTGGTTCGTACTTCTCTTCTGCAAAAACTGCACGGTCATTTGAAGCCCTTTATCATATGGGATACTAGAATAAAGTACCTCCACATCAATGGAGGCCAGAATCGTCTCTTCATTGATATGCAGATTATCTAAGATGGTCAATAGATTATATATTGTGTACCTCAAATATGAAGGTAATGATTTCACATGTGGGCACACATAGTCATGTATTAACTTACTGGCTTTACTGGTGAGTGATCTGATACCCGAGACAATGGGTCTACCAGGTGGATTATCAATGCATTCATGAGTTTTTCGTAGTTCATAAAATGTTGGTATAACAGGGTCTGTCACCATAAGATAATCCCTCGTATTTTCAGATATTAATTGGTTAATGCCAAATTTATCATTCTCTCAAATGACCTTTGAAAGGCTGATATTTCCAGCATTGAGTTTTTTCTATACCATGACTTTTTGGACAATATTTTATTACACATTTTAGCATAGTTCACATCTGTCATAATTGCGACATTGCCCCTTTATCTGCTGGTTTTATAACAATCCCCTCTCGGGGTTTGAAACAACTATTAATATTTAGGTGTGTTTTTTTTCCCCATTCTCTCCACCCCTCTTTCTTTTACTTCCACTCACGGAGGGTAATTTATAGCTGTAATTATGTCTGATAATTTGTTTATTGTGTATAATTGTATTTATTTGTTTTTTTGTTGTTCTTTTCTGTAGTAAGAAACTCTGTATATAACACACTTGCAATATATGTATGGTCCTGAAGAAAATCCCACATAACACCTAGACCAGTCACAAGTACATGTATCCATCAGATTTACATATTTTTGTATTTATCGCAAAGTTTCTTTATGCATATCTATGTTTTTAATATTGTGTTTATGAAAATGTTTATGTGTAATGAAATTTATATAGATTTTTATTCTGACTTTGTTCTCATTTGGCATATTTGTTTTCAAAAATACCATAGTCATGAGAATAAACCACTGGCCAGAACTTGCCCAGTATGCTATTGAGCTGCTGGACTGCCCTGCATCCAGCGTGTTTTCCAAACGGGCATTCAGTGCTGCTGGAGGTTTTGTTACTGATCATAGAAAGCTTCTGTCCACAGACTCTGTGGACTGTCTGACTTTTATCAAAATGAATCAGTCCTGGATTACCAGCAGCTATGATGCGTCTGATGCCGATGTGACCGATTAATTGTTTTTGGGATGTGGAATCTCTACAGGACTTCTAGGCTGCCTAGTGTTGTGGGTGTCAATTTCTTCCGGAAGAATGTTTTTGGTGTAGGTTTCATGGGCACAGTTAACACCCAAAGAACAATTGTTCTGCTCCTGTTTGACAGGGACTGTATTTTTTTGTCCACTGCAGCAGTAGGGGCACAGAAATTTGCCCACTATAGTCTACAGCTGGTGGTGTGCTGCTCGCATATGTGCTGCAAGGACATGGGACACCCTATACTATCCCATCATACTTGTCAGTGGAGGCTGCTGAGAGGTCATGAGGTATGGCAGGGACATACTGAGGTGATTAAGGAGGAGGGACAGATTTGTGCCCCTTTTGTGTGGCTTTTAGGTGCTCTTGCCAATGAGCTGAGTGGTGGGAGGTTAAATGCCTTGTCAAGCATGTGGTACCCAAATGGTTGTTGTTTTGCCATGCTTGATTCCGTGAGACAACGTTTGCAAATAGCAACAGTACTAAAAAAGGCCCAGACAGCTGAGCTGTGGGCAGTGGGTCGGGAGATAACAGCTCCACAATGTGATGGAATAGGGTGGCTGCTCTCTACTCTTCCATAATGGCTGCCTCATTGGGGTTGTGCCTCACCCTCACTTTCCTCCTCTGCTCTATCCAGCATCTGAGTCGAGTCAGTGACCTCATCATCATTGCAATACGCTGTGGCTTGGGGAACATGAATGTCAATTTGTATACCAGTGTTCTCCCTTCTCTGTAGGCTCATGTTCCTTCCTTCCTCAACCTCAGAACCAACATCTGAATTGAGTAATGGCTGTGCATCATCAAGGAGCAAGTGGCTGATGCTGTGTTCAAATAACTCCGCTGACTCCTCCATGACTGATGCTGGGGCTATGGCAGGAATTAATGTGGACAAGGAGGCAGGTTTAGCCACTCTAGCAGCTGCAGGGGACCTGCACACTAGTCTCTGCTTGGGTGATGGAGGATGAGGAGGATGAGGACAGTTTAGTAAGCCAGTCCTCCACCTTCTCTGCATGCTGTGGCTGTATAGCAAAGACAACATCACTAAATAGAAAAAATTATGCCCTGCCTGAGGACTGACCAGATCCACCTTTGCCTGAGAACACATACACTGCTGGCCCCCTTACAGTGCCATGGTAACATCTGCCTCTCCTTGCTGTCATCCCAGACATGATGGGCGGAGTGGGGGGTGCTTATTAACAAAATTTAATAAAGATGTGTAAATGTGTATGCGGATGCACTTTAATCAATGGAAAGTGGTGTTTAGTGCACTTTAATTTGAGTATTCACTACACAAACTCCACGGATACACTATAATACACTGCAATATACTGCATCAAACACGCAGTAAGGCACAGAACTATATGGCGTTAAACTTGCAATAACGTAATGAAATATATGGCATTAAACTTGCAGTAACGCAACAAAATATATGTGATTAAACATGCAGTAATGCAATGAAATATACAGCGTTAAACTTGCAGTAATGCAATGAAATATACGGCGTTAAACTTGCAGTAACGCACAGAACTATGTGGCGCTAAAACTTGCAGTAACCCACAGAACTATATGGCATTAAATTTGCAATAACGCAATGAAATATACGGCGTTAAACTTGCAGTAACACAATGAAAAATATGGCATTAAACTTGCAGTAATGCACAGAACTAAACGGCGTTAAACTTGCAGTAACGCACAGAACTATATGGCATTAAACTTGCAGGAACGCAACTGAAATATATTGCGTTAAGCGTGCAGTAATGCCCAGAAATGTACTGTGTTAAACTGCATGTAATGCACTGGAATATACGGCATTAAACTTGCAGTAATGCACTGAACTGTACAGCGTTATACTTGCAAACTTAACGTAACTGAAATATGCTGCATTAAGCGTGCATTAATGCACAGAAATTTACTTCATTAAATGGCACGTAACGCACCAAAATATACAGCGTTAAACTTGCAGTAACGCAATAAAATATACTGTGTTAAATGGTCACTACACTGACTGAACTATCCTTACATTCACACTAATGTAAAGATGAATGGTCACACTGCTCTCACAATGACTGAATTATCCCTACATTCACACTAATGTAAAGATGAATGGTCACACTACAGTGCCGCAGAAGAACCCATAATGCACTGCGAGATCGCAGTGCATTGCTGTATGATGATTGGCCAAAGCATGCACCTGACCTGCATGCTTTGGCCAATCACAGCACGATCTGCTGAGAGCCATAATTGACTAAAGGCAGGGTGTCTTTGGCCAATCATGGCTCAGGGGGTCTAAGTCCACACCCCACACGATATAAGGCTGCTTACAGAGCGGCCGTGTGTAGTGTTGTTGGCATGGACAGAGAGATAGCTTGAGTTAGATTAAGTAGGCAGGTTATTCAGTTAGTGGCAGTGTATTTGATATATATATATATGTCCATGGTGGGCATGTCACAGATTAGGTGGTTCTTGGGCAGGTTAAACTCCTTTTGGAGGTCTGCCAGCCGAGCACTGGAATTATATGACCGGCGGAAATGCACACAGACTTTCCTGACCTGCCTCAGGACATCCTGTAAGCCCGGGTACCTGCCCAAGAACCGTTGCACCACCAAGTTAAGGACATGAGCCAAACAGGGCACATGGGTCATTTGTCCCTGTCGGAGGGCAGAGAGGAAGTTGGTGCCATTCTCACAAACCACCATTCTTCCCTTAAGTTGGCGTGGCGTCAACCGCTGACAGAACCTCTGCCCCAGTGTGGCTCCTGTCCCCCAAGCACACCAGCTGAAGCACCGCATGGCATCTTTTGGCCTGCATACTTGCGTAGCCACTTGAACGGCTATGGAGCACCGCTGGTTCCGAGGACAAGGCACAGGAAGAGGCCATGGAGGAAGAAGAAGAGGAGGGAGTGGAGGAGAGAGGTGTGTCACAATCATTAGTAGTGGCATTTTGGAGGCGTGGTGGCGGAACAACCTCCAACACTACTGCACCTTGTCCTGCATCCTTCCCAGCTGCCAGCAGAGTCACCCAATGTGAAACTTAGGTAACGTCCCTGTCCATGTCTGCTGGACCATGAGTCAGTGGTAATATGCACCTTACCGCTGACCGCCCTGTCCAGCGAGGCATGGACATTGCCTTCCACATGCCGGTAGAGAGCCGGAATCGCCTTCCATGAGAAAAAGTGGCGTTTGGGTACCTGCCACTGAGGAACCACACATTCCACAAACTCTCGGAAGGGGGCAGAGTCTACCAACTGAAAAGGCAGCAGTTGAAGTGCTAGAAATTTTGCCAAGCTAGCATTCAACTGCTGGGCATGTGGATGGCTGGGAGCGAAATTCTTTCGGCGGTGCAGCAGCCGGGGCAGGGAAATTTGCATGGTACAATCTGACATTGGTGTACCGAAAGCAGATTGCCCACAAGTACTTGGCTGTGACACACCTAATTCTACACCTTCATTCAACTCAGTGCAGGTCTCAGAGAGGACTGAAGGTATAGTGGGGTTAGAGATCTCAGCTGATGAGGAGCAAGGAGAGGTCCTCTTTGTTCTTTGGTGTGGGTCTTTTAGATATGCTTGCCAAAGAACTGCATGGCAGGTCAACATATGTCTGGTCAAGCATGTGGTGCCCAAGCGGGAGATGTTTTGGCCAGGCGAGATACGCTTGAGACATATGTTGCAAATAGCAGCGGTGCGATCTGATGCACTCATCTCAAAAAAGGCCCACACCAAAGAACTTTTGGAATAACACGAAGAGACAGCAGCGCCCTGCACATGCGGAGCTTTGGGGTGTGATGCAGTCAGTGTGCTGCCCTTAGGCTGGCCCCTGGAGGGAATCCTGCCTCGTTGGTGATGTGCCTCCTCCTCTTCTCTCCTATCAGGCACCCTCGTTGAGACAGTGACCTCATCATCCCCTCCCTTCCCATCACTGGAGCAAACCTGGCACTATGCTGCAGCAGGGGGAGCATGAGTGCCTGATTGCTGTCCTTCTTGGGCACCCCTTCTGTCCGTGCTCACGTTACTGCCTTCATCTAGCTCAGTATCATCATCAGAGCCTTCTAAACACTGGGCATCTTCCTGGAGCATGTACCCAACACTGTGGTCAAACAGTTGGAGGGACTTCTCAGGAGGACATGGTGGGGCTAGGGAAGGAGTCACTGATGCCATTGAGCCGAGGGAAGAGGCCGCATTGGCAGCTGCTTTTCCAGACAAAGTACCCTGAGCATGGGTGAGAGAGGATGAGGAGGATGAGGACGGCTTGGTCATCCACTCGACCAAGTCTTCCACATGTTGCGGCTCAACACAGCCAGCTGCCGAAAAAAAGGCCAAGCGTGTCCCACAGCCACGTGCTGATGAGGATGCACCGTCTCCACGACCAGCACTGTTGCCTCTAGACACAGAGCCTGCTTGCCCTCTTTTATTGGCTTGTGACTGTCTGCCTCTCCTTGTTGGCCTTCCAGACATACTAATGGCCTGTAGCTGCACTAAGCTGGGATATATATATATATATATATATATATATATATATATATATATATATATATATATATACTGATACTGCAGCTAGCAAAACTGCCTGCCTGTAGTATGAGAACACCACCAACCTTCTACAGGTAGCTTTAGCTGAACACTGTGCAGAGCTCGCAAAAAACTAACTTGTAGCTTATTTAGCTGCCTGCGATAGTGATAGGAACAGGATAACACCACCAACCTTCTACAGGTAGCTTTAGCTAAACACTGTGCAGAGCTCGCAAAAAAATAACTTGTAGCTTATTTAGCTGCCTGCGGTAGTGATAGGATCAGGAAAACACCACCAACCTTTTACAGGTAGCTTTAGCTGAACACTGTGCAGAGCTCGCAAAAAACTAACTTGTAGCTTATTTAGCTGCCTGCGGTAGTGATAGGATCAGGAAAACACCACCAACCTTCTACAGGTAGATTTAGCTGAACACTGTACAGAGCTCGCAAAAAAATAACTTGTAGCTTATTTAGCTGCCTGCGGTAGTGATAGGATCAGGAAAACACCACCAACCTTCTACAGGTAGCTTTAGGTGAACATTGTGCAGAGCTGGCAAAAAACTAACTTGTAGCTTATTTAGCTGCCTGCGGTAGTGATAGGATCAGGAAAACACCACCGACCTTCTACAGGTAGCTTTAGCTGAACACTGTGCAGAGCTCACAAAAAGCTAACTTGTAGATTAATTAGCTGCCTGCGGTAGTGATAGGATCAGGAAAACACCACCAACCTTCTACAGGTTGCTTTAGCTGAACAATGTGCAGAGCTCGCAAAAAAATTACTTGTAGCTTATTTAGCTGCCTGCGGTAGTGATAGGATCAGGAAAACACCACCAACCTTCTACAGGTAGCTTTAGGTGAACTCTGTGCAGAGCTCGCAAAAAAATAACTTGTAGCTTATTTAGCTGCCTGCGGTAGTGATAGGATCAGGAAAACACCACCAACCTTCTACAGGGAGCTTTAGGTGAACATTGTGCAGAGCTGGCAAAAAACTAACTTGTAGCTTATTTAGCTGCCTGCGGTAGTGATAGGATCAGGAAAACACCATCAACCTTCTACAGGTAGCTTTAGCTGAACACTGTGCAGAGCTCGCAAAAAACTAACTTGTAGCTTATTTAGCTGCCTACGGTAGTGATAGGATCAGGAAAACACCACCGACCTTCTACAGGTAGCTTTAGCTGAACACTGTGCAGAGCTCACAAAAAGCTAACTTGTAGATTAATTAGCTGCCTGCGGTAGTGATAGGATCAGGAAAACACCACCAACCTTCTACAGGTTGCTTTAGCTGAACAATGTGCAGAGCTCGCAAAAAATTTACTTGTAACTTATTTAGCTGCCTGCAGTAGTGATAGGATCAGGAAAACACCACCAATCTTCTACAGGTAGCTTTAGGTGAACACTGTGCAGAGCTTGCAAAAAACTAACTTGTAGCTTATTTAGCTGCTTGCAGTAGTTATAGGATCAGGAAAACACCACCAACCTTCTACAGGTAGCTTTAGGTGAACACTGTGCAGAGCTCGCAAAAAATTAACTTGTAGCTTATTTAGCTGCCTGCGGTAGTGATAGGATCAGGAAAACACCACCAACCTTCTACAGGTAGCTTTAGCTGAACACTGTGCAGAGCTCGCAAAAAATTAACTTGTAACTTATTTAGCTGCCTGCAGTAGTGATAGGATCAGGAAAACACCACCAACCTTCTACAGGTAGCTTTAGGTGAACACTGTGCAGAGCTCGTGAAAAGCTAACTTGTAGCTTATTTAGCTGCCTGCGGTAGTGATAGGATCAGGAAAACACCACCAACCTTCTTCAGGTAGCTTTAGCTGAACACTGTGCAGAGCTCGCAAAAAAATAACTTGTAGCTTATTTAGCTGCCTGTAGTAGTGATAGGATCAGGAAAACACCACCAAACTTCTACAGGTAGCTTTAGGTGAACACTGTGCAGAGCTTGCAAAAAACTAACTTGTAGCTTATTTAGCTGCCTGCGGTAGTGATAGGATCAGGAAAACACCACCAACCTTCTACAGGTAGCTTTAGGTGAACACTGTGCAGAGCTCACAAAAAACTAACTTGTAGCTTATTTAGCTGCCTGCGGTAGTGATAGGATCAGGAAAACACCACCAACCTTCTACAGGTAGCTTTAGCTGACACCTGTGCAGAGCTCGCACTACACTAACTTGTAGCTTATTTAGCTGCCTGCAGTAGTTATAGGATCAGGAAAACACCACCAACCTTCTACAGGTAGCTTTAGGTGAACACTGTGCAGAGCTTGCAAAAAACTAACTTGTAGCTTATTTAGCTGCCTGCAGTAGTTATAGGATCAGGAAAACACCACCAACCTTCTACAGGTAGCTTTAGGTGAACACTGTGCAGAGCTCGCAAAAAAATAACTTGTAGCTTATTTAGCTGCCTGCGGTAGTGATAGGATCAGGAAAACACCACCAACCTTCTACAGGTAGCTTTAGCTGAACACTGTGCAGAGCTCGCAAAAAATTAACTTGTAACTTATTTAGCTGCCTGCAGTAGTGATAGGATCAGGAAAACACCACCAACCTACTACAGGTAGCTTTAGGTGAACACTGTGCAGAGCTCGTGAAAAGCTAACTTGTAGCTTATTTAGCTGCCTGCGGTAGTGATAGGATCAGGAAAACACCACCAACCTTCTACAGGTAGCTTTAGCTGAACACTGTGCAGAGCTCGCAAAAAAATAACTTGTAGCTTATTTAGCTGCCTGCAGTAGTGATAGGATCAGGAAAACACCACCAAACTTCTACAGGTAGCTTTAGGTGAACACTGTGCAGAGCTTGCAAAAAACTAACTTGTAGCTTATTTAGCTGCCTGCGGTAGTGATAGGATCAGGAAAACACCACCAACCTTCTACAGGTAGCTTTAGGTGAACACTGTGCAGAGCTCACAAAAAACTAACTTGTAGCTTATTTAGCTGCCTGCGGTAGTGATAGGATCAGGAAAACACCACCAACCTTCTACAGGTAGCTTTAGCTGAACACTGTGCAGAGCTCGCACTACACTAACTTCTAGTTTTAGCTGAACACTGTGCAGAGCTCGCAAAAAACTAACTTGTAGCTTATTTAGCTGCCTGCGGTAGTGATAGGATCAGGAAAACACCACCAACCTTCTACAGGTAGCTTTAGGTGAACACTGTGCAGAGCTCGTGAAAAGCTAACTTGTAGCTTATTTAGCTGCCTGCAGTAGTGATAGGATCAGGAAAACACCACCAACCTTATACAGGTAGCTTTAGGTGAACACTGTGCAGAGCTTGCAAAAAACTAACTTGTAGCTTATTTAGCTGCCTGCGGTAGTGATAGGATCAGGAAAACACCACCAACCTTATACAGGTAGCTTTAGGTGAACACTGTGCAGAGCTCGCACTACACTAACTTGTAGTTTTAGCTGAACACTGTGCAGAGCTCGCAAAAAACTAACTTGTAGCTTATTTAGCTGCCTGCGGTAGTGATAGGATCAGAAAAACACCACCAACCTTCTACAGGTAGCTTTAGGTGAGCACTGTGCAGAGCTTGCAAAAAACTAACTTGTAGCTTATTTAGCTGCCTGCTGTAGTGATAGGATCAGGAAAACACCACAATCCTTCTACAGTTAGCTTTAGGTGAACACTGTGCAGAGCTTGCAAAAAACTAACTTGTAGCTTATTTAGCTGCCTGCGGTTATGATAGGATCATGAAAACACCACCAACCTTCTACAGGTAGCTTTAGCTGAACACTGTGCAGAGCTCGCACTACACTAACTTGTAGTTTTAGCTGAACACTGTGCAGATTTTGCAAAAAAACTAACTTGTAGCTTATTTAGCTGCCTGCGGTAGTGATAGGATCAGGAAAACACCACCAACCTTTTACAGGTAGCTTTAGCTGAACAATGTGCAGAACTCACAAAAAGCTAACTTGTAGCTTATTTAGCTGCCTGCGGTAGTGATAGGATCAGGAAAACACCACTAACCTTCTACAGGTAGCTTTAGCTGAACACTGTGCAGAGCTCGCAAAAAACTAATTTGTAGCTTATTTAGCTGCCTGCGGTAGTGATAGGATCAGGAAAACACCAACAACCTTCTATAGGTAGCTTTAGGTGAGCACTGTGCAGAGCTCGCAAAAAACTAACTTGTAGCTTATTTAGCTGCCTGCGGTAGTGATAGGATCAGGAAAACACCACCAACCTTCTACAGGTAGCTTTAGCTGAACATTGTGCAGAACTCACAAAAAGCTAACTTGTAGCTTATTTAGCTGCCTGCGGTAGTGATAGGATCAGGAAAACACCACCAACCTTTTACAGGTAGCTTTAGCTGAACACTGTGCAGAGCTCGCAAAAAACTAACTTGTAGCTTATTTAGCTGCCTGCGGTAGTGATAGGATCAGGAAAACACCACCGACCTTCTACAGGTAGCTTTAGCTGAACACTGTGCAGAGCTCACAAAAAGCTAACTTGTAGATTAATTAGCTGCCTGCGGTAGTGATAGGATCAGGAAAACAACACCAACCTTCTACAGGTTGCTTTAGCTGAACAATGTGCAGAGCTCGCAAAAAATTTACTTGTAGCTTATTTAGCTGCCTGCGGTAGTGATAGGATCAGGAAAACACCACCAACCTTCTACAGGTAGCTTTAGGTGAACACTGTGCAGAGCTCACAAAAAAATAACTTGTAGCTTATTTAGCTGCCTGCGGTAGTGATAGGATCAGGAAAACACCATCAACCTTCTACAGGTAGCTTTAGCTGAACACTGTGCAGAGCTCGCAAAAAATTAACTTGTAACTTATTTAGCTGCCTGCAGTAGTGATAGGATCAGGAAAACACCACCAATCTTCTACAGGTAGCTTTAGGTGAACACTGTGCAGAGCTTGCAAAAAACTAACTTGTAGCTTATTTAGCTGCCTGCAGTAGTTATAGGATCAGGAAAACACCACCAACCTTCTACAGGTAGCTTTAGGTGAACACTGTGCAGAGCTCGCAAAAAAATAACTTGTAGCTTATTTAGCTGCCTGCGGTAGTGATAGGATCAGGAAAACACCACCAACCTTCTACAGGTAGCTTTAGCTGAACACTGTGCAGAGCTCGCAAAAAATTAACTTGTAACTTATTTAGCTGCCTGCAGTAGTTATAGGATCAGGAAAACACCACCAACCTTCTACAGGTAGCTTTAGCTGAACACTGTGCAGAGCTCGCACTACACTAACTTCTAGTTTTAGCTGAACACTGTGCAAAGCTCGCAAAAAACTAACTTGTAGCTTATTTAGCTGCCTGCGGTAGTGATAGGATCAGGAAAACACCACCAACCTTCTACAGGTAGCTTTAGGTGAACACTGTGCAGAGCTCGTGAAAAGCTAACTTGTAGCTTATTTAGCTGCCTGCAGTAGTGATAGGATCAGGAAAACACCACCAACCTTATACAGGTAGCTTTAGGTGAACACTGTGCAGAGCTCGCACTACACTAACTTGTAGTTTTAGCTGAACACTGTGCAGAGCTCGCAAAAAACTAACTTGTAGCTTATTTAGCTGCCTGCGGTAGTGATAGGATCAGGAAAACACCACCAACCTTATACAAGTAGCTTTAGGTGAACACTGTGCAGAGCTCGCACTACACTAACTTGTAGTTTTAGCTGAACACTGTGCAGAGCTCGCAAAAAACTAACTTGTAGCTTATTTAGCTGCCTGCGGTAGTGATAGGATCAGAAAAACACCACCAACCTTCTACAGGTAGCTTTAGGTGAGCACTGTGCAGAGCTTGCAAAAAACTAACTTGTAGCTTATTTAGCTGCCTGCGGTTATGATAGGATCATGAAAACACCACCAACCTTCTACAGGTAGCTTTAGCTGAACACTGTGCAGAGCTCGCACTACACTAACTTGTAGTTTTAGCTGAACACTGTGCAGATTTTGCAAAAAAACTAACTTGTAGCTTATTTAGCTGCCTGCGGTAGTGATAGGATCAGGAAAACACCACCAACCTTTTACAGGTAGCTTTAGCTGAACAATGTGCAGAACTCACAAAAAGCTAACTTGTAGCTTATTTAGCTGCCTGCGGTAGTGATAGGATCAGGAAAACACCACTAACCTTCTACAGGTAGCTTTAGCTGAACACTGTGCAGAGCTCGCAAAAAACTAATTTGTAGCTTATTTAGCTGCCTGCGGTAGTGATAGGATCAGGAAAACACCAACAACCTTCTATAGGTAGCTTTAGGTGAGCACTGTGCAGAGCTCGCAAAAAACTAACTTGTAGCTTATTTAGCTGCCTGCGGTAGTGATAGGATCAGGAAAACACCACCAACCTTCTACAGGTAGCTTTAGCTGAACATTGTGCAGAACTCACAAAAAGCTAACTTGTAGCTTATTTAGCTGCCTGCGGTAGTGATAGGATCAGGAAAACACCACCAACCTTTTACAGGTAGCTTTAGCTGAACACTGTGCAGAGCTCGCAAAAAACTAACTTGTAGCTTATTTAGCTGCCTGCGGTAGTGATAGGATCAGGAAAACACCACCGACCTTCTACAGGTTGCTTTAGCTGAACAATGTGCAGAGCTCGCAAAAAATTTACTTGTAGCTTATTTAGCTGCCTGCGGTAGTGATAGGATCAGGAAAACACCACCAACCTTCTACAGGTAGCTTTAGGTGAACACTGTGCAGAGCTCACAAAAAAATAACTTGTAGCTTATTTAGCTGCCTGCGGTAGTGATAGGATCAGGAAAACACCATCAACCTTCTACAGGTAGCTTTAGCTGAACACTGTGCAGAGCTCGCAAAAAATTAACTTGTAACTTATTTAGCTGCCTGCAGTAGTGATAGGATCAGGAAAACACCACCAATCTTCTACAGGTAGCTTTAGGTGAACACTGTGCAGAGCTTGCAAAAAACTAACTTGTAGCTTATTTAGCTGCCTGCAGTAGTTATAGGATCAGGAAAACACCACCAACCTTCTACAGGTAGCTTTAGCTGAACACTGTGCAGAGCTCGCAAAAAATTAACTTGTAACTTATTTAGCTGCCTGCAGTAGTGATAGGATCAGGAAAACACCACCAACCTTCTACAGGTAGCTTTAGGTGAACACTGTGCAGAGCTCATGAAAAGCTAACTTGTAGCTTATTTAGCTGCCTGCGGTAGTGATAGGATCAGGAAAACACCACCAACCTTCTACAGGTGGCTTTAGCTGAACACTGTGCAGAGCTCGCAAAAAAATAACTTGTAGCTTATTTAGCTGCCTGCAGTAGTGATAGGATCAGGAAAACACCACCAAACTTCTACAGGTAGCTTTAGGTGAACACTGTGCAGAGCTTGCAAAAAACTAACTTGTAGCTTATTTAGCTGCCTGCGGTAGTGATAGGATCAGGAAAACACCACCAACCTTCTACAGGTAGCTTTAGGTGAACACTGTGCAGAGATCACAAAAAACTAACTTGTAGCTTATTTAGCTGCCTGCGGTAGTGATAGGATCAGGAAAACACCACCAACCTTCTACAGGTAGCTTTAGCTGAACACTGTGCAGAGCTCGCACTACACTAACTTGTAGTTTTAGCTGAACACTGTGCAGAGCTCGCAAAAAACTAACTTGTAGCTTATTTAGCTGCCTGCGGTAGTGATAGGATCAGGAAAACACCACCAACTTTCTACAGGTAGCTTTAGGTGAACACTGTGCAGAGCTTGTGAAAAGCTAACTTGTAGCTTATTTAGCTGCCTGCGGTAGTGATAGGATCAGGAAAACACCACCAACCTTATACAGGTAGCTTTAGGTGAACACTGTGCAGAGCTCGCACTACACTAACTTGTAGTTTTAGCTGAACACTGTGCAGAGCTCGCAAAAAACTAAAATTGTAGCTTATTTAGCTGCCTGCGGTAGTGATAGGATCAGGAAAACACCACCAACCTTCTACAGGTAGCTTTAGGTGAACACTGTGCAGAGCTTGCAAAAAACTAACTTGTAGCTTATTTAGCTGCCTGCGGTTATGATAGGATCAGGAAAACACCACCAACCTTATACAGGTAGCTTTAGCTGAACACTGTGATGTACTCGCACTACACTAACTTGTAGTTTTAGCTGAACACTGTGCAGAGCTCACAAAAAAACTAACTTGTAGCTTATTTAGCTGCCTGTGGTAGTGATAGGATCAGGAAAACACCATCAACCTTCTACAGGTGGCTTTAGCTGAACACTGTGCAGAGCTCGCAAAAAACTAACTTGTAGCTTATTTAGCTGCCTGCGGTAGTGATAGGATCAGGAAAACACCACCAACCTTCTACAGGTAGCTTTAGCTGAACACTGTGCAGAGCTCACAAAAAGCTAACTTGTAGATTAATTAGCTGCTTGCGGTAGTGATAGGATCAGGAAAACACCACCAACCTTCTACAGGTAGCTTTAGCTGAACACTGTGCAGAGCTCGCAAAAAACTAACTTGTAGCTTATTTAGCTGCCTGCGGTAGAGATAGGACCAGGAAAACACCACCAACCTTTTACAGGTAGCTTTAGCTGAACAATGTGCAGAACTCACAAAAAGCTAACTTGTAGCTTATTTAGCTGCCTGCGGTAGTGATAGGATCAGGAAAACACCACTAACTTTCTACAGGTAGTTTTAGCTGAACACTGTGCAGAGCTCGCAAAAAACTAACTTGTAGCTTATTTAGCTGCCTGCGGTAGTGATAGGATCAGGAAAACACCAACAACCTTCTACAGGTAGCTTTAGGTGAGCACTGTGCAGAGCTTGCAAAAAACTAACTTGTAGCTTATTTAGCTGCCTGCGGTAGTGATAGGATCAGGAAAACACCACCAACCTTCTACAGGTAGCTTTAGCTGAACATTGTGCAGAACTCACAAAAAGCTAACTTGTAGCTTATTTAGCTGCCTGCGGTAGTGATAGGATCAGGAAAACACCACCAACCTTCTACAGGTAGCTTTAGGTGAACACTGTGCAGAGCTCACAAAAAATAACTTGTAGCTTATTTAGCTGCCTGCAGTAGTGATAGGATCAGGAAAACACCACCAAACTTCTACAGGTAGCTTTAGGTGAACACTGTGCAGAGCTCGCAAAAAACTAACTTGTAGCTTATTTAGCTGCCTGTGGTAGTGATAGGATAAGGAAAACACCACCAACCTTCTACAGGTAGCTTTAGCTGAACACTGTGCAGAACTCACATAAAGCTAACTTGTAGCTTATTTAGCTGCCTGCGGTAGTGATAGGATCAGGAAAACACCACCAACCTTTTACAGGTAGCTTTAGCTGAACAATGTGCATAGCTCGCAAAAAAAATAACTTGTAGCTTATTTAGCTGCCTGCGGTAGTGAAAGGATCAGGAAAACTCCACCAACCTTCTACAGGTAGCTTTAGGTGAACACTGTGCAGAGCTTGCAAAAAACTAACTTGTAGCTTATTTAGCTGCCTGCGGTTATGATAGGATCAAGAAAACACCACCAACCTTATACAGGTAGCTTTAGCTGAACACTGTGATGTACTCGCAGTACACTAACTTGTAGTTTTAGCTGAACACTGTGCAGAGCTCACAAAAAAACTAACTTGTAGCTTATTTAGCTGCCTGTGGTAGTGATAGGATCAGGAAAACACCACCAACCTTTTACAGGTAGCTTTAGCTGAACAATGTGCAGAACTCACAAAAAGCTAACTTGTAGCTTATTTAGCTGCCTGTGGTAGTGATAGGATCAGGAAAACACCATCAACCTTCTACAGGTAGCTTTAGCTGAACACTGTGCAGAGCTCGCAAAAAACTAACTTGTAGCTTATTTAGCTGCCTGCGGTAGTGATAGGATCAGGAAAACACCACCAACCTTCTACAGGTAGCTTTAGCTGAACACTGTGCAGAGCTCACAAAAAGCTAACTTGTAGATTAATTAGCTGCTTGCGGTAGTGATAGGATCAGGAAAACACCACCAACCTTCTACAGGTAGCTTTAGCTAAACACTGTGCAGAGCTCGCAAAAAACTAACTTGTAGCTTATTTAGCTGCCTGCGGTAGTGATAGGATCAGGAAAACACCACCAACCTTCTACAGGTAGCTTTAGCTGAACACTGTGCAGAGCTCGCACTACACTAACTTGTAGTTTTAGCTGAACACTGTGCAGAGCTCGCAAAAAACTAACTTGTAGCTTATTTAGCTGCCTGCGGTAGTGATAGAATCAGGAAAACACCACCAACCTTCTACAGGTAGCTTTAGGTGAACACTGTGCAGAGCTTGCAAAAAACTAACTTGTAGCTTATTTAGCTGCCTGCGGTAGTGATAGGATCAGGAAAACACCACCAACCTTCTACAGGTAGCTTTAGGTGAACACTGTGCAGAGCTCACAAAAAACATACTTGTAGCTTATTTAGCTGCCTGCGGTAGTGATAGGATCAGGAAAACACCACCAACCTTCTACAGGTAGCTTTAGCTGAACACTGTGCAGAGCTCGTAAAAAATTAACTTGTAACTTATTTAGCTGCCTGCAGTAGTGATAGGATCAGGAAAACACCACCAACCTTCTACAGGTAGCTTTAGGTGAACACTGTGCAGAGCTTGCAAAAAACTAACTTGTAGCTTATTTAGCTGCCTGCGGTAGTGATAGGATCAGGAAAACACCACCAACCTTCTACAGGTAGCTTTAGCTGAACACTGTGCAGAGCTTGCACTACACTAACTTGTACTTTTAGCTGAACACTGTGCAGAGCTCGCAAAAAACTAACTTGTAGCTTATTTAGCTGCCTGTAGTAGTGATAGGATCAGGAAAACACCACCAACCTTCTACAGGTAGCTTTAGGTGAACACAGTGCAGAGCTCACAAAAAATTAACTTGTAACTTATTTAGCTGCCTGCAATAGTGATAGGATCAGGAAAACACCACCAACCTTCTACAGGTAGATTTAGGTGAACACTGTGCAGAGCTCACAAAAAATTAACTTGTAACTTATTTAGCTGCCTGCTGTAGTGATAGGATCAGGAAAACACCACAAACCTTTTACAGTTAGCTTTAGGTGAACACTGTGCAGAGCTTGCAAAAAACTAACTTGTAGCTTATTTAGCTGCATGCGGTAATGATAGGATCAGGAAAACACCACCAACCTTCTACAGGTAGCTTTAGCTGAACACTGTGCAGAGCTCGCACTACACTAACTTGTAGTTTTAGCTGAACACTGTGCCGATTTTGCAAAAAAACTAACTTGTAGCTTATTTAGCTGCCTGCGGTAGTGATAGGATCAGGAAAACACCACCAACCTTCTACAGGTAGATTTAGGTGAACACTGTGCAGAGCTCACAAAAAATTAACTTGTAACTTATTTAGCTGCCTGCTGTAGTGATAGGATCAGGAAAACACCACAAACCTTCTACAGGTAGCTTTAGCTGAACACTGTGCAGAGCTCGCAAAAAACTAACTTGTAGCTTATTTAGCTGCCTGCGGTAGTGATAGGATCAGGAAAACACCACCAACCTTCTACAGGTAGCTTTAGCTGAACATTGTGCAGAACTCACAAAAAGCTAACTTGTAGCTTATTTAGCTGCCTGCGGTAGTGATAGGATCAGGAAAACACCACCAACCTTCTACAGGTAGCTTTAGGTGAACACTGTGCAGAGCTCACAAAAAATAACTTGTAGCTTATTTAGCTGCCTGCAGTAGTGATAGGATCAGGAAAACACCAACAAACTTCTACAGGTAGCTTTAGGTGAACACTGTGCAGAGCTCGCAAAAAACTAACTTGTAGCTTATTTAGCTGCCTGTGGTAGTGATAGGATAAGGAAAACACTACCAACCTTCTACAGGTAGCTTTAGCTGAACACTGTGCAGAACTCACATAAAGCTAACTTGTAGCTTATTTAGCTGCCTGCGGTAGTGATAGGATCAGGAAAACACCACCAACCTTTTACAGGTAGCTTTAGCTGAACAATGTGCAGAGCTCGCAAAAAAATAACTTGTAGCTTATTTAGCTGCCTGCGGTAGTGATAGGATCAGGAAAACACCACCAACCTTCTACAGGTAGCTTTAGGTGAACACTGTGCAGAGCTTGCAAAAAACTAACTTGTAGCTTATTTAGCTGCCTGCGGTTATGATAGGATCAGGAAAACACCACCAACCTTATACAGGTAGCTTTAGCTGAACACTGTGATGAGCTCGCACTACACTAACTTGTAGTTTTAGCTGAACACTGTGCAGAGTTCACAAAAAAAACTAACTTGTAGCTTATTTAGCTGCCTCTGGTAGTGATAGGATCAGGAAAACACCACCAACCTTTTACAGGTAGCTTTAGCTGAACAATGTGCAGAACTCACAAAAAGCTAACTTGTAGCTTATTTAGCTGCTTGTGGTAGTGATAGGATCAGGAAAACACCATCAACCTTCTACAGGTAGCTTTAGCTGAACACTGTGCAGAGCTCGCAAAAAACTAACTTGTAGCTTATTTAGCTGCCTGCGGTTATGATAGGATCAGGAAAACACCACCAACCTTCTACAGGTAGCTTTAGCTGAACACTGTGCAGAGCTCACAAAAAGCTAACTTGTAGATTAATTTGCTGCTTGCGGTAGTGATAGGATCAGGAAAACACCACCAACCTTCTACAGGTAGCTTTAGCTAAACACTGTGCAGAGCTCGCAAAAAACTAACTTGTAGCTTATTTAGCTGCCTGCGGTAGTGATAGGATCAGGAAAACACCACCAACCTTCTACAGGTAGCTTTAGGTGAACACTGTGCAGAGCTTGCAAAAAACTAACTTGTAGCTTATTTAGCTGCCTGCGGTAGTGATAGGATCAGGAAAACACCACCAACCTTCTACAGGTAGCTTTAGGTGAACACTGTGCAGAGCTCACAAAAAACATACTTGTAGCTTATTTAGCTGCCTGCGGTAGTGATAGGATCAGGAAAACACCACCAACCTTCTACAGGTAGCTTTAGCTGAACACTGTGCAGAGCTCGTAAAAAATTAACTTGTAACTTATTTAGCTGCCTGCAGTAGTGATAGGATCAGGAAAACACCACCAACCTTCTACAGGTAGCTTTAGGTGAACACTGTGCAGAGCTTGCAAAAAACTAACTTGTAGCTTATTTAGCTGCCTGCGGTAGTGATAGGATCAGGAAAACACCACCAACCTTCTACAGGTAGCTTTAGCTGAACACTGTGCAGAGTTCGCACTACACTAACTTGTACTTTTAGCTGAACACTGTGCTGAGCTTGCAAAAAACTAACTTGTAGCTTATTTAGCTGCCTGCAGTAGTGATAGGATCAGGAAAACACCACCAACCTTCTACAGGTAGCTTTAGGTGAACACTGTGCAGAGCTTGCAAAAAACTAACTTGTAGCTTATTTAGCTGCCTGCGGTAGTGATAGGATCAGGAAAACACCACCAACCTTCTACAGGTAGCTTTAGCTGAACACTGTGCAGAGCTCACAAAAATTTAACTTGTAGCTTATTTAGCTGCCGGCGGTAGTGATAGGATCAGGAAAACACCACCAACCTTCTACAGGTAGCTTTAGCTGAACACTGTGCAGAGCTCGCAAAAAATTAACTTGTAACTTATTTAGCTGCCTGCTGTAGTGATAGGATCAGGAAAACACCACAAACCTTCTACAGGTAGCTTTAGCTGAACACTGTGCAGAGCTCGCAAAAAACTAACTTGTAGCTTATTTAGCTGCCTGCGGTAGTGATAGGATCAGGAAAACACCACCAACCTTCTACAGGTAGCTTTAGGTGAACACTGTGCAGAGCTCGCAAAAAACTAACTTGTAGTTTATTTAGATGCCTGCGGTAGTGATAGGATCAGGAAAACACCACCAACCTTCTACAGGTAGCTTTAGGTGAACACTGTGCAGAGCTCGCAAAAAACTAACTTGTAGCTTATTTAGCTGCCTGCAGTAGTGATAGGATCAGGAAAACACCAACAAACTTCTACAGGTAGCTTTAGCTGAACACTGTGCAGAGCTCACAAAAAGCTAACTTGTAGATTAATTATCTGCTTGCGGTAGTGTCAGGATCAGGAAAACACCACCAACCTTCTACAGGTAGCTTTAGGTGAACACTGTGCAGAGCTTGCAAAAAACTAACTTGTAGCTTATTTAGCTGCCTGCGGTTATGATAGGATCAGGAAAACACCACCAACCTTATACAGGTAGCTTTAGCTGAACACTGTGATGAGCTCGCACTACACTAACTTGTAGTTTTAGCTGAACACTGTGCAGAGCTCACAAAAAAAACTAACTTGTAGCTTATTTAGCTGCCTGTGGTAGTGATAGGATCAGGAAAACACCACCAACCTTTTACAGGTAGCTTTAGCTGAACAATGTGCAGAACTCACAAAAAGCTAACTTGTAGCTTATTTAGCTGCCTGTGGTAGTGATAGGATCATGAAAACACCATCAACCTTCTACAGGTAGCTTTAGCTGAACACTGTGCAGAGCTCGCAAAAAACTAACTTGTAGCTTATTTAGCTGCCTGCGGTTATGATAGGATCAGAAAAACACCACCAACCTTCTACAGGTAGCTTTAGCTGAACACTGTGCAGAGCTTGCACTACACTAACTTGTAGTTTTAGCTGAACACTGTGCAGAGCTCACAAAAAAAACTAACTTGTAGCTTATTTAGCTGCCTGTGGTAGTGATAGGATCAGGAAAACACCACCAACCTTCTACAGGTAGCTTTAGGTGAACACTGTGCAGAGCTCGCAAAAAACTAACTTGTAGCTTATTTAGCTGAATGCGGTAGTGATAGGATCAGGAAAACACCACCAACCTTCTACAGGAAGCTTTAGCTGAACACTGTGCAGAGCTTGCAAAAAAATAACTTGTAGCTTATTTAGCTGCCTGCGGTAGTGATAGGATCAGGAAAACACCACCAACCTTCTACAGGTAGCTTTAGGTGAACACTGTGCAGAGCTTGCAAAAAACTAACTTGTAGCTTATTTAGCTGCCAGCGGTAGTGATAGGATCAGGAAAACACCACCAACCTTCTACAGGTAGCTTTAGCTGAACACTGTGCAGAGCTCGCAAAAAAATTAACTTGTAACTTATTTAGCTGCCTGCAGTAGTGATAGGATCAGGAAAACACCACCAACCTTCTACAGGTAGCTTTAGCTGAACACTGTGCAGAGCTTGCAAAAAACTAACTTGTAGCTTATTTAGCTGCCTGCGGTAGTGATAGGATCAGGAAAACACCACCAACCTTCTACAGGTAGCTTTAGCTGAACACTGTGCAGAGCTTGCAAAAAACTAACTTGTAGCTTATTTAGCTGCCTGCTGTAGTGATAGGATCAGGAAAACACCACAAACCTTCTACAGTTAGCTTTAGGTGAACACTGTGCAGAGCTCGCAAAAAACTAACTTGTAGCTTATTTAGCTGCCTGCGGTAGTGATAGGATCAGGAAAACACCACCAACCTTCTACAGGTAGCTTTAGCTGAACATTGTGCAGAACTCACAAAAAGCTAACTTGTAGCTTATTTAGCTGCCTGCGGTAGTGATAGGATCAGGAAAACACCACCAACTTTCTACAGGTAGCTTTAGGTGAACACTGTGCAGAGCTTGCAAAAAAATAACTTGTAGCTTATTTAGCTGCCTGCAGTAGTGATAGGATCAGGAAAACACCACCAAACTTCTATAGGTAGCTTTAGGTGAACACTGTGCAGAGCTCGCAAAAAACGAACTTGTAGCTTATTTAGCTGCCTGCGGTAGTGATAGGATCAGGAAAACACCACCAACCTTCTACAGGTAGCTTTAGCTGAACACTGTGCAGAGCTCGCAAAAAAATAACTTGTAACTTATTTAGCTGCCTGCCGTAGTGATAGGATCAGGAAAACACCACCAACCTTCTACAGGTAGCTTTAGGTGAGCACTGTGCAGAGCTTGCAAAAAACTAACTTGTAGCTTATTTAGCTGCCTGCTGTAGTGATAGGATCAGGAAAACACCACAAACCTTCTACAGTTAGCTTTAGGTGAACACTGTGCAGAGCTTGCAAAAAACTAACTTGTAGCTTATTTAGCTGCCTGCGGTTATGATAGGATCAGGAAAACACCACCAACCTTATACAGGTAGCTTTAGCTGAACACTGTGATGAGCTCGCACTACACTAACTTGTAGTTTTAGCTGAACACTGTGCAGAGCTCGCAAAAAAACTAACTTGTAACCTGTTTAGCTGCCTGCGGTAGTGATAGGATCTGGAAAACACCACCAACCTTCTACAGGTAGCTTTAGGTGAACACTGTGCAGAGCTCGCAAAAAACTAACTTGTAGCTTATTTAGCTGCCTGCAGTATTGATAGGATCAGGAAAACACCACCAACCTTCTACAGGTAGCTTTAGGTGAACACTGTGCAGAGCTCGCAAAAAACTAACTTGTAGCTTATTTAGCTGCCTGCGGTAGTGATAGGATCAGGAAAACACCACCAACCTTCTACAGGTAGCTTTAGCTGAACACTGTGCAGAGCTCGCAAAAAACTAACTTGTAGCTTATTTAGCTGCCTGCGGTAGTGATAGGATCAAGAAAACACCACCAACCTTCTACAGGAAGCTTTAGCTGAACACTGTGCAGAGCTCGCAAAAAACTATCTTGTAGCTTATTTAGCTGCCTGCGGTAGTGATAGGATCAGGAAAACACCACCAACCTTCTACAGGTAGCTTTAGCTGAACACTGTGCAGAGCTCAAAAAAGCTAACTTGTAGATTAATTAGCTGCTTGCGGTAGTGATAGGATCAGGAAAACACCACCAACCTTCTACAGGTAGCTTTAGCTGAACACTGTGCAGAGCTCGCAAAAAATTAACTTGTTGCTTATTTAGCTGCCTGCAGTAGTGATAGGATCAGGAAAACACCACCAACCTTCTACAGGTAGCTTTAGGTGAACACTGTGCAGAGCTTGCAAAAAACTAACTTGTAGCTTATTTAGCAGCCTGCGGTAGTGATAGGATCAGGAAAACACCACCAACCTTCTACAGGTAACTTTAGGTGAACACTGTGCAGAGCTCACAAAAAACTAACTTGTAGCTTATTTAGCTGCCTGCGGTAGTGATAG
The DNA here is from genome assembly GCA_037952925.1 of Lithobates clamitans. NCBI lineage: Eukaryota > Metazoa > Chordata > Amphibia > Anura > Ranidae > Lithobates > Lithobates clamitans. The sequence continues at coordinate 1,299,081 of JBBGZY010001291.1, forward strand.
GATCAGGAAAACACCACCAACCTTCTACAGGTAGCTTTAGCTGAACACTGTGCAGAGCTCGCAAAAAATTAACTTGTAACTTATTTAGCTCCTTGCAGTAGTGATAGGATCAGGAAAACACCACCAACCTTCTACAGGTAGCTTTAGGTGAACACTGTGCAGAGCTTGCAAAAAACTAACTTGTAGCTTATTTAGCTGCCTGCGGTAGTGATAGGATCAGGAAAACACCACCAACCTTCTACAGGTAGCTTTAGGTGAACACTGTGCAGAGCTCGCACTACACTAACTTGTAGTTTTAGCTGAACACTGTGCAGAGCTTGCAAAAAACTAACTTGTAGCTTATTTAGCTGCCTGCGGTAGTGATAGGATCAGGAAAACACCACCAACCTTCTACAGGTAGCTTTAGATGAACACTGTGCAGAGCTCGCAAAAAACGAACTTGTAGCTTATTTAGCTGCCTGTGGTAGTGATAGGATCAGGAAAACACCACCAACCTTCTACAGGTAGCTTTAGCTGAACACTGTGCAGAGCTCGCAAAAAAATAACTTGTAACTTATTTAGCTGCCTGCCGTAGTGATAGGATCAGGAAAACACCACCAACCTTCTACAGGTAGCTTTAGGTGAGCACTGTGCAGAGCTTGCAAAAAACTAACTTGTAGCTTATTTAGCTGCCTGCTGTAGTGATAGGATCAGGAAAACACCACAAACCTTCTACAGTTAGCTTTAGGTGAACACTGTGCAGAGCTTGCAAAAAACTAACTTGTAGCTTATTTAGCTGCCTGCGGTAGTGATAGGATCAGGAAAACACCACCAACCTTCTACAGGTAGCTTTAGGTGAACACTGTGCAGAGCTCGCAAAAAAATAACTTGTAGCTTATTTAGCTGCCTGCAGTAGTGATAGGATCAGGAAAACACCACCAAACTTCTACAGGTAGCTTTAGGTGAACACTGTGCAGAGCTTGCAAAAAACTAACTTGTAGCTTATTTAGCTGCCTGCGGTAGTGATAGGATCAGGAAAACACCACCTACCTTCTACAGGTAGCTTTAGCTGAACACTGTGCAGAGCTCACAAAAAATTAACTTGTAACTTATTTAGCTGCCTGCAGTAGTGATAGGATCAGGAAAACACCACCAACCTTCTACAGGTAGCTTTAGGTGAACACTGTGCAGAGCTTGCAAAAAACGAACTTGTAGCTTATTTAGCTGCCTGCGGTAGTGATAGGATCAGGAAAACACCACCAACCTTCTACAGGTAGTTTACGTGAGCACTGTGCAGAGCTTGCAAAAAACTAACTTGTAGCTTATTTAGCTGCCTGCGGTAGTGATAGGATCAGGAAAACACCACCAACCTTCTACAGGTAGCTTTAGGTGAACACTGTGAAGAGCTCACAAAAAACTAACTTGTAGCTTATTTAGCTGCCTGCGGTAGTGATAGGATCAGGAAAACACCACCAACCTTCTACAGGTAGCTTTAGGTGAACACTGTGCAGAGCTTGCAAAAAACTAACTTGTAGCTTATTTAGCTGCCTGCGGTAGTGATAGGATCAGGAAAACACCACCAACCTTCTACAGGTAGCTTTAGGTGAACACTGTGCAGAGCTTGTAAAAAACTAACTTGTAGCTTATTTAGCTGCCTGCGGTAGTGATAGGATCAGGAAAACACCACCAACCTTCTACAGGTAGCTTTAGCTGAACACTGTGCAGAGCTCGCAAAAAAATTAACTTGTAACTTATTTAGCTGCCTGCAGTAGTGATAGGATCAGGAAAACACCACCAACCTTCTACAGGTAGCTTTAGCTGAACACTGTGCAGAGCTTGCAAAAAACTAACTTGTAGCTTATTTAGCTGCCTGCGGTAGTGATAGGATCAGGAAAACACCACCAACCTTCTACAGGTAGCTTTAGGTGAACACTGTGCAGAGCTTGCAAAAAACTAACTTGTAGCTTATTTAGCTGCCTGCGGTAGTGATAGGATCAGGAAAACATCACCAACCTTCTACAGGTAGCTTTAGCTGAACACTGTGCAGAGCTCGCAAAAAAATAACTTGTAACTTATTTAGCTGCCTGCAGTAGTGATAGGATCAGGAAAACACCACCAACCTTATACAGGTAGCTTTAGGTGAACACTGTGCAGAGCTCGCACTACACTAACTTGTAGTTTTAGCTGAACACTGTGCAGAGCTCGCAAAAAACTAACTTGTAGCTTATTTAGCTGCCTGCGGTAGTGATAGGATCAGGAAAACACCACCAACCTTATACAGGTAGCTTTAGGTGAACACTGTGCAGAGCTCGCACTACACTAACTTGTAGTTTTAGCTGAACACTGTGCAGAGCTCCCAAAAAACTAACTTGTAGCTTATTTAGCTGCCTGCGGTAGTAATAGGATCAGGAAAACACCACCAACCTTCTATAGGTAGCTTTAGCTGAACACTGTACAGAGCTTGCAAAAAACTAACTTGTAGCTTATTTAGCTGCCTGCAGTAGTGATAGGATCAGAAAAACACCACCAACCTTCTACAGGTAGCTTTAGGTGAGCACTGTGCAGAGCTTGCAAAAAACTAACTTGTAGCTTATTTAGCTGCCTGCGGTTATGATAGGATCAGGAAAACACCACCAACCTTCTACAGGTAGCTTTAGCTGAACACTGTGCAGAGCTCGCACTACACTAACTTGTAGTTTTAGCTGAACACTGTGCCGATTTTGCAAAAAAACTAACTTGTAGCTTATTTAGCTGCCTGCGGTTGTGATAGGATCAGGAAAACACCACAAACCTTTTACAGGTAGCTTTAGCTGAACAATGTGCAGAACTCACAAAAAGCTAACTTGTAGCTTATTTAGCTGCCTGCGGTAGTGATAGGATCAGGAAAACATCACTAACCTTCTTCAGGTAGCTTTAGCTGAACACTGTGCAGAGCTCGCAAAAAACTAATTTGTAGCTTATTTAGCTGCCTGCGGTAGTGATAGGATCAGGAAAACACCAACAACCTTCTACAGGTAGCTTTAGGTGAGCACTGTGCAGAGCTCGCAAAAAACTAACTTGTAGCTTATTTAGCTGCCTGCGGTAGTGATAGGATCAGGAAAACACCACCAACCTTCTACAGGTAGCTTTAGCTGAACATTGTGCAGAACTCACAAAAAGCTAACTTGTAGCTTATTTAGCTGCCTGCGGTAGTGATAGGATCAGGAAAACACCACCAACCTTCTACAGGTAGCTTTAGCTGAACACTGTACAGAGCTCGCAAAAAAATAACTTGTAGCTTATTTAGCTGCCTGCGGTAGTGATAGGATCAGGAAAACACCACCAACCTTCTACAGGTAGCTTCAGGTGAACACTGTGCAGAGCTTGCAAAAAAATAGCTTGTAGCTTATTTAGCTGCCTGCAGTAGTGATAGGATCAGGAAAACACCACCAAACTTCTATAGGTAGCTTTAGGTGAACACTATGCAGAGCTCGCAAAAAACTAACTTTTAGCTTATTTAGCTGCCTGTGGTAGTAATAGGATCAGGAAAACACCACCAACCTTCTACAGGTAGCTTTAGCTGAACACTGTGCAGAGCTCGCAAAAAAATAACTTGTAACTTCTTTAGCTGCCTGCAGTAGTGATAGGATCAGGAAAACACCACCAACCTTCTACAGGTAGCTTTAGGTGAGCACTGTGCAGAGCTTGCAAAAAACTAACTTGTAGCTTATTTAGCTGCCTGCTGTAGTGATAGGATCAGGAAAACACCACCAACCTTCTACAGTTAGCTTTAGGTGAACACTGTGCAGAGCTTGCAAAAAACTAACTCGTAGCTTATTTAGCTGCCTGCGGTAGTGATAGGATCAGGAAAACACCACCAACCTTTTACAGGTAGCTTTTGCTGAACACTGTGCAGAGCTCGCAAAAAACTTGTAGCTTATTTAGCTGCCTGCGGTTATGATAGGATCAGGAAAACACCACCAACCTTCTACAGGTAGCTTTAGCTGAACACTGTGCAGAGCTTGCACTACACTAACTTGTAGTTTTAGCTGAACACTGTGCAGAGCTTGCAAAAAAACTAACTTGTAGCCTATTTAGCTGCCTGTGGTAGCGATAGGATCGGGAAAACACCACCAACCTTCTACAGGTAGCTTTAGGTGAACACTGTGCAGAGCTCGCAAAAAACTAACTTGTAGCTTATTTAGCTGCCTGCGGTAGTGATAGGATCAGGAAAACACCACCAACCTTCTACAGGTAGCTTTAGCTGAACACTGTGCAGAGCTCGCAAAAAAATACTTTGTAACTTATTTAGCTGCCTGCGGTAGTGATAGGATCAGGAAAACACCACCAACCTTCTACAGGTAGCTTTAGGTGAACACTGTGCAGAGCTCGCACTACACTAACTTGTAGTTTTAGCTGAACACTGTGAGGAGGACGCACTACACTCACTTGTAGCTTTAGCTGAACACTGTTCAGAGGATGCACTACACTAACTTGTAGCTTTAGCTGAACACTGTGCAGAGGTCGCACTACACTAACTTGTAGTTTTAGCTGAACACTGTGAGGAGTACGCACTACACTAACTTGTAGCTTTAGCTGAACACTGTGCAGAGGTCGCACTACACTAACTTGTAGTTTTAGCTGAACACTGTTCAGAGGACGCACTACACTAACTTGTAGCTTTAGCTGTACACTGTGCAGAGGTTGCACTACACTAACTTATAGTTTTAGCTGAACACTGTGAGGAGGACGCACTACACTAAATTGTAGCTTTAGCTGAACACTGTGAGGAAGATGCACTACCCTAACTTGTAGCTTTAGCTGAACACTGTGCAGAGGTCACACTAAACTAACTTGTAGCTTTAGCTGAACACTGTGAGGAGGACACACTACACTAACTTGTAGTTTTAGCTGAACACTGTTCAGAGGTCACACTAAACTAACTTGTAGCTTTAACTGAACAGTGTGAGGAGGACGCAGTACACTAACTGTAAATAGTCTAGCTGCCTGACTGTGGTACTAATAGGATCAAAAGAACACCAGCAATTTTCTTCAGGTAGCTGTAAATACTGTAACAAGACAAGCCTGCCTGTCAGTAGGAAGATAACAGGAACGGATCTAGCTTAACTGAATACACTGTATATATATATATATATATATATATATATATATACAACACCTGGGATGCATATATATACACAATACACTGTAAGTGCAGCTAACTCACTGACTGTCCCGCCTAACCTATCTAACTTAAATCAAATGACACTGTCTCTCTGTCTATCTCTTTCAATGCCGGAACACACACTACACAGGGCCGCCGTGCAGGCGGCCTTATGTAGTGTGGGACGTGTACTAAATCCCCTGAGCCATAATTGACCAAAGCCTCCTTGGCTTTGGCCAATTACGGCTCTTTGTTCAGACGGCGCTGTGATTGGCCAAGCATGCGGTTCATAGTGCATGCTTGGCCAATCATCAGCCAGCAATGCAGTGCGATGCCACAGTGAATTATGGGCCGTGACGCACCACACGAATTTGGCGCGAACGCCCCATATCCATATAATTTGGCGAATGGGCGAACAGACGATGTTCATGTCGAACATGGGTTCGACTCAAACACGAAGCTCATCCCTAACCAGGGGCATGTAATTACAGTTCTTGATATAATATTTCACAGCAGGGCCCGTTCCTGCACCCAACAAGAGTAACTGTGAGGGCTTACAGTGTTTTGGTACCACCAACACCTATTCTCAATTTTCTGCAGAGTATATAGGGCAAGTCGTATAGTATATATACTGCTGTTCAGGGTATATAGTGCCGGGGGAGTGGCTAGCTGGCAGAGTGAATGGACGCTCACTGAAACAGCTCCTCTCCGCCACCGTCCTTCAAGGACAAAAGCAACGACTAGGAGCCTTGTTTCTTAGATCCGACCGATCCACACGGAACAGGGGTACTTCAAGATGACATCCCGCAAAAGAAAGAAGTGCACGCAGCCGGGAAAACTGCCCGATTACTTTATGCTGCAGCGCAGATACACGGATCAAAATGGCGGTGGTAAGCGAGGAGCGCACACACGTGGCTCTCACACACAGCGCAGCTCCCGGTATGGCCACAATGCTAACAGACCAGGGGAGGGGAACTTTTCTTCACCACCATCTGTGTCATCCAGCCCAGGCAAAAGCAGGCAAAAGATGGATAGTCCTAAAGCAGAAGGCCTGGAGGTAAGCCTGGATTCATCCCTGGATGATACCAGGGAATTGCAGGACTCAATTTCAGACTTTCCCATTACTAGTATGCCAGTAATGGATACCATTTTAAAGATATGTTAGTATCTTTAAGGTCCACTCTGCACGCTGACATACTTGCACTGACCCAGCAATTCAAATCAGAATTATCCACAGTAAACAAGAGGGTCTCTCATGTGGAAGCAAAAATGGACAAATTCGCCTCTACTTTTAATGATTTAGTGGATGCCCACAATGATAGAGACAATGAATTGCTGCAGATTAAACTTAAGTTGGCAAATTTAGAGGACAGATCCAGGAGAAACAGCATTAAAATCAACGGGATCCCTGAGACAATTATGCTCCCTGACTTGAAAGAATACTTTGTCACTGTCATGAAAGCAGTCCTCCCTGATACACCCCTGGAAGATCTTATCATAGATCGTATACACAGGCTACCAAGGCCCAAGCACATTGCATCACACCTGCCTAGAGACGCTATTGTCATAATCCACTTTTACCACACTAAAGACCACTTCATGGTACTAGGCACCGTGATTCTTTACCTTCTGACCTGCAAGAATTGTCCTTCTTTGCTGACTTGTCGGTTTTCATTATGCAACAACGCAGACAACTGGCTACCAAAACAAGGCCCCTGAACACAATATCGCTTACCGCTGGCTGTACCCTGCGAAACTGCTCGTAACAAAGGAAAGCACTACACATTTGAGCACTAATGTAAAAGAAGGCCTCCGCCTCATGCGAGAATGGCAAATCATTGCCCTAGAAGCCACAGATGAAAATAACACTGTCATGTTAACACTGTCAGCTACAAAAAGCTCTACAGCTATGGGTATAAGTGATAGCTTCAGCCGTGGTATGTCCCGCTTGCAGCGTGCGCTCAAGCTTCGTTCCACAGACTCACTGCCAGAGGGGTAGGGGGAAAAAGTCACCTGGATATATATATTTTTCTTTTGTAATTGCCACCACCGAACACTTTGGAATTCTTATAGACTTTGTTTTGATCTTTCATTAATAAATTTTTTGCTTTCAACACATATGATAACCTTTTTTTGGACTGGTGACCTATTTTTACATACATTTCTTCTTTCACTGTATTATAATATTTACACTTTATAATATCTACACTTATGGAATTGTAGTATAAAATCTACACTTATGGAATTGTAGTATCACGTTTTTAGATTAATTTATATCTGGCAGGATTACACCACACTCCTAAGGGAGTTCTCACATACCATTAGCTAATATAGCAAGAAGTTCACTATTATTTTATTGCATGACATTGCACTAATGATATATTCACATATAATAGTCACTTTTGAGGCACACTTCACTTAAAGAGCGACCTGGGTCCATCGCTTTTCAGCATATAGGGCGCTCCATTTTACTCTTTTCTCTTTACTTTATATTATTCTAGTCCCCTATTGGTGACATAGAAGGGTAGGCTGCACACCTATTTTCCTCTGTCTTAAGCTCGGATTCTTACTTGGTTTAATTAGTCCTCATAAGAGGCGGATGGCATGGAAAGAAGCAAACAGACTCCAAAGTGATGTAATATGCTTTCAAGAGACTCATTTTGTCTTCCACAGACCACCCATTTTTCAACACCACAAATTTCCCAATATCTTTCAAGCTAATGGCCCATCCAAAAAAGGGGAGTAGCAGTAGCTATCAAGGACTCTATCCAATTCAAGGGTCTGGACATACACTTGGACGATTCAGGTAGATATATAGTCCTCGTATGTGAACTCAATTATCCCAAATACACATTGGTTAATGTGTACCTCCCCAACACAAAGCAACTAGCTTTTTTAAAAAAGATGTGGAAGAAAGTCTCCACAGTGAGACAAGGAAATATAATCATGTGTGGAGACTTTAACGTAATCCCTGACAAAGATCTGGACCTGTCCAGTGATACTAGGCATCGACAGCGTATAGTGACTCTGGACCGATTCATCTCATTTTATCTCCTCAGGTCTATATGATGTGTGGAGATGTCAACACTCATCAGAAAAAGACTTCATGTTCTTCTCCAGTGTTCATCACACATACTCCCTTATAGACTTGTTTCTAGTAGATAAATTTGTTTTGCAACAGGTTGTAAAGTCAGAAATACATTGTATTACGTAGTCAAACCACGCACCAATTTCCATTAGTGTGGGGGTCATCGTACGGAAACCAGGGCAAACAGATGGCGTAATGACATCTATACTCTATCTCAACCTAACAACTCAGACCAAATAAGAAAAGCACTTAAAGAATTCTTCACCATTAACACTCCCTTAGTCAATGATCCCTTCATACTGTGCAACACCCACAAAGTCTACATTAGGGGACTACTTATACAGATGAGCGCAAAATTAAGGAGGCAGCGGTCAGAGCCGATTAAAGAATTATTAGCCAAAATCCGCCAATTTGAAAATCTAAACAAGCAGAAAACAACGCAAAAAATCAGGGACTCACTGTTCATTACTAGACAGGAGCTGCAAACCCACCTGGTGGCCCATCATGACCACCAGATGCGTTCCTTAAAGGCTCAATCCTATAGATATGGGAACAAGGTAGGGAAACTACTAGCTAACCAACTGAAAGAAAAATAGTCAAACAAAAAATTCCCTACTTTATAAATCCCAAAATCCAATTTAAAAGTTACAAATCACAAAGAAATTGCAGACGCCTTTAGCGATTACTACGGAGCGCCTTACAATCTCAACAACGACCCTACAACTTGTAGCAAAGATATAGTGTAGGTAAGTGTGGCGCTAAAAGTAAAATATATATGTACGTTATTGGGCAAAGCCAGACCGAATATCATCTGAAAGGCAATGTGCACAATAAAGTGTATTAATGAAACTTGATCGTATACAGACTGTTAGCTGACACTAGCAGAAATAAGTATTGTAAAATAATATTAAAAACAATATATCCCCTAGAGCAGTGGTTCTCAACTCCAGTCCTCGGGACCCACCAACAGGCCAGATTTTAAGAATTACCTTGGGGAGTTGCAGACTAGAATACTGCAATCACTGAGCAGCAAGTGATATCACCTGTGATGTATTTCAGTTATTTTGCAAACCTGGCCTGTTGGTGGGTCCTGAGGACTGGAGTTGAGAACCACTGCCCTAGAGTGTTTAGGTGAAACACACAAGTAGATAGTGTATAAACTGTTAGCTGACACTAGCAGAAGTAAATATTGTGAACTGGTGTAGAAAAAGATGAAGAGGATATGTATGAATCCTACAACAATTACAAATCCCGGAAGTGGGGAGGAGCGGTTATATAAAAGAAACGTGAAACAAAAATGATGTGAAGTTGCTAGAACATCGCAAAACTGTGCTAAACATAAATGTGTAATAAAACATACAGTGAGAAAGTGGGACTTAAATGATAAAAATATTGATAATGTGAACTGTGAACACATGGACTACTAATTATTATTATTATACAGTATTTATATAGCGCCAACAGTTTACGTAGCGCTTTACAACTTGAGGGTAAACAGTACAAATTCAATACAATTTGATACAGTAGGAATCAGAGGGACCTGCTCCTTAGAGCTTACAATCTAAGAGACTAATGAAACTGAAAGTCCAACATGAACTCATAGGTTACTGACGTAACTAAAATGGGTAAACATCTGAAAATGTGGCTGAAACGATCAACAACAACCAGAAATGGTAGTGGGGGGCCCTTTAATCCGAGAATGGCATCCACAAGATATGTAAAAGGGATAGGCAAAAATACCCTTACCAGCAGTGATGGACTCCCAGCCAGCGGCTTGGGAGTCAGACAGGCTTGCAATAGAGTGGGAGAGGCAGCTCTTTGTCCACAGCAGCTGAAGATGGTAGGAAAACTGCGGCACTCACCAACCGAATCTCTCTGGTCTCACTGACTCTCGGCTTCAAAGGTGCAGGTGATGGGCTGCTCACCAAAGGTCCGACTCCATGGAATGGGTATAGGTCCTCAAATGAATAGGGATCAAAAAGAAAGCTTCCCCATGGTGTAAATCAGCTTTTTGAAAAGCTTTATTTAAAACGAAATGATAAAACACACTCTGGCTCATAAATAGAAGTCAGGTATAAAAGGATATAAAAAGGCGCTTGAATCAAATGGTGGCAAGACAGGCATAACAAACCCTACAGACCCTACAGCTTACCAACCCACTGATGACATAATATCAGACTTTTTAACCTTGGTGAACCTGCTTACACTATCACAAACTGACTTAGACAATCTAAGCCAACCTTTTACAAAACAGGAAAAAGAAAAAAATAATTAAAAGCCTTCCCCACAACAAATCTCCAGGACCTGATGGACATTCATCTGAATATTATCAACTGTTTAGCCCCATCTTGTCCTCGTACTTACATCGAGTCTTTGAGATGGCAATGGCCACTGCGAGCTTTCCTCCAGAAACACTAATTACTCTTCCCAAGCTGGGTAAAGAGCCTAACATACCACAATACTTTAGGCCAATCTCATTACTGAATATAGATGAGAAACTATACGCTAAGATGCTAGCACACAGACTAATGAACCTGATGGCAAAACTGATAAATTATGACCAAGTAGGCTTTATAGACTACAGACGCCACCAGAAGAATGCTAAACCTCCTACACTTGGTTGAAAAAAAAAGGGAGCCTTCTCGGCTTCTTACGTTGGACGCAGAGAAGGCTTTTGATAGAGTACACTGGGGGCATCTCCTTTTTCACAACAATGGAAAAACAATTATCAAAATTTGTGTGGGCGGGGAATAGGGCTAGATGTTCTCCTCACATACAGAGCAGGCATAAATCTATGGGGGGTATGAGCTTACCAGTGTTGAAAGATTACTTTACAGCAGCTGTTTTAGACCAACTTAAAAATTGGTTTACCAAACTCATTATTAAACCCTGGTGTCAATTAGAACTTGCATGGTTGAATAATAAATCTCCACTTTCACTTCTTATGGCTACCAATCCACCTAAAAACAGTGACATTACTACCCCACTATTCAGGCAACAATCCAAGCCTGGTCTCAGTTAAGCCCAAAGGGAACCGCATTCTACCCGACAACCAATGTCCCCACCCCTCTAGAAACCCTCCAGTGGATAATCCCCAACTTACGGTTAAACAATTGGATAGGGAACAATATACTAAACCTAGCAGACATCATCATAGGGGACAAACGAATGCCCTTTACAGCTATCCAACACAAATACAAAATTCCGAACACAGAATTCTTCACATATACCCAGATCTCCTCCTTTCATCAAAGTACGTAGGCCACCCATAGATCATAGAAAAAGTATTGGAAATGTATCCAGTCCTATAACCTCAAAATGAAAGGCATTACTCTACTTTATAACTCACTAAACTCAAAAGAAGAATTTACTAAGTACAATCCCTTACTAAAATGGGAAAAGAGTTCTCAGAAATCCTATGGAAAAATGCATTAAAATGCAATGAAATGTAATTATCAGTTTTCTAAGTGCTCAAACTACAAAGAACTACAAAGAGCTCAAAAACGAATGTTGAGGTGGTACTTTACTCCTTATATAGTCACTAAGTTCTCAAAAGATAACTAAAACCTATGCTGGAGGGGATGTGAACAGGTGGGTACCCTGACACGTATGGTATGGTCCTGCCTCAATCTTCGCAGCTTCTGGTCAGAAATTTTCAATCTGGTTTCAAAGATGACGGGAGTCTTTGCAAAACCAAACATTGAACAGGCCATACTCAGTATAAATATGTCTAACCCTGTCGCAGTTAGGTCTATAGCCATACATATCTTGCTAGCAGCGTGCTCTGCAATAATGTACAGATGGAAGATTAAGGACATCCCCAGCATAAGGGATGTAACAGCCAAAATAAACACAATAGCTGAATATGAAAGAATAATGGCATACAGAGATGGCAACATTTCTAAATATGAGTCCAACTGGTCCCCTTGCAAAACCTTTTCTATTACACCTTAATTACCTAGATATTTGTTAGCTACTTTTTCAAAGTTTTCCCTTTTATTTGTTGTTTCAAACTACATGTATTCATTCTATGCTGTTTCCTTTAAAGATGATGCTCAGTATCAGCGTTGTAGGAGCAGTGAGGTGAGGGGAGCTCACCCCTCTTGGGGCACAACTTGATCCCATGGGGGTGCCCGGAGGGGGGACCCTCTCTCTTTACGATCCCTTTAGATGTAACGCTTCAATATCTTCAAGGAGTATTGATCAATAGCAAAGTAATGGAATGTGATTTATATTTTGAAGTCATAGGAAGCTGAAGTCCGAATCATATCTTTGTCATAACAGAAATATTGAATATGTAAACCTATGTAATTCATCTTTATAATTGTTCAATACAAATTATTGAATCAAAAGAGTATATAGTGCCTGGAGGCCTGGGGGACCCACACACCATTTTTTTAAAAAAATGTGGGTGTGGGGTTCCCCTTAATATCCATACCAAACCTGAAGGGCCATTTTGTTTTTGTATTTTTAGTATTTTTATCTATATTGCCGGGATCCGACAATACATTACAGCCACGAGCAATTTTAAATGACATTTTTTCCTTTAGAAATGTAATTTTGCTGTGGCACTGTTATAAACATGGGAAAGATGCACTACTTTACAGGCATACTAAGGACACCCACCCCCAGGCACAATATTTATATTTATATTTCATTTCATTTTTAATATTTCATTTTTATTGTTTCACTTTAAGCATTATTAAAATCACTGTTTCCCGAAAAAACGGCCGTTTTTAAAACTTTTTTTTGCATTGATACATGTCCCTGGGTCACCCACCCCCAGGCACAATATTTATATTTATATTTCATTTCATTTTTAATATTTCATTTTTATTGTTTCACTTTAAGCATTATTAAAATCACTGTTTCCCGAAAAAACGGCCGTTTTTAAAACTTTTTTTTGCATTGATACATGTCCCTGGGTCCCCAAACACTTTTTATGGCAATAACTTGTATATAAGCGTTTAAAATGAGCACTTTTGATTTTTCTCATTCGTGTCCCATAGACTTTAATGGTGTTCATGTGTTTGAACAAATTTTATGCCTGTTAGCATGTTCTGCTGCAAAGCGAAGCGAAGCGGGGGGGGGGTGTTTGGCTCATCCCTAACTAGATGCACACTAAACTGATATTCCACACTGACAATAGAATCAGAATAGCACACTATAGTACACTAACTGTCTAATAGCACTGAACAGAGTCCTGTTCTATCTCTTTCCATGCCGCTATGACACTACAAATGGCCGCTATGGAAAGAATACTTTTATAGTGTGGGGCGGGATTAAGAGCAATGAGCCATGATTGAATACAGTCATCATAACAGCATCCAATCATGGGTCTGACAGTGCTCTGTGACCTGATTGGGCAAAGCTTTCATTGCTTCAGCCAATCAGGGCTTTCAATGCACTGTGTGGCAGAGCAATGCGTTGTGGTTGTTCGGCAGGCTGAGCAAACGGTAAAACAACCCTATAATTCAGTTGTTCTGAGAATGTCCGAACAGGCAAAGTTCAGCCTGAACTCATGCTTGGGCCGAACAGTTTGCCCATCCCTAGCCACAATGACATACAATATATGGCAAAAAGTTTGTGGACACCTATATAAGCTTGTGAACAATCCAAAGTCCACGGAAACCTGGACTAATCCAGCCAAAAGAGCATTTGTGAGGTCAGGTTCTGATACTGAGCAAGAAGACCTGGCTCACAATCAGCTTTCCCATTTATTCCATAGGTTTGCATCTTTATGGACCTGGCTTTTTGGTAGGTTGTCCACATTTTTTTTTAGCTTTACATAGCGTAGATGTGATGGTCAGGTTCACACAAACTTTTGACTCCTGATTCTGACTATTAGGAAGACCATTTCGTTTTTTTTTTTTTTTTAATGGTTGACATTGTAATTTAAACATCTAATGGGGGGACATTCTGAAGCAATATAAGGATAGCAGGATACAAGTATTGGTTATTAACCTGTACTACATAAACTACAAAGGTTTGATTAATAAGTAAAACTACTACAGGTGCAAATACACACCTAACACATTGTTATGTCTTTGGGAGTTCAAATACCACAAGAGTTTCTGCTGTCATACTTTTTACCTAGTGTTATTAATGTATACTGTAATAAATGAAAGTAAGAGGTAGTAGCCAATGAGAGTTGTAAGAAACCCGGCAGACTGACACTCCTGGAAGTGTCATTTTCCTAGCAAATCTTGAGGGATGATTTCACAGCTTGGGTCCTTATTTGGAAAAATATTACCCAAAATGTAATAAATTAAGGTGGCACTTCACCCAAAAAGGAAAGTTCCATTTGTTTGCATTCTCCTTCCCCTCCACTGCCACTTTTTTGGGGAGGGGGTGGGTACCTGGTTTTGACAGATACCCTCTCCCACTTCCAGTCAGATGCGCCTCAGTGATCTGTTCTGGAAGTTCAGTCCCCTCTCCTTCCCCTGCAGCCTTCAAGAACACATAATAGGTCCCATTCACAAAGCACAGCGTGGCTTGTGCATATGCAGTAGGAAACCGGCTGTGAAGCTGCAAGACTTAAGATTTCCACCTGCACCCAGGGCTGGACTGGGACAACAATTTGGCCCTGGACTTCATCATGACCGGCACACTTTAATTTTCGAGTGTCTCCATCAGCGTCCCCCTTACATCAGAGCTTGCCAAACAGTGTCCCCCTTACCATCAGTGTGTCCCTATCAGCAGCCCCCTTCACATCAGTGTGTCCCCATCAGCACCCCCCTTCACATCAGTGTGTCCCTATCAGCAGCCCCTTCACATTAGAGTGTCCCCATCAGAGTGTCCCAATCAGCAGCCCCCTTCACATCAGTGTATCCCCATCAGCAGCCCCCTTCATATCAGTGTGTCCCCATCAGAGTGTCCACATCAGCAGCCCCCTTCACATCAGAGTGTCTCCATGAGCAGCCCCCTTCACATCAGAGTGTCCCCATCAGCAGCCCCTTCACATCAGAGTGTCCTCATCAGAGTGTCCCCATCAGTAGCCCCCTTCACATCAGAGTGTCCCAAATAGCAGCCCTCATCACATCAGTGTGTCCCCATCAGCAGCCTCCTTCACATCAGTGTTTCCCCATCAGCAGCCCCTTCACATCAGTGTGTCCCCATCAGGGTGTCCCCATCAGCAATGCAATATTAGCATTATACTCCTCTCCTTCAGCATTTATTTTCACGGAAGGAATGTTTTCCAAAACATTTTAAAATCACAAATGGGACCAGGCAGGGGTGTCCCCTGTCCCCTCTCCTTTCCCTCCACTGCCACTTTTTGGGGGGGAGTGGGTACCTGGTTTTGACAGATACCCTCTCCCACTTCCAGTCAGATGCACCTCAGTGATCTGAGCTGGAAGTTCAGCCCCCTCTCCTTCCCCCGCAGCCTTCAGGAACACATAATAGGTCCCATTCACAAAGCACAGCGTGGCTTGTGCATACACAGTAGGAAACCAGCTGTGAAGCTGCAAGGCTACTTAAGATTTCCACCTGCACCCAGGGCTGAACTGGGACAATGATTTGGCCCTGGACTTCATCATGACCGGCCCACTTTAACTTTGAGTGTCCCAATAGCGTCCCCCTTACATCAGAGTGTGGCAAACAGTGTCCCCCTTACCATCAGTGTGTCGCCATCAGCAACCCCCTTCACGTCAGTGTGTCCCCATCAGCAGCCCCCTTCACATCAGTGTGTCCCCATCAGCAGCCTCCTTCACATCAATGTGTCCCCATCAGCAGCCCCCTTCACATCAGCATGTCCCCATCAGAAGCACCCTTCACATCAGAGTGTCTCTATCAGCAGCCCCCTTCAGATCAGAGTGTCCCCATCAGAGTGTCCCAATCAGCAGCCCCCTTCACATCAGTGTATCCCCATCAGCAGCCCCCTTCATATCAGTGTGTCTCCATCAGAGTGTCCACATCAGCAGCCCCCTTCACATCAGAGTGTCCCAAACAGCAGCCTTCTTCACATCAGTGTGTCCCCATCAGCAGCCCCCTTCACACCAGTGTGTCCCTCTCAGCAGCCCCCTTCACATCAGTGTATCCCTATCAGAGTGTCCCCATCAGCAGCCCCCTTCACATCAGAGTGTCCCCATCAGCAGCCCCCTTCACATCAGTGTGTCCCCATCAGGGTGTCCCCATCAGGAGCCCCCTTCACATCAGAGTGTCCCCATCAGAGTGTCCCCATCAGCAGCCCCCTTCACATCAGTGTCCCCATAAGCAGCCCCCTTCACATCAGTGTGTCCCCATCAGCAGCCCCCTTCACATCAGTGTGTTGCCATCAGAGTGTCCCCATCAGTGTCCCCCTTACATCATAGTGTGCCAAACAGTGTCCCCCTTACCATCAGTGTGTCCCCATCAGCAGCCCCCTTCACATCAGTGTGTCCCCATCAGCAGCCCTTTCACATCAGTGTGTGCCCATCAGTGTGTCCCCATCAGCTGCCCTTCACATCAGTGTGTCCCCATCAGCAGCCTCCTTCACATCAATGTGTCCCCATCAGCAGCCCCTTCACATCAGCATGTCCCATCAGAAGCACTCTTCACATCAGAGTGTCCCCATCAGCAACCCCCTTCAGATCAGAGTGTCCCCATCAGAGTGTCCCAATCAGCAGCCCCCTTCACATCAGTGTATCCCCGATCAGCAGCCCCCTTCACATCAGTGTGTCCCCATCAGAGTGTCCACGTCAGCAGCCCCCTTCACATCAGAGTGTTCCCATGAGCAGCCCCCTTCACATCAGAGTGTCCCAAACAGCAGCCTTCTTCACATCAGTGTGCCCCATCAGCAGCCCCCTTCACATCAGTGTCCCCATAAGCAGCCCCCTTCACATCAATGTGTCCCCATCAGCAGCCCCCTTCACATCAGTGTGTTGCCATCAGAGTGTCCCCATCAGTGTCCCCCTTACATCATAGTGTGCCAAACAGGTTCCCCCCTACCATCAGTGTGTCCCCATCAGCAGCCCCCTTCACATCAGTGTGTCCCCATCAGCAGCCCCTTCACATCAGTGTGTGCCCATCAGTGTGTCCCCATCAGCTGCCCTTCACATCAGTGTGTCCCCATCAGCAGCCTCCTTCACATCAATGTGTCCCCATCAGCAGCCCCTTCACATCAGCATGTCCCATCAGAAGCACTCTTCACATCAGAGTGTCCCCATCAGCAACCCCCTTCAGATCAGAGTGTCCCCATCAGAGTGTCCCAATCAGCAGCCCCCTTCACATCAGTGTATCCCCGATCAGCAGCCCCCTTCACATCAGTGTGTCCCCATCAGAGTGTCCATGTCAGCAGCCCCCTTCACATCAGAGTGTTCCCATGAGCAGCCCCCTTCACATCAGAGTGTCCCAAACAGCAGCCTTCTTCACATCAGTGTGCCCCATCAGCAGCCCCCTTCACATCAGTGTGTCCCCATCAGCAGCCCCCTTCACATCAGTGTATACCCATCAGAGTGTCCCCATCAGCAGCCCCTTCACATCAGAGTGTCCCCATCAGCAGCCCCCTTCACATCAGTGTGTCCCCATCAGGGTGTCCCCATCAGCAGCCCCTTCACATCAGAGTGTCCCCATCAGAGTGTCTCCATCAGAAGCCCCCTTCACATCAGTGTCCCCATAGGCAGCCCCCTTCACATCAGTGTGTCCCCATCAGCAGCCCCCTTCACATCAGTGTGTTGCCATCAGAGTGTCCCCATCAGCAGCCCCTTCAAATCAGAGTGTCCCCATCAGCAGCCCCCTTCACATCAGTGTGTCCCCATCAAAGTGTCCCCATCAGCAGCCCCCTTCACATCAGAGTGTCCCTATCAGCAGCCCCCTTCACATCAGAGTGTCCCCATCAGCAGCCCCCTTCACATCAGTGTCCCCATCAGCAGCCCCTTCACATCAGAGTGTTCCCATCAGCAGCCCCCTTCACATCAGTGTGTCCCCATCAGAGTGTCCCCATTAGCAGCCCCCTTCACATCAGTGAGTCCCCATCAGCAGCTCCCTTCATATCAGTGTGTCCCCATCAGCAGTCCCTTCACATCAGTGTGTCTCCATCAGCAGCCCCTTTCACATCAGTGTGTCCCCATAAGAATGTCCCTATCAGCATCCCCCTTCACCTCAGTGTGTCCCCATCAGAATGTCCCCATCAGCAGTCCCCTTCACATCAGATTGTCCCCATCAGTAGCCCCCTTTACATCAGTGTGTCTCCATCAGAGTGTCCCCATGAGCAGCCCCCTTCACATCAGTGTGTCCCCATCAGAGTGTCCCCATCAGCAGCCCCCTTCACATCAGTGTGTCCCCATCAGCAGCCCCTCCACATCCGTGTGTCCCCATCAGCAGCCCCCTTCACATCAGTGTGTCCTCCCTCTCCCCCCCCACATGTACTCACAGTTTTGAAGGCAGCTTCTCATTCCTCTCTCCAGTCATGTGATAAGTGACAAGTGATAAGAGGAGAGAGGAAGGAACAGGAATGTCTGCTGGCTGTCTTTTTCCCCCATGCAGCCTGGAGGGAGCAGAAAGCCTAATGCTCTCTCCTGCAAGTGATGGCAGCTGCTCCTCCTGACAGGTGTGAAATCGCAATCACTCACTGTCAGAGAGTAGCGGCTCCAGGACTGCATCTGACGGCCCACTGAGCCATCGGCCCACCAGGAAACTCCCGGTAGTCCCAATGGCAAGTACATGCCTACCTGCGTCTGAAGAGGATTGAAGAATTGATTACAGTGAGGACATCACTGGATCCCTGGACAGGTAAATGTCTATATATTAAAAGTCAGTAGCTACAGTGTTTGGGGGAGCTCCTCTTTAAAGTTGAAAATCATGTGTCATAGGATGCACCTACTTTGCTTTTCAAGAAAACACCAGAATTAGAAGTCCAAATTCAGCTTACAGTCAGATAAGGATTTGCAAGCTACATATACTGAAATTATTAATATGTCTTTTTTATGGAGTATCCCAATGTCTGGATGTGTGGTGGCTAAATGACACGCCTAAAATAAAAATCTGATTTTCTCCAATTCCTTGGGGGTTATTTAACTGCTGTTAGAAATGTTACATGCGGATCTTATGCAGGAAAAAAAAAACAAATGAAGTGAGTACTAATATTATTAAATGCTGCAATTAAAAAAAAACACAAACAAAAAACTGTAAAACTGCCATAGTTCACACCTTGCTTGAAGCATCACAGTGCACAATCACAGATATGCCTGCTGCAACTATGCCAGCTTGTTGCTGGACAGGTTTGTAACTATAAATACCCCTGCATATGCTGATTTTTTCCCAGACATCATGGCTTATGAATTCTTTTTTTTTACCTGCTGCTTTGCTTGGCACATGCCCATTTTATTGTGATGCAAACCAGTAACTTTTCCTTTTTTTCCAGCAAATTTTATCACATGTGAGCATCTGTCAGGCAAAAATGTGCAGCAGTATGTTAATAGGAAACACTACTCCAGTAGGGAAAGAAGTGAGCAGTAATATAAAAATGTTTAAGGAACATTGCTTCATTAGGGCACTTTCTATGATGGCTTGACAACTTTCAATTGTGCTTCTGTGTTACCACCCTGTTACATGCACCAATGATTAAGACTACACATGAGTTACCATACATCCTGGGAGCCTAAAGGCACAGACTATCTGGTGACTTAAGCACCACCTATAAACACAGGTCACCTCTCTAGCCATGAACTTGTTCTGGTGCTTAAAGCTGAAGTTTAGTACATGTCCTGCTGAGTGCTTCCTTGTGTAGAAATGTTCCCTGCAGTGAGGACAAGTCCTCTTCACAGTGCTGAGCTTCTGGCAATGCAGGGGCTAATTTTCTCGGCTATAACATTATAGTTCTTTGAAGAAGTCCTAACGAACCCTTTTTGTTCTCTCCTTCACTCAGAAAAGTCCTTTTATTGTTTTCACAAAATGCAACATGTTCTGTAAATGGAGGAGAGGTGGATGAACGACAGGATCTGTCCCCCCACTCACAGAGGGTAAAGAGGACCTGTCATCACCACAGGGAATATTTCAACACTACGACGCAATTAGCAGCACATGGGATACACTTCATTAGAGGTAAGTAATGTTATTGAACCAATATTCTAGAAAAAAGAAAATCTGCTGACATTGAGCTTCACTGTATTGTTATTGTAAGCACAAGAGCGTCCATTTTGTAAACTCCTTTGTATTATTCATAACATTTTGTATATAAACTGAACTTAGAGCATAAATCCTACCCCCTCCCTTCTCAAGGTTTTAGTTTCACAGTTTTTATATAACTACTGCCTTGTGAAAATGTTAGTCTATTTGCTAATTTTTAATAAAATCTCAAGCAACCCCCTTTCTTATCTCATGTATAAAATACAATGTAATTATAAATCCATAATGGCTTTAGAATTTACAAACTCATGGACCCGGGTGTCTTGTCTCATTTCTTAGTTTTATGTTCAGCATTTCGGGACCATTGGGAAATGCAGACCCTTACAGTATATACCAGTTAGGTAAGCTGTTCTTAAAACGGTATTAAAAGCAGATGTTTACTGCATCTGAACACCACAAACCAAAACACCATTTAATTCATTTTTAACCACTTAAAGGGTAAGTTTACCTTTACAGAAAAATCTGTAAGGTGAACTTACACAGGACCCTTTCCTCGCCCCCACCCCCCATCCACCAGTCCCGCTGACCTGGACCGTTGAAATCTCCTGTTGTGAGCCCTGGTATATCCATGTCAGGAGTTTCACAGAGTAACATAAGAAAAAGAACAACACTATAGTGTAAAATGCGTGGTTAATTTTGTAAATTGATTTACCTCCCCTTTAAAGAAGGAGAAAGTAAATATTGCTTTTTTTTCTCACCGAGAAATACTTTTAATCAAAATCTAGCACAACCCACTATTTTCAAAGGGGAAAATAATAACATTTTGGGGCAATAAGCAATTTTTGAAATGCTAAATGGAGAAATGTTACAATAAACCCTAACACCAGGTTTCATTTAAAGTGTTACTAAACCCACAACAGTAAAATCAGTCTGTCTATGCAGTAAAGCATGCTTGTTATACTCACTGTGGAACCTAAGGGATTAATCCTCTGCATTGTGTAAAAAGGCTGTTTGATCCTGTCTTCTCTGATCCTCCCCTTGTTTTACTGTTTCAAATCCATCTTCTGACAGTACAGAGCATTGGAGGCACTCTGCACATGCTCAGTTTGGTGTGTATTGCTGGACATTTTTTTATTTCTTTGGAGGGTGCGTGTGATCTGCACAGGGCCAATCAGCACTGTCCAGACAGAGAGTCAGGGGTCTTGCAACCTTATAGGACAGTCGAGTAGAATGAAAATTCCTCCTAAAAGCTTTAACCAGACACTGATAGAAGTCTATTGCCCAGTACACACGGTCGGACATTGCTCGGACATTCCGACAACAAAATCCTAGGATTTTTTCCGACGGATGTTGGCTCAAACTTGTTTTGTGTACACACGGTCACACAAAGTTGTCGGAATTTCCGATCGCCAAGAACGCGGTGACGTTAAGCACATACGATGAGACTAGAAAAGGCCAGTTCAGAACCAAGCGCGTCACCCTTTGGGCTACTTTTGCTAATCTCGTGTTAGTAAAAGTTTGGTGAGAGACGATTCGCGCTTTTTCAGACTCGTGGTTTTCAGATCGTTTTCTGCCATTCAGTTTGTGCTTGTGGGTTTGTATCTGCTCTTCAGTGCGTGCAAGCAAGTTCCGCGTGACTTAGTCATTGTATTCTTGTTCGTTCATTACTGTTTTTCAGGTCTCTCTTCACAGGCCTTGCTGTTCTTCAGTGCGTTCTGTTACTTCGTTCTGAGCAGCCGACTGTTTTCTAGCCATGTTGCGTATGCGTACTCCTCGTAGAGTTCGTGCTGTGTGGGGGCTTGGTGTTGGGGTCCTGACCTTGACACAAGTCCAGTCCATGAACAGGGTGGGGAGGAGTTCATGGACCAAGAATTGGTTGCTTCAGCGTGACTAGTTCTCTCATATGCCTTTGCTTCTTGAGATCCGTGAGAATAATTCTGATGATTTCAGGAACTTTCTCAGGATGACGGACCCCGTGTTTCACCGTCTGTTGGCTTCGCTGACCCCTTATATTAGCAGGCAGGATACCTGCATGAGGCAAGCCATCACTCCGGAGGTTGGTCGCTACCCTGCGGTATTTGGCGACAGGGAGAAGTCTGCAGGACTTGAAGTTCTCAACAGGCATCTCCCCCCAGGCTCTGGGTATCATCATCCCAGAGACCTGTTCTGCCATCATACAGGTCCTGCAGAAGGAGTATATGAAGGTAAGATTTTTATCCTTTAATATCACATTTCATTGTATTTAATGTTTGCTAATATATTGTATTTCTTTCCTCATTCCCTAATTACCATGATTGTAATATGCTGTGAATGTCCCCTTTGTCCTCATGCATGCTGGATTTTTATGTAGTTAATTTTTTAGGTCCTTCATACAGATTGTCCTTCACTAACCTCCCCAGCATGTTCTCTCCTGGCCCTATATTCACCGCATGTAGTCGCTTAAAACAATGTATTTTATCAGCTCCATAGTAGTGCTTTACCCCAAACACCCCCTAAAATGTTTGGAAATGTTATTTTAGCTTTAAATTCTGGCAGAGTGGCAGAGGATTATTTTTTGTGGTGTCCCCAAATAATTTTTAGTAACCCTCCCTCCCCCCAACTGCTAAGTCAGCTGATCTCAATTCTCTATCTATCCTCAATCATCTATCTGCTGACTTTTCCAAACCCATACACACTATACCCATCTCTTTTGTGCTGTGATTTATGGATGAATTCCCCAAAGCATGTAGTGCAAGGGCCTGCCTGTATACTTTCAAATGGTACTGTTTGAATTTTTAAGATACTATTATTATCTTGAGTCAGGTAATAGCAGAATGTTCAAATGTCCTCAAATGTGTACAATGTGTATTTATATCTTTGTATCCGGACACTTCTTACCTGTCCAGTGGGCTGCCAATAGTGTAACTGAGGGGCTGTTCCAAGTAATACCCTGTATTTAGGCATTCATCTCTCAATGAAGTGAAGAGGGTTACCTGTCCAAAATTTCCACACCCCCCATAATGTTCGAAATGGCCCATGAGAGGGGGGGGAGGGGGAATATGATAGGTGTACCTTATACTTTGGTGTTGTTAAATTCCCCTTAATAAATGCTATCTGGAGGTTGCCCCAGAATGTTTGTGCCTAATCTGCTTGCCATGTTTCTGAGCAAAAATATTAATTGTTTTTTTTTTTCCTCAACAGTTTCCTTCCACGCCACAGGAATGGCAGACTGTGGCCTCCCACTTTGCCCAGCGGTGGGACTTTCCTAACTGCGGAGAGGCAATTGATGGGAAACATGTCCACATCATCCCACCACCCAACTGGGGGTCGTACTATTTCAACTATAAGGGGTTAAATAGTATTGTGATGTTGGCGGTGGTGTCGGCTAATTACGACTTCTTGTATGTGGACGTGGGGAAGAATGGCCGGATGTCCGATGGTGGAGTCATCGCCCAGACGGAGTTCTACAGGCGTCTCCAGAATGGCAGCTTGGACTTGCCAGCTCCAGAGGACAATGTGGAAGGACTTCCATTCGTGTTCGTTGCTGATGAAGTGTTTGCGCTGGGGGACCACCTGATGCGGCCATTCCCGATGAGGACCCTGACCCCGGAACAGAGGGTTTTTAATTACCGGCTGGCCAGAGCCCGAAGAGTGGTGGAGAACACATTTGGAATCCTGGCCATCCGGTTCCGCCTATTTCTGACACCTATCCATATGGCGGAGTATAAACTGAACCATATTATACTGGCGTGCTGTATTCTCCATAACTTTTTAAGGAAACATTCGGCCAACTATGCTGGCTCAGTTGGGCCTGTGGCCAGAGTGATACCTGAAACACTGACGACGCTTGAAAGCGGCCGTCCTGGCTTGCCCTCCCTGAGTGCCCGTGATGTCCGGTTACGATACCTGGAGTTCTTTGCGGGTAGGGGGGCCATCAATATGCCTTCAAATTTGTGAAGCCTTTTTCCAATAAAAAAAAAAAAAAAAAAAGAAATTCTTTGTGGACATTTACTGCTTGTGTTTGTTTTAGCTGACCCTGACAGCAATGTGTGGAGTCGTGAAAATGGCGTGATTGTGTACAAAGCACCGTTGGCTGTTATACGTATACACTTTTTATACACTTTTTATACTACAAGTGCTCTTGAAACTGCAATGAAAATGCTCTTGTAGTGCAAAGAGGATTTGCCCTTAGGAAATAACCCCCATTTTCTCTGAAAAAAAATGACATCACCCCAAAAGTGTTGTAGCGTTGAGACAATAATCCACACATTCTTGATTACCAAACTTTTTTATACCTGCACAATCACATGTGCATTTACCAAAGGTTTTTCAAACAAACCAACATGTTTGTTGTCTACCAATTTTTGGGGTGGCATTATCAAAAATAGAAATGTCCATTTACGATAAAACAGGCCTGTGTAAAACCAACAAGAAAGAGAAAAAATTTGAACTTACAAAGTTCACATATGGTAAAACTTGAAGGCAATATCAGACATGAGTATTTAGGAACTGTGTTTGATATTGCGTTCAGATGGGGTCAAATCACCCCTTGAAAAGCCAAATTTGGAAGATGCACACCAATTTACGAATGTCAACATGTGCTAGCTGCCATCACGGGGGATCAAGGGACGTGTTTTGGGAGCAACCCCTTCCTCACCGCTACTTTATTATTGAGGAAGGTGTTGCACCCCCAAAACGCATCCATTGATCTCCCGTGATGGCAGATAGCACATGTTGGCACACTGTGTACATTGTACCACACACAAAAAAAGTGATTTTGTGGGGTTTTAAATTCGCCCCAAAACATCAATGATGTTATTATTTTTTTTATCACATCATTTATTTTTTTCTGGATGTTTTCCAATTCTAAATTACACCCCATGATCTCCCCGATCAGGATCTGGGAACTTTCAGATGTGAAAGGATCTCGATCCCTAACATCACGATCACCTAAAAAGAAAGAAACCAAACAAAAACAGGTATCAAAAATCTGCGGACATCCATCTCTTACCTGAGCCTGTGGTCGCAGACACTCACCTGTTGTGGTGCCAATTTCCACCACATCTTCTTCCTCCTCCTGCTCCGCTTGTGTTTGGGGTATTTCACCTTCTTCCATAGGTGGGGGGTCTCTGGTCTCCTCGGATGAGGGGTGTCCTCCGAGTCTTTTATCCCCTATGTAAAACAAAAATGCTATAATTAGCACACAGATATTTGATGGCAGAACTATAAATAGGAAACATTGCTTGGAAGTGGGGTACAATTGTCAATTTTAGCAGAGTTCCAAGATGTCGTTTTTTTATTGGCCTTTGTCAAGCTGCAATACTTTACCTGTTTAGTACAAGCTTCATAGATGTAGCCCCCCCTATAGTATACACTGGAGCACCTGTGTGGCCCCCCTAATAAAAATGGTGTTCTGGTGTCCCACACTAGTGCTCCAGTGTCCAGATGTGAAAACAGCTGCTCAGTGTCCTCTCCTTACACAGAATCTAGTTTGCATTTCATTCTAGTAACAAACCCATCTACACAACCAAATATTTTGCATCCAAGTAGGCCCTAAAAAATGTAGGAAAATGCATATGGCCTAAACAATGGTGTTTTAGAGGGGAAAAAAATGTTGGATACGAACGAATAATGAACAATAAAATTGACATTTGAAACTGTACAATTAAGAAAAGCATATGGAGCAGCACAAACGTAAGAAAGCCAAAAAGAATAGGAACACAGCACAACTACTTACTTTTTTGCAGCACTCTCCGGATCTTTCTGTACTGCTCTGGCTCTCGTAATTTGAGGTCCGACCACCGCCTCCTGAGCTGATCTTTCGATCGTCGTACCCCGAAATTCCTGTGCAGACTTTTGACCACTTTCGCCATGATCTTGGCCTTTCTGATATTGGGTTTGGGGTAAGGCCCATACTTTCCATCATAGTCGGCCCTCTTCAGGATGTCCACCATTTCCAACATCTCCCCAAAGGACATATTTGTGGCCTTAAATCTTCTCCTTCTGGATCGGGATGTTTCTGTCTCTGGGCTTTCCTCCGCCTCCTCCTCATTGCAATAATTAGCACGCACCTGCTGTGACTCCACCATGTGCTCTTCACCCACTGCGCCGAGTGACAAGGGGCGGGGAATAGACTAGAAAGAATGTCAGGGGCGGGCGGAGTTACACGCATACGCAGTGTATATAAAGCGTAACACACGTGCGTATTACGTACGATCTGTCAGCGGAGGAAGGAGCATTGGACGCGCCGATCGTAAGAACGAAGGTAAGAGACAAACTTGTGCCTATACTGCTTCTAGATTGAGGCCTATATTGTAACAAGATTAGGAGAGTTTTGTCTGACATTAGGCTTTGTCTTGTGTTGTGTCTTGCAGTGAACATGGATATCTTAGTTAAAGATAATGACTACATGTCACTATTCATTAATATGTTAAGGGAGCTGTCATGTCTGTGGGAGATTAACCACCCACATTACAAGAACCAAACAAAGAGGAAGGCAGCACTGGATCAATTGTGTGAAATTGTGAAGCAGGTGATCCCCACGGCAGACATCACATTTTTGAAGATCTTAATTGGTGGCCTGAGGAGCACTTATGTAAGGGAGTGCCAGAAAGTCCTGGATTCACAGAGATCCTGAGCAGCAGATGACATCTATGTCCCCAGGATGTGGTACTACGACAGGCTGCATTTTCTGGCAGGCCAGACTGAACCCAGGCCATCCCTCTCCAGTCTTCCTTCCACGCTTCCTTCCACGCTTCCTTCCACGCTTCCTTCCCCCCCGGATGAGGCTTCTGACGCCCAACCTGGGCCTTCCAGGCAACAACATGTGGAGGAGCCCAGATTGAGCCAGGTATAGCATTCCTCTAAATATTTCTGCTTGTCCAATCAATGATGTTA
Organism: Lithobates clamitans; assembly: GCA_037952925.1. Classification (NCBI taxonomy): domain Eukaryota; kingdom Metazoa; phylum Chordata; class Amphibia; order Anura; family Ranidae; genus Lithobates; species Lithobates clamitans. Next base: position 1,326,212 of record JBBGZY010001291.1, read on the forward strand.
ACTAGATGTTAGTTGGGAGTACTAATTTAGGATTGTGATTGATGAAGCAAAAACTAAAACCATGTCCCTTTTTCATACACATGGAAGTCTCAGCCAGGAGGTGGCCAGGCCGAGCCAGCTGCCTGATATGCCAGTCCCTCCACTCCCCCTGGAAAGAGAAAGTGGCAGGAGGAGGAGTGCCCTAGAGGAGGCTGCCAGAGGACTCTTTTGGAGGGCTACAGAGGTCCTGGGAGCACCACACACAGTGGAGGAGGACATTGCTTCCACCATTGCCCATAAAATGCAGAGGATGGAGGAGGGACAACAAGTCATGTGTGAGTCGCTCATATTAGAGGCTCTTAACAAAGGTATGAGGGGCCAAATTACATCTCAAACCCCCCCTTGCGAACTCACAGATGGTCCTCCTCCTCCTCCTGCAGGTCCTCCTCCTCCTTCTCCTCCCGGTCCTCCCAGTCCTCCTCCTCCTCCAGGTCCTACTCCTCCTCCTGCCACATCTCCAACAGCACAGCCACAGCCTGGAAGGAAGCGTGGAAGGAAGACCAGAAAGTGAGGACCCTGGATCCAGTCTGGTCGGCCAAAAGATGCAGCCTCTTGTGGTACCACAGCCTGGGGACACAGATGTCATCTGCTGCTTTCCGGATCTCTGTGAATTCTGGACCAGACTGCCCTCCCTTACATATGGACTCCTCAGGCCACCAATTTTGATGTTCAAGAATTGATGTCTGCCCTGGGGGTCCCAGGCTTCGCTAATTTCTCCTGTTGATCCAGTGTTGCCTCCCTCTTTGTTTGGTTCTGATCCCTTAATAAAGGATTTTTTGTTTGAATTATACTTGCCTATGTGTGTTTTACTTCAAAAAGGACAGTTGGTTTGTGAGGATTCAGGTACATTTCAAAAATACAATGTGAAATTAACAAGGGACACCAACAACAAACAATCTCCTTGAGATTAAATAATAAAAGATATCAATGGTGTTGGGGTAACTTGACACACAAAACACACACAAAAATATTCTGGAGTCAAACTAAAAACAACATTAAATAGAGATCAGCCTTGGAAAAAATACAAACATAAAATCGAAACCAAAAATGGCTTAAAATCCAAAAAAAAAAAAAAATTAAAAAACATTCTGTCAGATGCGAGAGTAAAGAGACTTAACTTCCCATTTCTGTAACAAAACCGAGTTATGCTGAATGCTGCTCAGCCTTTTACAAGAAGCTTTGCATTTTATGAATAAATGAAAGGCTTCCTCTGATTGGCTAAGGTAAAGATCATGATGCCATCTTCCTGCCTCTCTATTTCAGCCAATCAATTGTTGAGCAGCACTCTGCCTGACTTGGTTTTGTTCTAGGAACAGGACAGCGAGTCCCTGTACTAAAGCCAAAACACAGTGCAGTATACTGTATGTATGTAGCTGATGCTACATATTGTTTATACAACACTGACAACAGGCACATGCATTAGTGAAGGAAATAGTTCTTTTGGATCAGTTTGGTCCAAATGAACTATTTAAAGTTAAATGAAACCTGGGGTAAGATTTTAAATTGAACTCATGTTTTGCTCATGCAGAGTATCCCTCCCCCCATCCCCGCTTTTTTTTTACTGCTGAGAGGGTTTAGAAATATACAGAAAATTACAGGTAAAGGAGATCATTTGACCCATATGACATGTGAGATTATTTGTGGGAAGTTTACCTGTTTCATAGGATATAAAATATACAGTGAAAAGATAAAACCACCCAGCGCATGACAGTGATGAGTCTGCACAGTTTGATCAAAACTGATGATTGTACTGGTCCTTGTTGTAGGTAATGTTGTCCATGACAACTGTGGTACAAAAGAAAGTTCAGGTGCCAGCAATCCCCAGAAACTCTGTGAGAAATATAAAAGGAGGCCAAAAACATCAAGGGAAAATTGCACCAAGTAAAATGTAAAACAATCCCAACCCACTCTCAGTAATTAAATTCCCCTGATACCTCTGGTGGGCATGTTCCAGTGCCACAAAAAACTTTGTCTGACCTGTCAGTTTGTGGAGCATGGTCAAAAATGCTTCACAGCTAAAGGCGAGACCTATGCGATTAAAGAATTTCACAATTGCTCTAGTGAGTATGTGGTTTATTGCTTAACCTGTCCATATGTTATATTATACGTAGGGAGGACTATCAACACCCTCGGTAAACGCTTTGGTGAACACAGACGCTTCATTGAAGAAGGCGGTGACATACATAGTGTCCCTAAACATTTTTTGGTTAAACATCAACAATACCCGGCTGGCCTAAAAGTATGCGTGATTGAGGCAATTCCCAATAGATTACCTGCAGCAGAATGCTTCAAAAGCCTATGCCAACAGAAAGATTTCAGTATATTTTCCCTCAATGCTCTCACCCCCCGGGGGATTAAATGAAGAGATTGAAATTCACACCATATTATAATAATTATAGTGCATTTGCATGATTAATGTTCGCCTTTGTTTCATTTCTCATCATATCCTTTGTCATCCCTTACAGCAGACCCTTATGGTCACACATATCCTGGATATGGCATTGCTCATTAATCTACCTTGGGGATGGTGGTTTTGAGATAGTAAGTAAGCAAGTAAACATGTACAGTATATCCCTAATAGGATGTTTTATGCATATCTTTGTGCTCTTCTTCTTCTTCTTTTCTATGTGCTTTTTGAGATATTGACTACATGATTTCTAAATTGTAATATATATGTGCATAATTTTATATATGTATATATTTTACTTAAATTTGTCTGTCCCCTTCCCATCCCTTCATCCCCCTCCCCCCACCTCTTCTTCTTTTTTTCCCCCCTTTTTCTCCTTCCCCCCCCCTTTTTTCACCATTAATATGCCCCTTGCATATATATATATACTGTGTACATACAGTATCTTACAAAAGTGAGTATACCCATTCACATTTTTGTAAATATGTTATTATATCTTTTCATGTGACAACACTGAAGAAATTCCACTTTGCTACAATGTAAAGAAGTGAGTGTACAGCTTGTATAACAGTGTAAATTTGCTGTCCCCTCAAAATAACTCAACACACAGCCATTAATGTCTAAACCGCTGGTAACAAAAGTGAGTACACCCCTAAGTGAAAATGTCCAAATTGGGCCCAACTAGCCATTTTCCCTCCCCTGTGTCATGTGACATATTAGTGTTACAAGGTCTCAGGTGTGAATGGGGAACAGGTGTGTTAAATTTGGTATTATCGCTCTCACTCTCTCATACTGGTCACTGGAAGTTCAACATGGCACCTCATGGCAAATAACTCTCTGAGGATCTGAGGAAAAAAAAGAATTGTTGCTCTACATAAAGATGGCTTAGGCTATAAAAAGATTGCCAAGACCCTGAAACTGAGATGCAGCACAGTGGCCAAGACTATACAGCAGTTTAACAGGAAAGGTTCCACTCAGAACAGGCCTCGCCATGGTTGACCAAAGAAGTTGAGTGCACATACTCAGCGTCATATCCAGAGGCTTTCTTTGGGAAATAGACGTATGAGTGCTGCCATGCATTGCTGCAGAGGTTGAAGGGGTGGGGGGTCAGCCTGTCAGTGCTCAGACCATACGCAGCACACTGCATCAAATTGGTCTGCATGGCAACCCCCCTAGAAGGAAGACTCTTCTAAAGATGATGCACAAGAAACCCTGCAAACAGTTTGCTGATGACAAGCAGACTAAGGACATGGATTACTGTGGCTTGTTGAGACCAAGATAAGCTTATTTGGTTCAGATGGTGTCAAGCGTGTGTGGTGGCAACTGGGTGAGGAGTACAAAGACAAGTGTTTCTTGCCTACAGTCAAGCATGATGGTGGGAGTGTCATGGTCTGAGGCTGCATGAGTGCTGCCGGCACTGGGGAGCTACAGTTCATTGTGGGAACCATGAATGCCAACATGTATTGTGACATACTGAAGCAGAGCATGACCCCCTCCCTTAAGAGACTGGGGCACAGGGCAGTATTCCAACAAGATAACGACCCCAAACACACTTCCAAGATGACCACTGCCTTGTTAAAGAAGCTGAGGGTAAAGGTGATGGACTGGCAAAGCATGTCTCCAGACCTAAACACTATTGAGCATCCTCAAACGGATGGTGGAGGCGCGCAAGGTCTCTAACATCCACTAGCTCCATGATGTCATCATGGAGGAGTGGAAGAGGACTTCAGTGGCAACCTGTGAAGCTCTGGTGAACTCCATGCTCAAGAGGGTTAAGGCAGTGCTGGAAAATAATGGTGGCCACACCAAATATTGACACCTTGGGCCCAATTTGGACATCTTCACTTAGGGGTGTACTCACTTTTGTTGACAGCAGCTTGGACATTAGTGACTGTGTGTTAAGTTATTTTGAGGGGACAGCAAATTTATACTGTTATACAAGCTATACACTCACCACTCACATGAAAAGATATGGATAAATTATATTTACAAAAATGTAAGGGGTGTACTCACTTTTGTGGGATACTTATATATATATATATATATATATATATATATATATATATATATATATACAGTTGTCAGTTGTGCTCATAAGTTTACATACCCTGGCAGAATATATGATTTCTTGGTTTCTTGGCCATTTTTCAGAGAATATTAATGATAACGCAAAAACATTTCTTTCACTCCCGGTTAGTGTTTGGCTGAAACCATTTAATATTAATCAACTGTGTTTACTCTTTTTAAATCATAATCCCAACAGAAACTACCCAAATGACCCTGATCAAAAGTTTACATACCCTAGTGATTTTGGCCTAATAACATGCACACATGTTGACACAAAGGGATTTGAATGGCGATTAAAGGTAACCATCCTCACCTGTGATATGTTTGCTTGTAATTAGTGTGTGTGTATAAAAGGACAATAAATTTCTGGACTCCTGACAGACCCTTGCATCTTTCAACCAGTGCTGCACTGACGTTTCTGGATTCTGAGTCATGGGGAAAGCAAAATAATTGTCAAAAGATCTGTGGGAAAAGGTAGTTGAACTGTATAAAACAGGAAATGGATATACAAAGATATCCAAGGAATTGAGAATGCCAATCAGCAGTGTTCAAACTCCAATCAAGAAGTGGAAAATACAGGTACTTACTTTTGTGAGGTACTGTATATGTAATTGGCACAAGGCTGTCACGTACTTGGTGGAGATCGAGGTGTAGAAGGGGCTTCTCTTGCACCTCCTGTCCAACGTCCCTGATAGAGGTGACAGGGAGCATAGGATACAGAGTGACACAAGGGTCGGTATAGGAGGTGGCACCAGCTGGGACTTGACAGGAACCCAATGGTTGTAGATCACCAGACAGGCACTGGAAACGGGAACTCTGTGATGTTTGATCAGAAGGCAGTAGTATAGCTGGAACATAAGCCAGGGGGTCATCAACAACCAGGCAGTGCAAGTACAGGAACTGGAGACTGAAGCAAGAACAGGATACAAACCAGGTTTGGTACACAGTCGGGCAGCGAGGTACAGGAGCATAAGACAGAAGCAGAAAACACAGGCCAAGGTCACAGGTAGGCAGACGGAAGTCCAGAGGAGGGTTTAGATAAAGCCGGGTCAAACACCGGTAGGTAGGAAATGGATAAGGACACAGGTAACCGGGAACAAGCTAAAAGACCACTCAGCAATGTGTTCATGTCATTGCTTGGTTTAAATAGGCTGTCTGGTGCCAGTACGTGCGCCAATACATCTTTCTTCTTGTGCACACACTAGTGTGCACGCGCCTGCACGCCAAGGCATGTTTGTTTACTGGACTTCTCTTAGATTGCCGTCCCCCAATGGGTAACCTCCAGATGCCCTTTTGTAACATCTTTTCGGGATGAGCCTAGAAGAATGCCGTATCGATCTTTTGTCTTGACCTCATATTCCTCATTATTCCTCATTGCCGTCGACTATCGCCAGGTGCTGGTGGACCTGGCTCATGACCAGGGAATGGGTCTAGCCTTGCAGCTTTTAGCAAGGACATGTAAAAGACAGGGTGGATTTTGTAAGTTCATGGGGTGAAAGCTCATAGGCTGCTGGATTGACTTGCCTCTTAACAGAAAATGGACCGATATATCTGGGTCCCAGCTTCTTGGATGGGCATGACAATTTTAGATTGGCGGTAGATAACCAAACTTTGTCTCCTATTTCAAGTTTCAGATCTCCTCTCCTTTTCCTGTCCAAATTTTTTGTATTGTCTTGTTGTGCTTTAGAAATGGCATCTTGCAACACCTTGTTGTTTGACTGCAGAAATCTTATCCTTTCCTGGATTTAGGGAACTGAGGAATGAGCTAAGATGTCAGGTAAAAAGACTGGGAAGTACCCATAATTTGCACAAAACGGGGCTTGTCCTGTAGCCGAGTGAACTGCATCATTATATGCAAATTCTGCCAGGGGTAAAAGTGATGCCCAGTCAACTTGCACAAAGGATGAGAAGCACCAAAGGTATTGTTCCAGAGTCTGGTTTGTTTGTTCTGTTTGGCCATTTGTCTGTGGATGATAGGCTGAATAGAAAAAAGTTTTGATCTTTAGTGTCCTGCAAAGATCTTTCCAGAATCTGGATGTAAATTGTACTCCTCAATCAGAAATTAAGCTGCTGGGTACCCTGTGGAGCCTAACCACTTCCTCGATGAAGGTACGAGCGGTCTCCATTGCTGAGGGGTTCGCTAACATAGGGATGAAATCGGCAATCTGTCAACAATCACAAAGACGGTAGTGATTCTTTCAGATGGCGGGAGCTCAACAATGAAGTCCATATTGATCATTTCCCAGGGTCTCTTGGGGATAGGTAAAGGCCTTTGCAATTGGACCTTAAACCCGGCCACCAAAAGGAATGGTGCACAAGTTCTATTGTTTTGGTTACCCCAAAATGTCCCGCCAAGGGATGATCATGACACAGGCTAAGGATCTTGAGGTACAGACTTGGGGGTACAAACACCTTTTGATTGTGCAGGAATAACCCCTCTTGTTCCTGGAAGCAAACACCCGGTGGTAGAACATCACTCTTGGATGCCTATTTAAGCTGGGTAATCAGGTCTACTTGTAGTAGCAGAAAACTTTGGGCCGGCAGGATTGTGTCTGCTTGGTGATGTTCTTCCTCCTCTGGGTACATGCGAGATACCGCATCAGGCTTGCCATTTTTGGGACATGGTCTGTAAGTGACATGGAAGGAGAAACGAGAGAAAAATAGTGCCCACCTGTCTTGACGAGGTCCTAATCATTTGGCTGTCCTGAGATATTCAAGATTCTAATGATCAGTGAAGAGGAAAATAGGGGGAGCTGCCCCTTCCAACAAGTAACGCCATTCCTCTAGGGCTGTCTTTATGGGCAGTAGCTCCCTGTCTCCCGTGTCATAATTCCTTTCTGTGGGGCTGAGTTTCCTAGAAAAGAAGGCAATGGTATGTAACAGAGACTTCACTCCCTGATGCTGTGACAGGAGGGAACCCACGGCATTCTCTGAGCCATCCACCTCAAGGACATTGGGTGATGCCAGATCTGGATGTTGCAAGATAGGTGCTGTGGTAAACAGAGTTTTTAACTGGTTCAATGCTGCTTGTGCTGCAGGTGTCCACTGAAAATGGGTATTCCGCTTTGTCAGCTGGGTAACAGGAGAGATAATAGCAGAGAAATTTGTAATGAACTTGCGGTAAAAGTTGGCAAATCCTTTGAACCTTTGCATGCTCTTTCTGTCTGTAGGAGTGGGCCATTCGAGGATAGAATTGACTTTCTGAGGATCCATGGAGATACCTGAAGTGGAAATTATAAGTCCCAAGAATTGGATAGTTTCTTTTTCAAATTCACACTTCTCGGCCTTTGAGTACAGTCCATGGTCTCTTAGTCTGCTGAGAACTTTTTTAACGTGTTCAAGGTGTGTTTTGATGAAAGTTGAAAAGATAAAGATGTCATCAAGATATACAATCAGGACTAAGTCAAGAAAGTCTCTGAAAATGTTATTGACGAAATGTTGGAATGTTGCTGGAGCATTGCACAACCCAAAGGGCATAACGAGGTTTTCATAGTGTCTGAATCTAGTGCGAAAGGCTGTCTTTCATTCATCCCCTTTGCGGGTGTGCTCTAAACTGTATGCGCCTCGTAAGTCAAGCTTCGTGAATACAGTGGATGCTTTAAAGCGTTGAAAAAGTTCAGGAACCAGAGGCAAAGGATATCTGTTCTTGACGGTAATTCCCGGTAATCAAAACAGGGACGCAAGGTGTGTTCTTTTTTTTCTACAAAGAAAATTCCAGCACCTGCGGTGGAGGGGATGTGGAAGGCCGGATGAAGCCCTTCTCCAAATTTTAATCGATGTAATGACGTAATGCTTCAAGTTCCAGTTCAGAAAGAGGAAAGATGTGCCCGAAAGGTATTTCAGTGCCTGGCAAAAGTTCAATTGGGCAGTCATACGGGCGATGAGGTGGCAGGATGTCTGCTTTCTGTCTATCAAAAACCTCCAGGAATTCATGATAAGTTGAAGGTATAAGTTGTGACACAGGAGAGTCAGTATGTACGCCGAGAGGGGATGCAGTTTCCATAGGAATGGAGTGAAGGCAGGACTACTGGCAATAGGCGGATGTAAATGTAATTTCCCCATCCCCAATTTATCAGTGAATTGTGGGCTTGTAACCAGGGGATGCCCAGGGCAATGGGAAACAGAGGAGACGGAATAATGTCCAAACGTAAGTATTCCCGATGAACAGTATGAGATATAGCCATCAGCGGGCAAGTATCATGAGTTATGGGCCCAGACTTGAGACTGGATCCATCGGCCAGATGGATAGATAACTGGTGCATTTTTGCTTGCAAAGGAATTTGATGATGCTGATCAAAGTCTCTATACATGAAGCAGCTGCAAGCGCCGGAATTGATAATAGCTGATACTTGGATGTTCTTTCCGGGGATCTGAAGTGAAAGGAACAAGGTGATATGAGCAGATCTCTTTCCCACAAAACAGTTGGCAAGGTAAGTAAGGGGAATGGACTTTAACTTCATGAGCCTAACAGGGCAGTTTTGAAGGTAATGTCCCGCTACCCCACAGTATAAAGACAAGTTCTTCCAGCATCTTCGCAGCCTTTCTTCACTAGTGAGTGAAGAGGGCAAAAGCCCTAATTGCATGGGTTCTACCCTAGGATTCATTGGTATAGTGGTAGATGGACAAGGTGCAGGGGTTAATTGTACTTGTGGTAATGTCCTAGTAGGTCTGGTACTGCCAGCTCTTTCTGTTTTTCTTTCCCTGAATCTGCAATCAAGCTGAATGGCAAGACAAATGAGGCTATCGGTGGAACTGGGGACCCCCACTCGAGCAAGTTTGTCTTTGAGGCCTTTAGAGAGGCCAGGGCAGAATTGATACCATAGGGAAGCATCATTCCAACCCGTATCAGAGGCCCACTGGCTGATTTCTGCAACATAGTCTTCAGCGGGTCGGTGACATTGCTATAGTGTATGGAGAGTAGATTCAGCAGTGGCAGATCACTGGGGGTAATAGTGGAGCTGAGCCATCGCTTCAAAAAATGATTAAATAGAGTTCAAGATTGTACTGTTCTGTTCCAGGAGGTGATGGGCCCATGACTGTGGTTCTCCGAGAAGCAGGTATATGGCAAAACTCCCCTTGGCGGTTTCAAGCAAAAGAGTTCTTTGTTGCAGGGCAAAGTAGCATTCACAAGAGTTCTTAAATGTCTGAAACTTGTGCTATTTAGCTGAGAATCGCTCCAGCGCAGGGACCCGGGGTTTCGGTGGTGGCATGTGGATAAAGTCTGTTCAGACATGGAATGGCCAGGGGCTGCAGCAGTTGCAGAAGTTACTGAGGTGGAGGTCATGGATTGGATGTGACCCTCTAGCTGGAAGTAGCTTTCTTGCAGGGTGCTGACTGCCTGGGTAAGAGAGGCAAGTTGCTGGCATAGCATCTCCAGAGGCAAAGCCCCTCTCTCGATCTCTGACATCTGGCTGAGTGGTACTGTCACGTGCCTGATGGAGATCGAGCTGTAGAGGGGGCATCTCTTGCATCTAATGTTCAACGCCCCTAATAGGGGTGACTGGGATTTTAGGATATGTATAGCAGGTGGCACCAGCTGGGACTAGACAGGAACCCGATGGCCATAGATCACCAAACAATCATTGGAAATCGGAACTCTGTGATGCTCGATCAGAAGGCAGGAGCATAGCCAGAACATAAGCCAGGGGGTCATCAACAGCAAGGCAGTGCAGGTACAGGAACGGGAGACTGAAGCAAGAACAGGATACAAGCCGGATTCGGTACACAGTCAGGCAGCGAGGTACAGGGGCATAAGACAGGAGCAAAGTCAAACACAGGCCAAGGTCACAGGTAGGGATAAGCCGAACACCCCCAGGTTCAGTTCGCACCAGAACTTGTGAACAGGCAAAAAACTTGTACTAACACACGAACACTGTTAAAGTCTATGGGACACGAACATGAAAAATCAAAAGTGCTCATTTTAAAGGCTTATATGCATGTTATTGCCATAATAATTGTTTGGGGACCCGGGTCCTGCCCCCGGGGACATGTATCAATGCAAAAAAAAGTTTTAAAAAAGGAATTTTGCTCAGGAGCAGTGATTTTAATAAAGCTTAAAATGAAACAATAGAAATAAAATATTCCTTTAAATTACATGTCTGGGGGTGTCCTTAGTCTGCCTGTAAAGTAGCGCATCTTTCCTGTGACAGCAAAATTACATTTCTAAAGGAATAAATGTGAACTGCTCACGGCTGTAATGTATTGCTGGATCCCAGCAATATAGATAAAAATAATTGAAAAAAAATGGGTCACCCCCAGTCCATTACCAGGCCCTTTGGGTCTGGTATAAATATTAAGTGGAAACCAGCACCAACATTTTTTAAAAAATGCGTGGGGGCCCCCCAAGGGGAATCCTGGGCCAAAATTAAAAACAAAATGGCATGGGGTCCCCAAAAATTCATACCAGGCCCTTCAGGTCTGGTATGGGTTTTAAGGGGAACCCCGAGCCAAAATAAAAAAAATGGCTTGGGGGTCCCCCCAAAATCCATACCAAGCCCTTATTCAAGCATGCAACTTGGCAGGCCGCAAGAAAAGGGGGTCTTTCCAAAACACCCTCCCCATGTTGAAGGCATGTGGCCTGGTATGGTTCAGGAGGGGGGCTCTCTCTAGTCCCCCCCTTTTCCTGCAGCCTGCCAGGTTGCATGCTTGGATAAGGGTCTGGCATGGATTTTATTTTTGACTCAGGGGTCCCCCCAAAACACCTTGTCCCCATGTTAATGGGGACAAGGTCCTCTTCCCCACAACCCTTGCCTGGTGGTTGTGGGGGTCTGCGGTGGGGGGCTTATAGGAATCTGGAAGCCCCCTTTAACAAGGGGACCCCTATATCCCAACCCCTATGTGAATGGGTATTGGGTACATTGTACCCCTACACATTCACCAAAAAAAGGTGCCAAAAATGTAAAAATGACAGGAGACAGTTTGGGACAATTCCTTTATTTAAGAAAAATAAAAAATGTCCCCCAATGTACATTAATCTTCGATCACCGAAGCGCTGATGACCCGAGGAAAAAAAATGGAAAAACTCTGCCACAATGGGAGTCTCCCACCGACTGCAGCCTTTTTGCGTTGACAGCTATTATATAGCTGAGGGTGGGGCCACCTGGTTACTTAAGCGAGTGACCCCACCCCCTTCTGACATCATGTGAAGTCACATAATGTCAGAGGGAGGCAGGGTCACTTGTTTACATTGCCGAGTGGCCCCGCCCTCAGCTATATAACAGCTGTCAATGCAAAAAGCCAGCAGTGGCGGGGACGCCTCCCGTCGAGGCAGAGTGTTTCTGTTTTTTTTTCTTGGTCCGTCGGCGCTGTAATCGAAGATGGATGGACATCATAGGTCTTTTTTTTTAATAAAGGACTTGTCCGAAACTGTCTCCTGTCATTTTTACTTTTGTTGACACTATTTTTGGTGAATGAGAAGGGGTACAATGTACCCGATACCCATTCACATAGGGGAGGGGCCGGATCTAGGGCCCCCCTTATTAAAGGGGACTTCCAGATTCCGAAAAGCCCCCCACCTGCAGACCCCCACAACCACTAGACAAGGGTTGCGGGGAAGAGGCCCTTGTCCCCATCAACATGGGGACACGGTGTTTTGGGGAGTTGGGTGGTGCACCTGTGTGCACCACCCAACCCAAATAGACTATTTGGATTTGACCTTGATGGGGCATTTAGATAGCAACACAGTGACTTCCAGAACTTTTAGGAAGCCCTGTGCGGGGAATTCCATTTTATTGGCTGATAGCTGTCACCCCAGTCATACCATTAAGTCTTTGCCCACTGGTGAATTTATCAGGGCCAGGAGGAATTACTCTACAGACAAGGATTTTTTGCAAGAATATACAGAGATTCAAAAGCGGCTCAAAGAAAGGGGCTACAATACATGAATAATAGCTAGAAGTAAAAATATAGTGTTTCATAGAGATCGGGTGGAGATGATTTAGAATAGTAGTGCAAATAAACATAAACAGTGCAGTGATTTCAATAGAAATAAAGTTATTTTTTTCACTACATTTTCTTTAGAATACAACAAAATTGTTGCAATTCTTAAAGAACATCTTCCCATCCTATATGCTGACAAGGATCTGTACAGTACCATCCAGGGGGGTTGTCCTTTTTCTAGCAGAAGGGCCCCAGTCTGGGTAGCATGCTGTCACCCAGTTTGTTTTGCTCTTAGAAGCCGAACAAACCACAGACCTGGCTCTCCACTGTAGGTTCCTACATGTGTAGCCATAATACCTGCAGGCAGTGCCACAGACATAAAAAAAGCACTTCAGTTTTTTCCTTTTCTACTAAGAAAACATATACCATCAAACAGTATATCAACTGCAATTCTAAATTGGTGGTTTATGTTATTCAATGTAGTGCCTGCAGCCTGCAATATGTTGGGTGTACTGTACGCCCTTTGAGAGTTAGAATCTCGGAACATGTGAATGACACTACAAATATTAATGCTAAAAATATCTCAAATGTGTCAAAACATTTCCGAGAATTTCATCATGGTAATCTCAATACTTTTTCCTTTTTTGGTGCTGAACAGGTTAAAAAAAACCCAAGAGGAGGTGACACTCATCGTATTTTGCTTAAGCGTGAAGTGTGGTGGATCCATACTCTCAATACTAGAAAACCATATGGTTTGAATGATAGGATGGCGATAAATCTTTTTTTAACATAGTCAAATTGTTTGATGCATTTATTATACCACTTTGAAAATGCTTATTTGTTCATGATATGTTCTTCCTATGCCTGCTGTGCATCTTCCTTTCTTCTCTCCATGTGTTTTTAATTGTTTTGATTGCTTCTGATCAGGATGCACCTGCCCCATTTGGAGTGCTTACTGTGTTATATATATCAGTTTTTAAATCAAACATGTATGCTTTGATGAAGGCTTCTTAGACGAAACGCGTCAGTCTATAGCCTGTACCCGTGTACCCATGTAACCAATAAAGGACTTTTATTCAAGAGCATCCGAGTTGCCAGCCCTTTTTGATTCAAGTTTTTTGGTGGGACCCCAAAACACCATCCCCATGTTGAGGACATGTGGTCTGGCATGGTTCAGGAGAGGAGGCTCTCTCATCCCCCCTTTTCCTGTGGCCTGCCAGGTTGCATGCTCGGATAAGGGTTTGGTATGGATTTTCTTTTTTGACTCGAGGTTCCCCTTAAAATCCATACCAGACATGAACGGCCTGGTATGGATTTTGGGGGGACCCCCACGCCATTTAAAAAAAAAAAATTGGCACAGGGTTCCCCTTAACCACTTCATATACACTGTGCTATATAAACTACACTGCCTGCATTGACTGAATATATAGTATACACTGAATATATAGGCTACACTCGATGCAGAGTATATACAGTATCTCACAAAAGTGAGTACACCCCTCACATTTTTGTAAATATTTTATTATATCTTTTCATGTGATAACACTGAAGAAATTACACGTTGCTACAATGTAAAGTAGTGAGTGTACAGCTTGTATAACAGTGTCAATTGGCTGTCCCCTCAAAATAACTCAACACACAATTCATTAATGTCTAAACCGCTGGCAACAAAAGTGAGTACACTCCTTAGTGAAAATGTCCAAATTGGGTCCAATTATCAATTTTCCCTCCCCGGTGTCATGTGACTCGTTAGTGTTACAAGGTTTCACGTGTGAATGGGGAGCAGGTGTTTTAAATTTGGTGTTATTGCTCTCACTCTCTCATACTAGTCACTGGAAGTTCAACATGGCACCTCATGGCAAAGAACTCCCTGAGGATCTGAAAAAAAGAATTGTTGCTGTACGTAAGGATGGCCTAGGCCAGTGATGGCAAACCTTGGCACCCCAGATGTTTTAGAACTACATTTCCCATGATGCTCATGTACTCTGCAGTGGTGTTGAGCATCATGGGAAATGTAGTTCCAAAACATCTGGAGTGCCAAGGTTCGCTATCACTGGCTTAGGCTATAAGACATTATTGATAGTGCTGGGAATAGGATTATTGGTATTTTCGCATCAATTTCTTGTATATGTAATTTTGCGATTTTGCGATTTTGTATGGTTTCAGCATGTTTTACATTTTTACGAATTTTGTTTATCATCATTTATACACAAGTTTTCCTTTGAGATTATTTAGCATTTATGATTTGAAAATTAGTGTTGTTACTTTGTACTTTGTGCTATTGTTTAATATTGTTTTAGTATTTATCATGGTCTTCATCCCAAGGTTATGGATGTACACAATGGGAGAAGTTGAATAATGCAAATAGTAAAAATAATCATGTGTCTAGCGCATGTATATACATATATATATGCACACTGGTTCACTTAGTAAACTTTTTTAGTTTGGTGGACCTTTATAGGCATTATTACATTGTCATGTTATCTTGTCTTCAAATTTTGATTTGAAATTCAACTTAATATCCCAGGTGTCTCCTATCTCTTGGGTGTCAGTCTAGAGTTTGATTATGTGGGCAGGTCTCTATTTGAGACCATCTCTGGATTGGCTATCAAAACCTGACGTCCCTATATATACCCATGATCAAACTTTAATCATTCAGCTATTAATAAGCGCCATGATGGGGCGTGAAACATGTTAGCTATCTTTCCTGTTCCTCACTGTACATGAGGTGACTGCATTTGGATTTTATTTCTTCATATCAATAAAGATGTCTTCTATGGTGTGCAGCCGTCCAGGATATTTTTCTCTTTCCACAAGCTTGTGCAGAGCCAGCACCTGTGAGTTCCATTAGGGCGGGTGTCTTGATACGGATTTGAGAGATTGGAGCGGCAATCTTTTGCTTAGCATTGCTGCGGAGGTTGAAGGGGTGGGGGTCAGCCTGTCAGTGCTCAGACCATATGCCGCACACTGCATCAAATTGATCTGCATGGTTGTCATCTCGGAAGGAAGCCTCTTCTAATGATGATGCACAAGAAAGCCCCCAAACAACTTGCTAAAGACAAACAGACTAAAGACATAGATTAATGCAACCATGTCCTGTGGTCTAATGAGACCAAGATAAACGTATTTGGTTCAGATGGTGTCTAGCGTTTGTGACGGCAACCAGGTACTTTGTGAGTACAAAGACAAGCGTATCTTGCCTACAGTCAAGCGTGGTGGTGGGAGTATCATGGTCTGGGGCTGCATGAGTGCTGCCGGCACTGAGGAGCTACAGTTCATGGAAGGAACCATGAATGCCAACATGTATTGTGACATACTGAAGCAGAGCATGATCCCCTCTCTTTGGAGACTGGGCCTCAGGGCAGTAATCCAACATGATAACGACTCCAAACACACCTCTAAGATGGCCCTGCAGCTGCCTTCCATCTAAGCTGCATCATTCTGCTGCAAGCTGCTTTTGCATTGATGTTTATGGGGAAAGGACCAGTTCTGACATGATTAAAAGCTCTCTGACACAGGTATCTGGTACCTCCATCGGAGTCCATCTGAGGTCTGCACTCCTAGCTTTTTTAAACAAATGCTATTTATTCTATAGTTAGCAAGTAAGGTATCTAAAGAAGTCATCTACTTGCTATGCTTTCTTCATTGACAGTGTTAAACCGGTAAAAGAGGTCCCAAGGCATTTTTTTTTTTAATTAGAGCACCCTGATTTTGGGTTTAAAATCTAGATTAATTTTCCTTAAAAAAGCTGCTTTTTGCCATCTCAAAGTGGTAAAATTTGGTTAAGGGAAAAATTGTATTGAATTGTACAAAATGCACTTTAGTTGTTTATAAGTAATTTGTCATTTTCAATGAACATTAAAAGGAGGAACATCAGAAATCAAAGCTCTGGCATGTAAGATCTACAGCTATTTTAAACCTTGATAAACTGTTCAAAGCTACTAAAATTAAAATTGCAAATAAAAATGAATAAAATGTATAATTTCACCCACTGAAAAATATTCCATGTGATATGGTAGTTTTTTCTGATTATAACTGTCCTTTTAATTCGTTCAAATACATTTGCAGTTGTTCCTGAAAAATGAAGTATCACATACTAATATTTTCTTCTACGTATTAAATCAGTCAGGTAGATGTAAATTGTAAGAACAAAGTTACGAATGCATTTTATGCATGATGTGTGGGGCAGCATAATAAATTGTTCCCTTGAAGTTGCACCTATTGTATACTTTATGTGAACATTACATGTCTAAGATTTTATTCCTCTTCTGTTCACTCTGATTTGATTGCACTAAAGTCTTTTATTGGAATGTAAATTAACAATGTTCCATTCTTTACTGCTTTATATAAACCAGGCTAATCATGATGGATGGGCAAATGCTTTATGTAAAAATATTACAATGAAATGCTTCATTGTTTCCAATAGTTCACTCTGAAAAAAGCTAGAAAATGTGATACATTTATGAAGATAAAAGATTAATGCACTTTATGATAGTTGTTGTGTGCTGTATTTTTAAAGAAATCAGAATATTATCTTATAGAGCATAATAAAATGTAAGCTATGTTACTGAAAAGTTAAAATGAATACAGTAATGCATAGCTAACAGTATAACCTATCTTACTTTGTCTCAACCAGACGTGTGAAATTAATTCACCACCAGTTGCCTCCCACAGCGTGATTTTAAAATGTTTGATAAAAGGGAAACAATCGAGTATTGTCCCTGATACCTTTTTAATTTGCACTAACATACAATTTTTCAGGACACGCTTTTGGGGTATGTCCCCTTCTTCAAGGTCAAAGCAGTACTAATACATAAACATTTTAGCAGAATTTTAAAAAAGACAATTTGTGAGGGAAAGAGAAAAATAAGAAAACACACACAAATGTGCACAGCATTGGTAATAAAATTAAGATAGTTTGTTAGATAAGACAGAAGAAGAGCTATAGACTGGAAGGGGGATGGATGACAGTCACAGAGGGGGTCGTAAAACGGTTGGATAATGAGTAAAAAAAAATAAATCAAAATGTAAGCTGTTATCTTTTGTGTCAAATAGAACTATCATTCTTAGTTTAAAAGTTTTCCTTTCCTGAATAGTTTTTAAATTCCCTTTAGGAACTCAGACACTGGGGTCTTCCATAGTGTGGTCTAGTTGTTGTAAGAAATGATGTCCCACAGAACTCTGTTATGCAGAACTCATCTTCTTTATGTTCCTTTATGTTGGGGGTTGTTTGAATATTTCTTTTAGAGTTTCATCCTCTGTTATTAGTAGGGATGAGCTTCGTGTTCTAGTCGAACCCATGTTCGACTCGAACATCGGCTGTTCGGTCGTTCGCAGAATTGCGAACGATATGGGCCGTTCGCGCCAAATTCGTGTGGCGCGTCACGGCCCATAATTCACTGCGGCATCGCAGTGCATTTCTGGCTGATGATTGGCCAAGCATGCACTATGACCCGCATGCTTGGCCAATCACAGCGCCGTCAGTAGAGAGAGCTGTAATTGGCCAAAGCCAGGGTGGCTTTGGCCAATTATGGCTCAGGGGATTTAGTACACACCCCACACTATATAAGGCCGCCTGCACGGCGGCCCTGTGTAGTGTGTGTTCCGATGTGCTGAGAGATAGAGAGAGAGAGAGACAGTGTCATTTGATTTGAGTTAGATAGATTAGGCAGAACAGTCAGTCAGTTAGCTGCACTTACAGTGTATTGTGTATATATATGCATCCCAGGTGTTGCATATATATATATACACTGTATTCAGTTTAGCTAGATCCGTTCCTGTTATCTTCTATCTAGACTATTTACATTTAGTGCAGTGCGTCCTGCTCACAGTGTTCAGCTAGATCCGTTCCTGCTATTTACATTTAGTGCAGTGCGTCCTGCTCACAGTGTTCAGCTAGATCCGTTCCTGCTATTTACATTTAGTGCAGTGCGTCCTGCTCACAGTGTTCAGCTAGATCCGTTCCTGCTAATTACATTTAGTGTAGTGCGTCCTGCTCACAGTGTTCAGCTAGATCCGTTCCTGCTATTTACATTTAGTGCAGTGCGTCCAGCTCACAGTGTTCAGCTAGATCCGTTCCTGCTATTTACATTTAGTGCAGTGCGTCCAGCTCACAGTGTTCAGCTAGATCCATTCCTGCTATTTACATTTAGTGCAGTGCGTCCTGCTCACAGTGTTCAGCTAGATCCGTTCCTGTTATCTTCTAGACTATTTACATTTAGTGCAGTGCGTCCTGCTCACAGTGTTCAGCTAGATCCGTTCCTGCTATTTACATTTAGTGCAGTGCGTCCTGCTCACAGTGTTCAGCTAGATCCGTTCCTGCTATTTACATTTAGTGCAGTGCGTCCTGCTCACAGTGTTCAGCTAGATTCGTTCCTGCTATTTACATTTAGTGCAGTGCGTCCTGCTCACAGTGTTCAGCTAGATCCGTTCCTGTTATCTTCTAGACTATTTACATTAGTGCAGTGCGTCCTGCTCACAGTGTTCAGCTAGATCCGTTTCTGTTTTTTACATTTAGTGCAGTGCGTCCTGCTCACAGTGTTCAGCTAGATCCGTTCCTGCTATTTACATTCAGTGCAGTGCGTCCTGCTCACAGTGTTCAGCTAGATCCGTTCCTGCTATTTACATTTAGTGCAGTACGTCCTGCTCACAGTGTTCAGCTAGATCCGTTCCTGTTATCTTCTAGACTATTTACATTTAGTGCAGTGCGTCCTGCTCACAGTGTTCAGCTAGATCCGTTCCTGTTATTTACATTTAGTGCAGTGCGTCCTGCTCACAGTGTTCAGCTAGATCCGTTCCTGCTGTTTACATTTAGTGCAGTGCGTCCTGTTCACAGTGTTCAGCTAGATCCGTTCCTGCTATTTACATTTAGTGCAGTACGTCCTGCTCACAGTGTTCAGCTAGATCCGTTCCTGTTATCTTCTAGACTATTTACATTTAGTGCAGTGCGTCCTGCTCACAGTGTTCAGCTAGATCCGTTCCTGTTATCTTCTAGACTATTTACATTTAGTGCAGTGCGTCCTGCTCACAGTGTTCAGCTAGATCCGTTCCTGTTATCTTCTAGACTATTTACATTTAGTGCAGTGCGTCCTGCTCACAGTGTTCAGCTAGATCCGTTCCTGTTATCTTCCTACTGACAGGCAGGCTTGTCTGGTTACAGTATATAAAGCTACCTGAAGAAAATTACAGGTGTTCTATTTGATCCTATTAGTACCACGGTCAGGCAGCTAGACTATTTACATTTAGTACAGTGCGTCCTGCTCACAGTGTTCAGCTAGATCCGTTCCTGTTATCTTCCTACTGACAGGCAGGCTTGTCTGGTTACAGTATATAAAGCTACCTGAAGAAAATTACAGGTGTTCTATCCCAGCTTAGTGCAGCTACAGGCCATTAGTATGTCTGGAAGGCCAAGAAGGAGAGGCAGACAGTCACAAGCCAATAAGAGAGGGCAAGCAGGCTCTGTGTCTAGTGCTGGTCGTGGAGACGGTGCATCCTCATCAGCACGTGGCCATGGGACACGCTTGGCCTCTTTTTCGGCAGCTGGCCGTGTTGAGCCGCAACATGCGGAAGACTTGGTCGAGTGGATGACCAAGCCGTCCTCATCCTCCTCATCCTCTCTCACCCATGCCCAGGGTGCTTTGTCTGGCAAAGCAGTGGCCTCTTCCCTCAGCTCAATGTCATCAGTGACTCCTTCCCTAGCTCCACCATGTCCTCATGAGGATTCCCTCGAACTGTTTGACCACAGTGTTGGGTACATGCTCCAGGAGGATGCCCAGCGTTTGGAAGGCTCTGATGATGATACTGAGCTCGATGAAGGCAGTAACATGAGCACGGACAGAGGGGGTGCCCAAGAAGGACAGCAATTTGGCAGTCATGCTCCCCCTGCTGCAGCATACTGCCAGGTTTGCTCCAGTGATGAGGAGGGAGGGGATGATGAGGTCACTGACTCAACGTGGGTGCCTGATAGGAGAGAGGAGGAGGAGGAGGAGGAGGAGGAGGCGGCACATCACCAACGAGGCAGGATGCCCTCCAGGGGCCAGCCTAAGGGCAGCACATTGACTGCATCACACCCCAAAGCTCCACATGTGCAGGGCGCTGCAGTCTCTGCGCGTTATTCAAAAAGTTCTTTGGTGTGGGCCTTTTTTGAGACGAGTGCATCAGATCGCACCGCTGCTATTTGCAACATATGTCTCAAGCGTATCTCGCGTGGCCAAAACATCTCCCGCTTGGGTACCACATGCTTGACCAGACATATGTTGACCTGCCATGCAGTTCGTTGGCAAGCGTATCTAAAAGACCCACACCAAAGAACAAAGAGGATCTCTCCTTGCTCCTCTTTAGCTGAGATTTCCAACCCCACTAGACCTTCAGTCCTCTCTGAGACCTGCAGTGAGAGGAATGAAGGTGTAGAATTAGGTGTGTCACAGCCAAGTACTTGTGGGCAATCTGCTTTTGGTACACCGACGTCAGATTGTACCAGGCAAATTTCCCTGCCCCAGCTGCTGCACCGCCGAAAGAAGTTTGCTCCCAACCATCCACATGCACAGCGGTTGAATGCTAGCTTGGCAAAATTGCTAGCACTTCAACTGCTGCCTTTTCAGTTGGTAGACTCTGCCCCCTTCCGTGAGTTTGTGGAATGTGCGGTTCCTCAGTGGCAGGTACCCAAACGCCACTTTTTCTCACGGAAGGCGATTCCGGCTCTCTACCGGCATGTGGAAGGCAATGTCCATGCCTCGCTGGACAGGGCGGTCAGCGGTAAGGTGCATATTACCGCTGACTCATGGTCCAGCAGGCATGGACAGGGACGTTACCTAAGTTTCACGGCGCATTGGGTGACTTTGCTGGCAGCTGGAAAGGATGCAGGACAAGGTGCAGTAGTGTTGGAGGTTGTTCCGCCACCACGCCTCCAAAATGCTGATTGTGACACACCTCTCTCCTCCACCCCCTCCTCTTCTTCTTCCTCCATGGCCTCTTCCTCGGAACCAGCGGTGCTCCGTAGGCGTTCAAGGGGCTACGCAAGTACGCAGGCCAAAAGATGCCATGCGGTGCTTGAGCTGGTGTGCTTGGGGGACAGGAGCCACACTGGGGCAGAGGTTCTGTCAGCTCTGCAGGGGCAGGTTCAGAGGTGGTTGACGCCACGCCAACTTAAGGCAGGAATGGTGGTTTGTGACAATGGCACCAACTTCCTCTCTGCCCTCCGACAGGGACAAATGACCCATGTGCCCTGTTTGGCTCACGTCCTTAACTTGGTGGTGCAGCGGTTCTTGGGCAGGTACCCGGGCTTACAGGATGTCCTGAGGCAGGCCAGGAAAGTCTGTGTGCATTTCCGCCGGTCATATAATGCCAGTGCTCGGCTGACGGACCTCCAAAAGGAGTTTAACCTGCCCAAGAACCGCCTAATCTGTGACATGCCCACCAGGTGGAACTCAACGTTGGCCATGCTGCAGCGGCTGCACAAGCAGCAGAGGGCCATCAATGAGTACCTGTGTGACTATGGCACCAGGACAGGGTCAGGGGAGCTTGGTTTTTTTTCCCCACGCCAGTGGGCCATGATCAGGGATGCATGCACTGTCCTGTCACCATTCGAGGAGGCCACGAGGATGGTGAGCACTGACAGTGCATGCATCAGTGACACTGTCCCCCTTGTCCACCTGTTGGAGCACACGCTGCGTGGAATAATGGACAGGGCACTTGAGGCAGAACAGAGGCAGGAAGAGGAGGACTTCCTTAGCTCTCAAGGCCCCCTTTATCCAGACAGTGTTCCTGCGTGCCCGCCGATCACACAGGAAGAGGACGAGGAGGAGGAGGAAGATTGTGTCAGTATGGAGGTGGAGCCTGGCACTCAGCATCAGCAGCAGTCTTTAAGGGATCAGTCCCAAGGAACACATGGACTTGTACGTGGCTGGGAGGAGGTGGCTGCGGACGTTGTTGTCCTTAGTGACCCAGAGGACTCCGGACCGAATGCCTCAGCAAACCTACGCTGCATGGCCTCCCTGATCCTGCAAAGCCTGCGTAAGGATCCTCGTATTCGTGGTATCAAGGAGAAGGACCAATACTGGCTGGCAACCCTCCTTGATCCACGTTACAAGGGTAAGGTTGCGGACCTTATCTTGCCATCGCAGAGGGAGCAGAGGATGAAACATCTTCGGGAGGCCTTGCAGAAAGGTCTGTGCAACGCGTTCCCAGAGACTGGGAGGTTACAAACTCCTGTTTCTGGACAACGTGTTGCTGAGGCTTCGGTCAGTCAAAGAAGGAGCGGTGGAGAAGGTGGCCGTCTGACCGATGCGTTCAGGCAATTTTTTGGTCCGCAGCCCCAAGGTATGATCGGTTCCAGCAACCATCGCCAGCGTCTGTTTCACATGGTGCAGGAATACCTAGGGGCAAGATCAGACTTGGACACCTTTCCCACCGAAAATCCTCTGGGTTACTGGGTCTTGAGGATGGATCACTGGCCAGAGCTTGCACAGTATGCAATTGAGCTACTGGCCTGTCCTGCATCCAGCGTTCTTTCGGAACGCACATTCAGTGCTGCTGGAGGCGTGGTAACCGATCACAGGGTGCGTCTGTCCACCGACTCGGTCGATCGGCTGACCTTCATAAAAATGAATCAGTCTTGGATCACCACCAGCTACCAAGCACCTGATGCAGATGTAACCGAATAATTTTTTTTGAAATCTCAGATCCCTTCAAAGACTGCCTATGCTGATGCTGAGTGACTATCCCTGAGTAATTATCCTCTTCCTCCTCAATCATCACGCTGATAGCTTGTAAGAACATTTTTGGTTCTGGGCGCCACCACCAGTGCCTAAGGCACAATTTTTCAGCCCCTGTTTAACAGGGGCGTGTAATTACAATTTTTGATGTAATACTTTGCAGCAGGGCTCGTTCCTGCATTCCAACTAGAGTGTCTGTGAGGGGTTGCAGTGTTGTAGCACCAGCACCAGTGCCTAAGGCCCAATTTTTCTGCCCCTGTCTAACAGGGGCGTGTAATTACAATTTTTGATGCAATACTTTGCAGCAGGGCTCGTTCCTGCGTTCCAACTAGAGTGTCTGTGAGGGGTTGCAGTGTTGTGGCACCAGCACCAGTGCCTAAGGCCCAATTTTTCTGCCCCTGTCTAACAGGGGCGTGTAATTACAATTTTTGATGCAATACTTTGCAGCAGGGCTCGTTCCTGCGTTCCAACTAGAGTGTCTGTGAGGGCTTGCAGTGTTGTGGCACCAGCACCAGTGCCTAAGGCCTAATTTTTCAGCTCCTGTTCAACAGGGGCATGTAATTACAATTCTTGATCTAATATTTCACAGCAGGGCCCTGTGAGGGCTTACAGTGTTTTGGCCACAGCAACACCTAAGGCCCAAATTTCTGCTGAGTATATAGGGCAGGACCCTACTTTCAAACATCTAACTTACAAACGACTCCTACTTGCAAACGGAAGGAGACAACAGGAAGTGAGATGAAATCTACCCCTAGGAAGGGAAATTCTCTCCTGTAAGAGTTAATATGGGAAAACAATTTCTCCTTTCCACTGATGCTTTCCAATCCTTGTTCCACAAAAAAACCCAAATTTTCAAAAAACATTTTTCATTGGGACAAAAAAGTGAGGTGAAATCTTCTGAAGAGGAGGAAAGACGCAAAACAAATGTCACAGGGGTGATAACCCTTCCCTATGTTTTCCAAAAAGCTTAGAAAAGATTTTTTGGCTGGAGCTAAACACGTTAAAAATGTTCAAAATTACAAACAGATTCTACTTAACAACAAACCTACAGTCCCTGTCTTGTTTGCACCGCCTGTATACTGCTGTTCAGAGTATATAGGGCCTGGTGGCCCCACACCTTTCCTTATTTTAATTTGGGTGTGGGGTTCCCCTTAATATCCATACAAGACCCAAAGGGCCTGGTAATGGCAACCCTCCTTGATCCACCGTTTGTCTCACTGATTTTCATCCATATTGCCATGACCCGACATGACATTAAACCCGCAAGCAGTTTTAAATGAGATTTTTTCCTTTAAAAATGACATTTGGTGCAGGGACTGTTCTAAACATGGGAAACACGCGTCACTTTACAGGCATACTATAGACACCCCCCAGGTACGATATTTAAAGGAATATTTCACTTTTTTTTTTTACTTTAAGCATCATTAAAATCACTGCTCCCGAAAAAACGGCCGTTTTTAAAAGTTTTTTTTGCATTGATACATGTCCCCTGGGGTAGGACCCGGGTCCCCAAACCCTTTTTAGGACAATACCATGCAAATTAGCCTTTAAAATGAGCACTTTTGATTTCGAACGTTCGAGTCCCATAGACGTCAATGGGGTTCTAACGTTCGTGCGAACTTGCGGTCCGTTCGCGGGTTCTGGTGCGAACCGAACCGGGGGGTGTTCGGCTCATCCCTAGTTATTAGGGATGATCCGAGCACCCCCCAGTTCGGTTCGCATCCAGAACATGCGAACAGGCAAAAAACACACGAACACTGTTAAAGTCAAAGGGACACGAACATGAATAATCGAAAGTGCTCATTTTAAAGGCTTATATGCATGGTATTGTCATAAAAAGTCTTTGGGGACCTGGGTCTTGCCCCAGGGGACATGGATCAATGCAAAAAGAAGTTTTAAAAAGGAGGTTTTTTCAGGAGCAATGATTTTAATGATGCTTAAAGTGAAACAATAAGTTTAATACCCACCTGTGGTGGGACACTAATACATTTGAAAGGTACATTAGGGAAAATATAGTCCCCAGAAGATTAAGGTGAATTAACCTGTGGTGGGACACTAATACATTTGAAAGGTACATTAGGGAAAATATAGTCCCCAGAAGATTAAGGTGGGAAGTACCACCAAATGATGGACTGACGGATAAAGAATCGATGGCAGAATGGTTTGCGTTCTTTAATAATAAAAGTATAGAGGGTCTAAAATTCCTACTAGAACGCAAACTCAAAAAAACAATACTAATAGAACAACAAATAGAAGAAATTAAACAGAAAATGGAACCATTTAAAGAAACCACAGAATTCAAAAGATTGGCAACTCAGTTGAATAAAGATCTAATCACCAAAGATTTAGAAGTGCAAAATCGGAAAAAGAAGAAATATCAAAGGGACACAACAGATTACAAAACAGATCAAGTTTTTAAATGGCAAAGTAAAGTAGAACCGGCCCCTCCGACATCTACTTATTCCACACCGGAAAGAGAAATTAGGATACAGGACCTAACAGCAACGCATGCACTTAACCCACCAAGATGGGAAGAAAGGGAAAGACGCATTGAAACGCCACGACCACATCGAGATGGACCTAACCCTAGTGGCCCGAATCCTAGAAGAAAGGATGAAAGAGATACATATGGAGGTACACCAAGAAACAACTATAATCAGAGAAACAACTATGGATATGGACAATATACTCCCAAAAGAGGAGGGAAGAAACCATTCAAAAAACCGTTTAGAAATAGAAATTGGCAACAGAATGAAAGAAATCCAAGAGAAAATAGAACACCACCATACCATGATTATAGAGACGGATATGGACGGACCCCAATTCCCACGTATAACAGATTTGACCCCATCAGAGATTATCAAGAACAATATTACGAAAATCCATATTATTATGGAAACCAACAAAATTACCACACACAGAGGCCTTTTTTAGAGAGGGACAGAAGAGATTACACCCCTCGGAGACAACCACAAGAAACTCACCACTCACCCAGGAGAAGACCCCAAGAAGAACAAAGAAGAAACACACCAGAACGAGGAGAGGACGAAGATCAGGGAAGAGACTCCAAAAGAAAAAGAGACCAGTAGGAGAGAACGTAGTGAATATAAGTGGAAAAGAAATAACAACGGAAGAATTGGCAGTACTTGACAAGGGACTCAAACATGCACCAACAAATAATCTAAATAAGTTCAACGCGTATATTGGGATACAGAAATACATTAGAAAAATCAATATCAAGAAATACATGATGAACAATTTATGGAGACCAAACACCCCAAGTACCTTAACCACACAATCAGAAATACACAGTACACTACGTAATGCCTCAACGTTCAATCCCCAAATGACAAACAACCAGAATATAGAAGTCTTCAAAAATCTAGTCCTACAAGACATAGACTCTCTAAAAGTCAAAAAAACAACAGACCCTATACATATGAAAAAGGGCATAAAACGTCTCACAGAGAGGAAAGACATTATAATCAGGCCGGCAGATAAGGGAGGTGCAATAGTCCTACAATCCAAGGAGCAATATCTCACAGAACTGAATAGACAGTTGCAAGATGAAACAACGTATACTAAACTACTTGGGAATCCAACTCCAAAATATAAAAAACAACTAGAAGCTATAGTGGATCTAGGAATGAGGAAAAACATACTAAATGCGAAAGAAATGAAATATCTAGTACCAGAAGCATGTAGAATACCCATAATCTACACAGTCCCCAAAATCCACAAGAACAAAGAAAATCCACCAGGGAGACCTATAGTCAATAGTATTGATTCCCTAACAGCAAGAATGGGACAATACATTGACTATTTCATACAACCAGCGGTCCAGCAAACCCAAGCGTATCTTAAAGATACAAAGCATATACTGCAGCTTTTAGATACAGTACCAGTATTAGAAGGGAGGACCCTACTGGCCACCGCTGATGTCACATCACTATATACTATAGTACAACACCACGATGCGATTTCTGCAACCAAATGGCTATTGAGAAAATACAGCACTTTAGTCTGCAAACAAAGAAAGTACTTAATGAAATGTTTAGATTTTTGCCTTAAATGTAACTATTTTTGGCATGATCAATCCTACTTCAAACAAAAAGTAGGAATAGCCATGGGTGCAAAATTTGCACCAGGGGTCGCAAACGCATTCATGGCACAATGGGAGGAAACGGCAGTATACACAGACACTCCTCCAGAGTTGACACTTTATAAAAGATTTATTGATGATGTCGTGATTGTGTGGAATGGAGATAAGCAAAATTTGGAAAAGTTTTTAAACAAACTAAACGATAATGATAGAAATATAAACCTGGTATGGAAAATTGATGATAAAGAAATAAACTTCCTAGATCTAGACATAAGCTTGGAGGGGCAGAAAATAATAACCAAGACACACTTTAAAAATGTAGATGCCAACAGCTATCTCTCAATAGACAGCTGTCACTACAAACCATGGCTCTATAATATTCCCAAAGGTCAGTTCACAAGGCTTAGAAGAAACTGTACCAAAGAAGAAGACTATCGAAACCAAGCACAAATGATGGGAGAGAGGTTCAGAGTAAAAGGATATGATGGCCACTGGATACAAAACCAAATAGAACACGTGAATCTCATTGAAAGAAAGAAAATGCTTGAAGACTGCCCTAAAAAAAGATTCCAACAAGAAGTACCTAGCATAATACTGGATTTTAATACACAGCATAAAGATGTGGCAAGAGTGATCCAAAAGCATTGGCACATTTTGAAGAATGATAAGGACCTCAAAGAAATATTACCAGAGAAACCTAACATAATATATAAAAGAGCTCCTACTATAAGAAATTTAATAGTCAAATCAGTAATTGACCCTCCCTTAAAACCAGAATACACATTCTTCTCTGGAAAAGGCTTTTACCCCTGTCGCAATTGCTATGCGTGTCGTCATGCAAAGAAATTCCAGGGGAAGCGTCAAGAATTCACAGCCACAAGTACGGGACAAAGGTATAATATTAAAGACTTTATAGGATGCCATACAGAAGGAGTTGTCTATGTGTTGCAATGCAGCTGTAATCTACAGTATGTGGGCCGAACAAAAAGAGCATTGAAAACACGCATTAAGGAGCACGTACAAAACATAAAATCGGGTTTTTCGAAACATAATGTATCTAAACATTTCACATTGGTACATAACAAAGACCCATCACACCTCCAATTTTGGGGCATAGAAAAATATAAACCGTCTTGGAGAGGGAGTCATCTGGTCCGGGATATCAGCCGCAAAGAATCCAAATGGATACATTCTTTACGCACCTTGGTGCCAGGGGGACTCAATGTAGAGTTCGATTTAAATTGCTTTTTAAACAATTATTAAACCAACATTAGAGTCAATTTTTAGGATCAACATATATTTTAAAATAATTTTTAACATTGATGTTTTAACAGCTCAACTTTTTATGTGGGAATATATAAACAATTTCAAAATTACCGAAATAACCATATTTTTAATATAAATTTAGCTCATTATCACGAAAGTAGCTTCCACCGTAGGATAAATAAAAAATAGATCAAAATTAAGCATAGTGGAGATGTAATTTTAAATGTACAATAATTGCCTAGCGGTCGTATGAATGTTTAATTAATATGTATCTCTTTGGATTGTATTCATTTTATTTTATTATTATTTTTTAATACATCAATACAAACTGGTATAGTAACCAGGGCACTCCCACACCTGCTTCATATATCTAAGAAAACCATACTAAATGTAGCCATAGGAACCGATTAGAGAACGTAATTTTACTAATATGCATGGCTCCTCCTTGCTGTTATAGTAAATATCAGTAGTTAACACCTTGGTAACAAAATAATGGTGATTCCTCCTATTAAATTACATAATCCAGCACGTTTGAAACACCAAACAGCAGTAATAACCTCCATTATGAAGGAATACCACCAAAAATATGGCCGCGCACATGAAGGCTTTAAACCCTAGAGGAAGATCCTGCCTAAAAACCAACGAAAAATGGCCGCCGAACTCAAATTACATTGACCACAAGTAAAATGGCGGCTTCGCAACTTCCGGTATCAGCACATATAAGCATACACAGAACAGCCAATCACATCCCCAGATGAAGACACGTGACCGTGTCGTAACGCGTAGGGATTGGCTGGAGCGACACACAGTATCTGAAGCACAAGTGAGAGGGCGCTGAGAACGCCAGATCGTTTTTTCGTTTACTTTGCCTGTTTTAATCATACTAAATGTAAGAGTAATACTTATTAAATGCTACCCCTTTGATTTTAAAAAGTTAATACACTAGTGGAGCCTCCTTTCTCCTCCCCCCCACCTATTTTATCTCACCAACACTGAGTTTACTAGAGCGGAGCTGCAGGGAAAGGAACGCTGGAGGAGATATAGCATAGAAAAGAAGAAGCTGCCAGAACACCACTTCTACACAAAGACATACTACTGAATGCCTGGTTATCTCCTATGCAAGGTGAGAGTTCTGTGAGACCACACTGGGAGACATCCACAGCAGAAAGATTTTCTATCACAAAAGAACTTTTAAAAGAACTATTCACAGATATTCTTTAAAAATTCACTCACCTATATTAGATTCACCTTGACAGCATAAAATCTGCACGGAATCACACGAACAAAACGGACCTTTTAGGAAATTTTTCATGAACTAATTATTTACTATATAAGACTGCACATTTATATTATGCAATTTTAGATTCCACGTTTGTTTTATTTGCACGGTTTATTGTCAGCGGAACCTTAGAAGATTTCAATTGATATATGAATTTTTATTTAAATGTGGATCAGCATGTGTCAGTTATAGAAGATTGTATGGTTATATTATCACCAGATTATGTTACAGGCTTATGCACATGCTAGTTACAGGGTGGTATAATTATTATAGTCTATGCTGTTTTTTCCACACCTTCTAATTAATCGCAGTAACCACCATATGCCTGGAAAAGGAATTCATTATTCAGCAGTCATTAGAGTTTGAATTTTATTTCACAAATATTGCGCGAAATTTTATTTATTATTTATTCCAATAGTGTTTTGTGTGAACACCCTCATTTTGCGGCAATATTAGTATTTATGCACAGCAGTTTATTTAATACAGCACTTTTTATTTGATCACTTTTATTGTGTCACATCCACTAGCGCGAAGGAAAACATTTACACAAACAATAAGTTTAATATTCCTTTAAATTTCGTACCTGGGGGGTGTCTATAGTATACCTGTAAAGGGGCGCATGTTTCCCATGTTTATAACAGTCTGACAGCAAAATGACATTTCTAAAGGAAAAAAAGTCACGTAAAACTACTATAGCTAGCACTGGCTATAATGAATTGTCGGTCCGGCAATACACATAAAAGTTCATTGATAAAAACGGCATGGAATTTCCCCACAGGGGAACCTCGAACCAAAATGAAAAAAAAATGCTTGGGGGTCTCTCTAAATACTGTACCAGGCCCTTCAGGTCTGGTATGGATATTAAGGGGGACCCCATGACAATATTTTTAAAAAAATGGCGTGGGGTCCCCCCAAAATCCATACCAGACCCTTATCCGAGCATGCAACCTGGCAGGCCACAGGAAAAGTGGGGGGACGAGAGAGCGCCTCCCCTCCTGAACCGTACCAGGCCCCATGCCCTCAACATTGGGAGGGTGCTTTGGGGTAGCCCCCAAAGCACCTTGTCCCCATGTTGATGGGGAGAAGGGCCTCATCCCCATAACCCTTGCCCGGTGGTTGTGTGGGTCTGCGAGCGGGGGGGCTTATCGGGATCTGGAAGCCCCCTTTAACAAGGGGGCCCCCAGATCCCACCCCCCTGTGTGAATTGGTAATGGGGTACAAATGTACCCCTACCATTTCACAAAGAAGTGTCAAAAAGGTTAAAAAACACAAGAGACGGTTTTTGACAAGTCCTTTATTAAGTTCTTCTTCATTCATCTTCTTCTTCTCCATCTTCTTCTTCCTCCACTCTTCTCACCCTGCATCTTCCTCTGGCTTCTTCTCCGCTCCGTCCACACGATCCACTTCAGTGGGAGTATTTCGCCGTGACGCTTCGGTTCTTCTGACACTTCTTATATAACGGAGGGTGGGGCCACCCGGTGACCCCGTCCTCCTCTGACGCACAGGGACTTCACAGGGACTTTCCTATGGCTTTCCCTGTGTTGTCAGAGGGGGCGGGGTCACCCATTTACCTCACCGGGTGGCCCCGCCCTCCGTTTATATAAGAAGTGTCAGAAGAACCGAAGAGTCACACGGCGGAAGACTCCCACTGAGGTGGATCGTGCGGACGGAGTGGAGAAGAAGCCGGAGGAAGATGCAGGACGAGAAGAGCGGAGGAAGAAGAAGATGGAGAAAAAGAAGATCTGGAAGAAGAAGATGGAGGAAGAAGAAGAACACCGAAGGAAGACCAGAAGAAAGAAGATGGATGAAGAAGCAGAAAGAAGAAGAAATTATTAAAGGACTTGTCAAAAACCGTCTCTTGTGTTTTTTAACCTTTTTGATACTTTTTTTGTGAAATGGTAAGGGTACATTTGTAACCTATTACCAATTCACACAGGGGGGCTGGGATCTGGGGGTCCCCTTGTTAAAGGGGGCTTCCAAATTATGATAAGCCCCCCCACCCGCAGACCCCCACAACCACCAGGCAAGGGTTGTGGGGATGAGGCCCTTGTCCCCATCAACATGGGGAAAAGGTGTTTTGGGGGGCTACCCCAAAGCACCCTGCCAATGTTGAGGGCATGTGGCCTGGTACGGTTCAGGAGGGGGGCGCTCTCTCATCCCCCCTCTTTTTCCTGTGGCCTGCCAGGTTGCATGCTCGGATAAGGGTCAGGTATGGATTTCTGGGGGATCCCATGCCATTTTTTTAAAAATTTTGGCACGGGGTTCCCCTTAAAATCCACACCAGACCTGAAGGGTCTGGTATGGATTTTGAGGGGGACACCCACACCATTTTTTTAAAATTTTGGCACGGGGTTCCCTCTAATATCCATACCAGACCTGAAGGGCCTGGTATGGAATTTAGGGGGACCCCCACGCATTTTTAAAAAAAATTTTGGTTCGGGATTCCCCTGTGGGGAAATTCCATGCCATTTTTATCAATGAACTTTTATGTGTATTGCCGGACTGACAATTCATTATAGCCGGCGCTAGCGATAGTAGTTTTACATGACTTTTTTTCCTTCCTACATGCGCTACTTTACAGGCATACTATAGACACCCCCAGGTATGAAATTTAAAGGATTATTTGTCAGAGAACCATCACAAACGCTCGTTCCTGGGTGCCAGCCGGACGTACGGTAAGAACGAGCGAGCCCCGGACTAGGCACGCACGTAATGCGATCGTACGAACGAGGGCACGTCAGCGCGTGCACGCTCGCACACCAATGAACCACGGCGCAAGGCGCCCTATTTAAACGATCAGCAGACTAGCATCAGTGCTGGATTGTCTCAGCTCGTTCCTGAACCCTTGCCGTTGCCTTGTTTACTTGACCCTGATCTTGAACCTTTGCTTGCCTTGACTACCCTCTCGGATCACCCCTACATCTCTGCCTGCCTTGCTTCCTGTACTGAACCCGGCTTGGACTCCTGACTACGGCTCTGTCTCCTGATTCGGTACCCCGCTGCCAGTTTGTTGCCAACCTCCGCCAGTCCCTGACCATGTATCTGCC
Source organism: Lithobates clamitans (assembly GCA_037952925.1). Lineage (NCBI taxonomy): Eukaryota > Metazoa > Chordata > Amphibia > Anura > Ranidae > Lithobates > Lithobates clamitans. The sequence continues at coordinate 1,359,009 of JBBGZY010001291.1, forward strand.
TGCCGATTGTGTACCTCGTTGCCAGCACGTTGCCAACTCCTGCCTGCCTTGACCCTGCAAGTTCCTCTGCTGGACCTCTCCTGCATCCATCCAGGGATCAGCATCTCAGCTTCCTTCCGAAGACTTCTGGGTTCCTGATCCTGCCAGCAGGCACCTGCACCCTTCCGCTGCCCTAGCAACCCTGTCTCAACCTCCAGGGACGCTAGGACTGGGACCGTGCAAGAGGCCGCCCTCATCATTTCAGACTCCGCTGTAAGGTACGTGACATTATTACACTTTTATTGTTTCACTGCTCCCTTAAAAACGTCAGTTTTTAAAACTTTTGTTTGCATTGATACATGTCTCCTGGGGCAGGACCCAGGTCTCCAAACACTTTTTATGACAATACCATGCATATAAGCCTTTAAAATGAGCACTTTCGATTATTCATGTTCGTGTCCCATTGACTTTAGCAGTGTTCGCATGTTCAAACAAATTAGCACTTTTGATTTCTTCCATAGATTTTTAAAGGGTGTTCGGCAGCTTTCGAACTTGCCGCAAACACCCCAAATTGTTCGCTGTTCGGCGAGCGGGCGAACAGCCAATGTTCGAGTCAAACTCATGTTTGACCCGAACATAAAGCCCATCCCTATCTGTTATAATGGGTTGTAAATCATTGATTATTCTTTCTTATTCCTTCTTGTGCTGGATTGCATGTGGTGACTAGAGGTTCACGGTTATTTGTTTTTTTCTCTTTGTATTCAAGTAGATTTCCTCTTCAGGTTTTCAAGGCCATGTGTATGTGGGTTATAGATGATTTTGTCCTTGTAACTCTTCTTATGGAATGAGTCTGCTAGTGTTCTGGAATGTTTATCTCTGTCTTCTGGGCCTGAACATATTCAGTGACATCTGATATCCTGGCTGTGTATAATGGTCCGTTTAACGTGTTGGGGTGAAAACGGAAACTGTGGAGATAGTTACATCTATCAGTAGGTTTCCTGTATATCAAAGTGCGAAGCATGTCATCCATGGTGTATACTGTAACTAGAAAGTTGACATGTGTGTTTGAATAATCCATTTATAGTTTGATTGATGGGTGAAAAGTGTTGATCAATGAGTAAAATTGTTTTTGATTTGTTTCACTTTCTGTCCATATGATGAAAATATCATCAATATAGTGATAATACCTGTATGGCTTTTGTTGTGTGCTGTTTAGAAATTTGTCCTCCAGGTCAGCCATAAATAAGTTTGTGTATTGAGTTGCCATTTTACTTTCCATAGCAGTACCCATAGTTTGAAGATAGATGTCATTATTGAAAGAAAAGTAGTTGTGTGGAAGAATAAATTCAATAAGTTGTGTAACATCCTCAGCAGTGTATTTATGGTTTGGTGAGGATGGTCAGAATCTGTGACATGCAGCCAGTCATATTCAGGGTAGAGATGACAAATCAACATTTTATGTGGAAGACAGATGGTGTTGAAGGTCCCCATCCCTGTTTAGGGATAATTGTTTAATTTTGGCATACAGTATATGGAATAGTTCATGCCTTTTGTGAACCAGTTGCCCTCTCTTTGGAGGTGTGCATGGAAGTGATTGTGCAGCTTTACAGGCACCCAAATCACTTTCAGCAGAAAACAGACAAATAGCTTGAAAGATTTAACACAGTTATGGGTACTATAGGAGCCAGGGGTGTGTTTAGAAGCCTGTGTTGCTGCCAACATAAGCCTTATATCAGTGGCAGAGAAACAATTACAGCCTAACCCCAGTATTTTTTTTTAAGAAATTAATATTTATGGAAGGTATTTGTTTTTATGTGATCCCATTTACATGATTTTCCTCCACTTCCTGTTCCTTCCTGTGGGTGGAGCCATGAAATGTGGTACCCAATGGAGAGGAGGCACTCACACATAGGCCAAATGGTGGTATGAAAATGTATTTGAACAGTCCATTATCGAGGTTGATTGCATTAACACTTGCAGTGGCAACACTTGTAGTAACACCGGTAATAACACTTGTAGAAATGCTTGGAGTAACACTGGTAGTCACTGGTTCTCCATTTTTATACAGCAAGCATACATTCAGATACATAAGTTGCATCACAAGGCATACAGTGAGGCACTAATGTATAACCAAATATCACTCAGCAATGACACAGTAATACTTTAGTGTTTCTTATAGGCTCAACAGTAAAGCACTATTCCAGGCCAGGCCTGCTTTACCAAGGCCAGTGTCTGCTGGAGGAGTGGCTAACTGGAAGCACACTAGTGGCTTTTCCAAGCTGGACTTAGATCTGTGACGGCAGCTCTGGTGACCAGAAAGAATAAGAGTATCAGCAATGTCTCTTTACTGTCCCTCCTTGAACAGGAACCTTTCCATATGCTCAGTCCCACCCTAGTAAACCAGGTACTGCTATTTATTAACACTGCCCCACTTAAGATGACTGCTGAAGTGCCAGATGACAGACAGGGTTCCTGTCCCTAGGGGGGATGGGGGCCCGCCCCTAGGGAGATGTGTGCCCCTTCCCTAGGGGAGATGGGGGCCCTGTCCCCAGGGGAGATGGGGGCCTCTTCCCCAGGGGTGATGTGGCTTTGTCCCCAGAGGTAATGGGGTCCCTGTCCCCAAGTGAGAAGGGGTCCCTTTCCCCAGGGGAGATGGAGTCCCTGTTCCCAGGGCTGATGGGGTCCCTGTCCCGATGGGAGAAGGGGTCCCTGTCCCTAGGGGTGATGGTGTCTCTAATAGGGTCCCCCCATTGCAATGTCCTCTGCCCCCATAGTGTCCTCTGTCCTCTGCCCCAAAGTGTCCTTTGCCCCGTAGTGTGTTCTGTCCTCTGCCCCATAGTGTCCTCTGCCCCCCATAGTGTCCTCTGTCATCTGCCCCCATAGTGTCCTCTGTCCTCTGCCCCCATAGTGTCCTCTGCCCCCAGAGTGTCCTATGCCCCCATAGTGTCCTCTGTCATCTGCCCCACAGTGTCCTCTGCCCTCATAGTGTTGTCTGCCCCCATAGTGTCCTTTGTCCTCTGCCCTCATAGTGTCCTTTGCCCCCCATAGTGTGCTCTGTCCTCTACCCCCATAGTGTCTTCTGCCCCCATAGTGTCTTCTGCCCCCATAGTGTCCTCTGTCCTCTGCCCCCATAGTGTCCTCTGCAACCACAGTGTCTTCTGTCCTCTGCCCCCATAGTGTCCTCTGCCCCCATAGTTTCCTCTGCCCCCAGAGTGTCCTATACCCCCATAGTGTTCTTTGTCCTCTGCCCCCATAGTGTCCTCTGCCCCCATAGTGTCCTCTGCCCCCATAGTGTCCTCTGTCCTCTGCCCTCATAGTGACCTCTGCCACCACAGTGTCCTCTGCCCCCAAAGTGTTCTCTGCCCCCATAGTGTTCTCTGTCCTCTGCCCCCATAGTGTCCTCTGCCCCCATAGTGTCCTCTGTCCTCTGCCCCCATAGTGTCCTCTGCCACCACAGTGTCTTCTGTCCTCTGCCCCCATAGTGTCCTCTGCCCCCATAGTCTCCTCTGCCCCTAGAGTGTCCTATGCCCCCATAGTGTTCTTTGTCCTCAGCCCCCATAGTGTCCTCTGCACCCATAGTGTTCTCTGTCCTCTGCCACCACAGTGTCCTCTGTCCTCTGCCCCCAAAGTGTCCTCTGCCCCCATAGTGTCCTCTCTCCTCTGCCCCCATAGTGTCCTCTGCCATTCTCCTGACTCACAACGTTCTTACAGCAGCTGGGAAATGGAGGCTTACATTAAGGCCTTACCAACCAGACATGATTTTGAAGCCAATGTCAAAAGGCTTGAGCACTCATACAAGCAAGAAATGGCAGAACTGAACAGGGATGTCACCAACAGACTGGAAGAAGTCGAGCATACAGTAGAAGAGACAGTCTCCACACTAAACTCACATGAGGCTATCCTGCACGAACATACCTCGCAGATTCAACAACTGATGTACAACCAAGATGACCAGGAAAACAGGGCTAGACAGGGTCAGCGTAACAACATACGCATATGTGGCCTCCCTGAATCTGTGGAAACCAAAGATCTAGCCCCTGCAGTTTCTGCCATGTTTAACGAGCTGCTCCAAAAAGCTAAGGACTCTCCCCAAGAACCCAAACCTGGAATACCCCAGAGATTTTATATGCAGAGTGCACTTTTATGCGGTTAAAGCTGACATCATGCAAACAGCTCGCACGCAAGAAGCCATTTATTTTAATGGCATGCAGGTCTCATTACTCCCAGATCTCTCCAAGCTGACACTGGACATGCGCCAGGCTCTGAAGCCACTTACTGGTGCACTACAAGCTAAGCAAATGAAATACCCGTTTCATCTCTTTGCATCGCATGATGGAAAATCGGCAACACTCCGCACTCTGGGAGACCTTCCAAACTTCCTTGGCGCTTTTGAACTTCTTCAAATCCCCATACCTGAATGGCCGTTACATGCTGCCACTCCGGGCCTTCCCATCGCCACAGGCTGGCAACAGCGATCCAAGAAAAATAAATGCTCCAGATCTGAAGCCTCTAAATCATCTGCTGGATGAGAGATCACCTTGTGCTCTCTGACTGATAATTTCTCTCTCTTCTCAGGTTCCAGATCTGTAAAGTACCCCGTTTCTAGTTATGTTGGGACACTACTAACCTTCTTTTACCTCCCACAAACAGGTTGTGTTTTCACGATAAGACTCTCCCTTTGTTGGATGCTGCTATTCCATTCCCAGCTTCATCCTTCCCTACCCCCACAACACATAGATATATGTAGCGTCGGTGATGGGCCCTGAATATCAAAATGTTTTTACTGTATGTTACTGGGCTTTGTTCCCTAAAACTTTTTTCTTTTTTTATTATTCTTCCTTCATGCAATTCTCAGGGCTCTGAGCTGCAATTATTCATGCAAAGTTCTGTACGCTGACCACGACCACGGCTGTGCGCTACACATACTACTCCCCTGCACACTCCTCATATAGCCATATGGACTACATTCTAATTTCACAATCCCTGCTGGACTATTCCCCAGCAAGATCAATAGGCCTGACACTTTGGTCTGACCACAACCCAATCCACATGAGTCTCGGACGAATATCCACACACAGGAAAAGATTCTCATGGAGGCTGAACGAAAACTTATTGTCTGATTCGGTTTGTTCCCAAGATATCATACGTATGTTAGGGACTTTGTTAAGGACCATGCCCATGATGACACCAACCCTCTAACGAAGTGGGAAGCACTTAAGTGTGTCCTCAGGGGCAAATTCATTCAACATGATTCCCGACTCAAGCAAGCACACACGGCCATGATTTCACTCCTCTAAGCCAAAATAGCATCCTTAGAAGGATCTCATAAATGCTCCCCTGACCTCACGACTCAGCTTGAGTTAACCAATTCCAGGAGGGACTTACTAAGAATCCTCGCAGATCGCTCCCTGGTGGCGAGAGATAGGGGACGCTTCACCCACTATTCTCAAGGCAATAAATGTGGTAGACACCTGGCACATGTCCTAAACCCCAAACACACAAGTAAGTCCATCCCCTTCCTCCACTCTCCATCCAGGGGTAAAGTATTTACTAACTCAGCAATAGCCAAAGAATTCCGGCAATACTATTCCACCTTAAATAGCCTTACTCCACAGGCAGTACCTTCCTCCCCCCAGGCTGGTGAACCAACACAAGACTTACTATCCTACATCCAAGAAACGGCCCTTCTGACCATTCCAGGATCAGATACTGAAGACTTAGAATCTTCGCTATTGGAAACTCGGAGTCCCGGCCCAGATGGATTTTCTTCACGTTTCAATAAAACATTCGCCTCGATATTAGCGAAAGCGTTTAATGCCATAGATGAGACCCATTCCCCCTCCTCCACCCTATTTCAAGCCCAGATTGTAGTCATTCTTAAACCGGGCAAAGGCTTTTGAACATAGATTTGAAAGTATTTGCTAAAATCCTGGCAAATTGCCTTTCACCCCTATTACCAACATTGATCCATTGTCCCTGGACCTGAATCCAGAGACAACATCACCAAGACCCTACACCTCATTGCTTATGCTCAACCTAATCACCTCCAGCCTTGCCTTCTCTCCTGTGATGCGGAGAAGGCCTTCGATAGGGTCAGTTGGTCTTTCTTCCAGAACACCCTTTCTCAGATAGGGTTAGGCCCAAAAATGCTCTCACGCATCAGTGAACCCAATCGGAGACACTTACTATTGCCAACAGCACTAGACAGGGCTGCCCCCTCTCCCCACTCCTATTCGCCCAGGTCATTGAACACCTGGCCCAAGCCATCAGAGCGAATCCCAATATACACGGCATACAGACCCCCTCGTCACACTGCAAACTCTCCTTGTATGTGGACGAGCTTCCCCTATATGTGACCCAACCTCACATCGGCATTCCCTCCATACTTTCTGAGATTCACAGGTTTGGTCTGTTTAGCAACTATAAACTAAATATCTCGGAAGCTCTGAACCTCTCTCCACATTCTCCTCCCTCCACACTAACTTTCCATTTCAATGGCAATCCAAATTAATTTCATATTTAGGCACCTCTATCCCGGCACAGATACCAGACGTATATGCCTTGAACTTTAGCCCACTGCTTACAAAACTCATACGCCTCACTAAAAGTAGTATAGATCTCCCTGTATCATGGTTCAGTCGCATGAATGTTTAAAAAATGGACATACTTCCCAAACTGTTATACTTAGTCCGGGCCCTACAGATAACACTTCCGTCTGCCTTTTTCCGCACCCTCCATTCGTTTTGTCTGGTGTGGGAACCATCCCAGATTGAAACATAAACTCCTATGCTCTCCCACAATCAATGGTGGGTTAGCTTACTAGACTTTGAGCTCTACCATACATCCGCAGTTGTCTCCCGTGTTCTGGAGTGGTTCCCCCACCTGCTGACTAAAGCCTCTACCCTGGTGGAACAAGACATGTCCCCAGTCGACCTTCATGCTTTGTTATGGGGCTACGATCGGGACCAGAATTCCCTTCTCAACTTATCCCCTCTCACAAGGGATGCATTACACATTTGGTACCGCAGGAGAGATGGATACTCGCTATCCACCAAACCCAGCCCACTCACTCCCTTCTACAACCTGGCACTACCAGAGAGCAGAGCTGCCCCAACCATAGACACTTACAATAGATCCACATGGCCCACAGTGAAACAATTCATCCACAGCCATCATGGCTCTTACGTGACAAGCCAAACCACCACAACTTTCAACATAACATGGTTGACACGACTTCACCTGTTCTCCTACTGCAAACTACTACATGACTCGCATCAAATTCACAGACCCCTAACGGTCTTTGAACAGTTCTGCACACTCCCTGAATTACCTTGTCATACTTTATCAGCGATTTACCGTCTGATCCTTCATCATACACATGGTACCCTACCTAAGTACACCAAAGCCTGGTCAGAGGAGCTGGGGATAGACATATCAGAGGAGGACTGGCACAAGGTCTTTCTATTTACTCATAAGTCATCTATCTCAAGCTATACTCAAGAAAAAAACTACAAGCTGGTATCCAGATGGTATCGAGTTCCAACTAATATTAAAGTCCTGTTTCCCTCAGCTAACGATGTCTGCTGGAGATGTCACTCAGAGAAAGGCACCTACCTTCACATTTGGTGGGAATGCGCAGAGATCCGCCCATTACTCCCTGGCTCAATAAAATCCCAGAGGACCAGTCTCTTGAAATTTTTTCTCAGTGTAGGCAGGCAACTAATTCCCAGACACTGGAAAACCACCTCCCCTCTATCCCTCTTAGAGTGGGTAAGTGGGATCAACAATATTATGCCTATGGAGGAGATGCAAGCCAAAGCCTTGGAAAAATGTGACAAATTTTCCACCACCTGGAGCATATGGAGGCATTACTCCACATTTGAGAAATTAAAGTACAGTATAGAATTTCATCAATAAGAACCCCCTAAGAGCCTAACCACAATAACCCTGCTCGTACCCCCCCCCCCCCCCGATTTGAAACTCCCCTTGATTGGAGCTCGCTTTCTCCCCACCCCCCTGCCCTTCTCTTACCTATATACTCTTTTCTTCCTTTTTATGTCTCTCCTTTTTTACTATCTTCTTCTCTCTTATCTACAAATCCACCTCGGTTGAACGTAATCTCATTTTGGAACTACCAGTATTCTAGTTCTCTACCTGTGAACACAGGTGCTACTCAATGCCATTTCAATTGTTATAAATGTACACCAACATCAATGTGCCGGAAGTACTGTATAATAGCTTCCACATACTTCCCTATAAATGTGTTAATGACAAAGTTTATATTAATGTAAACAGCACTTAAGTAGGTTCCACCAGCCCATAAGACACAGTATGCTCCCACTGGGATGTATGGACTGACAGGAACCGCGCATGGATCGCTACAAGTACAATACATTGAACCACATGGTATTGAATTGTTCTCCAAGTACTCATGTATAATATTTAGAATACATTGTAACAAGTGTACTATCCAAGCTTGTTACACCAGAGTGCCCACTGGCCCACATCTGGTCACATCTTAGTTTATTATGTGTTGATAAGACAATAAAAACCTATTGAACTTAAAGATAATCTGCTTTTAAGCTGCTAAAAAGTGATATATACACTGAAATATCTTTAAAAGTCTTATGCCCCGTACACACGGTCGGACTTTGATCGGACATTCCGACAACAAAATCCTAGGATTTTTTCAGACGGATGTTGGCTCAAACTTGTCTTGCATACACACGGTCACACAAAGTTGTCGGAAAATCTGATCATTCTAAACGCGGTGACGTAAAACACGTACGTCGGGACTATAAACGGGGCAGTGGCCAATAGCTTTCATCTCTTTATTTATTCTGAGCATGCGTGGCACTTTGTGCGTCGGATTTGTGTACACACGATCAAAAATTCCGACAACGGATTTTGTTGTCGGAAAATTTTATAGCCTGCTATCAAACTTTGTGTGTCGGAAAATCTGATGGAAAATGTGTGATGGAGCCTACACACGGTCGGAATTTCCGACAACAAGGTCCTATCACACATTTTCCGCCGGAAAATCCGACCGTGTGTACGGAGCATAAGAAGAGATAAATTCCCCATCTCTGTACAACTATGTGCCAGCACAACTGAGCATGCTCAGACATGCAAACTACTCGCATTTTAACTCCCATGCCTTTTTACAGGGCGCTATAGTAAATTCCAAAATTAGCACTGGGCTAAAATACGTTTTTGAGAGTGAAAATGTGCGCAATATAGCCCAATGCAAGTTTCAGCCATTGATTATAATCATACAATTGTAACTTCCCCAAATACAGTGGGGATGGAAAGTATTCAGACCCCCCTAAATTTTTCACTCTTTGTTATATTGCAGCCATTTGCTAAAATCATTTAAGTTCATTTTTTTCCTCATTAATGTACACACAGCACCCCATATTGACAGAAAAACACAGAATTGTTGACATTTTTGCAGATTTATTAAAAAAGAAAAACTGAAATATCACATGGTCCTAAGTATTCAGGCCCTTTGCTGTGACACTCATATATTTAACTCAGGTGCTGTCCATTTCTTCTGATCATCCTTGAGATGGTTCTACACCTTCATTTGAGTCCAGCTGTGTTTGATTATACTGATTGGACTTGATTAAGAAAACCACACACCTGTCTATATAAGACCTTACAGCTCACAGTGCATGTCAGAGCAAATGAGAATCATGAGGTCAAAGGAACTGCCTGAAGATCTCAGAGACAGAATTTTGGCAAGGCACAGATCTGGTCAAGGTTACAAAAAATGTCTGCTGCACTTAAGGTTTCTAAGAGCACAGTGGCCTCCATAATCCTTAAATGGAAGACGTTTGGGACTACCAGAACCCTTCCTAGAGCTGGCCGTCTGGCCAAACTGAGCTATCAGGGCAGAAGAGCTTTGGTGAGAGAGGTAAAGAAGAACCCAAAGATCACTGTGGCTGAGCTCCAGAGATGCAGTCGGGAGATGGCAGAAAGTTGTAGAAAGTCAACCATCGCTGCAGCCCTCCACCAGTCGGGGCTTTATGGCAGAGTGGCCAGCTGGAAGCCTCTCCTCAGTGCAAGACACATGAAAGTTTGCTAAAAAACACCTGAAGGACTCCAAGATGGTGAGAAATAAGATTCTCTGATCTGAGGAGACCAAGATAGAACTTTTTGACCTTAATTCTAAGCGGTATGTGTGGAGAAAATCAGGCACTGCTTATTACCTGTCCAATACAGTCCCAACAGTGAAGCATGGTGGTGGCAGCATCATGCTGTGGGGGTGTTTTTCAGCTGCAGGGACAGGACGACTGGTTGCAATTGAGGGAAAGATGAATGCGGCCAAGTACAGGGATATCCTGGATGAAAACCTTCTCCAGAGTGCTCAGGACCTCAGACTGGGCTGAAGGTTTACCTTCCAACAAGACAATGACCCTACACACACAGCTAAAATAAGGAAGGAGTGGTTTCACAACAACTCCGTGACTGTGTCAGTACTAGGATCCCTTTAGGACCCAGCACAACTCACCTGACACAGCCTTTACCTGGGAAACAACAATGATTGGCCAGCTCACCTTTAAATAACTTGCATCAGCATTCAATCATTGCTCATGTTAGAGTTTACCTTGTGTTTGATCCAGTTGATATCTGCTCTGTGTATTTTGTGTATGACCCGGCTCGTTTGACCCTGTTTGCTTGCTTCTGATTCGGTACCGTTTGGACTCTGATCTTCCTGTGTATGTCCCAGCTTGCCTAGACTACGCTTTGCCTGATTCTACTAGTACCTTCATCTGCAGTGGTGAACTACAAGCACCAGACATCTATCCTCACGTGCAGCGGTGAACTACAAACACCAGACACCATCTATCCTCATCTGCAGCGGTGAACTACAAGGTCCAGCAAACATCTACCTACATCTACAGCGGTGAACTACAAGTCCCAGCTGACCTGCTCTGCTCAGACCTGCTCATGGTATGTGCTCTTGTTCTTTGAACTCTTTGCATAATCAGAACACCTGAACTGTTACCTGTTATATGCTCTAGCCTGACATTAACACGAGCCATACATAATAAAGGAAACCTATCATGGAACTTTGCCGCTTATCCCATCAAGTTCAGGAAATGGCCACAGAGCTCACTAAGGTGCAATCTCCTTCTATTACCACAGCTACAAAAACTCCATCTGAACCAAAAATTCCTTTGCCTGACCGGTTTTCTGGTGAACGTAAAGGGTTTTGCAACTTTAAAAACAGCTGCAAATTATATTTCAAGTTAAGGCCATCCTCATCTGGCCCTGAAACTCAGAGGGTTCAAATCATTATCTCTCTACTACAGGGTGACCCCCAGGCTTGGGCCTTTAACCTGGAACCAAACCATCCAGCCTTGCTAACAGTAGATGCCTTCTTTGAAGCCCTAGGGTTGCTTTATGATGATCCAGATCGTGCTGCTACTGCAGAATCAACCCTGCGTAACTTAAAGCAAGGAACTACCACAGCTGAAATGTATTGCTCAGAGTTTAGCAGGTGGGCCCCGGAATCTGGCTGGAATTATGCAGCACTCCGCAGCCAGTTTAGAATGGGCCTTTCAGATGCAATTAAGGATGCTCTGGTCAACTTCTCCTACCCAGCCTCACTGGAGGAGGCTATGAGTCTAGCCATTAGAATTGACCGCCGCCAGCGAGAAAGGAGGCGAGAACAAACTACAGCTGTGGCAAACTATATACCTCCCTTGCTGCCTGACTATTCCACCTCCAGTGCCAAATCTGAGGAAGAACCTATGCAGTTAGGCTCCACCCAGTTATCTGCCCAGGAACACATGCGCCGGCGTAACATGGGACTCTGCTTGTATTGTGGCCTCAAGGGTCATATGCTCCGTTCGTGCCCTACACGTCCGGGAAACTCCAGGACCTAGGTAATTGCAGGGAGGTTACCTTAGGTCTGCTCTCATCTCCCCAGGGGGACAATCGTATTCTTTTACCCGCTGTCATTCACTTTGGGACAGGGGCTCATGAACTGCTGGCCTTGGTAGATTCTGGAGCCGCTGAGAATTTTATTGATAAGACTCTGATTACCTCTTTGTCCTTGGAAACTCATGCTCTAGATTGCCCAGTCCGCCTGATTTCAGTGGATAATCGTCCTCTCTCACAAGATCTAGTGGTCCAAGCCACCAAGCCTTTCCAGTTATAATTGGGGGCTTTGCATTGGGAGAAGATTTCATGTCTTGTCAGTGACTCTCCATCCACTCCTTTGATCCTAGGCCTTCCTTGGCTTCAGAAGCACAATCTTGTAATTGACTGGTGAACAGGAAATATTCTGGCTTGGTCCAATCAGTGTAAAAAGAACTGCATCCAGCACCCTGTTCGACTGGCTACCTGTCAAGTGGGTATGGAACAGATTCCACTTTGTTATAAGGACTTTTGGGATGTGTTTTCTAAAGGGATTGCAGACACTTTACCACCTCATCGCAGTTATGATTGTCCCATTGACCTCTTGCCTGACACTACACCTCCTCGAGGGAGAATCTTTCCACTGTCTGAGCCAGAGAATCTTGCCTTGCAAGAATACATCCAGGAAAACCTAGCTAAGGGTTTCATCCATCCCTCCACTTCTCCCGCAGGAGCAGGATGCTTCTTTGTCCCAAAGAAGGATGGGGGACTGAGACTTTGTGTTGATTACAGAGGTCTAAATAAAATAACTGTTCCCAATCGGTATCCCCTTCCTCTCATCACAGAATTGTTCTCTCAAATCCAAGGAGCCAAAATCTTCTCCAAACTGGACTTAAGGGGAGCCTATAATCTGGTGCGCATACGTGCAGGCGATGAGTGGAAGACAGCCTTTAACACCAAGGATGGTCATTATTAATGTCTTGTCATGCCTTTCGGTCTCAGAAATGCACCAGCTGTCTTTCAGATTTTTATAAATGACATTTTCCGTGACATGTTGGGTCACTTCATGCTTGTATATTTAGACGACATTTTGATATATTCTCCCAATCTTGAAACACATCAGAAACATGTCTGCTCAGTATTTGCCCGATTAAAGACTCACTCCCTTTTTGTAAAGCCTGAGAAATGTTCATTCCATGTTAAACAAGTACCTTTCCTAGGCTACCTAATTTCTGACACAGGCCTCACCATGGATCCAGCCAAGATTCAAGCCATTTTAGATTGGGCACCACCTTCAGACCTGAAGGCAGTTCAGCGCTTCCTGGGCTTTGCAAATTTCTATCGATAATTAATTAAGAACTTTGCCACCATTGCACATCCCATCACCTCTCTCACCAGGAAGACTCCGACTACCTTTAAATGGACTACTGAAGCCCAGGCAGCCTTCACTCAGTTAAAGAAAGCCTTTACCTCTGCACCAATCCTACGCCATCCTGTTCCTGAGCTACCTTTTATTGTGGAGGTAGATGCATCTGAAGTAAGGGTGGGGGCGCTTTTGTCACAAAAGGATCCTGTAAATGCTGCCATCCACCCCTGTGCCTTCTTGTCTCGGAAATATTCCCCAGCAGAGCACAATTATGATATAGGCAACAGAGAACTTCTAGCCATAAAGCTCGCTTTGGAGGAATGGAGACATTGGCTGGAGGGAGCTTGCTATCCATTCATAGTTCTGACTGACCACAAAAACCTTGAATACATCCGTTCTGCTAAAAGACTAAACTCACGTCAAGCCAGGTGGTCATTGTTCTTCTCCAGATTTGACTTCACAATTTCATATTTACCAGGACCAAGAAACATTAAAGCTGACGCCTTGTCTTGCAGCTTTCTTTCAGAGTCTTCTCCTCCGCTTCCTCCACAACCCATTATCTCTGAGGATAGGATTTTGGCTTTCACCCAGACTGACATCTCTGAGGCCTTGTTACCTGCACAGGCTGAAGCCCCTCCCTCCACTCCCTCCGGTATGCTTTTTGTGCCCCTGGCTCTTCGTTTGCAGGTATTGCAGCGGGTACATGCATCAAAACCTGCAGCACAACCGGGGTTTAGACAAACTTTTGAGATTATCTCTCGCAACCTCTGGTGGCCATCGATTAGGCAGGATGTGTTAGCCTTCGTCCAGGCCTGTGAAGTTTGTGCCAGAAGCAAGAGCAGTACCTCTAAGCCGCCCGGTCTCCTACGTCCTCTACCAATACCTACCTGTCCCTGGACCCATTTATCTATGGACTTTATTACTGACTTGCCTCCGTCCCAGGGATGTTCCACGATCTGGGTGGTGGTAGACAGGTTCAGTAAAATGGCCCACTTTGTTCCGCTTCCGAAACTTCTATCTGCTAAAGAACTGGCATCTTTATTCATTAAACATGTTTTCAGGCTCCATGGGGCACCAATCAACATTGTCTCAAACCGTGGCTCTCAGTTTATAGCCCAGTTTTGGAAGGCCTTTTGCTCTCAGCTGGGGATTAAGTTATCATATTCCTCAGCATATCATCCTGAGACAAACGGCCAAACAGAAAGGACTAATCAGACTCTAGAGAAGATGGTACGTTGTCTGATGGCCAATGATGAGGTGGAGTGTGTCAACGTCCTGCCATGGGCAGAGTTTGCCTTTAATAATTGTGCCAGCACATCTACAGGGACCTCTCCTTTCTTCTGTGTTTACGGGTTGCATCCTCGTGTGTGCTCCTTTTATCTTCCACCCTCTGATGTGCCAGATGCCAACACCACAATTGAAAATTTCTCCAAAATCTGGTCCGATGTTAATCATGCTATTTCTCGCTCTGTGCTGGCTTTGAAGAAAATGGCGGACAAGAGGCGCTCAAAGGCACCAGGATATAAAGTCGGTGACAAAGTGTGGCTATCATCTAGGAATCTGTCCCTGCATGTTCCATCTAAAAAACTTGGCCCAAAATTCATCGGGCCCTATGAAATTTTGGAGATTGTTAATACTGTATCCTTTAGATTAAAACTCCCCCCCATCCATGCGCATTCCAAATGTCTTTCATGTTTCATTGTTGAAACCTGTTCATTCCAGCCTCCAAGTAAATGAACCAGAACCTGTGGATGTGTTGGACAGTCAGGAATATGAAGTGGCATTTATTCTTGATTCCAGACGAGTGCGCAATTCCTTACAATATCTCGTTCATTGGAAAGGTTTCGGCCCAGAGGATCGATCTTGGGTCCCAGCTCGTGATCTTCATGCTGACCGACTTAAGAAGAAGTTTCATCTTCATTATCCAAATAAGCCTGGGGGTGCAGGAGCAACCCCTCGAGAAAGGGGGGGTACTGTCAGTACTAGGATCCCTTTAGGACCCAGCACAACTCACCTGACACAGCCTTTACCTGGGAAACAACAATGATTGGCCAGCTCACCTTTAAATAACTTGCATCATAATTCAATCATTGCTCGTGTTAGAGTTTACCTTGTGTTTGATCCAGTTGATATCTGCTCTGTGTATTTCGTGTATGACCTGACTCGTTTGACCCTGTTTGCTTGCTTCTGATTCGGTACCGTTTGGACTCTGATCTTCCTGTGTATGACCCAGCTTGCCTAGACCAGTGTTTCTCAACTCCAGTCCTCAAGGCGCACCAACAGGTCATGTTTTCAGGATTTCCACTATTTTGCACAGGTGATTTGATCAGTTTTCACTGCCTTAGTAATTACCACAGCCGTTTCATCTGAGGGAAATCCTGAAAACATGACCTGTTGGTGCGCCTTGAGGACTGGAGTTGAGAAACCCTGGCCTAGACTACGCTTTGCCTGATTCTACTAGTACCTTCATCTGCAGCGGTGAACTACAAGCACCAGATATCTATCCTCACCTGCAGCGGTGAACTACAAACTCAGACTGGGCTGAAGGTTTACCTTCCAACAAGACAATGACCCTACACACACAGCTAAAATAAGGAAGGAGTGGTTTCACAACAACTCCGTGACTGTGTCAGTACTAGGATCCCTTTAGGACCCAGCACAACTCACCTGACACAGCCTTTACCTGGGAAACAACAATGATTGGCCAGCTCACCTTTAAATAACTTGCATCAGCATTCAATCATTGCTCATGTTAGAGTTTACCTTGTGTTTGATCCAGTTGATATCTGCTCTGTGTATTTTGTGTATGACCCGGCTCGTTTGACCCTGTTTGCTTGCTTCTGATTCGGTACCGTTTGGACTCTGATCTTCCTGTGTATGTCCCAGCTTGCCTAGACTACGCTTTGCCTGATTCTACTAGTACCTTCATCTGCAGTGGTGAACTACAAGCACCAGACATCTATCCTCACGTGCAGCGGTGAACTACAAACACCAGACACCATCTATCCTCATCTGCAGCGGTGAACTACAAGGTCCAGCAAACATCTACCTACATCTACAGCGGTGAACTACGAGTCCCAGCTGACCTGCTCTGCTCAGACCTGCTCATGGTATGTGCTCTTGTTCTTTGAACTCTTTGCATAATCAGAACACCTGAACTGTTACCTGTTATATGCTCTAGCCTGACAGACTGTTCTTGAATGGCCCAGCCAGAGCCCTGACTTAAACCCAATTGAGCATCTCTAGAGAGACCTAAAAATGGCTGTCCACCAAAGTTTACCATCCAAGCTGACAGAACTGGAGGGGATCTGCAAGGAGGAATGGCAGAGGATCCCCAAAACCAGGTGTGAATAACTTGTTGCATCTTTCCCAAAAAGACTCATGGTTGTATTAGATCAAAAGGGTGCTTCTACTAAATACTGAGCAAAGGGTCTAAATACTTAGGACCATGTGATATTTCAGTTTTTCTTTTTTAATAAATCTGCAAAAATGTCAACAATTCTGTGTTTTTCTGTCAATATGGGGTGCTGTGTGTACATTAATGAGGAAAAAAATGAACTTTAATGATTTTAGCAAATGGCTGCAATATAACAAAGAGTGAACAATGTGAGGGGGTCTGAATACTTTCCGTCCCCTATGTAAATACACTGTAAAAATTGTCCTTTAACAATGTTGCTTCTTCTTCCTCTATTTTATTTTTAACCACTTCAGCCCCGGAAGGATTTAACCCCTTCCCGACCAGAGCACTTTTTATAATTTGGCACTGCGTTGATTTAACTGCTAATTGCACGGTCATGCAATGCTGTGCCCAAACAAAATTTGCGTCCTTTTATTCCCACAAATAGAGCTTTCTTTTGATGGTATTTGATCACCTCTGCGGTTTTTCTTTTTTGCTCTATAAACGGAAAAGGACCGAAAATTTGGAAAAAAAAATGATATTTTCTATTATTTGTTATAAAAAAAATCCAATATACTCAATTTTAGTCATACATTTAGGCCAAAATGTATTCGGCCACATGTCTTTGGTAAAAAAAATGTCAATAAGCGTATATTTATTGGTTTGCACAAAAGTTATAGAGTCTACAAACTAGGGTACATTTTCTGGAATTTACACAGCTTTTAGTTTATGACTGCCTATGTCATTTCTTGAGGTGCTAAAATGGCAGGGCTGTACAAACCCCCCCCCCAATGAACCCATTTTGGAAAATAGACACCCCAAGGAAATTGCTGAGAGGCATGTTGAGCCCATTGAATATTATTTTTTTTGCCCCAAGTGATTGAATAATGACAAAAAAAAAATTACGAAAAGTTGTCAGTAAATGATATATTGCTCACACAGGCCATGGGCATATGTGGAATTGCACCCCAAAATATATTCAGCTGCTTCTCCTGAGTACAGGGATACCACATGTGTGGGACTTTTTGGGAGCCTAGCTGCGTACAGGGCCCCGAAAACCAATCACCACCTTCAGGATTTCTAAGGGCGTAAATTTTTGATTTTACTCCTCACTATCTATCACAGTTTTGAAGGCCATAAAATGC
This sequence comes from Lithobates clamitans, assembly GCA_037952925.1. NCBI lineage: Eukaryota > Metazoa > Chordata > Amphibia > Anura > Ranidae > Lithobates > Lithobates clamitans. Next base: position 1,376,764 of record JBBGZY010001291.1, read on the forward strand.
CCAGATGGCACAAAACCTCCCCAAATGACCCCATTTTGGAAAGTAGACACCCCAAGCTATTTGCTGAGAGGCATGTTGAGTCCATGGAATATTTTATATTTTGACACAAGTTGCGGGAAAGTGACAATTTTTTTTTTTTTGGACAAAGTTGTCACTAAATGATATATTGCTCACACAGGCCATGGGCATATGTGGAATTGAACCCCAAAATACATTTAGCTGCTTCTCCTGAGTATGGGGATACCACATGTGTGGGACTTTTTGGGAGCCTAGCCGCGTATGGGGCCCTGAAAACCAATCACCGCCTTCAGGATTTCTAAGGGTGTAAATTTTTGATTTCACTCTTCACTGACTATCACAGTTTCGGAGGCCATGGAATGCCCAGGTGGCACAAACCCCCCCCAAATGACCCCATTTTGGAAAGTAGACACCCCAAGCTATTTGCTGAGAGGCATGGTGAGTATTTTGCAGCTCTCATTTGTTTTTGAAAATGAAGAAAGACAAGAAAAAAACATTTTTTTTCTTTTTTCAATTTTCAAAACTTTGTGACAAAAAGTGAGGTCTGCAAAATACTCACTATACCTCTCAGCAAATAGGGGGGGTTTTGTGCCACCTGGGCATTCCATGGCCTCCGAAACTGTGATAGGCAGTGAAGAGTGAAATCAAAAATTTACGCCCTTAGAAAGCCTGAAGGCGGTGCTTGGATTTCGGGGTCCCGTACGAGGCTAGGCTCCCAAAAAGTCTCACACATGTGGTATCCCCATACTCAGGAGAAGCAACAGAATGTATTTTGGGGTGTAATTTCACATATTCCCATGGCATGTTTGAGCAATATATCATTTAGTGACAACTTTGTGCAAAAAAAAAAAAAATTGTCTCTTTCCTGCAACTGGTGTCACAATATAAAATATTCCATGGACTCAACATGCCTCTCAGTAAATAGCTTGGGGTGTCTACTTTCCAAAATGGGGTCATTTGGGGGGTTTGAACTGTCCTGGCATTTTATGCACAACATTTAGAAGCTTATGTCACACATCACCCACTCTTCTAACTACTTGAAGACAAAGCCCTTTCTGACACTTTTTGTTTACATGAAAAAATTATTTTTTTTTGCAAGAAAATTACTTTGAACCCCCAAACATTATATATCTTTTTAAAGCAAATACCCTACAGATTAAAATAGTGGGTGTTTCTTTTTTTTCACACAGTATTTGCGTAGCAATTTTTCAAATGCATTTTTTGGGGAAAAAACACACTTTTTTAAATTTTAATGCACTAAAACACACTATATTGCCCAAATGTTTGATGAAATAAAAAAGATGATCTTAGGCCGAGTACATGGATGCCAAACATGACATGCTTTAAAATTGCGCACAAACGTGCAGTGGCAACAAAATAAATACATTTTTAAAAGCCTTTAAAAGCCTTTACAGGTTACCACTTTAGATTTACAGAGGAGGTCTACTGCTGAAATTACTGCCCTCGATCTGACCTTCGTGGTGATACCTCACATGCATGGTGCAATTGCTGTTTACATTTGATGACAGACCGCTGCTTGCGTTCACCTTAGCGCGAGAGCAGGGGGGGACAGGGGTGCTTTTTTTTTTTTTTTTTTTTCTTTATTATTTTTTTGCTTTTTTATCTTATTTTTAAACTGTTCCTTTCATTTTTTTAAAATCATTTTTATTGTTATCTCAGGGAATGTAAATATCCCCTATGATAGCAATAGGTAGTGACAGGTACTCTTTTTTGCAAACAATTGATGTCTATTTGACCCTAGATCTCTCCTCTGCCCTCAAAGCATCTGACCACACCAAGATCAGTGTGATAAAATGCTTTCCCAATTTCCCAATGGCACTGTTTACATCCGGCAAAATCTAAGTCATGAAATGCTCGTAGCTTCCGGTTTCTTAGGCCATAGAGATGTTTGATGCCACTCTGGTCTCTGATCAGCTCTATGGTCAGCTGGCTGAATCACCGGCTGAATTCTCAGGTTCCCTGTTGAGACAGGAGAGCCAGAGAAAAACACGGAAGACGGTGATGGGGGCATTCCCTCCCACTGCTTGTAAAAGCAGTCTAGAGGCTAAATAGCCGCTAGGATTGCTTTTACATGAAAGCCAACCGCTGGCTGAAAAAAATGATACCAAGATAATACCTAAACCTGCAGGCATCATTCTGGTATAACCACTCAAAGTCGTGAATGGCGTACCTGAAGACAAAAAAATGGTTAACAATAAAGCACAGTAAACAGTAAAGTATAAAAAATTGAAACATTAAAACATTGCAGAATAGAATACAGTAAAAAAGAGCAGAACAATAGAGAGAGAGAATAGAGAGAGAGAGAACAATAAAACGACAACTATTTTTTTTTTATTTTATATTTTTTAGTGTTTTTTTATTTTTTTTTTACACTTTTTTTTGTAACTGTAACTTTTATAACTGTAACCGGTTCCAGGTTCGGGTCTCTCAAAATGCGATGGCATCTTGGGAGACCCTGTAAAAGTGTGTCCTAGTCTGTGCAATGCTGTACCCTACGCTAATACTCAACTAGTGAATGGTAGCGTTCAAAACATTCACCAATGCAAAGACCAGGATTGTCAGGACAGGAGGGACAATAATAGCGGGTGTCACACCTATATCAGCGCTTGCTGCAGACACAACATCTTTTTTGGGGGGGTTCGTTGGGTAGGGGTACTCAGGAGGACATAAAGAAAATGCCTCTCATGCAGCTGACTGCATTTGGTTGGGGATGTGAATGGGGGAAGTACGGGTGCTGCAGAAGTGGTGGGTTCCCAATTAGGATTGGCGAATGCAGCAGGAAGGGCACTATGGGCACGACAGGCCTGTTTGTCTTCTTCTTGGTGGCAGCGGGACACTACTTGTGCTTGCTACCTCACCAGCTTGAACTGCACTTATGGGACTCGCCACGTCACCAAATGTTACTGCAGTGCTGGTTTGACTACGACGGGTGTACTAGGCCGCTGGTTCACCAAAACGCTACCAAAAAAACTGTTAGCGATCGCAGGGATCAGGCCTGACTCTGCGAACGCTGCAGTTATGCGTTTAGTGTTTTGTAAGTGACAGTGATCGATTGATACTGCACTTGGGTGGGCTGGGCTGGGCCGGGCGGAGGGGCAAAACGCAGGTGCTAGCAGGTATCTGGGCTGATCCCACTAACACTGCATTTTTGGGAACCCTAAACTGCTTGGGACGCTAGTATAGATCTGATTAGATATTGATCCGTTCAGATACTATACCACTAAGGGAGGTGTACGGTGCGTGTGTGGGTGTTAGCGGTACTGGCGCTAACCTGACGCTGCTTGGAGCTGGTGCTTGCCAGTTCACCAAAATGCTACCGAAAAGACTGTTAGCGATCGCAGGTATCAGGCCTGACTCTGCGAACGCTGCAGTTATGCGTTTAGTGTTTTGTAAGTGACAGTGATCGATCGATATTGCACTTGGGTGGGCTGGGCTGGACCGGGCGCAGGGGCAAAACACAGGTGCTAGCAGGTATCTGGGCTGATCCCGCTAACACTGCGTTTTTGGGAACCCTAAACTGCTGGGGACGCTAGTATAGATCTGATCGGATCAGATATTGATCCGTTCAGATTCTATACCACTAAGGGAGGCGTATGCTGCGTGCGTGGGTGTTAGCGGTACTGTCGCTAACTTGACGCTGCCTGGGGCGGCGCATATCACCGCCAGGCGATCAGGGCGCTAAACCATTATTAGGTGATAAACGGCGGGTGCCCTGACACTATAAAAAATAAACGAACTAACCAGTGTCACCCGTAATGGTTATACAGTGATCAGTGGTGAAAGGGTTAACTAGGGGGGAATCCAGGGGTTAAAATATTTATTAGGTAGTATATGGGGGTCCCTGTCACTATAAAACGCTGACGGCGAACCTAAATATTTAACTCCCTAACTAGCGTCACCAGTGACATTAATTCAGCGATCAGAAAAATGATCGCTTAGCGACACTGTTGACGGGGGGTGATCAAACTTTATTAGGGGGGGTTAGGGGGGTACCCTAGACCTAAAGGGGGCTAACCCTAACTGCCCTACCACACTAACTGTCACAAACTGACACCAATGCAGTAATCAGAAAAAAAAAACTGCTTGGTGTCAGTGTGACGGGGGGGAGAGGGGTGATTAGGGGGTGATTGGGGGGGATCGGGGGGTGTAGAGTATGCCAGGCATGTTCTACTGTGTGTGTGTGTGTTTGTGCACTCACGCGGATGTCTTCTCTCCTCGGCGCCGGAACGGAAAATACAGAGCCGAGGAGAGATGACATAATTTCCTCTGCCTCTGTGTACTATACAGAGGCAGGGGAAGAATCTCATTGGCTGGGAGCGATCGCGAGGGGGGGGCCACGAATGAATGGCTTCTGAACGCTCCCAGACAGAAGCCGACTGCCTCAGGCACCATTGTTGCTGTCCATCTCACAAAAATCTTTACCCAAACTCACACAGGTGTCTTTACAAACCACAAACAATACTATAGCTGATGCAAATTTAAAATGAGTCACAATTTTGTGTGTTGTTCAGTATTTCCAAATGATCATAATTTGAGCCCAAAAAATGTGATATGTGTACCAACATCAGAAATAAACAGGTGATTCCCAAAATTCAAAGGGTAACATCACTATTCTACACTCACACACCAAGAATCACCAAATTTTACAAAATAAATCAAGAAGAATAACTCCTGACTAATATAATTCCACCACCTATATTTCCAAAGAAATGCAGTATTTTGTGTATTTATGTATAGGAGGGTTCCACATGTGGCAGTACAATGGCTAACAGGTTAGCATGACTGCCTAGCAGCACCCAGGTTCTTGGTTTGAATCCCAAACATGTCACTTCATGTAAAGCAGCTGTCTGTTCTATCTATATTGTTAAACTATGTCCTTATATATATTATGTCTAGGATGTAGGATTTCATGTGTAGGCGGGTTCCACCACCATTGAAAATTGTGTCATATGGTTTCCATGGGCAAGGACTATAATCAGCCTTAACATTTCCCTACCAGCACTAATTGCACTAATTGCAGCCTCTTACCAAGCCTAAACCCACAAAATGACAGCTGTTTATCTATCAGCATGCTGACAGTAATCAGCCATAACCATCCTTCAAAACTGATGGCATATGCCAGAAACAGAAATGCTGAGTGCTGCAAAACATGCTCCTGTGCTCCTTCATGACCCCCTTAAGCTAATGTGCTCACCTCAGAGCGTGTGACTCAGCATACCGCACCAAACTTCCACTGATTTTGCATAGAAAGCCGTTATAGTATGGTGCACTAACGCACCAGTGCCATGTGAGTACCCCGGTGTGGGGAGCGTTTTCTTTTAATAAAAGTATTTTGACTATATTAAACTATATAGTTTCCTTTTCATTCTATGTATAGAGCCACATTGTTTCCAGCTGGAGGAGTGGAGCAGACACTAAGACTGAGCCCAGGGGTGGCTCCAAAGCAATTTTGGACTCAGGGTAGAAGCTGAGTCACACGCTCTGAGGTGAGCACATTAGCTTAAGGGGGTCACGAAGGAGCACAGGAGCATGTTTTGCAGCACTCAGGATATCTTCGGCATGATGTTGGATTGTTGTCACAGCTGAACACCACCTGCACGCATTGTTTTATTATCACTGCTGGACATTATTTGCACACACTATTAAGAGTGCCAAAGAGAACTTTTTTTTTTTTTCATTTAAGAAAAGTAGGTAACTGTGTATTGAGCACTAAGCACACTTTTTATGTTGATTAAGACACTATGTATGGTGTAAAAAGCACTAATAAGCACTAATTTATGGTGTAACAAGCACTTGTTTTTTCACACCTTGTTTATTTATTCAACATTCATATTATTTGTATTTAATATTATCGCACTAGTAAGCACAAAGTTGGTTATTATTAATTTTGTTTTTGGGGTCACCCAAGCGCAGCGCATAACTTGTAAATATATGCCAGAAACAGGTTGTTTAATGGGTCTCTGGCCTTCCACAATACATCTGCATTGATTAACTTCTTGCACCCCTGGGTTTTAGGACTGTTTCACATCACAGAGATGCAGCCTACATGCATGTGGCAGCACAGTGACTAACTGGTATGGATTGTTCAGGGGGATACAGACGTGGGGCCTATATATGTAAGCCTTTGCCCAGAGTAGTAATAGTAAATGTAGAAGTTGGGGAAAAGTGTGAGAAAAGGAAAAAGTAAGAAAAAAAGAAAAAAGGGAGGGAGGGAAGGGGGATTAGAGGAAATAGGTGTCCCTAGGGTGTTAGGATACTAAATTGCAGTTTAGTTGTCCCCAAACATGAGGGCTTTGCCTATGATTGAAAATGTGAAGTAATAATAATAAAACCAGCCTTTTTTAAAATATATATACAGTATCTTACAAAAGTGAGTACACCCCTCACATGTTTGTAAATATTTTATTATATCTTTTCATGTGAAAAAGAATGTTGGGACTTTATATGAGGCCATGACAATCCGTGCATTGGTCACCATCCCTATTGTTTGAGGTAAAAATAGGGGGGGGGGGATTGGGAAGATTGGGACTTTATACGATACACATCACTTGGGTAGAATGAATCAACCAATTAGATAATTAGAATGTTTATTGTTAGCCATAATTGGGTACTGTATACAGGTAGCATTAATAATAATAGACCAACATGTACAATACAGAATTAAGAAGGACATGATTAATAAATCATATAACAATCCAAGTAATATAGTAAACACTATTGCACATATTAGATAATGAACCAGCAACATACCCAACATATGAAAAAACATTGTAAAAGATATAAAATTGCATTAATGATTATAGGATTGATTCAAACAGTTAAACCCATAGTAAACACATGATTGCTGTGGCATAGCATCAAAAATACATGCTCGACGCATTCCGTGGGTTGTTTCCACTCATCAGGAGCAGCTATACGTTGGAGGTATCTATAATAGATTAAAAAATCTTTCATCAATGGTAATTGATCAAAAGATAGGAAGAAGGGGAACATAGAACCTATAATCCTAGCATTCTTACCTATGAGTAGCTAGTATAGAATATGGGTAGTAATGATATTGATGATACACCGGAGGTACTAGGAGGCAGAAGACAACCCCCCTGGGAGCTGAGGTGATGGCTAAGCAGGCGGCTATAGGGCCAAGAGAATGGAAATATGATGACAACATCTGAGGTAGATCGCCCTTCAACAAATGTAGTGATAGGTGTGAGCCCCGTAGGGCTTCTGTAGCGATAATTAAATAAAGGAGAGTTATTAGCATAAAAAGGGACCATAGCAGTGGTTAGAAGGAATAGATGTGAAGAAAAAGTATGAGGTGATGGGAAATACCCAGAATGGATGAAGGGAGGGAATAGTAAAGATGAAAGGTGCAAAAAAAAAAGGGCATATCAGTGATAGTAAAGAATAGATGTGAGGGAAAATTGCAAAGTGATAGAAAGTACCCAGAGTGGATAAACAAGAAAATATGACACTGGTAAAGATATAAGATGCAAGGAAGGTACACTTGCCACCAGAGGGCCAGAGGTAACATCCATAGGATATAAATTACCTGAGGCTCAAGTATCCATAGTGAGATCCAAATGTGAGTAGAGAGTGCTGACCAAGTGAACCAAAGTAAAACATTTCTGGTGTAGACCAAGGAGGAGTAAGGATGTAAGAGAAGCCCGTCCACTGGCAGAGCCCCACCAACGTCATGTAGCTTGCTAGGTGAGAGGGGGCGACCATGTCAGAGCGATGCAGCATTGGTCCAATGCTGCATCCACCTAAGTATAAACCTGCAAAAAAAAAACGTACTTCTCTTGTAACCCTCTTGGGCATGGAGTTTACCAGAGCTTCACAGGTTGCCACTGGGGTCCTCTTCCACTCCTACATGATGACATCACAGACCTGGTGGATGTTAAAGACCTTGCGCTCCTCCACCTTCCATTTGAGGATGCCCTACAGATGCTCAATAGGGTTTAGGTCTAGAGACATGCTTGGCCAGTTCATCACCTTTGCCCTTAGCTTCTTTAGAAAAGACAGTGGTTGTCTTGGAGGTGTGTTTGGGGTCATTATCACACCTACAGGCTCGCCCCACCTTTCCTGGCCTGCCAGGCTGCTTGCTCGGATAAGGGTCTGGTATGGAATTTGGGGGGGACCCCACGCCAACTTTGTAAAAAAAAAATTGGTGTGGAGTTCCCCTTAAAATCTATACCAGATCCAAAGGGCCTGTTATGGATTTTGGGGGGACCCCATGCAGTTTTTTTCTTAATTCTGTCATAGGGGATCTTTGGGTTCTTCTTTATCTCTCTCACCAAGGCTCTTCTCACCCGCTAGCTCAGTCTGGCCGGATGACCAGCTCTAGGAAGGGTTCTGGTCATCCCAAACATCTTCTATTTAAGGATTATGGAGGCCACTGTGCTCTTAGGAACCTTAAGTGCAGCAGAATTTTTTTGTAACCTCGGCCAGATCTGTGCCTTGCCACAATTCTGTCTCTGAGCTCTTCAGGCAGTTTCTTTGACCTCGTGATTCTCATTTGCTCTGACATGCACTGTGAGCTGTAGGGTGTGTGGCTTTCCTAATCAAATCCAATCAGTATAATCAAACACAGCTGGACTCCAATGAAGGTGTAGAACCATCTCAAGGATGATCAGAAGAAATGAACAGAACCTATAGTTAAATATGAGTGTCACAGCAAAGGGTCTGAATACTTAGGACCATGTGATATTTCAGTTTTTCTTTTTTAATAAATCTGCAAAAATGTCAACAATTCTGTGTTTTTCTGTCAATATGGGGTGCTGTGTGTACATTAATGAGGAAAAAAATGAACTTAAATGATTTTAGCAAATGGCTTCAATATAACAAAGGGGGTCTGAATACTTTCTGTCCCCACTGTATACTACTGTCAGTAACTTGGTAGGAGGCCGAGATGCTGGGAGGGCTCCCCTTGCGGCCGAGCACAGCACACCACTGAAGGTGGAACAGCAGGTGTGGTGCCCACAGAAGCACGGGTGCCGGGTTACTGGGGACAGGCGTGCTTGAAAGGTCCAGAGACAGAGTCCAGTGGAATAACTGAATAGCGGAGCCAGGAGCCAGGCCAGGGGTCATTCACAGAGAGACAGTCCAGGATCAGAATGACCTAAGATCAGCTGCGTCTTAGTACAGGGAGCAAGATAAGCAGAGTCCAAAAGCCAGGCCGGGGTCAGATGCTGGGAGCAGGCAGGAGGAAGTCAGGTGCAAGCCAAAGGGTCAAGCCAGAGGATCAGGTCAGCAGATAATACAGGGCACAGGAACACAGGGGGAGCTGAAGACAAACCAGCAATTTCAGACACCAGCAGACTTGCTTATATAGGCCCATGTGACCTGCTGGTAGAGATACTGGGTCCTAAAGTCCTTCTTCTGCCAGAGATGTTGGATCCTAAAGTCCTTCTCCTGCCATAAGTGCTGGTAGAGATGCTGGGTCCTAGCGCCCTTCTCCTGCTGTTGATTCCCTGACAGTGTCCCCCCTGATGGGCAGCCTCCGGATGCCCATTTGGGCCATTTTCTCAGGCTATTTGGCCTAAAACTCTCAGACAAATCTAGGGGCATGAACATTGGCCTCAGGTTCCCAGGAGCTCTCCTCAGGTGGATACCCTTTCCATTTAATTAAGAACTTAATTGTCCTACCTCTCCGTCGAAAGTCAAGGATGGATTCCACTTCAAATTCAGTCTCGTCTCCTACCAGGACCGGAGGTGGGGGTACTTCTTCTCTCCCTGGAAAAGAACTAGAAATGGCATGTTTAAGAAGTGCAACATGAAATACAGGATGGATCTTATAAGATTCAGGTAAGGCAAGTTCGAAGGCTACTGGATTTATTTCACGTTTAATTTCAAAAGGACCAACAAACTTTGGCCCCAACTTTCGGGATGGACATGGCAGTTTGAGGTTTGCAGATGAGAGCCACACTTTGTCCCACACTTTAAAGGCAGGGTTTCCTCTTCTTTTCTTGTCATATTGTTTCTTATACCCTTCTTGGGCTTTCCACATTGTGTCCTGGAGAATTTGATAATTGGTTTGAATGAAATTTATTCTGTCTTGAACTGCCGGAACTGAAGATTCGGGGGTTGATATTGGGTAGAAATGAGGGATGGTAGCCATAATTCGCCCAGAAGGGCGACTGGTTGGTAGCAGCGTGCACAGAGTTATTGTATGCGAATTCCGCACAGGGCAATAATGAAATCCAATCATTCTGAGAAAAGGAACAAAAACATCTTAGATACTGTTCTAGCGTTTGGTTAGTCCTTTCTGTTTGACCATTGCTCTGGGGATGGTAGGCTGTGGAAAAACATGTTTCAATTGACAGCAATTTGCAAAGGTTCCTCCAGAACCTAGAGGTGAATTGAACACCTCTATCTGACACAATGTTGTCTGGTACACCATGCAATCTGACTATTTCTTTGATGAAAGTTGTTGCTGTGTCCATGGCAGAAGGTGTGCCCATCATTGGCAAGAAGTGTGCCATCTTGGATAGCCGGTCTACTACTACCAAGATGGTTGTGAATTCTTCTGAAGGGGGTAAATCCACGATAAAGTCTAATGAAATGTTTTTCCAAGGCTGTTCCAGGACTGGCAGAGGACTTAACAGGCCCCAGGATTTAGTGTTGGACCCCTTATTCCGCTGACATGTTGTGCAAGAATTGACATACTCCTTACAATCGGATCTCAGAGTGGGCCACCATAAAGACCGTTGGACCAGTTCGGTAGTTTTACGGACCCCAAAGTGGCCAGCCAATTGGTGGTCATGAAAAGTTCTTAAAACCTGAAGCCTGGCTTGCTGTGGGACAAAAATCTTGTTTTGATGCCAAAGAAGCCCCTCCTGGCTTCTTAGAGAGGAAATTTCTGCCTCCGTGCACTGGGTGGTGTTGTATATGTTGTAATATGTTCACCGATTTATGTGGGAAGTTATATTATTATATGTATGTACACATACAGTCAATATTGACCAGGCCAGAATTCAATTGACAATGGTTGATTTGTCCAAGTCAACTGAATTTTAACATATCAAGGGGACAGCTGAAGACTCTTTGATGTGTTGATCTTATGCAAGTCTACCTAGGTGTGTGAGGTGAGGTATGGTCTGGAAACCTAATTGAACTTTTCAAAGGGTACATTGTTTAAAGGACCATAGAAGAAGTATTTATTGATGGTAATTAGACTTGAGTAGGTAACAATAAGATCGAAGAGTATTTTGGGTTGACCTAGCAGAAACTCCCTCCTAGTGGACTAGTATTTCAGAGAGGACATTCAAGCTGGCATTTAGTTTTTGGTATAGGTCTGTCTGTGTATGACTAAGGCACAAATCTAGGAACATGGGACTCTGAATGATATACTCTGCTGGATATTTTTTGTCATCTGTGGACTTTGGACTTTGTTCTGTGTTGGAAGTCAATAAAGTGCATCTCTCTGGAAGAATTGGTTTGCTGCAGAAGAGTACTTACTAATTAATTATCATGCCCACGATACCACTATGCAACCACAATATTATTACTAAATCACTACTACTACTACTACACATATTATCAAATCACTACATTGGTGCCCTTCAAGTGACCAGAAGAGCATTTTCGGACTTAGTAACAGAAGTCGGTGGTGACAACAATCCTGTGAGGTGGACAGAAGTCTGATGAAGAACCAAGAGCTGTGCTGTGACTCTAATGTCTGGTTGTGACATAAGAGAGTCTGATCTACAAAATTAAACAAGTTGGGAACCCCAGAATTATTCTCTGGAGACTGGAATCAACAACAAAAAAAGGACTGTGTCGTGTACCAGAAGACCTGAACTGGAAGCTGAATGAGTAACTAATGCGGTGAGTAAAATATTTCCTTTTTTTTTTAAATTATTAGTAATATAGTCAAAATGCTTACTCAGTGTGAAGCTAGTATCAGTTCTGATAAGGTTAACAGATGGGTATTAAAATGTATTAAGCGCCATGGCGGTCCTTATGAAATTCCAGAAAAATGTAAGCAGACATGGACGATGATGAAGGGATTTTTAGAGAAAAATGTTTTTGATAGCAAAATTTCAGAAAGTAAAAGAAAAGGTTGTATTATACAGGGCTTATTATCTTGCTGTTTAACAATGGAAAGTTCTTTGAAGGGTAAGGTTGAGGAAATTGCGCAGTTACAGAGTGCAGTTGATAATAGCAACAATGTTTGTGAGAGGTTACAAAACCAATCAGACACAGAGACAGTAAATTTAAAATTGCATGCAGTTACCATTGGGGGAGCTTTGCTTGAGAAATCTAAACGTTGTGATGAATTATCAGAGGAAAATGAGAGATTAAAATTAAGAATTATGGAATTAGAGAAGAGATCTCAAGAATGCAGATATGCATCAAATCTTGGATTCCGCAGTCTGCAGCAAAATACAGACACAAACTTTCTTTCAAATGAAACAGAACCTCATATTAAATCTGATAATTCATTACCAGCCGCACCCACTGTGACTACCACAGTTTACAACAATAATAATAAAGGTGAAGTTCAGCTTGTAATGAAGCCTTTGAAACCAAAAGAATAATGCCACGTACACACGAGCGGACTTTACGGCAGACTTTGCCCGGCGGACTGGATTTTGTCGGACAATTCGATCGTGTGTGTGCTCCAGCGGACTTTGTTTGCTCAAAAGTTGGACGGACTTAGATTTGAAACATGTTTTAAATCTATCCGACGGACTCTTCTTTTTAGCGGACAAACCGGTCGTCTGTGTGGTAGTCCAACAAACTCAAACTGACGCATGCTCTGAAGCAATTACAAGACGGAAGCGCTCGGTCTGGTAAAACTAGCCTTCATCTTGAAGCTAGAAACAGATAAAGGATAAGTACAGTGCTGCTACAGAGATGCTAAAAAGATATATAATACAGTAAGCAGCTAACACACCTCTAAGACAAAGAAGTAAAAATTCAACAGATATATATATAGTGTAGCGCTATGTGTATGGGTAAATCAAGGTGAGATGTTAGAATCGAGCCATCTAGCAATGGCCAGAAAACATACAAAAATTACAAAAATTAATTTGAAAGGTGAATTAAAGGAATTTGGTTGCACAAATACAAAATCATATATAAAGCATAATGGAATACACCTGTGAAAAAGTGAAAACAAAAATACAATATAAATCAACCTTAAATAAAGTCCATATAAATAAGATATGTCTTTGATGGAAATCAAAAAAACCACCACCAACAGTCTCTGAGGGTAAGTTGATGAGGGCAGCAACACGGTGTTACTGGTGGGTGAAACAGAGGAACACCAAATCCAATGTGACGTCTATGTATGTGTCAGAACCACCACCATAACATCTGAGGAGGCTTACCGGACGTAGAGGACTTGGAAAGACATACGTCTTGCAAGTCACAAAAAGCTTGTTTAGCCACCGGGGCTAGCAGGGTGAAAACATCAGGTATCCAAAACTTCAATCAGTGAGGAGGGAACTTCAACCATCCAGAGGTATCAGCAGACCATTCGGATGTATAATTGGAACCATGAGAGAAAGAAGACTCACATGGCGTGATATCGTTTTAAAAGGCATGCATTTATTAAAACATTAAAAGAAAAGCACTCACATGGTATACGATCATAAACAGCTAAATAGTATCGGACGCGGTGATCGTAGGAAGTCCACCCAACATGTTTCGGTTAATCAACCTTCATCTGGGGTGTGGACCCCCCTATTTCACCGCTATTTAAAGTAAAAATGACCCCCACTGGAAGTGTCACAACCCAGGAAGTGACCTAATGATGTCACTTCCGGTGCTCAAATTTGTGTATATAGACTATGTGTGATGTAGTTTTAAACCGAAAATCATAGTTTATATGACAATGATCTCAGCATCAGGGTCACAAGTGAGTGTAGACTTAAAAGTTAAAATTTAAAAAAATAATATAGCTGAGATTATGGCTGGGCGATCCGGAAGTGTTTAATATGGAAATCCAAGCCTCCTTCTCAGCACAGCCAGATTCGATAGGACGGAGCGTCGTCTCGCTCCGCCCCCACTGATCGGCTGGATATTAGGGATGTGCGCAGTAGCGGAAGGGGAAGTCCGCCGCCGCACCAGAGTCCGCCCACTGCCGCCGCGCCCAAAGTCCGCCCACATCTGTGCTCATAATACTGAAACCAAGCCTCTCATTCACAACACATGAACTTCCTGTATAGGGAGCCATATTTGGACGGAGAAAAACCGGAAGTAGATCCCAGCACACTGGCGGAGAAAGGCAGTGTCAGCAAAGGTGGTAAAAAAAGAAACCTATGCCATAAGTCAAAAAATATGTTTGGCGGAAGTCCAAAAAGGGCTGATGCGGTGTCGAGTGAGGACAGAATTTAATAAGGGCTGGTTAATAGGATAGTAACGCTACCAATGAAGGGCATCTCATACAAATTAACCATGCATATGAAAAAAAACAACAGTAAAACCTGTATAAAAATTAATAACATTTGTCATATGAGAACTAAATCCACCAATAATGAGATTATGTTATTAGAGTCACAGTAACAAGTAACTGTAAAAAATCTTCAAAAAATACAAGGTAAAATAAATGGATGGGTGAAAACGCCTAAAAATAAATAATAATAAATAAATTAGATTAGAAAGAAAAGAGTTACGATTCCAGTGGTTATGCCTGATTAATAAATGAATTGACGTCCCACTCCACGTTAATCCCTTGCGGGAAGTGGGAACCCAACTCGTAAATCCAGTAGGTCTCTAACCTAGAGAGCCCCCTAAGTGTTGATCCCCCCCGCCAGGGGGCCACATATTTGTCAATAATAAGGAACTGTGTGCCCTTGGGGTTTCGATCGTGAAACTCCCTATAATGACGGGGCACGGTGTGTTTCGTACTACCTGCCTTTATTAGATTAATATGTTCAGAAACACGCGTGGTAAAGGACCTGATTGTCCGTCCCACATACTGCTTGCCACAGGGGCAAGTCAGAAGGTAGACTACCCCCGTCGTGGCGCATGTACAAAACTGTTTTATTTTGTGAGTACGACCGTTTACCCTAGAAGAAAAAGTATAACTAGTACGTCTCCCACTAATATTAAACTGACAAACTAAGCATTTTTTGCAAGGGTGGAAACCAATCAGATTGTGAAAAAAAGAGGGTTTGGTTGGAGGGTTGACCACATTAGGTGCCAACTTGTTGCGGAGGGATGGAGCTCCTCTGAAAACTAGCTTAGGAATATCGGGCAATCTGGGGCCCAAAATCTTGTCAGTTTTCAAAACATCCCAATGATGTTCAAAGATCCTTCTAATATATTTATGTTGGATAGAGAAGGATGTCATGAAAGACCATTTAAAGTCCTCGTTGACTAGCTTGGGTTTATCTTCTAGAAGGGATTGACGATCCACTAAACCAGCGCCATCAATTTCCCTATCTAGGTCCGAAAGTTTGTACCCCTTTTCTAGAAATCTACTCTTCTCTCTACACTTGCATCCCGCAGGATAGAGGGATAGAAGCAGTTAAGTGTTTTCTTGATAGAGACGTCTCCCTCGCCTCACCCCAGGTGGATTACATCATTGAGCTTATTGAGTTTGCAACTCAACATAATTATTTTTGGTTCGATGGGAGATTCTACCTCCAACATAGGGGTGTCGCGATGGGAGCGAAGTTTGCTCCCAGCCTGGCCAACTTATTTATGGCCAAGTGGGAGGAGGATGTCGTCTATGCCATGCAATGCCCACACCTTCTGCTGTGGGCGCGGTACATAGACGACGTCCTCCTCCTATGGACTGGGAGTCAGGATGATCTGGCCACCTTCTTCACGAATCTTAACGCCAATGATAGGAATATTGCTTTATCCTTTGAAGCAAGTGCAACGTCCGTCCATTTTTTAGACCTGGTCATAGACAGAAGGGATGGCCAGTTTGTGTTCAGTACATACTTTAAGCCCACCGACCGGAATGGTTATATACCTACCGACAGTTGTCATCATGCCCCCTGGATCAGATCAGTCCCTAAGAGTCAGTTCCTGTGATTGCGGAGGAACTGTAGTGACCTTAACACCTTCAGGACTCAGGCAGCGTCTTTGAAGAGTAGATTTCTAGAAAAGGGGTACAAACTTTCGGACCTAGATAGGGAAATTGATGGCGCTGGTTTAGTGGATCGTCAATCCCTTCTAGAAGATAAACCCAAGCTAGTCAACGAGGACTTTAAATGGTCTTTCATGACATCCTTCTCTATCCAACATAAATATATTAGAAGGATCTTTGAACATCATTGGGATGTTTTGAAAACTGACAAGATTTTGGGCCCCAGATTGTCCGATATTCCTAAGCTAGTTTTCAGAGGAGCTCCATCCCTCCGCAACAAGTTGGCACCTAATGTGGTCAACCCTCCAACCAAACCCTCTTTTTTTCACAATCTGATTGGTTTCCACCCTTGCAAAAAATGCTTAGTTTGTCAGTTTAATATTAGTGGGAGACGTACTAGTTATACTTTTTCTTCTAGGGTAAACGGTCGTACTCACAAAATAAAACAGTTTTGTACATGCGCCACGACGGGGGTAGTCTACCTTCTGACTTGCCCCTGTGGCAAGCAGTATGTGGGACGGACAATCAGGTCCTTTACCACGCGTGTTTCTGAACATATTAATCTAATAAAGGCAGGTAGTACGAAACACACCGTGCCCCGTCATTATAGGGAGTTTCACGATCGAAACCCCAAGGGCACACAGTTCCTTATTATTGACAAATATGTGGCCCCCTGGCGGGGGGGATCAACACTTAGGGGGCTCTCTAGGTTAGAGACCTACTGGATTTACGAGTTGGGTTCCCACTTCCCGCAAGGGATTAACGTGGAGTGGGACGTCAATTCATTTATTAATCAGGCATAACCACTGGAATCGTAACTCTTTTCTTTCTAATCTAATTTATTTATTATTATTTATTTTTAGGCGTTTTCACCCATCCATTTATTTTACCTTGTATTTTTTGAAGATTTTTTACAGTTACTTGTTACTGTGACTCTAATAACATAATCTCATTATTGGTGGATTTAGTTCTCATATGACAAATGTTATTAATTTTTATACAGGTTTTACTGTTGTTTTTTTTCATATGCATGGTTAATTTGTATGAGATGCCCTTCATTGGTAGCGTTACTATCCTATTAACCAGCCCTTATTAAATTCTGTCCTCACTCGACACCGCATCAGCCCTTTTTGGACTTCCGCCAAACATATTTTTTGACTTATGGCATAGGTTTCTTTTTTTACCACCTTTGCTGACACTGCCTTTCTCCGCCAGTGTGCTGGGATCTACTTCCGGTTTTTCTCCGTCCAAATATGGCTCCCTATACAGGAAGTTCATGTGTTGTGAATGAGAGGCTTGGTTTCAGTATTATGAGCACAGATGTGGGCGGACTTTGGGCGCGGCGGCGGTGGGCGGACTCTGGTGCGGCGGCGGACTTCCCCTTCCGCTACTGCGCACATCCCTAATATCCAGCCGATCAGTGGGGGCGGAGCGAGACGACGCTCCGTCCTATCGAATCTGGCTGTGCTGAGAAGGAGGCTTGGATTTCCATATTAAACACTTCCGGATCGCCCGGCCATAATCTCAGCTATATTATTTTTTTAAATTTTAACTTTTAAGTCTACACTCACTTGTGACCCTGATGCTGAGATCATTGTCATATAAACTATGATTTTCGGTTTAAAACTACATCACACATAGTCTATATACACAAATTTGAGCACCGGAAGTGACATCATTAGGTCACTTCCTGGGTTGTGACACTTCCAGTGGGGGTCATTTTTACTTTAAATAGCGGTGAAATAGGGGGGTCCACACCCCAGATGAAGGTTGATTAACCGAAACATGTTGGGTGGACTTCCTACGATCACCGCGTCCGATACTATTTAGCTGTTTATGATCGTATACCATGTGAGTGCTTTTCTTTTAATGTTTTAATAAATGCATGCCTTTTAAAACGATATCACGCCATGTGAGTCTTCTTTCTCTCATGGTTCCAATTATACATCCGAATGGTCTGCCGATACCTCTGGATGGTTGAAGTTCCCTCCTCACTGATTGAAGTTTTGGATACCTGATGTTTTCACCCTGCTAGCCCCGGTGGCTAAACAAGCTTTTTGTGACTTGCAAGACGTATGTCTTTCCAAGTCCTCTACGTCCGGTAAGCCTCCTCAGATGTTATGGTGGTGGTTCTGACACATACATAGACGTCACATTGGATTTGGTGTTCCTCTGTTTCACCCACCAGTAACACCGTGTTGCTGCCCTCATCAACTTACCCTCAGACACTGTTGGTGGTGGTTTTTTTGATTTCCATCAAAGACATATCTTATTTATATGGACTTTATTTAAGGTTGATTTATATTGTATTTTTGTTTTCACTTTTTCACAGGTGTATTCCATTATGCTTTATATATGATTTTGTATTTGTGCAACCAAATTCCTTTAATTCACCTTTCAAATTAATTTTTGTAATTTTTGTATGTTTTCTGGCCATTGCTAGATGGCTCGATTCTAACATCTCACCTTGATTTACCCATACACATAGCGCTACACTATATATATATCTGTTTCATCTTGAAGCTAGCACATTCCTCTTCTGTGATCTTTTAATACAGCGCTTTTTGTAGGATTGATAATGCGAGAGGAATGAAGTTGTTTTTATGCTTTATATTCACACAGAGTTCTCACAAACTACTTTCTTCATGATTTAGCCTCATGCCATGACTAATATATTTGGAAAAAGCCAGATCTCCATAAAAAAAAAATGAAATTAGATTTTGGACTCATCTTTATTTTTTGGATTGATTTCAACACTTACCGTATTTATCGGCGTATAACACGCACTTTTTTCCCCTTAAAATCAGGGGAAAATCGCGGGTGCGTGTTATACGCCGATCCCCTGCGATCCTGACCTGTCAGAAATAAAAAATCGCTGACCGCGATTTGAAAATGGCGCCGCCGGCGCCGAAATACGCAGTGCCGGTCCTCGGCTCTTCTCGGCGGCTTTCGGTTTTACTCGAGCGCCGCCCGAACCTAGCCGAGTATACTCGGCTAGTTTCGGATAGCTCCGCTCACCGTCCGAGTGAAGCCGGAAGTAAACGAGAGCCGCCGAGAAGAGCCGAGGACCGGCTCTGTGTATTTCGGCGCCGGCGGCGCCATTTTCAAATCGCGGTCGGCGATTTTGAAGCTCACAGGCTTCAGCAAGGCTGGACTGGGGCAAGGCTGGACTGGGGCAAGGCTGGACTGGACACTGGGGAAGGCTGCACTGACATGGCTGCACTGACATGGCTGCACTAGCATGGCTGCACTGACATGGCTGCACTGACATGGCTGCACTGACATGGCTGCACTGGCAAGGCTGCACTGGCAAGGCTGCACTGACATGGCTGCACTGGCAAGGCTGCACTGACATGGCTGCACTGGCAAGGCTGCACTGACATGGCTGCACTGACATGGCTGCACTGACAAGGCTGCACTGACAAGGCTGCACTGGGGCAAGGCTGCACTGAGAAGGCTGCAATGATGGGCATTTAAATGTAAGTTTTTTTCCCTTCAACTTCCCTCCTAAAAGTTTTTTTTCCTTAAAATTCCCTCCTAAATTGAGGTGCGTGTTATACGCCGGTGCGTGTTATATGCCGATAAATACGGTATCTATTTTACAATGTGTGCTAAATTATAACCACATTTTTTGGGTGTTTTTTGTGTGGATTTTCAAGTTACCACAATAACCTTAATATTTTGTGTTGTTTTAATGAACCTTAATGAGGATGGTGTCCCTTGTTCATTAGACATAGGGGGGTGTATTTAACAAAGGCAAAATCATTTTTCACTACAAGTGCTAATTCTACTTGGAATTGCACAGAAAAAGCATTTTGAAGTGCCTTCGCTGTGGATCCGAGGGGCACATGCAAGGAAGCCCAAAAAATAAAAAAAAATTTTATTGCACGTGATTTTCTGATAAAATCAGCATAGCTTCCCCTAATTTCAGCTCTTCCCCTCAGATTTACAGCGACTGCACTTCCAACAAGTGCACTTGCTGTGCAATTTCTCAAGTGAACTTTTCACTAGTACTTTTCACTTGATATTCTAAATGATTTAGCCTTTTGTCAAAAACACACATAGGGGTTGATTTACTAAAGGGAAAAAGACTGTGCACTTTGTAAAGTGCAGTTGCCCTCTGCAAGAGCAGTTGTTCCAGAGCTTAGTAAATTAGCAGAAGCTCTGCTGACTTCCATCATCCAATCATGTGCAAGCAAAAATGCTGTTTTTAGAATTTTCCTTGCACAGGATTGGGTACTCTTTGCAAAGTCAAGCTTTTAACTCATTTGTGATGCTCTGGAGCAATTGCACTTACAGAGGGCAACTGCCCTCTGCAAAGTGCACAGTCTATTTGCTTTTCTTAAATCAACACCATAGTCTTTTTGACCTGTACCTGCCTACTCCCAAACAAAATGGCGTTTTTTAATCAAAACACATAGGTAATAATGTAAGGTACCCAAAAAATAAATTTATTTTTTTTAACAAAAAATTAGGAAGGCAACACTGGAGACACTTTTAGAATCTGGGAAGCCTTTCGTCCCCCAGGACACACATCAAGTTTGAGGACAAGAAAATTGGTATCTTGCGACTATAGGGAGCACAGGGAGCACAGTCAGACCAGACAGAAGCCAGGCAATCACTTTCGACTCTTCTGTGGAGCCTTCCCTGCACGCTTCTCTGCAGCCTTCCCTCCACACTTCTCTGCAGCCTTCCTCGGAGGTTGTGCCTCTGGTGGTGTACTTGGGGCAGGAGGAGGAGGAGGAGGAGGAGTGGCTTCATCTGCCAGATATGTGGTAGCAGTAAGCTCCCCTCTCAAGCCCTTCTGGTAAGCCTCAAAAATCAGACCCTCACAGAGGAGGCGTTGGCCCTTTTCCAAGTCCAGCAATCTGCTGGCTATATAGGTGCCATACGCCTCCTCTGCATTGGGTGGTTTGCTTAGGATCAGGCTTGTTTCCCGTATGAGGGCTAGGGATTCCTGCTCAGTTGGTGTCATTCTCCTGGGCCTTTTGTGGAGAATGCGGAGGGGAGGCACCTGACACTCCGTGCGGCTTTGACTTGGCCCAGCCACAGCCTCTTCCTCTCTCCCACTGGGCAAGGCCTCCTCTTCTCTTCCACTGGGCAAGGCCTCCTCCTGGCTGAGGTCATCCTGTGTCAAAAAAAGGGACATAGTTGTAATTTTGTGTTATGCAATCACACACAATTTTCAGCTCATGACTTTCAAATATAATTTACACAAAATAGTAAAGGCTATCTATTTGACACCACCATTATTTCAGCTGATCAACAATATCTGAAGTACATAGGCGTGCGCACAGGGTGTGCCAGGTGTGCCTGGACACACCCTAATTGCCTTGTGTGCTGCATATTCCCCCCTGTTTTGACCACTGATATTTCATCCCTCCCAAAAAATGTTACACATGGCCAAAAATTTGGGGAAAAGAAAATTAACTAAATTACACTGTGCACTGCCCTACTGACACCATCAGTACATATACACATGCATATGTATTTGAGCTTTGGGGTGCACACCCTAATGCAAGAGGCTGCGCACACCTATGCAGAAGTATATTTTTGGCCACTACTGTCTAGTGATATGTCTACATATTAATCTTTGTGCAGAAGTCATTTTTTAGGAAGCACTTTAAAAATTTACAAGTTAACATCATTAATAACATTTACACAATCACAAATGACAAAAAAAGGATACCTGGCTGAAGCTGGGCGCATCAACTTCATCAATGCTGAAAAGGCCCAGTTCATCCTGGGACTCCTCAGCTGGGGTGGAGGTGGATGAAAGGCTGGAGGGAAGAGTGGAGGGAAGGCTGGAGGAAAGGGTGGGGGGAAGGGTGTAAAGTGATTGCCTGGCTTCGGTCTGGTCACCCAGGAATCACATTTTGTTGTAGTACCACAGCTTGGGTACATATACTTGGTCAGCTGCTGCACCGGATCTGAGCGACTCCTGGATTTTATTGTGTTCCCGCTTGTACATGTTTCGCAAGATACCAATTTTCTTGTCCACAAACTTGAGGTCTGCCTGGGGGACTCGAGTCTTCACAAACTCTAAAAGTGTGCCCAGTGTTGCCTTCCTTACATCCCTATTTTAATATAGTGGGTGTTTGACCCCCCACAGGTTTTTCTTTTCCTGATAGAGCTCAATAAATTGGCACAAAATTCTTCCTCTTTAAAGGGATTCATTTTTTCTGAAAGACAAGACACAAGATCCAAACTAATGTCAGTCACAAATCACAGGATTATTTTTGTTTGTAATCTAGGGGACACATACATACACACACACACACACACACACACACACACACACACACACACACCAAACACACACACCCCCACTTTAATCTTACCTTCGTTTCTGACGGTCGCTACTTCCGCGCGGACATACGTAGGCCATCCTAATAGCTTTATATACACTGCGCATGTGTCATGCTCCACCTGCGTCGCCCACCCCTGATGTTCTTTAGTATGATTTGGCCCCGCCCCTTCACTCTTCGTTGCGCAGTGGGAGTAGATAGCTAAAGATGGCGGAGAGAATCAGTGGAAGTAGCATGGAGAAAAGCCCGGAGCTCCAAGCATCCACATCCCGGAGGAGATATAAGGCCACCAACATGGCTTTTGAAAAGATGGTGGAGATGGTGTCCATATTGAGAAGGGAGGACTACGATGGGAAAAAAGGACCGTACACACGACCGAATATGCGGAAGGACAAAATAATGTCCTCAGTTGTCACCACTCTAGAAGCAAAATTTGGCACAAAACGGTCGAAAGAACAATTGAGGAAGCGGTGGTCTGACATTAAAAGTCGGGAGCCAGAACAATATTGGCGAATAAAGAAGCTGCTTAAAAAAAGTAAGTACTTGTTGTGTTTTCCTATTGAGATACTTAACTTGCATGCTGATCCTTATTTTTGGACTTTATACAGCATCGTTCGTAAAGACCGTTCTTTGTAAAATACATATGATACTTTAGAAAATGACGTTAAGTTTTCACAAAATACGATGGGACAGGGTTGGACATACATTTATGTCTTGATAATTTTTCAAATTACCACAATTTGTTGATGTGGTGTAGATGTGTTGGAAAATATAATGCTTCTTCAAAAATGATTCAGTGTAATGTAGGGACAGGACACAGAAGCTGTTTCCACATCTGGACTCACGAGCACTATAGTGTACTATGTGACCATAAATAAATTTTAGAGGGGTAATACACATTAGACATGTGCATTCGTTTTCGTCCGAATGCATTTTCGTCGGAATTTCAGGTATTTTCGTTATCGTTTTAACAAACGATAACGAAAGTGCAGAGTCCGAAAAACGAAAGGTCCGACATAAACAAATGCTTTATTTTCGTTTTCGTTGCTACAACAGTTCGATATAGATAGGAGATTCGACATGATGATGACAATAACAATCTGTGTCCATCAAACCTGTGGTCGAATGTGCCTAACCTTAGCTCTATTAGTCCAAGATTATTCTACATACAGAGAAAAGATTTGATGTAGAGAGAAAAGATTCGACGTAGGGGAGTAAAGATTCGACGTAGGGGAGTAAAGATTCGACGTAGGGGAGAAAAGATTCGACGTAGGGGAGAAAAGATTCGACGTAGGGGAGGAAAGATTTGACGTAGGAGAGGAAAGATTCGACGTAGGGGAGGAAAGATTCGACGTAGGGGAGAAAAGATAAATAAAAATAATGATGATGATGAATGTTATTGGCTGATTGTAACCAAAGAGGTGGAGCAGGAAAATAGCTAGAACTAAGTACACACGTACTTTGGCTTATGGTGTCTGTTGAAAGTTCTAAGAAGATTCGACGGAGCAGGTAAACTATACGGCATTGTACAGTTTAGCTGCTCCGTCAAATCTTCTTTGAACATTCGACAGACACTATAAGCCTTCAATGACAGATTCGACCTTAATTTGGATTTTCGGACGAATGCAATTTTTAACGAAAAACGAAATAAATAAAAACGAATATCGGGAGTAACTAAATAAATTTATTTTTGAGACGAAAACGAAATTCCGAAACGAAATATTTCAGTGTGCACATGTCTAATACACATAGGAGATAATTGAGGTGTCTGCATCTGTGAAACTTGCCTGAAAATGTGCATTGTTTATAATTGTTGTTCAGAGGGAATGTTCATCCTGTCTTCTAAATTTTTTATGATCAAAAAAAGCAATTGGCCACAACTCCTAACCAACGTTTAAGTTTATTTAATGAAATCTAAAATATCACTGTGTTTTCTGTGTTTTCTGTGTTGTCTGAGTTAAGACTCAGACAACAGTCCAAGGATACCAGGACCCCCCCAAGTCACCAGCCTGAGGCAGAAGAAACCCCAAGCCCCAGCCCAAGACCACGCCCACCCGACGACCTGGAGGAAGGAGAGGTGGAGGAAGTGTCTGAGGTTTCAAGCCCACCAAGTGAGTGACTGACACCCCAGCTTAAATTAATGTATTTTGGCGTGCATATTGTAAACCTTGTTTTTATTCACTCATTTTAGGTGAGTTTCTGGTTGTGGAAGGCCAAGCGGCAGAGCCATTCACCACAGACAGTGCCCAAACACTGATTGGCCAGATAATGCTGTGGAATGGCCAACTAGATAAAATGCGTGACCAAATTCACAGCATGCAACTTCGCCTGGACTCCATGCAACAGGAAATGAAGAACATGATTGATGTTTTGGGCAGAATATAATAACGTTTGGCCTAAAAACATCAATCATGTTCTTCATTTCCTTGTGAAGTTTGTTTTTTCTAAAAAATGTTTTTTGAATTTATTTGGGATACCCAAATTTACATTATGATGCACACGGTGTGTCATTATGTGCTATCTTCCATGATGGGTTATCAATGTACTTGTTTTGTGTTTGCAACCCCTTCATCCTCAAAATTATTTTGTGGTGATAGGAACCAAAAAAGGGATTGCACACACAAAACACGTACATTGCTCACCCATGATGGGAGATAGCACATGTTGACTTGACCCTTTTGTAAATCTCAATTTTGAGCATATTCCAAAGGAACGATTTCCAAGGGTGACATCACATGCACCGATCTTTAAATGTTGAACTTTGTAAGTTCTTTAATGTTTTGTTATGTTTATAAAAACACTTGTGAATGTAAATATTTTTAGGAAGGTCTATTTTTGCTAAAATATGCCTTTAATAATGTTTTAAAAACATATATTTTTACACCACGAAAAATCAGTTAAAAAAATAAAAACCAAAAAATATTCAAAAATGCACCTTTCAATGTGCACAAAGTAAAATTTTGTTAATAATACAATGTGTGTGGCTGATTATTTCAGACAAATATTTTTGTAATTTTTTGGGGGCCTGATTAAATAAAGGTAAATGCACTTGCCACTACTACAAGTGCACTAGGAGACAGACATAACTAAATGCAAACAAGAATAAAAACAACATATTTTTGAAAATTTTTTTTTTTTTTTTGGGTAAAATTACAGCTGTTGCTGAATAGCAATGGCCCCTCGACCATTAAAATAATTTAAATAACGGTCACGCACTTGACGTGCGGTTCGGGGGCCAAGCCAATATGGCCAATTTCGAGGCCTGTCATTGTGGTATCCTGTTCCAGTCCGGCCTCAGGCCCAACAGAAGATATATATGTTGCTGAAGTCTCCTTAAAAAGTTATGCAAGATGCAGCAAGCAAGGATGATGTAATTTAGTTTATAGTCCGCCAGATTAATTGCAGAAAGGAATAAACGGAACCGGCTGGCCAGAATCCCAAAGGCATTCTCCACAACTCTTCTTGCTCTGGCCAGCCAGTAATTAAATACCCTCCTCTCAGGGGTGAGTGTCCTTTGGGGGAACGGCCTCATCAAGTGCTCACCGAGAGCAAACGCTTCATCAGCAATAAAAACAGAGGGGAGTCCATCAACATTCTCGTCATCAGGTGGCAATCCCAGGCCACCGGTCTGGAGACAATGGCACAGCTCAGTCTGTGCAAAGACTCCTCCATCAGACATCTGTCCGTTCTTCCCCACATCCACAAACAGAAAGTCCAAATGTGCAGAGACCACCGCCATCAAAACTACACTATGGAACCCCTTGTAGTTATAGAAATAAGACCCCGAATGCGGTGGTGGCACAATTCGGACATGCTTCAGGTCAATCACCCCGACACAGTTGGGAAAGTCCCAGTGGTCAGCGAACTTGGAGGCCACAGTCTGCCATTCCTGTGTACTTGAAGGAAACTGTGGAGTGCAAAAAATATTAAGATAAGGACTTTGAAACCTAACTTGTATATCAGATTACACCAAAACATTAGTGAACAACAGCAGTCAAACATTATTAATATGTGTGTTTGTAATTGAAATGGTAAAAAACATAACGCCCACTTATAAGATTAATCACCCCCTCTGATGGCCCATTGATCCATTTGAATGTGGGGGGAGGTGTTTTAATTAGGGCCCAAAACACACCTGACTGATTCAAACATTTGTGGGGTGGGGGAGGGGTTCTAATTAGGTTAACAAACACACCTGACTGATTCAAACATTTGTGGGGTGGGGGAGGGGTTCTAATTAGGTTAATAAACACACCTGACTGATTCAAACATTTGTGGGGTGGGGGAGGGGTTCTAATTAGGTCCCAAAACACACCTGACTGATTCAAACATTTGTGGGGTGGGGGAGGGGTTCTAATTAGGGCCCAAAACACACCTGACTGATTCAAACATTTGTGGGGTGGGGAGAGGTTCTAATTGGGGCCCAAAACACACCTGACTGATTCAAACATTTGTGGGGTGGGGTGGGGTTCTAATTAGGGCCCAAAACACACCTGACTGATTCAAACATTTGTGGGGTGGGGGAGGGGTTCTAATTAGGGCCCAAAACACACCTGACTGATTCAAACATTTGTGGGGTGGGGGAGGGGTTCTAATTAGGGCCCAAAACACACCTGACTGATTCAAACATTTGTGGGGTGGGGGAGGGGTTCTAATTAGGTTAACAAACACACCTGACTGATTCAAACATTTGTGGGGTGGGTGATGATACTGAGCTCGATGAAGGCAGTAACATGAGCACGGACAGAGGGGGTGCCGAAGAAGGACAGCAATCTGGCAGTCATGCTCCCCCTGCTGCAGCATACTGCCAGGTTTGCTCCAGTGATGAGGAGGGAGGGGATGATGAGGTCACTGACTCAACGTGGGTGCCTGATAGGAGAGAGGAGGAGGAGGAGGAGGAGGAGGAGGAGGCGGCACATCACCAACAAGGCAGGATGCCCTCCAGGGGCCAGCCTAAGGGCAGCACATTGACTGCATCACACCCCAAAGCTCCACATGTGCAGGGCGCTGCAGTCTCTGCGCGTTATTCAAAAAGTTCTTTGGTGTGGGCCTTTTTTGAGACGAGTGCATCAGATCGCACCGCTGCTATTTGCAACATATGTCTCAAGCGTATCTCACGTGGCCAAAACATCTCCCGCTTGGGTACCACATGCTTGACCAGACATATGTTGACCTGCCATGCAGTTCGTTGGCAAGCGTATCTAAAAGACCCACACCAAAGAACAAAGAGGATCTTTCCTTGCTCCTCATCAGCTGGGATTTCCAACCCCACTAGACCTCCAGTCCTCTCTGAGACCTGCAGTGAGAGGAATGAAGGTGTAGAATTAGGTGTGTCACAGCCAAGTACTTGTGGGCAATCTGCTTTTGGTACACCGACGTCAGATTGTACCAGGCAAATTTCCCTGCCCCAGCTGCTGCACCGCCGAAAGAAGTTTGCTCCCAGCCATCCACATGCCCAGCGGTTGAATGCTAGCTTGGCAAAATTGCTAGCACTTCAACTGCTGCCTTTTCAGTTGGTAGACTCTGCCCCCTTCCGTGAGTTTGTGGAATGTGCGGTTCCTCAGTGGCAGGTACCCAAACGCCACTTTTTCTCACGGAAGGCGATTCCGGCTCTCTACCGGCATGTGGAAGGCAATGTTCATGCCTCGCTGGACAGGGCGGTCAGCGGTAAGGTGCATATTACCGCTGACTCATGGTCCAGCAGGCATGGACAGGGACGTTACCTAAGTTTCACGGCACATTGGGTGACTCTGCTGGCAGCTGGGAAGGATGCAGGACAAGGTGCAGTAGTGTTGGAGGTTGTTCCGCCACCACACCTCCAAAATGCTGATTGTGACACAGCTCTCTCCTCCACCCCCTCCTCTTCTTCTTCCTCCATGGCCTCTTCCTCGGAACCAGCGGTGCTCCGTAGTCGTTCAAGGGGCTACGCAAGTACGCAGGCCAAAAGATGCCATGCGGTGCTTGAGCTGGTGTGCTTGGGGGACAGGAGCCACACTGGGGCAGAGGTTCTGTCAGATCTGCAGGGGCAGGTTCAGAGGTGGTTGACGCCACGCCAACTTAAGGCAGGAATGGTGGTTTGCGACAATGGCACCAACCTCCTCTCTGCCCTCCGACAGGGACAAATGACCCATGTGCCCTGTTTGGCTCACGTCCTTAACTTGGTGGTGCAGCGGTTCTTGGGCAGGTACCCGGGCTTACAGGATGTCCTGAGGCAGGCCAGGAAAGTCTGTGTGCATTTCTGCCGGTCATATAATGCCAGTGCTCGGCTGACGGACCTCCAAAAGGAGTTTAACCTGCCCAAGAACCGCCTAATCTGTGACATGCCCACCAGGTGGAACTCAACGTTGGCCATGCTGCAGCGGCTGCACTCGCAGCAGAGGGCCATCAATGAGTACCTGTGCGACTATGGCACCAGGACAGGGTCAGGGGAGCTTGTTTTTTTTTCCCCACGCCAGTGGGCCATGATCAGGGATGCATGCACTGTCCTGTCACCATTCGAGGAGGCCACGAGGATGGTGAGCAGTGACAGTGCATGCATCAGTGACACTGTCCCCCTTGTCCACCTGTTGGAGCACACGCTGCGTGGAATAATGGACAGGGCACTTGAGGCAGAACAGAGGCAGGAAGAGGAGGACTTCCTTAGCTCTCAAGGCCCCCTTTATCCAGACAGTGTTCCTGCGTGCCCGCCGATCACACAGGAAGAGGACGAGGAGGAGGAGGAGGAGGAAGATTGTGTCAGTATGGAGGTGGAGCCTGGCACTCAGCATCAGCAGCAGTCTTTAAGGGATCAGTCCTAAGAAACACATGGACTTGTACGTGGCTGGGAGGAGGTGGCTGCGGACGTTGTCGTCCTTAGTGACCCAGAGGACTCCGGACCGAATGCCTCAGCAAACCTACGCTGCATGGCCTCCCTGATCCTGCAAAGCCTGCGTAAGGATCCTCGTATTCGTGGTATCAAGGAGAAGGACCAATACTGGCTGGCAACCTTCCTTGATCCACGTTACAAGGGTAAGGTTGCGGACCTTATCTTGCCATCGCAGAGGGAGCAGAGGATGAAACATCTTCGGGAGGCCTTGCAGAAAGGTCTGTGCAATGCGTTCCCAGAGACTGGGAGGTTACAAACTCCTGTTTCTGGACAACGTGTTGCTGAGGCTTCGGTCAGTCAAAGAAGGAGCGGTGGAGAAAGTGGCCGTCTGACCGATGCGTTCAGACAATTTTTTGGTCCGCAGCCCCAAGGTATGATCGGTTCCAGCAACCATCGCCAGCGTCTGTTTCACATGGTGCAGGAATACCTAGGGGCAAGATCAGACTTGGACACCTTTCCCACCGAAAATCCTCTGGGTTACTGGGTCTTGAGGATGGATCACTGGCCAGAGCTTGCACAGTATGCAATTGAGCTACTGGCCTGTCCTGCATCCAGCGTTCTTTCGGAATGCACATTCAGTGCTGCTGGAGACGTGGTAACCGATCACAGGGTGCGTCTGTCCACCGACTCGGTCGATCGGCTGACCTTCATAAAAATGAATCAGTCTTGGATCACCACCAGCTACCAAGCACCTGATGCTGATGTAACCGAATAATTTTTTTTGAAATCTCAGATCCCTTCAAAGACTGCCTATGCTGATGCTGAGTGACTATCCCTGAGTAATTATCCTCTTCCTCCTCAATCATCACGCTGATAGCTTGTAAGAACATTTTTGGTTCTGGGCGCCACCACCAGTGCCTAAGGCACAATTTTTCAGCCCCTGTTTAACAGGGGCGTGTAATTACAATTTTTGATGTAATACTTTGCAGCAGGGCTCGTTCCTGCATTCCAACTAGAGTGTCTGTGAGGGGTTGCAGTGTTGTGGCACCAGCACCAGTGCCTAAGGCCCAATTTTTCTGCCCCTGTCTAACAGGGGCGTGTAATTACAATTTTTGATGCAATACTTTGCAGCAGGGCTCGTTCCTGCGTTCCAACTAGAGTGTCTGTGAGGGCTTGCAGTGTTGTGGCACCAGCACCAGTGCCTAAGGCCTAATTTTTCAGCTCCTGTTCAACAGGGGCATGTAATTACAATTCTTGATCTAATATTTCACAGCAGGGCCCTGTGAGGGCTTACAGTGTTGTGGCCACAGCAACACCTAAG
The DNA here is from genome assembly GCA_037952925.1 of Lithobates clamitans. NCBI lineage: Eukaryota > Metazoa > Chordata > Amphibia > Anura > Ranidae > Lithobates > Lithobates clamitans. The sequence goes on from JBBGZY010001291.1 coordinate 1,407,285, forward strand.
GCCCAAATTTCTGCTGAGTATATAGGGCAGGACCCTACTTTCAAACATCTAACTTACAAACGACTCCTACTTGCAAACGGAAGGAGACAACAGGAAGTGAGATGAAATCTACCCCTAGGAAGGGAAATTCTCTCCTGTAAGAGTTAATATGGGAAAACAATTTCTCCTTTCCACTGATGCTTTCCAATCCTTGTTCCACAAAAAACCCACATTTTCAAAAAACATTTTTCATTGGGACAAAAAGTGAGGTGAAATCTTCTGAAGAGGAGGAAAGACAGCAAAACAAATGTCACAGGGGTAATAACCCTTCCCTATGTTTTACAAAAAGCTTAAAAAAGATTTTTTGGCTGGAGCTAAACGCGTTAAAAATGTACCCGTTCAAAATTACAAAGAGATTCTACTTAACAACAAACCTACAGTCCCTGTCTTGTTTGCACCACCTGTATACTGCTGTTCAGAGTATATAGGGCCTTTCCTTATTTTAATTTGGGTGCGGGGTTCCCCTTAATATCCATACAAGACCCAAAGGGCCTGGTAATGGACTGGGGGGTACCCATGCCGTTTGTCTCACTGATTTTCATCCATATTGCCATGACCCGACATGACATTAAACCCGCAAGCAGTTTTAAATGAGATTTTTTCCTTTAAAAATGACATTTGGTGCAGGGACTGTTCTAAACACGGGAAACACGCGTCACTTTACAGGCATACTATAGACACCCCCCAGGTACGATATTTAAAGGAATATTTCACTTTTTTTTTTTTACTTTAAGCATCATTAAAATCACTTCTCCCGAAAAAACGGCCGTTTTTAAAAGTTTTTTTTGCATTGATACATGTCCCCTGGGGTAGGACCCGGGTCCCCAAACCCTTTTTAGGACAATACCATGCAAATTAGCCTTTAAAATTAGCACTTTTGATTTCGAACGTTCGAGTCCCATAGACGTCAATGGGGTTCTAACGTTCGTGCGAACTTTCGGTCCGTTCGCAGGTTCTGGTGCGAACCGAACCGGGGGGTGTTCGGCTCATCCCTACTGGAGATGAGAGAATCCTGGACTTATGTGGATTGGAGCTCCCAGAGCATACCAAGTTTACTTTCAGTGAGATGGTGAAAGATGTGATGAAGTCAGACTGAAGAATGGACTGTGACATCAGCTCGTCTTTGTGCAATATTCAAGATCTTGATGTGATATAATAAGGTCTAACAGCTATATGGGCCACTGATGATGGGCCAATCAACAAATTCAGGTACTTGACAGGTACACAACAGGTTAAAATGCTTGTCAGATGGACTCATGAATGTCAAGTGCAAGGAAATAGTTTGCAGCAGTTTTTACTGCCGTATCCAAACCTTTTGACCTTGAAAGTGAGTGCTGGTACATTGATCGTTCTTCTTACCATAAAGATATAAGTAGAAAAAAATGAAAAACTTGAGCCTGGAGATGAGAGAATCCTGGACTTATGTGGATTGGAGCTCCCAGAGCATACCAAGTTTACTTTCAGTGAGATGATGAGAGATGTGATGAAGTCAGATTTAAGAATGGACTGTGACATCAGCTCGTCTTTGTGCAATATTCAAGATCTTGATGTGATATAATAAGGTCTGACAGCTATATGGGCCACTGATGTTTACCAAATCCTTTTCTAGTCATGGTCTAAAAGTTATATTATCTAATAGCTGTTTCATGGGGATATTTTAGAGGCTGGCGAAGAGAGATGTAACCAGTTTCAACTTCATATTTTATATGAGCCATTGTAAAGCATCCAGTACCTAAAATCAAAATGATATTTGTTGTTGTTTGATTTATGGGTCAGTTCTAGTAGTTAGAACCGACCCAAGTGGGGGTATATGTTGTATATGTTGTAATATGTTCACCGATTTATGTGGGACATTATATTATGTATGTACACATACAGTCAATATTGACCAGGTAAGAATTCAATTGACAATGGTTGATTTGTCCAAGTCAACTGAATTTTAACATATCAAGGGGACAGCTGAAGACTCTTTGATGTGTTTATCTTATACAAGTCTACCTAGGTGTGTGAGGTGAGGTATGGTCTGGAAACCTAATTGAACTTTTCAAAGGGTACATTGTTTAAAGGACCATAGAAGAAGTATTTATTGATGGTAATTAGTGTCAAATATATTTTTATTAACAATATCAAAGAATATTTATACACAAACATTGGTAGTCAGTTATTAATGACAAAGACATCATTGAATATTTCTTAGTCCAGCGTACAATGTTTGGTTAAATCTTGCGTGAAAGGGGACTATCATTAACCGGTAATATAATATAGTAATAAACTGTCTATAAAGACTTATAAATTAGTCTAGGAGAGACTGCAATCACTGACTATAAGGTCATATCGGAGTTCAGAAAAGCAAGGAGAAAGAAAAGAAAAGCGGAAGGAAAAAGAGAAAGAGGGATAGGATACAGAGGAAGGGAAGGGGCGTGGAGCAGACCTCGGCATGGCAGCATATGCAGGAAGTATTAAGAATGAACAATTGTGTCTAATCTCAAGTAGTCAATAAAGTTTTCAAGGCGTCTGATGTTGAGTATTCAATCCAGATAAGCCATAGAGTTTTGAATTTATCAAAAGTATCGTTATCCAAGGCCAACCTTTCCTCCATGCGCATAATGTCATTCATCGTCGTCACCCACAAAGTAAGTGGGGGTCTAGTGGGGGTTTTCCAAAATAAGGGTATGATTTGCCTGGCAGCCGATAAAAAGAAGCGTAAAAGGGAACGTTTCTGTGAAGTGATGGAACCAGGGAGCATGGACAGTAATGCTATTTCTGGGGAGGGTGGCAGGGGTTGATCATAGAGACTACTATAAATGGAGAAAACCTGGGACCAAAGTGGTTGAATAGATGAGCAGTCCCACCATATATGTAGGTAGCTTCCATCTTCTGAGCCACACCTCCAACAGGAGGATGGGACCGAGGTGAAAATTTTGTTGAGGGATTGGGGGTCCTTGTACCATCAGGAAAGAAGCTTAAAATTTTTTTCCTGTGTATAACAGGAAATTGAGGATTTATGCGTAAAGTAATATGATTTTTACCAATCCTCTGAATGAAGTTCCCTTCTCAGTTCCGTGGCCCACTTCTTGGTGTATGAGGGGGGTCGGTTATGTAGTAGTGTAATTTGTATCGTGTATAGGGTGGAAAGTAAATGTCTGGGGGTTTCCGCGAGGGAACATAGTTGTTCAAATTCCGTTAAGGGTCTGTGGATTTTAGATGAGGAGAACAGGTCGGAGCAATAGGAGGATATACGGAGGGCTGTGAGCCAATTACCTTGTGTATTTGGGAGGATGGGTGCACCAGAGGTAGGGTTTACAAATGATCTCGCTACAGGCCACATAGAGCGTAAATATGGGCTGATTGTGGTAGAGCCTTCATCCTGAGGGAGTGCGGGGTGGTCAAATAGGGAAGTGAGTGGAGAGGGGTCTGAGGATAGGAGGGTCTGTATGCCTTTCTTGTACCAATAATGTAAAGCTGCAATCGTCAGTGGGGAAGTAGAGGAGAGTAAATGTAAATGTCGTCCGTATCCCCAAAGCAAGGCCCTGAGATCTAAAGTGGCTAGATCCTGTTCCACCATGGTGGATGCTTTGGGGAAAGGGCGAGGGAACCATTCTAGGACCCGGGATAACAATGCAGCTCTATGGTACTGCTCATAGTCAGGTAAGCCCACTCTGCCTTGTATTTTGGGATATGTGAGTAAGTTGTGGCAAATGCGGGACATGCCATTGTGCCATATGAATCTTATGGACATAGAGCGAAGAGACGTGAAAAATTGTTTAGGGACCAGAATAGAAACGGTTTGAAATAAATATAGTAATTTTGGTAGGGTGTCCATTTTCAATGTATTAATGCGCCCAAACCAAGGTAATGTGGAGGGGTTCCATGAATCTAATTCCTTTCTAATCCTGGTTAGAAGGGGTATATAATTTAGTGTATAGAGATCAGAAAGATTGGCAGGAATCGTGATCCCTAGATAAGAGATGCCTCTGGAACCCCATTGGAAGGGAAAATTAGTCTGTAGTTTGGCAAGGGTGGTACTGGGTAATGATATGTTTAAGGCCTCAGTCTTAGACATGTTCAGTTTGAAGTTGCTAAACTGTCCAAATCTACGAAATTCGTACATCAAGGAGGGCAGAGTAGTATGAGGTTGTTGTATGTAGACTAGTAAATCATCTGCATTCCTACTACAGATGTGTTTTGTCTAATGGCTTGGGCTAGGTGTTCGATCACTAAAACAAAAAGAAGGGGAGACAGGGGGCAGCCCTGTCGTGTGCCATTTGAGATCTGGAATGAAGCAGAGGAGGAACCATTGACCAGAACTGACGCTGAGGGACGTGAGTATAGGGCCATGACCCTAGAGATGAAAGTGGAGCCCAGTCCTATCTGTTGCAAAGAGAGGCGTAAAAAGTCCCAATTGACCCGGTCAAAGGCCTTCTCAGCATCAAACGAGAGCAGGCAAGCTTTTAGGTTGTGTTTTCGGATATAGGAAATGAGGTGAATAGTTTTTGTGGTATTGTCCCTAGCTTCTCGGCCAGGGACAAATCCCACCTGGTCTCTATGTATTAGAGATGGTAGAATAGGGGATAGGCGGTTAGCCAGGACCTTGGCGTAAAGTTTAATATCCAGGTTAAGGAGTGAAATGGGGCGATAACTGCTGCATTGAAACCTTTACCAGGTTTGGGTATTACTGAAATATTAGCTGCTAGGAGGTCTCTAGAGGGGAGATGGGTATCGTCTATAGAGTTAAACGCGCTAGTTAGTAATGGGGTCAGATGTTGAGCAAAGTATTTATAGAATCTCGGGGAGAACCCATCGGGGCCAGGGCATTTACCATTTTTCAGGTTTTTAATAGCGGCAGTGAATTCCTCTGTTGTAAGGGGGTCGTCCATGGTAGCTGTCTGTTCAGGGTTTAGAAGTGGTAGAGCTGTGTCAGAGATGTAGTCTTGCATGGAGGATAGGTGTGTGTCGTTAGTAGGGGTCGTCCCGTTTGGAGTGTGGAGATTGTATAAGTTTGAGTAGTATTGTTTAAATGCATCAGAAATGCCACTGGGATTATTAATTTTTCGTTGGTCAGATGTGCAGATTTGTGGAATAGGTCGGCGTGGGGGGCGAGGGTGGAGAACTCTCGCGAGGTGTTGTCCACATTTGTTGGCTAGAGTGTAATGTCGGTTGCGTCCTTGATCTCTGGCTATAAGGGAATTAGCATCGAGTAAACGGAGCAGGTCTCTGCGTGCATTAGATAGTTAGGCATATGTTGCAGGGTCTAAGTCTCGCTTATGTGTAACTTCAAGCGTTTTAATCAGAGATAGGAGACGTGAGATATCGGCCATTCTGGCTTTTTTTAGCCGAGAGGCATGCTGGATTAGTGTCCCTCTGATTACATACTTCAGAGCTTCCCATTTAATAATGGGATTAGTATCATCTTGGAGGTGATCTGTAATGAAGTCACTAATCGTTTTTTCAACTGCTGCAACACATACCGAGTTAGTCAGTAGATTGTCATTAAGTCGCCATGAGGACCGGGTGCGGGATTTTGGTGGATGTGCTAGGTTGAGGTGTACGGGTGCGTGGTCCGACCAAAGGATATTTCCTATGGAGGCCTTGAGTGGTATGTCTAGTAGGGATGAGCCGAACACCCCCCGGTTCGGTTCGCACCAGAACCCGCGAACGGACCGAAAGTTCGCACGAACGTTTGAACCCCATTGACGTCTATGGGACTCGAACGTTCGAAATCAAAAGTGCTCATTTTAAAGGCTAATTTGCATGGTATTGTCCTAAAAAGGGTTTGGGGACCCGGGTCCTACCCCAGGGGACATGTATCAATGCAAAAAAAACTTTTAAAAACGGCCGTTTTTTCGGGAGCAGTGATTTTAATGATGCTTAAAGTAAAAAAAAAAAAGTGAAATATTCCTTTAAATATCGTACCTGGGGGGTGTCTATAGTATAACTGTAAAGTGACACGTGTTTCCCATGTTTAGAACAGTCCCTGCACCAAATGTCATTTTTAAAGGAAAAAATCTCATTTAAAACTGCTTGCGGGTTTAATGTCATGTCGGGTCATGGCAATATGGATGAAAATCAGTGAGACAAACGGCATGGGTACCCCCCAGTCCATTACCAGGCCCTTTGGGTCTTGTATGGATATTAAGGGGAACCCCGCACCCAAATTAAAATAAGGAAAGGTGTGGGGCCACCAGGCCCTATATACTCTGAACAGCAGTATACAGGCGGTGCAAACAAGACAGGGACTGTAGGTTTGTTGTTAAGTAGAATCTCTTTGTAATTTTGAACATTTTTAACGTGTTTAGCTCCAGCCAAAAAATCTTTTCTAAGCTTTTTGGAAAACATAGGGAAGGGTTATCACCCCTGTGACATTTGTTTTGCTGTCTTTCCTCCTCTTCAGAAGATTTCACCTCACTTTTTTGTCCCAATGAAAAATGTTTTTTGAAAATTTGTTTTTTTTTGTGGAACAAGGATTGGAAAGCATCAGTGGAAAGGAGAAATTGTTTTCCCATATTAACTCTTACAGGAGAGAATTTCCCTTCCTAGGGGTAGATTTCATCTCACTTCCTGTTGTCTCCTTCCGTTTGCAAGTAGGAGTCGTTTGTAAGTTAGATGTTTGAAAGTAGGGTCCTGCCCTATATACTCAGCAGAAATTTGGGCCTTAGGTGTTGCTGTGGCCATAACACTGTAAGCCCTCACAGGGCCCTGCTGTGAAATATTAGATCAAGAATTGTAATTACATGCCCCTGTTGAACAGGAGCTGAAAAATTAGGCCTTAGGCACTGGTGCTGGTGCCACAACACTGCAACCCCTCACAGACACTCTAGTTGGAACGCAGGAACGAGCCCTGCTGCAAAGTATTGCTTCAAAAATTGTAATTACACACCCCTGTTAGACAGGGGCAGAAAAATTGGGCCTTAGGCACTGGTGCTGGTGCCACAACACTGCAACCCCTCACAGACACTCTAGTTGGAATGCAGGAACGAGCCCTGCTGCAAAGTATTACATCAAAAATTGTAATTACACGCCCCTGTTAAACAGGGGCTGAAAAATTGTGCCTTAGGCACTGGTGGTGGCGCCCAGAACCAAAAATGTTCTTACAAGCTATCAGCGTGATGATTGAGGAGGAAGAGGATAATTACTCAGGGATAGTCACTCAGCATCAGCATAGGCAGTCTTTGAAGGGATCTGAGATTTCAAAAAAAATTATTCGGTTACATCAGCATCAGGTGCTTGGTAGCTGGTGGTGATCCAAGACTGATTCATTTTTATGAAGGTCAGCCGATCGACCGAGTCGGTGGACAGACGCACCCTGTGATCGGTTACCACGCCTCCAGCAGCACTGAATGTGCGTTCCGAAAGAACGCTGGATGCAGGACAGGCCAGTAGCTCAATTGCATACTGTGCAAGCTCTGGCCAGTGATCCATCCTCAAGACCCAGTAACCCAGAGGATTTTCGGTGGGAAAGGTGTCCAAGTCTGATCTTGCCCCTAGGTATTCCTGCACCATGTAAAACAGACGCTGGCGATGGTTGCTGGAACCGATCATACCTTGGGGCTGCGGACCAAAAAATTGTCTGAACGCATCGGTCAGACGGCCACCTTCTCCACCGCTCCTTCTTTGACTGACCGAAGCCTCAGCAACACGTTGTCCAGAAACAGGAGTTTGTAACCTCCCAGTCTCTGGGAACGCGTTGCACAGACCTTTCTGCAAGGCCTCCCGAAGATGTTTCATCCTCTGCTCCCTCTGCGATGGCAAGATAAGGTCCGCAACCTTACCCTTGTAACGTGGATCAAGGAGGGTTGCTAGCCAGTATTGGTCCTTCTCCTTGATACCACGAATACGAGGATCCTTACGCAGGCTTTGCAGGATCAGGGAGGCCATGCAGCGTAGGTTTGCTGAGGCATTCGGTCCGGAGTCCTCTGGGTCACTAAGGACAACAACGTCCGCAGCCACCTCCTCCCAGCCACGTACAAGTCCATGTGTTCCTTGGGACTGATCCCTTAAAGACTGCTGCTGATGCTGAGTGCCAGGCTCCACCACCATACTGACACAATCTTCCTCCTCCTCCTCCTCCTCGTCCTCTTCCTGTGTGATCGGCGGGCACGCAGGAACACTGTCTGGATAAAGGGGGCCTTGAGAGCTAAGGAAGTCCTCCTCTTCCTGCCTCTGTTCTGCCTCAAGTGCCCTGTCCATTATTCCACGCAGCGTGTGCTCCAACAGGTGGACAAGGGGGACAGTGTCACTGATGCATGCACTGTCAGTGCTCACCATCCTCGTGGCCTCCTCGAATGGTGACAGGACAGTGCATGCATTCCTGATCATGGCCCACTGGCGTGGGGAAAAAAAAACAAGCTCCCCCGACCCTGTCCTGGTGCCATAGTCGCACAGGTACTCATTGATGGCCCTCTGCTGCATGTGCAGCCGCTGCAGCATGGCCAACGTTGAGTTCCACCTGGTGGGCATGTCACAGATTAGGCGGTTCTTGGGCAGGTTAAACTCCTTTTGGAGGTCCGTCAGCCGAGCACTGGCATTATATGACCGGCAGAAATGCACACAGACTTTCCTGGCCTGCCTGAGGACATCCTGTAAGCCCGGGTACCTGCCCAAGAACCGCTGCACCACCAAGTTAAGGACGTGAGCCAAACAGGGCACGTGGGTCATTTGTCCCTGTCGGAGGGCAGAGAGGAGGTTGGTGCCATTGTCGCAAACCACCATTCCTGCCTTAAGTTGGCGTGGCGTCAACCACCTCTGAACCTGCCCCTGCAGAGCTGACAGAACCTCTGCCCCAGTGTGGCTCCTGTCCCCCAAGCACACCAGCTCAAGCACCGCATGGCATCTTTTGGCCTGCGTACTTGCGTAGCCCCTTGAATGCCTACGGAGCACCGCTGGTTCCGAGGAAGAGGCCATGGAGGAAGAAGAAGAGGAGGGGGTGGAGGAGAGAGGTGTGTCACAATCAGCATTTTGGAGGCGTGGTGGCGGAACAACCTCCAACACTACTGCACCTTGTCCTGCATCCTTCCCAGCTGCCAGCAGAGTCACCCAATGCGCCGTGAAACTTAGGTAACGTCCCTGTCCATGCCTGCTGGACCATGAGTCAGCGGTAATATGCACCTTACCGCTGACCGCCCTATCCAGCGAGGCATGGACATTGCCTTCCACATGCCGGTAGAGAGCCGGAATCGCCTTCCGTGAGAAAAAGTGGCGTTTGGGTACCTGCCACTGAGGAACCGCACATTCCACAAACTCACAGAAGAGGGCAGAGTCTACCAACTGAAAAGGCAGCAGTTGAAGTGCTAGCAATTTTGCCAAGCTAGCATTCAACCGCTGGGCATGTGGATGGCTGGGAGCAAACTTCTTTCGGTGGTGCAGCAGCTGGGGCAGGGAAATTTGCCTGGTACAATCTGACGTCGGTGTACCAAAAGCAGATTGCCCACAAGTACTTGGCTGTGACACACCTAATTCTACACCTTCATTCCTCTCACTGCAGGTCTCAGAGAGGACTGAAGGTCTAGTGGGGTTGGAAATCTAAGCTGATGAGGAGCAAGGAGAGATCCTCTTTGTTCTTTGGTGTGGGTCTTTTAGATACGCTTGCCAACGAACTGCATGGCAGGTCAACATATGTCTGGTCAAGCATGTGGTACCCAAGCGGGAGATATTTTGGCCACGCGAGATACACTTGAGACATATGTTGCAAATAGCAGCGGTGCGATCTGATGCACTCGTCTCAAAAAAGGCCCACACCAAAGAACTTTTTGAATAACGCGCAGAGACTGCAGCGCCCTGCACATGTGGAGCTTTGGGGTGTGATGCAGTCAATGTGCTGCCCTTAAGCTGGCCCCTGGAGGGCATCCTGCCTCGTTGGTGATGTGCCGCCTCCTCCTCCTCCTCCTCCTCCTCCTCTCTCCTATCAGGCACCCACGTTGAGTCAGTGACCTCATCACCCCCTCCCTCCTCATCACTGGAGCAAACCTGGCAGTATGCTGCAGCAGGGGGAGCATGACTGCCAGATTGCTGTCCTTCTTGGGCACCCCCCCTGTCCGTGCTCATGTTACTGCCTTCATCGAGCTCAGTATCATCATCAGAGCCTTCCAAACGCTGGGCATCCTCCTGGAGCATGTACCCAACACTGTGGTCAAACAGTTCGAGGGAATCCTCAGGAGGACATGGTGGAGCTAGGGAAGGAGTCACTGATGACATTGAGCTGAGGGAAGAGGCCGCTGCTTTGCCAGACAAAGCACCCTGGGCATGGGTGAGAGAGGATGAGGAGGATGAGGACGGCTTGGTCATCCACTCGACCAAGTCTTCCGCATGTTGCGGCTCAACACGGCCAGCTGCCGAAAAAAAGGCCAAGCGTGTCCCATGGCCACGTGCTGATGAGGATGCACCGTCTCCACGACCAGCACTAGACACAGAGCCTGCTTGCCCTCTCTTATTGGCTTGTGACTGTCTGCCTCTCCTTCTTGGCCTTCCAGACATACTAATGGCCTGTAGCTGCACTAAGCTGGGATAGAACACCTGTAATTTTCTTCAGGTAGCTTTATATACTGTAACCAGACAAGCCTGCCTGTCAGTAGGAAGATAACAGGAACGGATCTAGCTGAACACTGTGAGCAGGACGCACTGTACTAAATGTAAATAGTCTAGCTGCCTGACCGTGGTACTAATAGGATCAAATAGAACACCTGTAATTTTCTTCAGGTAGCTTTATATACTGTAACCAGACAAGCCTGCCTGTCAGTAGGAAGATAACAGGAACGGATCTAGCTGAACACTGTGAGCAGGACGCACTGTACTAAATGTAAATAGTCTAGCTGCCTGACCGTGGTACTAATAGGATCAAATAGAACACCTGTAATTTTCTTCAGGTAGCTTTATATACTGTAACCAGACAAGCCTGCCTGTCAGTAGGAAGATAACAGGAACGGATCTAGCTGAACACTGTGAGCAGGACGCACTGTACTAAATGTAAATAGTCTAGCTGCCTGACCGTGGTACTAATAGGATCAAATAGAACACCTGTAATTTTCTTCAGGTAGCTTTATATACTGTAACCAGACAAGCCTGCCTGTCAGTAGGAAGATAACAGGAACGGATCTAGCTGAACACTGTGAGCAGGACGCACTGTACTAAATGTAAATAGTCTAGCTGCCTGACCGTGGTACTAATAGGATCAAATAGAACACCTGTAATTTTCTTCAGGTAGCTTTATATACTGTAACCAGACAAGCCTGCCTGTCAGTAGGAAGATAACAGGAACGGATCTAGCTGAACACTGTGAGCAGGACGCACTGTACTAAATGTAAATAGTCTAGCTGCCTGACCGTGGTACTAATAGGATCAAATAGAACACCTGTAATTTTCTTCAGGTAGCTTTATATACTGTAACCAGACAAGCCTGCCTGTCAGTAGGAAGATAACAGGAACGGATCTAGCTGAACACTGTGAGCAGGACGCACTGCACTAAATGTAAATAGTCTAGAAGATAACAGGAACGGATCTAGCTGAACACTGTGAGCAGGACGCACTGCACTAAATGTAAATAGTCTAGAAGATAACAGGAACGGATCTAGCTGAACACTGTGAGCAGGACGCACTGCACTAAATGTAAATAGCAGGAACGGATCTAGCTGAACACTGTGAGCAGGACGCACTGCACTAAATGTAAATAGCAGGAACGGATCTAGCTAAACACTGTGAGCAGGACGCACTGCACTAAATGTAAATAGCAGGAACGGATCTAGCTGAACACTGTGAGCAGGACGCACTGCGCTAAATGTAAATAACAGGAACGGATCTAGCTGAACACTGTGAGCAGGACGCACTGCACTAAATGTAAATAGTCTAGAAGATAACAGGAACGGATCTAGCTGAACACTGTGAGCAGGACGCACTGCACTAAATGTAAATAGCAGGAACGGATCTAGCTGAACACTGTGAGCAGGACGCACTGCACTAAATGTAAATAGCAGGAACGGATCTAGCTGAACACTGTGAGCAGGACGCACTGCACTAAATGTAAATAGCAGGAACGGATCTAGCTGAACACTGTGAGCAGGATGCACTGCACTAAATGTAAATAGCAGGAACGGATCTAGCTGAACACTGTGAGCAGGACGCACTGCACTAAATGTAAATAGCAGGAACGGATCTAGCTGAACACTGTGAGCAGGACGCACTGCACTAAATGTAAATGGCAGGAACGGATCTAGCTGAACACTGTGAGCAGGACGCACTGCACTAAATGTAAATAGCAGGAACGGATCTAGCTGAACACTGTGAGCAGGACGCACTGCACTAAATGTAAATAGTCTAGAAGATAACAGGAACGGATCTAGCTGAACACTGTGAGCAGGACGCACTGCACTAAATGTAAATAGCAGGAACGGATCTAGCTGAACACTGTGAGCAGGACGCACTGCACTAAATGTAAATAGCAGGAACGGATCTAGCTGAACACTGTGAGCAGGACGCACTGCACTAAATGTAAATAGCAGGAACGGATCTAGCTGAACACTGTTAGCAGGACGCACTGCACTAAATGTAAATAACAGGAACGGATCTAGCTGAACACTGTGAGCAGGACGCACTGCACTAAATGTAAATAGTCTAGAAGATAACAGGAACAGATCTAGCTGAACACTGTGAGCAGGACGCACTGCACTAAATGTAAATAGTCTAGATAGAAGATAACAGGAACGGATCTAGCTAAACTGAATACAGTGTATATATATATATGCAACACCTGGGATGCATATATATACACAATACACTGTAAGTGCAGCTAACTGACTGACTGTTCTGCCTAATCTATCTAACTCAAATCAAATGACACTGTCTCTCTCTCTCTCTCTATCTCTCAGCACACCGGAACACACACTACACAGGGCCGCCGTGCAGGCGGCCTTATATAGTGTGGGGCGTGTACTAAATCCCCTGAGCCATAATTGGCCAAAGCCACCCTGGCTTTGGCCAATTACAGCTCTCTCTACTGACGGTGCTGTGATTGGCCAAGCATGCGGGTCATAGTGCATGCTTGGCCAATCATCAGCCAGCAATGCACTGCGATGCCGCAGTGAATTATGGGCCGTGACGCGCCACACGAATTTGGCGCGAACGGCCCATATCGTTCGCAATTCGATGGACGGTCGAACAGCCGATGTTCGAGTCGAACATGGGTTCGACTCGAACACGAAGCTCATCCCTAATGTCTAGTAGTGATTGGGAGATTAAAAAGTAATCGATACGGCTATAGGATTTATGGGCTACTGAGTAACAGCTGTAGTCTCTCTCTAGGGGATGCTGTATCCTCCATATGTCTACGAGCTGTGCCGAGTGTAAAAGGGATTTTATGTGTGTAGGAGTCGTGTGGGACATAGCTGACTTACCCGAAGAAGTGTCCACAGCTGGAGAAAGAGTTGTGTTGAGGTCACCACCTAGAATGACACAAGGACCCCCAAATGATAGCAGTTTGTTTAGAACCTTGGACAGAAAGTTCCCCTGATCCTGGTTTGGTCCATAGACATTAGCCACTGTAAAGATAGAAGAATTAAATTTAAGTTTGAGGAATAAATAACGCCCTAGCGGGTCTATCAGGGAATCTAAGACTTCTGGGTGGAATGATTTATGAAAAGCTATAGATACCCCTTTGGATTTTGCATGAGGGTTCGTGCTGTGGAACCATTGAGGAAAGTGAGGGTTTTTGAGGGATGGAATCTCTGAACCCCGGAAATGCGGATTTTAGTTTTAGTTTTATGAAAGTGGTACAACACCTGGCTTCTTTTTTCGGGGGTATTGAAGCCTCTACAATTATAGGACGATAGAGTTAGATGCTCAAGTGAAGACATAGTGGGAATGAGGAGAGGTAACAGTATATGTTAATAGCATCCGCGCCGAGGTCCATCCAGCCCAAGGATAGGGGAGTGAAGTAAGTGGGTAGGTAGGGGGAGAAGAAGAAGTGGAAAAGGAGAGAGGAAAAGGGAGGGAGAAGGTGAAAAAGAGAAATAGGTAAAAAAGTGAGCTACTAGGTGGCAGTATTAGGTAATCTTTTGAATGTAGAAACATTTCTATAAAGTGCTTATAAACTAGCATCAATAAAGTGCGCAAACAGGCACTACAAGTCCTAAGGGGGGGAATGTGGTGAGCACCTACAGCGCCTCCCGGTCCCGGGGTCCACGGGGGAAGTAAAAGCTGGTGTAAACATTATATAACCATCAATTCGTTGTCATAAGGTAATATGGTAAGAACATATAAATAACGACCTGTCACATATAACGGGTGTACCCCCACTCCCTCCCAAACATATAAGAGAAAAAAAATTTTTAGGAGAAAAACATGTAAGCAGTGCTATAAGGCTTTCGCATATTAAATCATAGTTAAGAGCGAGTTCCTATATGGGTGGGGGGGATAAGTCATAATTATAGGACCCATCCGCCCCAGCCTTGTCACCACAAAAGAGGAGAAAAATAAAAAAAAATAAAATAAAAAGGAACACACAAAAAAAAACAGTAGATAATAATAGAGAAAAAATGGTGAAAGGATCATCCTGAAAAGGACATCCAACTAGGATAATGTGGGGGGACAAAAAGGCATCTGTAAAAATGCTGATGCGAGAAAGGTAACAAAAAAGGAGTAGAAAAAAAAAGAGGGGGGGGGTGTTGGATCTGTAACACTGCTAATGTAGTAGACAGGTAAGGTAGTCCAGGGAGTTCTTTGCCACTTAAAAGTGGTTCAAGGGTAGACGGCCTGCACCGCTTTCCTATTCTTTCCTTCTTTGAGGGGAAGGAAAAAAAAGAAATAAGGGAGAAGAGATCAAAAGAGATCAAAAATAAAACGGGAGAACAATATAATAGTCACAGTGGCAGGGTAAAGATGTGATGTCTGCAGGGTCTAGGGACCGGTCAGCCATCTGGAGACTTCTGAGGGGAGCTTCTTGGTCGCTTGTTCTTGTTCGCTTTCTGCCATTGCGTGTGGAATGGAAGTCCCGGAGTGGCAGAGGGAAGGGGCCAGTCTGGCTGGGGTAGCTCCAGGCTGCTCAGGAACCTTGGTAGAACTCCTAATGTGCGGAAAAGGGCCGTTTTGCCTTCATGATGAACCCGTAATTGAAAAGGGAACCGCCGTTGATATTTGATCTTTCTTTCCTGGAGGACAGATGTAATCGGTTTAAGTGCGCGCCGCATGGCCAGAGTTTGGCGTGATAGGTCAGGCAGCAGCATTACTGGGGTGTCATTCAGCCGAATGGAGTCCTGTGCGCTGGCTGCTTTCATGATCTCCTCTTTAACTTTATAAAAGTGCACCCTGCATAGTGTGTCCCGAACAAAAGAGGAATCAGTATTACGCGGGCCTGAGGTTCTGTGAACTCTGTCCAGCTCAATAGGGGTATCTTTGGGTTGCTATAGGATTTGGTTAAATATGGCAGTGAGTGCTCCATGTAAATCATTGTGATCTATAGCTTCTGGTATGCCACGGATTCTAATATTGTTCCGTCTGCTACGGTTTTCGATGTCATCCTGGTGGTACATGAGCTGTTGTAGTATGTTAGTGTGGGTATTAAGGATCTCTTCATGGGACTGTAATGTATTGCACATGCCGTCAGTAGTATTTTCTACATCCTCCATTCTAGTCCCTAGATCTCTCTTGAGCTCAGCAATCTCTTTCCTGTACGACTTCTCCATGCGGGAGACATAATGTTCAAAGTCAGTTTTAGTAGGTAAAGAGCGGAGGTAGGCATGCATGGATCGCATCTGCGACTCCATGTCCCATCCATCCCCGGAGCACAGGGAGGCCTGGGAGAGGCTTTGGGGGCTGTGTTGGTGGTATAGTGGGGGCTCCAGGTCCGTGAGGGAGACTGAGCGGCCTCTGGATCGTACCTGTTCGGCGTCCGCATGTGAGGAGCGGGCCGGAGATGGAGGCGCCGCCGCCATCTTGGAGGCTCTCTGACTCTGGTAGGCCACGGAGGAACGGGTCACAAAGTTCCCCAAATCGCTCTGTGTTTGGTCACCGGTGGGCTTCGAGTGGTCCCTGGGCTTTCCTTTACCCATCTGGACAGTTTTGGTAGCTGGATGGGTGATGGTAGAGGAGATAGGGCCCCGTGGAGATCGTCAGGACCGGAAGCTGCCGCGATGTGCGTCCTACAGCTCCATGCGCCAAGCCACGCCCCCCTATTGATGGTAATTAGACTTGAGAGGGTAACAATAAGATCAAAGAGTATTTTGGGTTGACCTAGCAGAAACTCCCTCCTAGTGGACTAGTATTTCAGAGAGGACATTCAAGCTGGCATTTAGTTTTTGGTATAGGTCTGTCTGTGTATGACTAAGGCACAAATCTAGGAACATGGGACTCTGAATGATATACTCTGCTGGATATTTTTTGTCATCTGTGGACTTTGGACTTTGTTCTGTGTTGGAAGTCAATAAAGTGCATCTCTCTGGAAGAATTGGGTTGCTGCGGAAGAGTACTTACTAATTAATTATCATACCCACGATACCACTATACAACCACAATATTATTACTAAATCACTACTACTACTACACATATTATCAAATCACTACAGGTGGATGCCTGCTCAATTGAAATCCTTAAATCAGGCTGGATCAAGAGTTAATTTTGAGGGGACAGAATTGAACTGGGTGTGACCTCTTCTGGGGTGTCAGGGAACATTCGGGACAAGGCGTCGGCTTTTCCATTCTTAGACCCTGGGCGGAAGGTGATATGGAAGTTAAACCTAGAAAAGAACAGAGCCCATCGAGCCTGCCAGGGTCTCAATCGCTTGGCCGTGCAGAGATAATCTAGGTTCTTATGGTCTGTAAAGATTAAGATAGGATGGACGGCACCCTCCAGGAGATATCTCCATTCCTCCAGTCTTAATCGCCAAGAGCTCCCGATCCCCCACGTCGTAGTTCTTCTCCGGCTGACTCATCTTCCGTGAAGAGAAGAAGGGCTTTGGGCCCCTGACGTTGGGAAAGAACTGCCTCGTGGCTACTTCGGAGGCATCAACTTCAAGGACATAGGGTAAGGTAGGATCAGGATGCTGTAAGATAGGTGCAGAGGTAAAGAGGAGCTTCAGTTGATCGAAGGCAGTTTGTGCTGCTACTGACCACTGGAATCTGGTATGTTGGTGGGTTATCTGGGTGATAGGCACTACAATGCTAGAGAAGTTCTTTATAAATCTCCTGTAGAAATTTGCAAAGCCAATGAACCTCTGAACACCCTTCTTATCAGATGGAGCCAGCCATTCAAGGATAGCCTTCACCTTTTGAGGATCCATAGCTACCCCATTAGTGGTGATGATGACTCTGAGGAATTGGATTGTCGTCTTCTCAAAGTCGCATTTCTCGGCTTTTACATACAATCCATGTGTTCTGAGGATGCCCAGTACCTTTTTTACATGCGTTCTGTGAAGCTCCAGAGTAGCTGAGAATATGAGAATATCATTGAGGTAGACGATAATAAAGTGGTCTAAGTACTGCCGAAAAATATCATTTATGAAATGTTGGAATGTGGCCGGGGCGTTGCATAGTCCAAATGGCATTACTAAGTATTCAAAGTGCCCGAATCTTGTTCTGAATGCTGTTTTCCACTAATCCCCCTCTTGGATACGGACAAGATTGTAGGCTTCACGTAGGTCTAATTTGGTGAAAATGTGGGCTGTACGAAACCTCTGGAAGAGTTCGGGGATGAGGGGGAGTGGATAGCGATTTTTGAGAGTAATTTTGTTTAAGTCCCTGTAGTCCACACATGGCCTCAAGGTTTTATCTTTTTTCTCAACAAAGAAAATGCCAGCACCGGCGGGAGAGGAGGAGGGGCGGATAAATCCCTTTTCAAGGTTTTCATCAACATAATGCCTCAAAGTTTCAAGTTCAGTCTTGGAAAGGGGAAAAATACGGCCCCCAGTAGCAAGTCAATGGGACAATCATAGGGACAGTGTGGGGGTAGAGTATCTGCCTTCTTCTTGTCAAAAACATCTTGGAATTCATGGTAGGCCGCTGGTATATTGGAATCCACACTGGGTGTGGGTAGGACAGACAGACAAGTAGAAAAGTCCTTGGATTCAGGAGCAAGACAATGCTGCCGGCAGTAGGAAGAAGTGAAGAGAACTTCCCTCTTGGACCAGTCAATCTGAGGATTGTGCGCCTGTAGCCATGGAATTCCCAGGATCACAGGGAATATAGGGGAGCTCAGGACATCAAAACATAAAAATTCCTGGTGACTAGAATTGATGGAGGTAAAGATAGGTGCCGATTCTTGGGTGACATGCCCGGAACTAGGCATTGGGCCATCGGCCAGATGGACGGTCAGTCTTTGCCTTTTGTGGTGAAGAGGGATAGTGAGTCTCTTTGCCAAGGTCAGATCCAAGAAACAGCTGCATGCCCTGAAATCCAGTATTGCTTGGAGATTAACTTCTTCTCCTGCCACCAGTAACGTGACAGGAAGACTGATATGGGTTGGAGAAGACCTGGATACCTGGAAATTGACCGGAGTGCGGGGAACTGATTTCCTGGGTCTTACAGGGCAAAAGGTTATGTAATGTCCTGTTCCCCCACAGTAGAAGCAAAGGTTCACCTGTCGGCAGTGAAGTCTCTCCTCTGAAGTTAATGTTGGATGGGCCAGGCCAAGCTGCATGGGGTTGGATGTAGGCGGGACTTCGGGCTGCCGAAGGGTTTGGATACGTTCAGACCAGCGTTCCTGGTCCTCTAAGCATCTATCGATTTGAATGGACAGTAGGATGAGACCTTCTAGTGTTGAGGGGGTCTCAATTCTGGAAAGTTCATCCTTGAGGGATTCGGACAGCCCCAGCAGATACTGATAACTTAACGCTGCCTTGTTCCAACCTGAGTCTGAGGACCAGGTACGGAATTTCACCGTGTAATCTTCCACAGGGCACTGACCCTGCCATAGGGTATGCAGAGCAGCTTCAGCAGTGGCCACCCGCAGGGGGTCATCGTATAATTGGCCCATAGTTTCGAAGAACTGGTCCACAGAGTTGATGAGAGGACTCTCCTGCTCCAATAAGCCATGAGCCCATACTTGGGGTTCATCAGTCAACAAAGAAATAATGAATCCCACCTTCACTGTTTCAGTGGAAAAAGTCCATGGTTGCAGTGCCAAGTATAGGTAACAGGCATTCTTAAAGGATCTGAATTTCTTCCGATCAACGGAGAAACATTCTGGTGTTGGTACTTGTGGTTCTGGAGGGGCATCACCACAGTAGGAGTAACTATCGGAGGGTTGGCGGAAGACGGCCCTTGATCTGTGGCGGTAGGTGTCGCAGACAGGTGCTGCAGGCGGTCCTCTAACTGAGAGTACCCTTCCTGGGGTTTTTGGATGACCTAAGTGAGGGCCGTGATCTGTAGACTTGTGGCTTCCAGCGGGGAGACACCTCCGTCGGCCTCTGACATGACTGGTTTGTACTGTCAGTAACTTGGTAGGAGGCCGAGATGCTGGGAGGACTCCCCTTGCGGCCGAGCGCAGCACACCACTGAAGGTGGAACAGCAGGTGTGGTGCCCACAGAAGCATGGGTGCCGGGTTGCTGGGGACAGGCGTGCTTAAAAGGTCCAGAGACAGAGTCCAGTGGAAAAACTGAATAGCGGAGCCAGGAGCCAGGCCAGGGGTCATTTACAGAGAGACAGTCCAGGATCAGAATGACCTAAGATCAGCTGCATCTTAGTACAGGGAGCAAGATAAGCAGAGTCCAAAAGCCAGGCCGGGGTCAGATGCTGGGAGCAGGCAGGAGGAAGTCAGGTGCAAGCCAAAGGGTCAAGCCAGAGGATCAGGAAGAGCAGGTCAAAACAAGCCGGGTCGGTACAAAGGAGATCAGATCAGCAGATAATACAGGGCACAGGAACACAGGGGGAGCTGAAGACAAACCAGCAATTGCAGACACCAGCAGACTTCCTTATATAGGCCCATGTGACCTGCTGGTAGAGATACTGGGTCCTAAAGTCCTTCTCCTGCCAGAGATGTTGGGTCCTAAAGTCGTTCTCCTGCAATAAGTGCTGGTAGAGATGCTGGGTCCTAGAGCCCTTCTCCTACTGTTGATTCCCTGACAACTACACTGACTGCACTATATACTCTGCACTGCATTATATACACTACACTGACTGCACTATATACTCTGCACTGCGTTATATATACTACCCTGAATGCACTATATACTCTGCACTGCACTATATACTCTGCACTGCATTATATACACTACACTGACTGCACTGTATTATATAATGTACACTGGCTGCACAATATACTCTATACTATATGATTATATACACTACACTGACTGCACGCTCAATCCACTAACTAACCTGCCTAATTTCTCTTCATTCATAAACACTATACATGGTCGCTGTGTAAGCAGCATTATATAGTGTGGGGCATGGATTTAGCCCCTGAGCCATGATTGACCAAAGGCACACTGCCTTTGGCCAATCATGGCTCTCACAGCACATCGCACTGTGATTGGCCAAAGCATACATGTCAGGTGCATGATTTGGCCAGTCAGCTGCCTTCAGTGCACTGCAATCTCGCAGTACATTATGGGGCACATCGCGGCAGGTGAACTTCCCGCAAGCACTCCATATGTTTGTTTGTTCTAAGAACAAACAAACACCCAATGTTCGAGTCGTACTTACATTCGACTTGAACATTGGGCCCATCTCTACTTGTGGGTAACAATTATGGGTCATCAGAGACCTATACCAATGGGATACGATTTTGTAATTGATTTCCTGTAGTCTGGTGCTGATAGAGGATTTCAGAAAGAAAAGGAGTACTTTTTTACTTTGTTCTGGGCAGAGAGATATTTGAAGATCATGTTCCCATAGATCTAGGTATGGGACTTTGTGATCACTCCTTCATGAGAAAGGAATGCACAAAGAATAGTTAGTGAATGGCGGCGTGGTTCCAGATTATGAGGTATAACTTCAAAATGTGGTCTTAAGAAGGTTGTAGTAGGCAGTAACTAGGTAAAAGGTTTTGATTGTATAGCTTTCCATACATCCAAGTAGAAAAGCCCATTGCTGTTAAGAAAGGCCATTGTCTAGACATAACAAAATGAAAGCTTAAATATTTTTTTTTGCAAGCAGAGTCCATCAGAGGATCCTAAAAAGAACTCAGGGTTACCTAGTAGCAGATAGAGGTGCATGGGTCAGGGATAAGTTATGTTTGTGAAAGGCGTGAGAACAGATCCTTATGGTGGGACCAATTGTCGGTCGATTTTCATAAAGACAGGGATGTGTGGGAAACACCACAGAAGCCTATTTAGTGGAAAATATAAACAGTCCTGTTCTAAAATAACCCACTGTTTGGTTCTTACAGTATGTGTTTGCATTAGCCAATCAATCTGGTTAGATGGCATGCTGTGTGATAGCTCAATATGTTTATTAGGGTGACCCCCATGCACTTTGGGCAGAGATAGGAAGCTTTGTTTATGACCAAGCCATTTGTCTGCTCATATAAATTTGGTGAATTCAACATTAACTGGTCTGAGGTATGGGCTTGATATTTGTATTGCCAAGAACAGGTACTGTAAATACATTTTGGTAGAATATACATTATAATAAATAATATTACATCAGCCAAACCGACAGAACTAGCCTTTATTCCATCTCTGATCAAGTAACAATTGTGTTTTGTTAAAAAGGGAGGGGATGTTAAGTTTGAAGGTATACCTCAGATACAATGGTATTCCTGGTTCCCAGATATGTGAATGTCAAACTTGCCCATTTAAAATTTAAATAATTAGTATAGAATTAATAGTATTTAGAGATGAGGCAATAGCCATGCTCATTGCCTCAAATTTCTGGAAGGTGATTTTGAGTTTTTGGCATATCTCCAATTGGGTAAGAGATTGGGAAAGGGGTCTCTGAAAGAGAAAAGAAGGTTGTCCACATAGGTGGAGTTTTTACAGTGATATTAACCTGCTGGAATTCCTTTGGGTTCAAATGTACCTTGCACAGGAACGGTTTAAGCTATAGCATAAAAAGAAGGGGGAAGAAGGTATCTTTAGTGGGTGTCATTTGTAATGATAAAGGGCTCTCAAAAGAAGCCATTGACTTTGACAGAGGTAGACAAAGTTATTTATATTATGCCAATCCATCTCATGAAATTGTCCACTAGGCTGATCATGAAAGGCAGGTTGACTCTAGGGATGGGCCGAACACCCCCTGTTCGGTTCGCAGCAGAACTCCAGAACAGGGGAATGTTCTTATCCAAATGGCCATTGAAGTCTATGGGAGCTGAGCAGGAAAAATCAAAAGTGCCCATTTTGAAGGCTTATATGCAAGTAATTGGCCATAAAAGGGGTATGGGGGTCTGGGTATTGCACTGGGGGACATGTATCAAAAAAAAAAAAAAAAAGGTTGTTTTTTCAGGCGCAGTGATTTTAACCTGTTGCCGCCCACCGACCGACATATGACGGCGGAGCGGTGCGGCTCTTGTTCTGGGCCGCTGTCATATGACGGTGGCTGATTCACACAGGGCATGCGCACAATCGTGGGCACGCAGCCCTGCTCTGTCGGTGTCGCCGTGTCCCCAGGACACAGCACGTCACTGACAAGGGTGAACAGCCATTGGGCATGGCTGTTCACCATGTGATCGGCTGTGATTACATCATGGGCGATCACAAAGGAGTATTCCCTGCTTTAGACCGTGCGGAGCATGCAGCGCGGTCATGTCGGTGGCCGCGTGTTCCCAGGAACACTGCTCGTCACCGACAAGGGTAAACAGCCAATGGCTGGTGGCTGTTTACCACGTAATTGTCTGTGATCTATTCACAGTCGATCACTAAATGTAAACAAAGACCGGTTACTAGCTGTTACCGGCTCTTCTCTCCATACACACCATTTCCAGTGTGAGGAGAGAAGAGCCTGGAGCAGTGAGTGACCGATCTATGTGTGTATTGTAGTGTACTGCACCAACACCACAAAGAGAACCTGTCACATCACCCCCCCATTACAGCTGTCACCCAACAGTCACCACATCAATGCTTATAAAAGTGCACCTGTCACCCACCAGTGCCCACATAGTGCACCTGTCACCCATCAGTGCCCACAAAGTGCAACTCTCACCCATCAGTGCCCACAAACTGCACTTGTCACCTATCAGTGCCCACAAAGTGCACCTGTCACCCATCAGTGCCCACAAAGTGCACCTGTCACCATCAGAGACTGCAGTCAGCGGTGCACCTGTCACCCATCAGTGACCATGGCCAGTGACCATCATCAGTGACCATCATCAGTGACCCATCCGTGACCCTCATCTGTCACCTATCAGTCCCATAAAGTGCACCAGTCACCATCAGAGACTGCCATCAGTGACTGTCCCCTGTCCCCCACCAGTGACCGTTATACATCACCTGTCACCCACCAGTGACCGTCACACATCACCTGTCACCCATCAGTGACCGTCCCCTGTCACCGATCAACTGTTGCCCATCAGTGACCGTCACCTGTCGCCCATCAGTAACCGTCATTTGTCACCCGTCGCACAGCCCATCAGAAAAAATGTCCAAACGATTCTATACAAGTGAGGAGGCATTCCAGATCTTCTCCATGACTGATGAGAGCAGTGGGGAGTTCTCATCAGATTCAAATGCCGAAACCGATTGTGAATAAAATTCAGCATTTGAACCGATCGATAGTAGTGGATCGGCAAACGAATCAGAGGAAGAATGGATCCCTCCTAAAAGAGCACAGCGCTCTGGAAACCAGACAGCCACCAACAATATACCCCAGGATCAAATTCCCAGGCCCAGTACCAGCGCTGCTGCCAGCGATAGACCCCAAAACCAAAGGCCCAGTACAAGAGCTGCCACCAGCAAGAAATGCCCAGTACCAGCACTTCCACAGCATCAGGTTCAAATGCCAGCACAGGAACTCCAACTACCAGCACTGAAGTGCCATGTTCCCCAAGAGCCAGGGTCGCTACATATCTCCCAGATGGTCTTGTAAATCCAACATGGCTGCCTTCTGATTCAAGCATTCCCCCTTTCACCGCAAAGCCAGGTGTGCAGGCCGATACGCAAAATTTTTCTGAAATTGATTGTTTTCATTTATTTTTGCCCAACACTTTGCTGCAACTCATCGTGGACCAGACCAATTTATATGCCCAGCAGCATATTGCCAACAACCCCCAATCTTCATACGCCCGTCCATTTGAGTGGAAGGATTTGACTCTGGAGAAGTTCAAAATGCTTATGGGCCTCACCATAAACATGGGGCTTACAAAAAAAATTAAGGACATGCCTATTGGTCCACCCACCCCATTCACCACATGCCCATTTATTCTTCTGTAATGTCCAAGTCCTGATACAAGATGATAATGTGCTTTCTTCATTTCAGTGACAACACCCAGTGCCTTCCCCGCAATCATCCAAATTACGATAAATTATATAAAATTTGCCCACTCATTAATTTCTTTTCCCAACGATTTGCAGAACTCTATGTCCCCGATAAGCATATATGTGTAGATGAGTCCCTGGTACCCTTTTCAGGCCGGCTATGAATAAAACAATACATTCCTAACAAAAGGTTCAAATACGGAGTGAAATTTTATAAGCTTAGCGAGAAAGTCACGGGATATCTGTATGCATTCCGCATATATGAAGGAAGAGATTCCCAGCTCCAGCCCCCTGAGTGCCCGGCCCACATGAGCACAACTGGTAAAATTGTATGGGACCTGTATGGGACCTGGCATACCCACTGCTGAAGAAAGGTTACCACATATACCTGTATAACTTCTACACAAGCCTGCCCCTTTTTAAACACCTATACGTCGCACAAACCCTGACCTGTGGAACCTCCAAAAAGAATAGGAAGGGCTTCCCACAAGCCATAGTAAATAAGAAATTGCGAATGGGAGAAAGAGCAACTTTGAGATGCAGCAAAGTGTTGGCCTTGAGGTGGAAGGATACCAGGAATGTGTACATGATGTCCACCATCCATGACAACACTACAGTTGAAGCTCAGTGAAGACGAGGTCCCATTGTAAAGCCAAAATGTGTAAAAGATTACAATCTTTACATGGGGGGGTGGATTTCAATGACCAAATGCTTCAGCCCTATTTAGCAATAAGGAGGTCCTGTTTTTGGTACAAGAAAGTAGCACTCTATTTAATTCATTTGGCCATTTTTCAATGCCTATATAATTTACACCAAATCCATCGAAAGCCCTGCCCACTTCCTGAAATTCATAGAAGAAGTTGTCATGTCCCTCATCTACCATCAAAGACCCCCCAGAAAACCTTTACTCTAAAGCTGTTAGTCGACTTCATGAGCGCCACTTCCCGAACCTCATTCCACCATCTGAAGCAGGCCAAAGACGCCAAAAGAGATGTCGAGTATGCAGCAATAAAGTATTTAGAAGAGATACCAGCTACCATTGTCCCCAGTGTCCCTTTGAAACCGGCCTTTGCATTGGTGAATGCTTCAGAATATATCACACATCCCTAAAATATTAGCCCATATTCTTAACCATTTCCTCATTTTTATTATCTGTGCTGACCATTTCCCATGCTTCCTCAAATAACCATGCCACTACTACGTGAACTGACCCTGGCCTGTTTTTTGACTATGCCTCTGCCAACCGTTTGGACTGCTTACATGTGAACTGACCCTGGACTGTTTTACCAACTACGCTTCTGCCTACT
The DNA here is from genome assembly GCA_037952925.1 of Lithobates clamitans. Classification (NCBI taxonomy): domain Eukaryota; kingdom Metazoa; phylum Chordata; class Amphibia; order Anura; family Ranidae; genus Lithobates; species Lithobates clamitans. Next base: position 1,432,958 of record JBBGZY010001291.1, read on the forward strand.
GTTTAGACTGCTTACATGTAAACTGACCATGGCCTGTTTTACCAACTACGCTTCTGCCCACCACTTGGACTGCTTGCACGTCTTCTGACCCTGGCCTGTTTTATGGACTATGCTTTTGCCTACCGCTTGGACTGATCTGTTGCCCTGCTACTGTAGGACACAGGGGTCTCACATGTGAGGAGCTCCAGAAATGTTTTTTTGGATGGAGAAAACATTTTTTTTGTTGTCTCTGGGTTTCGTAATTTCCGGATTAGGGTCTGGAGTCCGGAGGCTTCATAGAGATTTGGGTGGGTCAAAGCCTCTACCCCTGTGCACAGGTCTTACCTGATTGCAGCCCTCAGCCACATGCCCTCCCAATGTTGAGGGCATGTGGCCTGGTACGGTTCAGGAGGGGGGCGCTCTCTCATCCCCCCTCTTTTCCTGTGGCCTGTCAAGTTGCATGCTCAGATAAGGGTCTGGTATGGATTTTTGGGGGGGACCCCGCACCATTTAAAAAAAAAAATGGCACGGGGTTCCCCTAAAATCCACACCAGACCTGAAGGGTCTGGTATAGATTTCGAGGGGGACCCCACGCCATTTTTTTTTTTAATTTTGGTTCGGGGTTCCCCTGTGGGGAATTCCCATGCCGTTTTTATCAATGAACTTTTATGTGTATTGTTGGACCGGCAATTCATTATTAGCCGCAAGTAGTTTTAAATGACTTTTTTTCCTTTGAAATGTCAATTTGCTGTCAGACTGTTCTAAACACGGGAAACATGCGCCCCTTTACAGGCATACTATAGACACCCCCCAGGTACAAAATTTAAAGGAATATTACACTTTTATTATTTCACTTTAAGCATTATTAAAATCACTTCTCCCGAAAAAACGGCCGTTTTAAAACTTTTTTTTGCATGGGGCAGGACCCAGGTCCCCAAACACTTTTTATGACAATAACTTGCATATAAGCCTTTAAAATTAGCACTTTTGATTATTCAAGTTCGTGTCCCATAGATTTTAACGGTGTTCGCTTGTTCGAACACATTTTTTGCCTGTTCGCATGTTCTAGTGCGAACCGAACAGGGGGGTGTTCGGCTCATCCCTAGTGAGGAAATTAGATGTGTAATTCATGCTTGTAGAACACCTGAAGTTGCTACTTCAATGGTGGGCCTCTGTATGTGGTCAGGCTGTGTAAAAGTCTGACACATGTGGTATCGCCATACTCAGAAGCAGTAGCAGAATGTATTTTGGGGTGCCATTTTTGCTATGTACATGCTATGTGTTGAAAATATCTTAAAAATGGACAACTTTGTGGGAAAAAAATGCGTTTTCATTTTTTTTCCACATTTTCCAAAAACTTCTGGAAAAAAATGAACCATTCAAAAGACTCATTATGCCTCATAGATTATACGTTGGAGTGTCTGCTTTCAAAAATGGGGTCATTTTGTGGGCGTTTCCATTGTCCTGGTGCTCCAGGGCCTTCAAAAGTGTAATAGGTGGTTGAGAAATGAGATTTGTAATTTATGCTTGTAGAACGCCTGAAGGTGCTACTTCAATGTTGGGCCTCTGTATGTGGCCAGGCTGTGTAGAAGTCTCACACATGTGGTATCGCCATACTCAGGAGGAGTAGCAAAATGTATTTTGTGGTGTCATTTTTGCTATGTATATGCTATGTGTTGGAAATATCTTAAAAATGGACAACTTTGTGGGAAAAAAAGCGTTTTCATTTTTTTCTACATTTTCCAAAAACTTCTGGAAAAAAATGAACCATTCAAAAGACTCATTATGCCTCATAGATTATACGTTGGGGTGTCTGCTTTCCAAAATGGGGTCATTTTGTAAGTATTAATACTTTCCTGGCTTGTTAGTGTCTCAAGAAATGAGATAGGTCTTCAGTACATCAGGTGTGATCAGGTGTGATCAATTTTCAGTGATTTGCACCATAGCTTGTAGACTCTATAACTTTCACAAAAACCAAATATACATTAATTTGGGTTATTTTTACCAAAGATATGTAGTCGTATAAATTTTGGCCAAAATTTATGAAGAAATATTACTAATTTGTAAAATTTTATGACAGAAACAAAGAAAACGGCATTTTTTCACCAAATTTTTTGTCTTTTTTTTTCTATTTGTAGCACAAAAAAAAAAAAAACACTACTGATTAAATACCACCAAAAGAAAGCTCTATTTGTATGAAAAAAGACACAAATTTCATTTGGGTACAGTGTTGCATGACTGAGTAATTGTCATTCAAATTGTGAGAGCGCTGAAAGCTGAAAATTGGTCTGGGCAGGAAGGGGGTGAAAGTGCCTTGTAGGCAAGTGGTTAATTATGCTTAAAGTGCAACAATAAAAATAAAAAAAATCCTTCAAATATAGTGCCTGGGGGTCCCCTTGATGTGCCTGTAAAGTGGCATATCTGTAGCATGCATTAAACATGCTAAAGCAAAAATTAAATTTCTGAAGAAGAAAAAAAAGCAAGTAAAATCTCATTTAAAATGACTCACAGTTTTCAATTGTCGGCACCCGGCTATTGAAAAAAATAAAGAAAAAATGGCGTGGGGTCCCCCTAGTCCATACTAGGCCCTTCAGGCTTGTATGGATTTGTAGGGGAACTCCGCACCAAAATTGAAAAAAAAAGTGTTCCCTCCAAAATCCATACCAGACCCTCATCCGGGCATGCAGCCTGGCAGGTCAGAAAAGGGGGTGAAATGAGCGATCCCCCCCCTTCTGAACCATACCAGGCCACATGCCCTCAACGTGGGGGGCTCCAGAGCTTAGTAAATGAACGAAAGCTCTGTGTTCTTCCATCATCCAATCATGTGCAAGCAAAAATGCTGTTTATTTTGATTTTCCTTGCTTGTGATTGTGGGATTGTTTGCAAAGTGAAGCTTCACCTCATTTACCAAGCCCTGGAGCAACTGCACTTTCAGAGTTCAACTGCACTTGCAAAGTGCACAGTCTATTTTCCTTATGTAAACCAACACCTTAGTCTCATGCTTCTTGTTTGGGGAGGAAGCCAACTTGGTGAAGTTCAATGTTGTTCATAATGTGTGGAAGAAGACGAGTGGCTTTTGTGAGAAGTTTCAAGCCCTTGTTTGGGAGTAAGATAGGCCAGTAGTTAGTGCATAAAGAAAGATCTGTCCCTTCCTTTCAGAGGACAGTAATATGGTCCTTTAGGGAGTCCTGGGAAAATCGTGACTCCTGCGTTAGAAGGTTGAGGTCTTTAATGAAATGCATGGGCAATTGATGAAGGAGGGCTTTACAGTATTGGATAGTCAGTACACCCAGGCCAGGGAATGTACCCAATTTAGTGGATTTTAGTGGATTTAATGGCCTCATAAAGTTGTACCTAGATAGTAGACATGTCTAAGTCTGTCCCAATTTTGGATACATTGGAAGAGGTGATATATTCAATAATTTTATGTGTCTTAAATTGGGAAGTAAAGAGGGTTTTAGGGTCAGCATCTGGAGGTTATGTAAAGCAGAGTAAAAGTAGCCAAATGCTTTTACAATTTATGTGGGTTGGTTGACTTTGTAGCCATGTGTGTTGGTGATAGACATTGCATAGTAAAGGCGATGTTGCCCACAGAGGTCAGTTGCTTGGAGACATCCACATTTTTGTCTGTGCTCCTGGTATGTTTTTCAGCAGTGGGTAAGAGCAGCTTTAGCTTTGTTGCTGTTTAAAAAAAAAAAGTTAATCTGTGTCAAAGAGTTGAGAGCTCCAGTTCCATGGTAGCATCTAATGTAGAATCGTGTTTGAGTTTCATTAAGAACTTGTTGTGTTTAACATTAGTACCATGTTTAATGAGGATACCTGTAATGTAAGGTTTGTATGCTTCCCAGGCCAACATAAGGGTCATTATCTTCAGCAGCATTTACTTGGAAATATAGGTCTAGTGCCTTAGCCACCCCCATTAATAATCCGGGCTGTTGGAGTATGCTATCATTTAACTTATTGTGCCAAGCTTTAGAGTATTTGTCTGGAGTAAGTATGATCATCACTAGCATTGGGGCATGAATTGATCATGTTATATTCATATCTGTATGGGCAACAAGAGGGATGTGTCTGTGGGGGATCAGAAATAGATCAATACAAGAATATAGTTTATGTGGGGAAGAGTAGAAAGTGTAATCTCTTGTGTCTGGGTGTTGCAATCTCCACATGTCAATCCACTGTGCTTCATGGCCATGTGGGCAATGTGTTTTCAAGTGGATCATGGAATGAAATAGGATCCTGATGAGTACAACTTGGCCTGTGTTAACAGTAACAGTAAGCAAATAAAACTACCGTATATCCCCAGAAATTGGCCATTGGTTTCCAAAGGATAACAAAATCAAATCAATTGAAAAACTCATGGATGCTGCAAACCATTGGGAAGACCAGTTTTGCAAAACATTGAGTAGATTCTACCTTAAACATATAGGTCCTAGGTGTACAGCCTGTGAGGCCTTCCCAGCATCACATACAGACTCACTCAGTGGGGCTTACATCCAGAACCCTTTTTCCATCCCCTCCCCATCTCTGTAATTCTCTGTTGCCCCCTCAGTCCCAGCAAGAAATCTACTGAGACTGGGAGTCAACCACTCTTTCCTAGTTTCCCCCTCAATAGTTATTCAGTTGATCCCCTTTTCTTTTGTGCAGAAGCGAAATAGGGTGCTACTGAAAAATTTGCACTGAAAGTATATGCAGGAATGAAATTCTCCCTATCACTCACTATGTTTGCCCTTATGAATGTACTTCTAAATGTAAAATGGAATGCAAACATTGCTTTCTGTAATTTTGTAACCAATGATGTACAGCTGCAAAAACCTAAAAGCTTAAAAAAACTATAAAAAACTAAAATGAAATAGATATAAAAAATATTTAAAAAAATAAAGTATCCAGTATGCTCAACAGCTAAAGTTTATCTTTTTATGCACTACCAGAAAACATGAGCAAGAGAAGTTGATTTGTTGTTTTTTTTTATTAAACAAAAAATCTCTTTCTGTGCACTTACATTTTTCATGCCATCCATTTTCCCAGGCTGTAACACTGCTCCAGAATTTACTTGATGAAAGCTACTGGAAATTGTGTTTTAAAAATTGGAAATCATAAACTGTTATTGTTTAACCCCTATACCTAGCCTTTTCCTTTGTATGTCTAGCCAACCAAAACAGAACATAGTTAACATTTATTAAAACTGTAAAAGTGTTTCTTTGTTATTAAATATAGATTTGAAAAATCCATGTAAGTGTTACACTAGAAATGCATTTATTAAATGTAGCAAAATCAATAATCCTGGTGTATTGGAATTTTTCTAATAAAACTGAGGTGAGGTGAAAAAGTTGAAAGCGCAAGTCAACTCAATCTCTGGTATATTAATAATTACAAATAATTCGAAGTCTCAGTGGGGTTCTGGTGCTTCTTATTTAAGATACAAGTAGATATCTCATCTAGTGTTGCTAAAGGGAAAATACTGTATCACTTATAAAAATATTTGCTATTTGTTATATCAAATTTTTTTTCTGAATACAAGTGCCAATGTAATGTTTCAAAATTTTGTTGAGAGTCTGTTAAGATCTTAACGTGCATATGGCAATATTTTATTTTTTAACTATAGCCCTTTGTTTTCCCATGACTAAGGTCTAGTCAAATGTTACAAGTAGCATTGAGAAAAGGGATTGTACAATGTACAACATTTCAGGAAACACAAAACCTAAAACGTTTTTATAAAATAATATCACACTTAAATTATATACAAATAATACAATTTTGTAAAAGATCGACATTTGTATTAAGAGTGCATGGATATTAGGGATGAGCTTCGAGTTCGAGTCGAACTCATGGTCGAGTCGAACATCGGCTGTTAGGCTGTTCGCCAGTTTGCCGAACAGCAAACAATTTGGGGTGTTCGCGGCAAATTTGAAAGCCGCTGAACACCCTTTAAAAGTCTATGAGAGAAATCAAAAATGCTAATTTTAAAGGCTTGTATGCATGGTATTGTCATAAAAAGTGTTTGGGGACCTGGGTCCTGCCCCAGGGGACATGTATCAATGCAAAAAGAAGTTTTAAAAAACTGCCGTTTTTTCGGGAGCAGTGATTTTAATAATGCTTAAAGTGAAACAATAAAAGTGTAATATTCCTTTAAATTTCATACCTGGGGTGTCTATAGTATGCCTGTAAAGGGGTGCATGTTTCCCGTGTTTAGAACAGTCTGACTGCAAAATTACATTTCAAAGGGAAAAAAAAATCATTTAAAACTACTCGCGGCTATTAATGAATTATCGGTCCGACAATACACATAAAAGTTCATTGATAAAAACGGCATGGGATTTCCCCACAGGGGAACCCTGAACCAAAATTTAAAAAAAAAATGGCGTGGGGGTCCCCCTAAATTCCATACCAGGCCCTTCAGGTCTGGTATGGATTTTAAGGGAAACCCCCACGCCAATTTTTTTTTTTTTAAATGGCCTGGGGTCCCGCCAAATATCCATACCAGACCTTTATCTGAGCACGCAACCTGGCAGGCCGCAGGAAAAGAGGGGGGACAAGAGAGCACCCCCTTCTGAACCATACCAGGCCACATGCCCTCAACATTAGGAGGGTGCTTTGAGGTAGCCCCCTAAAGCACCTTGTCCCCATGTTGATGAGGACAAGGGCCTCATCCCCACAACCCTTGGCCGGTAGTTGTGGGGGTCTGCGGGTGGGGGGCTTGCCCCTTTAACATGGGGACCCCCAGATCCTACCTCCCCTGTGTGGAATTGTAATGGGGTACGAAAGTAACCCTACCATTTCACAAAAAAAGTGTCAAAAATGTTAAAAATGGCAAAAGACATTTTTTGACAATTCCTTTATTTAAAGTCTTTTTCTGTCCATCTTCTTCAGGTCTTCTTCCTTCCTTCTTCCTTCAGTTTCTTCCTCCATCTTCTTCTTCCTCTGCCTCTTCCTCCGATCCTCTGCTTCTTGCTCCGGTGTTCTCATCCGGCATCTTCCTTTGCGGCATCTTCTTCCCTGCTTCGTTCTTGGGCTGCTCCGCATCTATGGGAGGCTCCCGCTGTGTGATGCTTCTCTTTTTCTGACACTTTTTATATAACGGAGGGCGGGGCCACCCAGTGACCCCGCCCCCCTGACGCACAGGGACTTGACGGGGACTTTCCTATGGCTTTCCCCGTGATGTCAGAGGGGGCAGGGTCACCCAGCTACATAACAAGAGTGAATCAGATCAGCGGGATGTTACCGGCCTGAACAGCTACTTGATCTGATTCACTCTCATGTCATCTATCAATAGATACACCTATGAACAACAACTCTTGAGCCACCTTCAGGATTTGCCTCTCGGCCTCAGTGGAGTCTCAATTATTTAGTTTACGCCCATATTTCTTGGGCTTTTCTTTTCTTTTTGAAGAGAACAACATATATATACTCTTGGTGGAGTAAAAAAAAAACACTTCTACCTGTTTACATCATCTCCAATATATAGATGTTTGTTCATATTGAAATTGTCATGGAACCTCTAAAGGGATTTTTAAGGCAATGAAATATAGGTTGAGAATAAAAAATCAATTTATTGATATTAATCGAGGTTAAAAAATACAATCATTACAACAATGACATATAAGTAAATATTGACAATTCAAATTTTTTCAAAAAAAGGGGGAATTTTCTGTAATCAAGATAAATAGTTGTACCAAGTAACAATTATTCCATAATTATTCCATATTCTCTGTCCTCTCTCCCTCCTTTTTTGCTCTTGTCCTTTCCCTCTTCCTCCCTCCTTCTCTGTCCCCTCTCCCCTTTTCCCTTTCTCTCTTTCTCTCCTTTTCTCTTCCTTTTTCCCTTTCCCTTCCTTCCTCCCCCCCCTTTCTTTCACGGCTGCTCCATGGATACCCTTAACTTAATTTGCCCCATTTTTCAGACAGCTATCAGCCATTTGATGCTGCAAACGCCAAACACTGGGATCATTCTTCGTATCTAGTCGTCTTGTAGAGCTATAGGACAATCCAAACCCCTAGAGGTGTGGGACCCCCTATCCCGACATGTGAGATCACACTAACCTTTGAGATGCCTTGGGAGGACGTGATTTTTTCACTTAAGCGGGGGATGTACACATTTACATAATCATTGATTGTAATATTATGATTTTTGGTTTTCTAGACTGTGATGTATTTCCCTGAAGAAGACTTGTGAAATATGTATGTTGAAACGTGTTGGAATTCCACCACTCCACGCCACGGCTGTCATCTGTGGTGACTTCATTGGGTAGTGAGATACATCACCTTTTCTCCTATACTCTTTTTATGGAATAATTGTTACTTGGTACAACTATTTATCTTGATTACAGAAAATTCCCCCTTTTTTTGAAAAATTTTGAATTGTCAATATTTACTTATATGTCATTGTTCTAATGATTGTATTTTTTAACCTTGATTAATATCAATAAATTGATTTTTTATTCTCAACCTATATTTCATTGCCTTAAAAATCCCTTTAGAGGTTCCATGACAATTTCAATATTTTACATGGGATGATGGCACTGACACACCCATACCACCGAGGTCATATGTATATACAAAACTTTTATTAGGGTGGATAACACACCCATACCTCAATATTTGACCTAGGTGGCTGGATGTGGACCCCCAAAGGTATATTATAAAAGTTTGTTTTTGGTGCTTATAAGTGTACTCATTTATGCTCCCTATAGATTTTTTGAACTGGGGTTTTTTTTGGTACACTCTTAAATCAGAAGAATTGATTGTTCTCTGAGTTTTGACTGAACCCTAATTTCATATCTCTCGATTGTTACGGGACTGCTCGGAGGGGAACCATGGGGGACCTACAGGGAAGAGAGTGGGAGGAATTTATGGCAAATATCCAAAAGAGCTATGAAGGTAAGGAACAGGTCACCTCGGATCTATCCTCACTCTTTTCTAGTTTGACTAAAATCTTAGAAAAGAAATCAGCCTTACACTGGCATTTTGAGTCTCTTGGGAGATACATCAGGGAAGGAATAAATCCAATTGGCCTTAGAATCCAAATATTCCCCATTTTAGACATTATCTCCAAGGAACTCAAAAAGAATTGGCAGAGCAAGCTAAATGATTTTTCGATGAATCTTATGTTGCTGCTTCAGAATGAATATAAACAGCAACTTGACAACATGAACACAGAAATTAAAGCGCTTTATGATCGACTCTACCCACTAAAGACACATGAAGAATATGCAATTTATGAGAAGAAACTCAAAGATCACCTGGAGACCTTTGGCAAAACCATCCTTATTAAAAAGGAGAAGAAATACTGGAGAGATAAGAACACCTTCAGGGAGGGTAGAGCCTACAAATGGAACACAAATAGTAACAATAGAAAAACCAAAAAAAGAAATCCAAGAACCCTCGTCATAAGAATGTGAATGGATCAAATGACTATTCCTCTGACACACCTTCCAATTCCTCCTCATCAGCATCTTCACACACCGGCCACTTTCGGGGGAAAAGAAAAGGGCCATTGGGAAGACAACAGGAAACAGAGGGAGAAATAAAACAAACCAATAAAAAGCGAATCATGAAACAGTGGAACCACAACGGGGTGGTAGATTTAATACGAGCAAGAATACAACTCAGGGGAGTACAAGAAACCCCCCCTCGAACTCAGGAAGAGGAAATTGGAAAGATCGAGGGGCTTACCCCAAGACTCAACAAACACAACTCGACAGTTTTTTAGACAAAAACACCATACCATCACTCCATCTGCTGCCCCCCACGCAATTAACAATGATACCTATGACACCTCTAACTCAAAAGGAGAATTAAACATTATCAATCTTTCCTCACACCAACTAACTGAAGATGAACAAAGAGTACTGTCCCTGGGTCTTTCCTTTTGCCCCAATCGGGGCATGGATGGCTTTGAGATCACCAAGGACATTCACCTCTTCGCTAGAAAATTGCTGCTGAAGAGCTTATATACCAAACAACAAACTACTAAACCGGAAGTAGCACCAAATCTAAAAACCGCAAACTTTAAAGCTTTGAGGGATTTGAACCTTCTACTACAAGAGAACAACATCAGTGAGGATCTATGGGAGGAAGAACTAGGAAGTGGGGGAAGCGATGAGGAGGAATCTGAAGAAGACAGTGCCCAATCGAAGATATACATAAAAAAATTCAAAAAGAAATCACGTAAATTTCCACCGCTAAATCTCAATCCAGCAATAGCATTATTTGTAAAGCAGACAACTAAAGAAATTGAAAAATTAGGTACACAAACAACCAAAAACAACCTTAGTTCAGAACTCCGACATGCTCTCAACACCCTTAAAAATTATATGAGTATCACAATTAAGGCATCGGACAAAGGGGGAAACATTGTCCTGAAAAAATGTGCCTTGACATCCTCAATAACACCAAATGTTACAAAAAAATCTCTCCGGCAATAGTGGAAAGATTTAATCAGGAATTTTTTCACCTGGTGGATGCATCCTTGAATGAAGGTGCCATTGACAGGGAGATGTGGGAATTCATAAGAACACAGCACCCCCGCTCACCCACATTTTATGCCCTGCCAAAGGTGCACAAGAGACTAGATGATCCACCAGGTAGGCCAATCATCACTGGTAATGGCTCAATCACGGAAGGCATTAGCCAAATAATAGATTACCATCTCAGACCCCACGTGATGGACTTACCCTCCAACACCAGAGACACGATCCATCTACTGCAGATCCTAGATAACCTAGTCATCCCCGATTCCGCTCTGTTAGTCACCATCGATGTGGAATCCCTTTATAACAGCATTTCACACGATGCAGGAGTAGCAGCCGTTGAACGTGTTCTGAGGCAACGAGCAACCACTGATTGGAAGTTCAATGCCTTCATACTCCAAATGCTGGAATTCATTTTGAAGCATAATACCTTTATGTTTAGAGGCTCCCACTACCTTCAGGTGCAGGGGGTGGCTATGGGGACGTGCTGCGCACCCTCATATGCCAACCTGTACCTGGGGGAGTGGGAGAAGGACTTCCTACTGGGAGAGGGATCGTCTATGTACTCTGACCACATTTGTATGTGGCAGAGGTACATAGACAATATTTTTATTGTCTGGGACGGTCCCGCAGATGCACTCAGGGATTGCCTGAGTGCTATGAACCGAAACAGCTTTAATCTTTTTTTCACCATGATCTACGACCCCAAGGAGGTCAACTTCTTGGATATTACCATTCTCAAAGATCTGACTGGAGGACTCTCGAGTAAATTGTATAGAAAAGAGACAGCGGGGAATACTCTGCTACACGCAGATAGTTTTCATCCAGAGCCTCTAAAAAAATCCATCCCTTTTAGCCAATTTCTAAGACTTAAAAGAAATTGCAGTACTTATGAGGACTTCCAGCAGAAATCCAATGAATTGACTGCCAGACTGATGAAGAGAGGATATACAAAAACAACCCTCAAGAAAGTGTTTAATCGCATAAAAAACATGGATAGAGAGAAAATAATCTTCAAGAAGAAAGTTCATAAGAAAGAGGACAATACGACTAGAATCATCATGAAATTCTCAAACAAACATAAGGAAATAAGAAAGATCATTTCCAAACACTGGTCAATTTTTACAGAAGATCCGATTTTAGGGAGTCTAGTTACCTCCAGACCCCAAATCACCTACAAAAAATCAGGCTCCATAGGAAATGTGTTCACCCAAAGTGAGTATAAAGGGAATGCAAGAGGAGATCCCTGCAAGACCTGGGGCACATATCCATGTGGAGCATGTTCACAGTGTGGAGTTATAGGCAAGAGAACCATGATTACTCTACCCAGTGGTGAAAACATTTTGCAAACTGCAGAACATGGGGAGTTATCTATTTAATGCAATGCCAATGCGGAGCCTATGCGGGAAAACCCGACAGGAATTCACCAAGAGAGTAGAAAAGCATATACACAGCATGAGCATTGGCAACCTATATTTACCATTAGGTAGACATGTAGCCAAACAACATAATTACAGAATGCCAAGGGTCAATTTCACAGTTTTAGATAGACTTCATATACCCACCAGGGGCGAGACTGGAACAAGATCTTGCTCCAATGCGAAATGCGTTGGATCAGGTGCCTTAGGGCCACCACCACCCCCGGCCTAAATGAATTAGAGAGTTTTAGGCCCTTTTTGGAGGGCTTTGGATCTGGTAAAACTGACTAGGGCACTTCTTTCACTCTCTTGGCCAGACATATATTTTTTCTACTTAGCACCATGGGCGGGATTTATCCAATTCTCCCTGTGGGGTATCCCTCATCCACCCCCTATGGGCATTCAGGTACAGGATAGAGATTGTTTTACCCTGGGGGGTTTCTAATGTATTTTGTATTGTTTACTTATTTATTACAATATTTTTGATATTTTTGTTTTTGTTATGTAAAATTGTAATTTTGTCACCTTTGATCCTCCAGTTTGGGACAGTATTTTCAGGCCCCTGTTGGATTCAATTTTGTGATGTAATTTAATTCCATATTGGGTTATTTCCAAACCTCTTCAATGCTCATGATTCTTGAATGTTATTTATCTCCTGCTCCTTATGGCCTCCTGCCGCATCTTGATGGGATTTACCATGTAGGTGGGGACAGTCCCTTAAGATCCTTGAGGTGGTTTTTGGATAATGTCCTATACCTACCCGACACAGGCCCCCCTTCCCTGGCCTTTTGCTAGGCAGGGACCTCTGTGTCAGTGGTTATTAGTCCCAGTCCCCCCTCCCACACTTTATTCTTTTCTAAGTGGGGATTGGGGACTTCATGTGGTATATATCATATATTATATGTTATATAACAATTTAGTCCGATTTGATCATCCCCCCACTTTCTCCCCCCCCTTCTTTCCCCCTCCTTTCCTGCATTTTTTTTTATGTGGGGACTTGGAATCTAGGGGTGCACTTAGAGAATTGGTGGAGGGATCTCCCCAAGCTGGACCCATTGGCCCAACATAGATTTTTAGTCTGGTATGGATAACTATACGGCCAATTCCTTGTCATTTTTTCCAGTATGGGCACGGCCCTTCTGTAACATGGCTGCCAGCCCTCACCTCAATGCCTACGTTGATACGGACCACACGTTGTGATGTGCGTGTGCAATCAGACATGCGCCGTCACAACGCGCATGCGCAATGTCCTCAGCAGAGGTCGTTGCCTAGGTGACGCTCGACGCTTGCACGTCAAGCGCACCTGGCGGCAGATCTCACCAGTACATCGCATCATTGGCTGGTGCGGCGCTGTATCCCCGCCCACACTCCAGCCCATACCACATATAGGATGCCAGGGATGACATTACGGCGCCATTCTTCCCTCGGCATTCACCGAGGTTCTTTAGGGCTTATCGGGCCGTGTAATTATTTGGACTTCTTGCGCTCCAGGATGTAAAAATGTAAGTCTTCTGCTTAATATGCTTTGCTCCCAACAGGGAGACAAGTACTTGCTGCCAGACTTGCTTTGTTTATGGGCGCTGTGCATGTTTTGGATGGGGGGGTGGGAGTTTAGAGGAGATCTAGCCTTCCCCCCCTTCCCCTTTCTCCCGTTCTTCTCCCCCCTTCCCCCCTTCTCCTTCTCCTTTTTCCTTCCCTTTTCTCCCTCCCTTTTTTTCCCCTTTCTGCCCCCTCCCCCTCCCCTCTTTTCCCTTCCCCCCTTCTCTGTCCTCTCTCCCTCCTTTTTCCCTCTTGTCTTTTCCCTCTTCCTCTCTCCTTCTCTGTCCCCTCTCCCCTTTTCCCTTGCTTTCTTTCTCTCCTTTTCTCTTCCTTTTTCCCTTTCCCTTCTTCCCTCCCCCCCTTTCTTTCACGGCTGCTCCATGGATACCCATAACTTAATTTGCCCCATTTTTTCAGACAGTTATCAGCCATTTGATGCTGCAAACGCCAAACACTGGGATCATTCTTCGTATCCAGTCATCTGGATATAGGACAATCCAAACCCCTAGAGGTGTGGGACCCCCTATCCCGACATGGGAGATCACACTAACCTTTGAGATGCCTTGGGAGGACGTGAGTGTTCGTGATTTTTTCACTTAAGCGGTGGATGTACACATTTACATAATCATTGCTTGTAATATTATGATTTTTGCTTTTCTAGACTGTGATGTATTTCCCTGAAGAAGACTGGTGAAATATGTATGTTGAAACGCGTTTGAATTCCACTACTCCACACCACGGCTGTCATCTGTGGTGACTTCATTGGGTAGTGAGATACATCACCTTTTCTCCTATACTCTTTTTATGGAATAATTGTTACTTGGTACAACTATTTATCTTGATTACAGAAAATTCCCCTTTTTTTTAAAAAATTTCGAATTGTCAATATTTACTTATATGTCATTGTTGTAATGATTGTATTTTTTAACCTTGATTAATCAATAAATTGATTTTTTATTCTCAACCTATATTTCATTGCCTTAAAAATCCCTTTAGAGGTTCCATGACAATTTCAATATTTTACATGGGATGATGGCAATGACACACCCATACCACCGAGGTCATATGTATATACAAAAAGATGTTTGTTCATATTGGAATCAAGAGCATACTGGGCATACAGACTTTGTCGCTGTTTTTAATCGCAAGTTTTATGAAATGTCAAATCAGCCAATACAGTGTTTAATGTGGAACGATTCCTGCACATAATTTTGGATTTTTGGTTTGTCGCTGTGACCCTTCTGGTGTGGTTGAAAAAGCACTTGAGCCTTACACGAGAGTGTAGGCAATTGGAGTCGGTGAGTGGATTTCTTTAGGGAGTGGGCTCACTCAGCACTCGGGTGTGGTGAAAGCTGCCAAGAAAACATCACTATTTAAAGGACTTTTTTATTTAGGACCTATTCATGTATTTAGTTGCAAATATAATTATTTGTTGTGCACTTTCTGTATATTTCAATCACCTGTCACTTGGTGTTTATATTGTGTATTTGAATATTTATATTTATTTGCAGCATCACCTTAAGGGTAAAAATAGATTTTTAGGATAGCGTCACTGTTTTTTTCTCACTGTTGTTTATTTTTAGGTTAGAGGCACGTTACAGGCAAAAAAACACTATATAGACAATTCATTATAGCCACGAGTAGTTTTAAATAACTTTTATTCCTTTAGAAATGTAATTTTGCTGTCAGACTGTTCTAAACACGGGAAACGTGCGCCCCTTTACAGGCATACTATAGACACCCCCCAGGTACGAAATTTAAACGACTATTACACTTTTATTGTTTCACTTTAAGCATTATTAAAATCACTGCTCCCGAAAAAAACGGACGTTTTTAAAACTTTTTTTTTGCATTGATACATGTCCCCTGGGGCAGGACCCAGGTCCCCAAACACTTTTTATGACAATACCATGCATATAAGCCTTTAAAATTAGCACTCTTGATTATTCATGTTCGAGTCTCATAGACTTTAACGGTGTTCGTGTGTTTGAATGAATTTTTTTCCTGTTCGCATGTTCTGGTGTGAACCGAACAGGGGGTGTTAGGCTCATCCCTAATGGGTATACATTACAGTGCATGCAATGTATAGCTATTAGATCTTAACACTATCATTTGAGTACTACAAGTTTGCTTAGAACCCTTGTTATTATTATTATTATTATTATTATTATTATTATTATACAGGATTTATATAGCGCCAACAGTTTGCGCAGTGCTTTACAACATGGGGCAGACAGTACACTTACAATACAAATCAATACAGGAGGGATCAGAGGGCCCTGCTCGTTAGAGCTTACAATCTAGAAGGTAGGGTCAAGTGGAGACAAAAGGTAATAACTGTGGGGGATGAGCTGATGGGAAAAAAAAAAAAAAGTACAGTTGTTAGGTGTGGGTAGGATAGGCTTCTCTGAAGAGAAGGGTTTTCAGGGATCTTCTGAAAGCTAATAAAGTAGGAGATAAGCGGACAGATTGGGGTAAGGAGTTCCATAGGATTGGAGAGGCTTTGGAAAAGGCCTGGAGGCGAGCATGGGAGGAGGTGACAAGGGAGCTAGAGAGCAGGAGGTCTTGAGAGGAACGAAGAGAGCGAGTAGGTTGGTATTTAGAGACTAAGCAAGTGATGTAGCTGGGGGCGAAATTGTGGATGGCTTTGTACGTAGTTGTTAGAATTTTGAATGTAATTCTTTGGCCGAGCGGAAGCCAGTGGAGGGATTGACAGAGAGGAGTGGCAGACAAGGAATGATTGGTAAGGTGGATGAGTCTGGCAGCGGCATTCATAAGGGATTGAAGAGGTGATAGACTATGTAGAGGTAAGCCAATGAGAAGGGAGTTGCAGTAGTCAAGGCGAGAGATGACCAGCGAGTGAATTAAGAGCTTTGTTGTGTCATTGGTTAGAAAGGGGCGTATTTTGGAGATGTTGCGGAGGTTGAGGATTTGGACAGTGATTGGATGTGTTGCTTGAAGGAGAGTTCAGAGTCTAGGACTACACCTAGAACCTGGGCTTATAGTTGTGCCATCAATTTTGACAGAGAGATCAGAGGAAGAGGCATAGGGGGGGGGGGGAAATTAGAAGTTCGGTTTTGGCTAGATTGAGTTTAAGGAAGTGGTGAGACATCCAGACTGATATATCTGAGAGTAAATTACTGATATGTGAGGAGACAGAGGGAGTGAGCTGAGAGGTAGAGAAATAGATTTGGGTGTCATCAGCGTAGAGGTATTGGAAGTCATAGGAGGCTATCAGTTGACCCAGGGAGGCAGTGTAGATTGAAAATAGTAGAGGTCCAAGAACAGAACCCTGAGGGACCCCAACAGAGAAAGGAAGAGGAGAGGAGGAAGTAGAGTTATAAGAAACGCTAAAGGTGCGGTTGGATAAGTAGGAGGAGAACCAGCGAAGTGTACAGTCACGGAGACCAAAGGCGTGTAGTTTTTTTGAGGAGGAGGGGGTGGTCAACCGTATCGAAGGCAGCAGAGAGGTCCAGGAGTAGGAGTACAGAATAGTGTCGATTGGTTTTGGCCGTTAGTAGATCGTTTGTTAGTTTTAGGAGAGCAGTTTCTGTGGAGTGTTGAGGACGAAATCCAGACTGAAGGGGATCGAGAAGGCCATTATCAGCGAGGTGGACGCTCAGTCGGTTGTAGAACAGACGTTCGAGGAGTTTGGATAAGAAGGGGAGCAAGGAGATGGGGCATAGGTTGTTAAGATTGGATGGGTCCAGTGAGGGCTTTTTAAGTATGGGTCTGACAAGTGCATGTTTTAGAGAGTTAGGGAAGATGCCAGAAGAGAGGGAGAGATTGAAGATGTGGGTTAGAGAGTGTAGTATAGGGCCAGAGGGTGAACGTAGCATTTGTGAGGGAACAGGATCCAGAGGGCAGGTGGTAAGGTGGACATTAGCAAGTAGTTTAGCAACTTCGTCTGTAGTGGTGGGGTTGAAAGAGTGAAATAATGATTGTGCCTGTGGGCATGAAGTGTAAAGCGTGAAGGGTGTCTGCACAGTAGAGATCTCAGCGCGAATAGTATCAATCTTCTGTTTGAAGTGATTGGCGATCTCCTGTGCAGTGAGTGAGTTGGTGGGTGGAGGCGGTGGAGGAGGAAGTAGAGAGTTGAAGGTGGAGAAGAGTTGACGGGGACAGGATGATAAGTTGCTAATGAGAGTGGCTGGAGTTGTATTTTTGGAGGGCAGATTTATATTGGTAGAAATCTCTCTGGGACTTAGTCTTACGCCACAGGCGCTCCAGAGCACGACTACGTTTTTTCAGACTTCTAGTATCATCTGTTTGCCAAGGTTGAAGGGGTCTGGGCTTGATTCTGTGTGTAGTGAGGGGGGCAAGTGAGTTCAGTGAGGCTAGAAGTGAAGCGTTGTACACAGAAGTGGCTAGGTTGGTGCAGGATAGGGGAGAGATTTTGTCGTAGAGGTTGTTGATGGCAGAGTAGAGAAGAGAAGTGTTGAGATGACGTAGGTTTCTGCGGGTAACTTTAAGATGGTTGGAGGGAGAGGAGGTGAAGGAGAGGGAGAGAGTGAAACTAATAAGGTGGTGATCAGAGAGAGGGGATGGATAGTTAGAGAGGTTGCATGGAGTGCAAAGGTGAGAGAACACGAGGTCAAGGATATTGCCTTCTGAGTGAGTTGGAGCATGTATCCACTGCTTCAGGACAAAGGAGGATGTTAGGCTGAGAAGTTTGGAAGTGGAAGGAGTGTTAGTATTAATAGGGATGTTGAAGTCCCCGAGAATGATAGTGGGGATTTCAGAAGAATGAAAGTAGGGTAGCCAGGCAGAGAAGTCTTCAAGAAAGGTTGATACTGGTCCAGGGGGCCTGTAGATCACAGCTATCCTTAGAGAAATTGGAGTGAAAAGGCGAATACAGTGTGCTTCGAAAGAGGAGAGTGACAGAGAGGGAGGTGGCTGAAGTACCTGAAAGGTGCTATGTGGGGGTAGCAGGATTCCGACACCTCCTCCCTTACATCCGCGGGATCTGGGGGAGTGAGTCCAGAGAAGACCACCATGGGATAGGGCAGCAGAAGATGCAGTGTCGGATTCGTGGAGCCAGGTTTCGGTAATGGCGAGTAGGTTAAATGAGTTGGCAATAAAGAGGTCATGGAGAGAGGTGAGCTTGTTGCAGACAGAGCGCGAGTTCCAAAGGGCACAAGAGAAAGGGAGTCTGGATTTGGGAAGAATAGAAATGGGAATTAAATTGTGTTGATTGCGGCGGCTGCTGCCAGAGGGTGCAGGGTGATGGGCGCATGGGGTACAGTTAAATGATGGAGGCCCAGGGTTTGGGGATATATCTCCAGAGGTTAGGAGAAGCAGGAGGGTGAGGGAGGTAATATGGGTGTGGGATTTATATGAAGTGACATGCCCTAGGGTCTTGGAGATTTTTAGTGTATGTGGATTTAGAATTAGCAGGAGTTGGTGGGTGCAGTAATAAGGACAGGACAGGAGTGAGGGTGATATATATATGCTGTGGGGGGGGGGAAGAGGGGTGAAGAAGAGATAGTTTTAGGATGGAGGACAGAGTTGTCAAAAGCAGTGGTAGAGAAAGCATGTTCCAAGGAAAAAGAGCTAAAGGAGTAAAAAAGTTCACCTGATGTCTGTGTGCTGGTTTTTAAAGTTGATTATTTTGTGTCCTTTCGCTTTGTGCCTTCGCTGAAGTGCAGAGTCAGAAGTGCATTTCACTTGTAGAAATCGCCACTTTGAGAAAGAGCCAAGTTGCAAATGTGTACCCCCTGCAAATGCTTCCCCCAAGAGAAGCTTAAATATATACTGAAAGGGGTAGGGTGTGGGCGGATTTCAATCAGCAATCAAGAGGTTATAAAGCTTGGCTGGTTAATAGGGCAAAACTTTTAATTCACAAACAGACTAGCAAGAGGGCACTAAAGTTCAGAGGGCCATAATTTTGGGTAAGACAAGGGAGATAATAAAGCATTGTAATGTGGACAGGTCTACAGACAGTTAGGTAAAAGCAACATACCAGCATTATTAGAGACACATAAGAAAAAAGATAGCAGTGTTTCAGTTTTTGGCTGGAGCTGTAGCAGTAGGAGCATACCAGAGTTAAGAGACATAGGAGACAGATTTCATTAATGGGATACTGGCTGTAGCTGTAGCAGTAGGAGCATACCAGAGTAAGAGACATAGGAGACAGATTTCACTAATGCGATTCTGGCTGGAGCTGTAGCAGTAGGAGCATACCAGAGTTAAGAGACATAGGAGACAGATTTCACTAATGTGATTCTGGCTGTAGCTGTAGCAGTAGGAGCATACCAGAGTTAGGAGACATAGGAGACAGATTTCACTAATGCGATTCTGGCTGGAGCTGTAGCAGTAGGAGCATACCAGAGTTAAGAGACATAGGAGACAGATTTCACTAATGCAATTCTGGCTGGAGCTGTAGCAGTAGGAGCATACCAGAGTTAAGAGACATAGGAGACAGATTTCAATAATGCAATTCTGGCTGGAGCTGTAGCAGTAGGAGCATACCTGTGGGAGGACAAAGATGATATTTTCAGATCAGACAGTCAGATGATGAGTGGTAAGTGCAGAGTCAGAAGTGCATTTCACTTGTAGAAATCGCCACTTTGAGAAAGAGCCAAGTTGCAAATGTGTACCCCCTGCAAATGCTTCCCCCAAGAGAAGCTTAAATATATACTGAAAGGGGTAGGGTGTGGGCGGATTTCAATCAGCAATCAAGAGGTTATAAAGCTTGGCTGGTTAATAGGGCAAAACTTTTAATTCACAAACAGACTAGCAAGAGGGCACTAAAGTTCAGAGGGCCATAATTTTGGGTAAGACAAGGGAGATAATAAAGCATTGTAATGTGGACAGGTCTACAGACAGTTAGGTAAAAGCAACATACCAGCATTATTAGAGACACATAAGAAAAAAGATAGCAGTGTTTCAGTTTTTGGCTGGAGCTGTAGCAGTAGGAGCATACCAGAGTTAAGAGACATAGGAGACAGATTTCATTAATGGGATACTGGCTGTAGCTGTAGCAGTAGGAGCATACCAGAGTAAGAGACATAGGAGACAGATTTCACTAATGCGATTCTGGCTGGAGCTGTAGCAGTAGGAGCATACCAGAGTTAAGAGACATAGGAGACAGATTTCACTAATGTGATTCTGGCTGTAGCTGTAGCAGTAGGAGCATACCAGAGTTAGGAGACATAGGAGACAGATTTCACTAATGCGATTCTGGCTGGAGCTGTAGCAGTAGGAGCATACCAGAGTTAAGAGACATAGGAGACAGATTTCACTAATGCAATTCTGGCTGGAGCTGTAGCAGTAGGAGCATACCAGAGTTAAGAGACATAGGAGACAGATTTCAATAATGCAATTCTGGCTGGAGCTGTAGCAGTAGGAGCATACCTGTGGGAGGACAAAGATGATATTTTCAGATCAGACAGTCAGATGATGAGTGGTAAGTGCAGAGTCAGAAGTGCATTTCACTTGTAGAAATCGCCACTTTGAGAAAGAGCCAAGTTGCAAATGTGTACCCCCTGCAAATGCTTCCCCCAAGAGAAGCTTAAATATATACTGAAAGGGGTAGGGTGTGGGCGGATTTCAATCAGCAATCAAGAGGTTATAAAGCTTGGCTGGTTAATAGGGCAAAACTTTTAATTCACAAACAGACTAGCAAGAGGGCACTAAAGTTCAGAGGGCCATAATTTTGGGTAAGACAAGGGAGATAATAAAGCATTGTAATGTGGACAGGTCTACAGACAGTTAGGTAAAAGCAACATACCAGCATTATTAGAGACACATAAGAAAAAAGATAGCAGTGTTTCAGTTTTTGGCTGGAGCTGTAGCAGTAGGAGCATACCAGAGTTAAGAGACATAGGAGACAGATTTCATTAATGGGATACTGGCTGTAGCTGTAGCAGTAGGAGCATACCAGAGTAAGAGACATAGGAGACAGATTTCACTAATGCGATTCTGGCTGGAGCTGTAGCAGTAGGAGCATACCAGAGTTAAGAGACATAGGAGACAGATTTCACTAATGTGATTCTGGCTGTAGCTGTAGCAGTAGGAGCATACCAGAGTTAGGAGACATAGGAGACAGATTTCACTAATGCGATTCTGGCTGGAGCTGTAGCAGTAGGAGCATACCAGAGTTAAGAGACATAGGAGACAGATTTCACTAATGCAATTCTGGCTGGAGCTGTAGCAGTAGGAGCATACCAGAGTTAAGAGACATAGGAGACAGATTTCAATAATGCAATTCTGGCTGGAGCTGTAGCAGTAGGAGCATACCTGTGGGAGGACAAAGATGATATTTTCAGATCAGACAGTCAGATGATGAGTGGTAAGTGCAGAGTCAGAAGTGCATTTCACTTGTAGAAATCGCCACTTTGAGAAAGAGCCAAGTTGCAAATGTGTACCCCCTGCAAATGCTTCCCCCAAGAGAAGCTTAAATATATACTGAAAGGGGTAGGGTGTGGGCGGATTTCAATCAGCAATCAAGAGGTTATAAAGCTTGGCTGGTTAATAGGGCAAAACTTTTAATTCACAAACAGACTAGCAAGAGGGCACTAAAGTTCAGAGGGCCATAATTTTGGGTAAGACAAGGGAGATAATAAAGCATTGTAATGTGGACAGGTCTACAGACAGTTAGGTAAAAGCAACATACCAGCATTATTAGAGACACATAAGAAAAAAGATAGCAGTGTTTCAGTTTTTGGCTGGAGCTGTAGCAGTAGGAGCATACCAGAGTTAAGAGACATAGGAGACAGATTTCATTAATGGGATACTGGCTGTAGCTGTAGCAGTAGGAGCATACCAGAGTAAGAGACATAGGAGACAGATTTCACTAATGCGATTCTGGCTGGAGCTGTAGCAGTAGGAGCATACCAGAGTTAAGAGACATAGGAGACAGATTTCACTAATGTGATTCTGGCTGTAGCTGTAGCAGTAGGAGCATACCAGAGTTAGGAGACATAGGAGACAGATTTCACTAATGCGATTCTGGCTGGAGCTGTAGCAGTAGGAGCATACCAGAGTTAAGAGACATAGGAGACAGATTTCACTAATGCAATTCTGGCTGGAGCTGTAGCAGTAGGAGCATACCAGAGTTAAGAGACATAGGAGACAGATTTCAATAATGCAATTCTGGCTGGAGCTGTAGCAGTAGGAGCATACCTGTGGGAGGACAAAGATGATATTTTCAGATCAGACAGTCAGATGATGAGTGGTAAGTGCAGAGTCAGAAGTGCATTTCACTTGTAGAAATCGCCACTTTGAGAAAGAGCCAAGTTGCAAATGTGTACCCCCTGCAAATGCTTCCCCCAAGAGAAGCTTAAATATATACTGAAAGGGGTAGGGTGTGGGCGGATTTCAATCAGCAATCAAGAGGTTATAAAGCTTGGCTGGTTAATAGGGCAAAACTTTTAATTCACAAACAGACTAGCAAGAGGGCACTAAAGTTCAGAGGGCCATAATTTTGGGTAAGACAAGGGAGATAATAAAGCATTGTAATGTGGACAGGTCTACAGACAGTTAGGTAAAAGCAACATACCAGCATTATTAGAGACACATAAGAAAAAAGATAGCAGTGTTTCAGTTTTTGGCTGGAGCTGTAGCAGTAGGAGCATACCAGAGTTAAGAGACATAGGAGACAGATTTCATTAATGGGATACTGGCTGTAGCTGTAGCAGTAGGAGCATACCAGAGTAAGAGACATAGGAGACAGATTTCACTAATGCGATTCTGGCTGGAGCTGTAGCAGTAGGAGCATACCAGAGTTAAGAGACATAGGAGACAGATTTCACTAATGTGATTCTGGCTGTAGCTGTAGCAGTAGGAGCATACCAGAGTTAGGAGACATAGGAGACAGATTTCACTAATGCGATTCTGGCTGGAGCTGTAGCAGTAGGAGCATACCAGAGTTAAGAGACATAGGAGACAGATTTCACTAATGCAATTCTGGCTGGAGCTGTAGCAGTAGGAGCATACCAGAGTTAAGAGACATAGGAGACAGATTTCAATAATGCAATTCTGGCTGGAGCTGTAGCAGTAGGAGCATACCTGTGGGAGGACAAAGATGATATTTTCAGATCAGACAGTCAGATGATGAGTGGTAAGTGCAGAGTCAGAAGTGCATTTCACTTGTAGAAATCGCCACTTTGAGAAAGAGCCAAGTTGCAAATGTGTACCCCCTGCAAATGCTTCCCCCAAGAGAAGCTTAAATATATACTGAAAGGGGTAGGGTGTGGGCGGATTTCAATCAGCAATCAAGAGGTTATAAAGCTTGGCTGGTTAATAGGGCAAAACTTTTAATTCACAAACAGACTAGCAAGAGGGCACTAAAGTTCAGAGGGCCATAATTTTGGGTAAGACAAGGGAGATAATAAAGCATTGTAATGTGGACAGGTCTACAGACAGTTAGGTAAAAGCAACATACCAGCATTATTAGAGACACATAAGAAAAAAGATAGCAGTGTTTCAGTTTTTGGCTGGAGCTGTAGCAGTAGGAGCATACCAGAGTTAAGAGACATAGGAGACAGATTTCATTAATGGGATACTGGCTGTAGCTGTAGCAGTAGGAGCATACCAGAGTAAGAGACATAGGAGACAGATTTCACTAATGCGATTCTGGCTGGAGCTGTAGCAGTAGGAGCATACCAGAGTTAAGAGACATAGGAGACAGATTTCACTAATGTGATTCTGGCTGTAGCTGTAGCAGTAGGAGCATACCAGAGTTAGGAGACATAGGAGACAGATTTCACTAATGCGATTCTGGCTGGAGCTGTAGCAGTAGGAGCATACCAGAGTTAAGAGACATAGGAGACAGATTTCACTAATGCAATTCTGGCTGGAGCTGTAGCAGTAGGAGCATACCAGAGTTAAGAGACATAGGAGACAGATTTCAATAATGCAATTCTGGCTGGAGCTGTAGCAGTAGGAGCATACCTGTGGGAGGACAAAGATGATATTTTCAGATCAGACAGTCAGATGATGAGTGGTAAGTGCAGAGTCAGAAGTGCATTTCACTTGTAGAAATCGCCACTTTGAGAAAGAGCCAAGTTGCAAATGTGTACCCCCTGCAAATGCTTCCCCCAAGAGAAGCTTAAATATATACTGAAAGGGGTAGGGTGTGGGCGGATTTCAATCAGCAATCAAGAGGTTATAAAGCTTGGCTGGTTAATAGGGCAAAACTTTTAATTCACAAACAGACTAGCAAGAGGGCACTAAAGTTCAGAGGGCCATAATTTTGGGTAAGACAAGGGAGATAATAAAGCATTGTAATGTGGACAGGTCTACAGACAGTTAGGTAAAAGCAACATACCAGCATTATTAGAGACACATAAGAAAAAAGATAGCAGTGTTTCAGTTTTTGGCTGGAGCTGTAGCAGTAGGAGCATACCAGAGTTAAGAGACATAGGAGACAGATTTCATTAATGGGATACTGGCTGTAGCTGTAGCAGTAGGAGCATACCAGAGTAAGAGACATAGGAGACAGATTTCACTAATGCGATTCTGGCTGGAGCTGTAGCAGTAGGAGCATACCAGAGTTAAGAGACATAGGAGACAGATTTCACTAATGTGATTCTGGCTGTAGCTGTAGCAGTAGGAGCATACCAGAGTTAGGAGACATAGGAGACAGATTTCACTAATGCGATTCTGGCTGGAGCTGTAGCAGTAGGAGCATACCAGAGTTAAGAGACATAGGAGACAGATTTCACTAATGCAATTCTGGCTGGAGCTGTAGCAGTAGGAGCATACCAGAGTTAAGAGACATAGGAGACAGATTTCAATAATGCAATTCTGGCTGGAGCTGTAGCAGTAGGAGCATACCTGTGGGAGGACAAAGATGATATTTTCAGATCAGACAGTCAGATGATGAGTGGTAAGTGCAGAGTCAGAAGTGCATTTCACTTGTAGAAATCGCCACTTTGAGAAAGAGCCAAGTTGCAAATGTGTACCCCCTGCAAATGCTTCCCCCAAGAGAAGCTTAAATATATACTGAAAGGGGTAGGGTGTGGGCGGATTTCAATCAGCAATCAAGAGGTTATAAAGCTTGGCTGGTTAATAGGGCAAAACTTTTAATTCACAAACAGACTAGCAAGAGGGCACTAAAGTTCAGAGGGCCATAATTTTGGGTAAGACAAGGGAGATAATAAAGCATTGTAATGTGGACAGGTCTACAGACAGTTAGGTAAAAGCAACATACCAGCATTATTAGAGACACATAAGAAAAAAGATAGCAGTGTTTCAGTTTTTGGCTGGAGCTGTAGCAGTAGGAGCATACCAGAGTTAAGAGACATAGGAGACAGATTTCATTAATGGGATACTGGCTGTAGCTGTAGCAGTAGGAGCATACCAGAGTAAGAGACATAGGAGACAGATTTCACTAATGCGATTCTGGCTGGAGCTGTAGCAGTAGGAGCATACCAGAGTTAAGAGACATAGGAGACAGATTTCACTAATGTGATTCTGGCTGTAGCTGTAGCAGTAGGAGCATACCAGAGTTAGGAGACATAGGAGACAGATTTCACTAATGCGATTCTGGCTGGAGCTGTAGCAGTAGGAGCATACCAGAGTTAAGAGACATAGGAGACAGATTTCACTAATGCAATTCTGGCTGGAGCTGTAGCAGTAGGAGCATACCAGAGTTAAGAGACATAGGAGACAGATTTCAATAATGCAATTCTGGCTGGAGCTGTAGCAGTAGGAGCATACCTGTGGGAGGACAAAGATGATATTTTCAGATCAGACAGTCAGATGATGAGTGGTAAGTGCAGAGTCAGAAGTGCATTTCACTTGTAGAAATCGCCACTTTGAGAAAGAGCCAAGTTGCAAATGTGTACCCCCTGCAAATGCTTCCCCCAAGAGAAGCTTAAATATATACTGAAAGGGGTAGGGTGTGGGCGGATTTCAATCAGCAATCAAGAGGTTATAAAGCTTGGCTGGTTAATAGGGCAAAACTTTTAATTCACAAACAGACTAGCAAGAGGGCACTAAAGTTCAGAGGGCCATAATTTTGGGTAAGACAAGGGAGATAATAAAGCATTGTAATGTGGACAGGTCTACAGACAGTTAGGTAAAAGCAACATACCAGCATTATTAGAGACACATAAGAAAAAAGATAGCAGTGTTTCAGTTTTTGGCTGGAGCTGTAGCAGTAGGAGCATACCAGAGTTAAGAGACATAGGAGACAGATTTCATTAATGGGATACTGGCTGTAGCTGTAGCAGTAGGAGCATACCAGAGTAAGAGACATAGGAGACAGATTTCACTAATGCGATTCTGGCTGGAGCTGTAGCAGTAGGAGCATACCAGAGTTAAGAGACATAGGAGACAGATTTCACTAATGTGATTCTGGCTGTAGCTGTAGCAGTAGGAGCATACCAGAGTTAGGAGACATAGGAGACAGATTTCACTAATGCGATTCTGGCTGGAGCTGTAGCAGTAGGAGCATACCAGAGTTAAGAGACATAGGAGACAGATTTCACTAATGCAATTCTGGCTGGAGCTGTAGCAGTAGGAGCATACCAGAGTTAAGAGACATAGGAGACAGATTTCAATAATGCAATTCTGGCTGGAGCTGTAGCAGTAGGAGCATACCTGTGGGAGGACAAAGATGATATTTTCAGATCAGACAGTCAGATGATGAGTGGTAAGTGCAGAGTCAGAAGTGCATTTCACTTGTAGAAATCGCCACTTTGAGAAAGAGCCAAGTTGCAAATGTGTACCCCCTGCAAATGCTTCCCCCAAGAGAAGCTTAAATATATACTGAAAGGGGTAGGGTGTGGGCGGATTTCAATCAGCAATCAAGAGGTTATAAAGCTTGGCTGGTTAATAGGGCAAAACTTTTAATTCACAAACAGACTAGCAAGAGGGCACTAAAGTTCAGAGGGCCATAATTTTGGGTAAGACAAGGGAGATAATAAAGCATTGTAATGTGGACAGGTCTACAGACAGTTAGGTAAAAGCAACATACCAGCATTATTAGAGACACATAAGAAAAAAGATAGCAGTGTTTCAGTTTTTGGCTGGAGCTGTAGCAGTAGGAGCATACCAGAGTTAAGAGACATAGGAGACAGATTTCATTAATGGGATACTGGCTGTAGCTGTAGCAGTAGGAGCATACCAGAGTAAGAGACATAGGAGACAGATTTCACTAATGCGATTCTGGCTGGAGCTGTAGCAGTAGGAGCATACCAGAGTTAAGAGACATAGGAGACAGATTTCACTAATGTGATTCTGGCTGTAGCTGTAGCAGTAGGAGCATACCAGAGTTAGGAGACATAGGAGACAGATTTCACTAATGCGATTCTGGCTGGAGCTGTAGCAGTAGGAGCATACCAGAGTTAAGAGACATAGGAGACAGATTTCACTAATGCAATTCTGGCTGGAGCTGTAGCAGTAGGAGCATACCAGAGTTAAGAGACATAGGAGACAGATTTCAATAATGCAATTCTGGCTGGAGCTGTAGCAGTAGGAGCATACCTGTGGGAGGACAAAGATGATATTTTCAGATCAGACAGTCAGATGATGAGTGGTAAGTGCAGAGTCAGAAGTGCATTTCACTTGTAGAAATCGCCACTTTGAGAAAGAGCCAAGTTGCAAATGTGTACCCCCTGCAAATGCTTCCCCCAAGAGAAGCTTAAATATATACTGAAAGGGGTAGGGTGTGGGCGGATTTCAATCAGCAATCAAGAGGTTATAAAGCTTGGCTGGTTAATAGGGCAAAACTTTTAATTCACAAACAGACTAGCAAGAGGGCACTAAAGTTCAGAGGGCCATAATTTTGGGTAAGACAAGGGAGATAATAAAGCATTGTAATGTGGACAGGTCTACAGACAGTTAGGTAAAAGCAACATACCAGCATTATTAGAGACACATAAGAAAAAAGATAGCAGTGTTTCAGTTTTTGGCTGGAGCTGTAGCAGTAGGAGCATACCAGAGTTAAGAGACATAGGAGACAGATTTCATTAATGGGATACTGGCTGTAGCTGTAGCAGTAGGAGCATACCAGAGTAAGAGACATAGGAGACAGATTTCACTAATGCGATTCTGGCTGGAGCTGTAGCAGTAGGAGCATACCAGAGTTAAGAGACATAGGAGACAGATTTCACTAATGTGATTCTGGCTGTAGCTGTAGCAGTAGGAGCATACCAGAGTTAGGAGACATAGGAGACAGATTTCACTAATGCGATTCTGGCTGGAGCTGTAGCAGTAGGAGCATACCAGAGTTAAGAGACATAGGAGACAGATTTCACTAATGCAATTCTGGCTGGAGCTGTAGCAGTAGGAGCATACCAGAGTTAAGAGACATAGGAGACAGATTTCAATAATGCAATTCTGGCTGGAGCTGTAGCAGTAGGAGCATACCTGTGGGAGGACAAAGATGATATTTTCAGATCAGACAGTCAGATGATGAGTGGTAAGTGCAGAGTCAGAAGTGCATTTCACTTGTAGAAATCGCCACTTTGAGAAAGAGCCAAGTTGCAAATGTGTACCCCCTGCAAATGCTTCCCCCAAGAGAAGCTTAAATATATACTGAAAGGGGTAGGGTGTGGGCGGATTTCAATCAGCAATCAAGAGGTTATAAAGCTTGGCTGGTTAATAGGGCAAAACTTTTAATTCACAAACAGACTAGCAAGAGGGCACTAAAGTTCAGAGGGCCATAATTTTGGGTAAGACAAGGGAGATAATAAAGCATTGTAATGTGGACAGGTCTACAGACAGTTAGGTAAAAGCAACATACCAGCATTATTAGAGACACATAAGAAAAAAGATAGCAGTGTTTCAGTTTTTGGCTGGAGCTGTAGCAGTAGGAGCATACCAGAGTTAAGAGACATAGGAGACAGATTTCATTAATGGGATACTGGCTGTAGCTGTAGCAGTAGGAGCATACCAGAGTAAGAGACATAGGAGACAGATTTCACTAATGCGATTCTGGCTGGAGCTGTAGCAGTAGGAGCATACCAGAGTTAAGAGACATAGGAGACAGATTTCACTAATGTGATTCTGGCTGTAGCTGTAGCAGTAGGAGCATACCAGAGTTAGGAGACATAGGAGACAGATTTCACTAATGCGATTCTGGCTGGAGCTGTAGCAGTAGGAGCATACCAGAGTTAAGAGACATAGGAGACAGATTTCACTAATGCAATTCTGGCTGGAGCTGTAGCAGTAGGAGCATACCAGAGTTAAGAGACATAGGAGACAGATTTCAATAATGCAATTCTGGCTGGAGCTGTAGCAGTAGGAGCATACCTGTGGGAGGACAAAGATGATATTTTCAGATCAGACAGTCAGATGATGAGTGGTAAGTGCAGAGTCAGAAGTGCATTTCACTTGTAGAAATCGCCACTTTGAGAAAGAGCCAAGTTGCAAATGTGTACCCCCTGCAAATGCTTCCCCCAAGAGAAGCTTAAATATATACTGAAAGGGGTAGGGTGTGGGCGGATTTCAATCAGCAATCAAGAGGTTATAAAGCTTGGCTGGTTAATAGGGCAAAACTTTTAATTCACAAACAGACTAGCAAGAGGGCACTAAAGTTCAGAGGGCCATAATTTTGGGTAAGACAAGGGAGATAATAAAGCATTGTAATGTGGACAGGTCTACAGACAGTTAGGTAAAAGCAACATACCAGCATTATTAGAGACACATAAGAAAAAAGATAGCAGTGTTTCAGTTTTTGGCTGGAGCTGTAGCAGTAGGAGCATACCAGAGTTAAGAGACATAGGAGACAGATTTCATTAATGGGATACTGGCTGTAGCTGTAGCAGTAGGAGCATACCAGAGTAAGAGACATAGGAGACAGATTTCACTAATGCGATTCTGGCTGGAGCTGTAGCAGTAGGAGCATACCAGAGTTAAGAGACATAGGAGACAGATTTCACTAATGTGATTCTGGCTGTAGCTGTAGCAGTAGGAGCATACCAGAGTTAGGAGACATAGGAGACAGATTTCACTAATGCGATTCTGGCTGGAGCTGTAGCAGTAGGAGCATACCAGAGTTAAGAGACATAGGAGACAGATTTCACTAATGCAATTCTGGCTGGAGCTGTAGCAGTAGGAGCATACCAGAGTTAAGAGACATAGGAGACAGATTTCAATAATGCAATTCTGGCTGGAGCTGTAGCAGTAGGAGCATACCTGTGGGAGGACAAAGATGATATTTTCAGATCAGACAGTCAGATGATGAGTGGTAAGTGCAGAGTCAGAAGTGCATTTCACTTGTAGAAATCGCCACTTTGAGAAAGAGCCAAGTTGCAAATGTGTACCCCCTGCAAATGCTTCCCCCAAGAGAAGCTTAAATATATACTGAAAGGGGTAGGGTGTGGGCGGATTTCAATCAGCAATCAAGAGGTTATAAAGCTTGGCTGGTTAATAGGGCAAAACTTTTAATTCACAAACAGACTAGCAAGAGGGCACTAAAGTTCAGAGGGCCATAATTTTGGGTAAGACAAGGGAGATAATAAAGCATTGTAATGTGGACAGGTCTACAGACAGTTAGGTAAAAGCAACATACCAGCATTATTAGAGACACATAAGAAAAAAGATAGCAGTGTTTCAGTTTTTGGCTGGAGCTGTAGCAGTAGGAGCATACCAGAGTTAAGAGACATAGGAGACAGATTTCATTAATGGGATACTGGCTGTAGCTGTAGCAGTAGGAGCATACCAGAGTAAGAGACATAGGAGACAGATTTCACTAATGCGATTCTGGCTGGAGCTGTAGCAGTAGGAGCATACCAGAGTTAAGAGACATAGGAGACAGATTTCACTAATGTGATTCTGGCTGTAGCTGTAGCAGTAGGAGCATACCAGAGTTAGGAGACATAGGAGACAGATTTCACTAATGCGATTCTGGCTGGAGCTGTAGCAGTAGGAGCATACCAGAGTTAAGAGACATAGGAGACAGATTTCACTAATGCAATTCTGGCTGGAGCTGTAGCAGTAGGAGCATACCAGAGTTAAGAGACATAGGAGACAGATTTCAATAATGCAATTCTGGCTGGAGCTGTAGCAGTAGGAGCATACCTGTGGGAGGACAAAGATGATATTTTCAGATCAGACAGTCAGATGATGAGTGGTAAGTGCAGAGTCAGAAGTGCATTTCACTTGTAGAAATCGCCACTTTGAGAAAGAGCCAAGTTGCAAATGTGTACCCCCTGCAAATGCTTCCCCCAAGAGAAGCTTAAATATATACTGAAAGGGGTAGGGTGTGGGCGGATTTCAATCAGCAATCAAGAGGTTATAAAGCTTGGCTGGTTAATAGGGCAAAACTTTTAATTCACAAACAGACTAGCAAGAGGGCACTAAAGTTCAGAGGGCCATAATTTTGGGTAAGACAAGGGAGATAATAAAGCATTGTAATGTGGACAGGTCTACAGACAGTTAGGTAAAAGCAACATACCAGCATTATTAGAGACACATAAGAAAAAAGATAGCAGTGTTTCAGTTTTTGGCTGGAGCTGTAGCAGTAGGAGCATACCAGAGTTAAGAGACATAGGAGACAGATTTCATTAATGGGATACTGGCTGTAGCTGTAGCAGTAGGAGCATACCAGAGTAAGAGACATAGGAGACAGATTTCACTAATGCGATTCTGGCTGGAGCTGTAGCAGTAGGAGCATACCAGAGTTAAGAGACATAGGAGACAGATTTCACTAATGTGATTCTGGCTGTAGCTGTAGCAGTAGGAGCATACCAGAGTTAGGAGACATAGGAGACAGATTTCACTAATGCGATTCTGGCTGGAGCTGTAGCAGTAGGAGCATACCAGAGTTAAGAGACATAGGAGACAGATTTCACTAATGCAATTCTGGCTGGAGCTGTAGCAGTAGGAGCATACCAGAGTTAAGAGACATAGGAGACAGATTTCAATAATGCAATTCTGGCTGGAGCTGTAGCAGTAGGAGCATACCTGTGGGAGGACAAAGATGATATTTTCAGATCAGACAGTCAGATGATGAGTGGTAAGTGCAGAGTCAGAAGTGCATTTCACTTGTAGAAATCGCCACTTTGAGAAAGAGCCAAGTTGCAAATGTGTACCCCCTGCAAATGCTTCCCCCAAGAGAAGCTTAAATATATACTGAAAGGGGTAGGGTGTGGGCGGATTTCAATCAGCAATCAAGAGGTTATAAAGCTTGGCTGGTTAATAGGGCAAAACTTTTAATTCACAAACAGACTAGCAAGAGGGCACTAAAGTTCAGAGGGCCATAATTTTGGGTAAGACAAGGGAGATAATAAAGCATTGTAATGTGGACAGGTCTACAGACAGTTAGGTAAAAGCAACATACCAGCATTATTAGAGACACATAAGAAAAAAGATAGCAGTGTTTCAGTTTTTGGCTGGAGCTGTAGCAGTAGGAGCATACCAGAGTTAAGAGACATAGGAGACAGATTTCATTAATGGGATACTGGCTGTAGCTGTAGCAGTAGGAGCATACCAGAGTAAGAGACATAGGAGACAGATTTCACTAATGCGATTCTGGCTGGAGCTGTAGCAGTAGGAGCATACCAGAGTTAAGAGACATAGGAGACAGATTTCACTAATGTGATTCTGGCTGTAGCTGTAGCAGTAGGAGCATACCAGAGTTAGGAGACATAGGAGACAGATTTCACTAATGCGATTCTGGCTGGAGCTGTAGCAGTAGGAGCATACCAGAGTTAAGAGACATAGGAGACAGATTTCACTAATGCAATTCTGGCTGGAGCTGTAGCAGTAGGAGCATACCAGAGTTAAGAGACATAGGAGACAGATTTCAATAATGCAATTCTGGCTGGAGCTGTAGCAGTAGGAGCATACCTGTGGGAGGACAAAGATGATATTTTCAGATCAGACAGTCAGATGATGAGTGGTAAGTGCAGAGTCAGAAGTGCATTTCACTTGTAGAAATCGCCACTTTGAGAAAGAGCCAAGTTGCAAATGTGTACCCCCTGCAAATGCTTCCCCCAAGAGAAGCTTAAATATATACTGAAAGGGGTAGGGTGTGGGCGGATTTCAATCAGCAATCAAGAGGTTATAAAGCTTGGCTGGTTAATAGGGCAAAACTTTTAATTCACAAACAGACTAGCAAGAGGGCACTAAAGTTCAGAGGGCCATAATTTTGGGTAAGACAAGGGAGATAATAAAGCATTGTAATGTGGACAGGTCTACAGACAGTTAGGTAAAAGCAACATACCAGCATTATTAGAGACACATAAGAAAAAAGATAGCAGTGTTTCAGTTTTTGGCTGGAGCTGTAGCAGTAGGAGCATACCAGAGTTAAGAGACATAGGAGACAGATTTCATTAATGGGATACTGGCTGTAGCTGTAGCAGTAGGAGCATACCAGAGTAAGAGACATAGGAGACAGATTTCACTAATGCGATTCTGGCTGGAGCTGTAGCAGTAGGAGCATACCAGAGTTAAGAGACATAGGAGACAGATTTCACTAATGTGATTCTGGCTGTAGCTGTAGCAGTAGGAGCATACCAGAGTTAGGAGACATAGGAGACAGATTTCACTAATGCGATTCTGGCTGGAGCTGTAGCAGTAGGAGCATACCAGAGTTAAGAGACATAGGAGACAGATTTCACTAATGCAATTCTGGCTGGAGCTGTAGCAGTAGGAGCATACCAGAGTTAAGAGACATAGGAGACAGATTTCAATAATGCAATTCTGGCTGGAGCTGTAGCAGTAGGAGCATACCTGTGGGAGGACAAAGATGATATTTTCAGATCAGACAGTCAGATGATGAGTGGTAAGTGCAGAGTCAGAAGTGCATTTCACTTGTAGAAATCGCCACTTTGAGAAAGAGCCAAGTTGCAAATGTGTACCCCCTGCAAATGCTTCCCCCAAGAGAAGCTTAAATATATACTGAAAGGGGTAGGGTGTGGGCGGATTTCAATCAGCAATCAAGAGGTTATAAAGCTTGGCTGGTTAATAGGGCAAAACTTTTAATTCACAAACAGACTAGCAAGAGGGCACTAAAGTTCAGAGGGCCATAATTTTGGGTAAGACAAGGGAGATAATAAAGCATTGTAATGTGGACAGGTCTACAGACAGTTAGGTAAAAGCAACATACCAGCATTATTAGAGACACATAAGAAAAAAGATAGCAGTGTTTCAGTTTTTGGCTGGAGCTGTAGCAGTAGGAGCATACCAGAGTTAAGAGACATAGGAGACAGATTTCATTAATGGGATACTGGCTGTAGCTGTAGCAGTAGGAGCATACCAGAGTAAGAGACATAGGAGACAGATTTCACTAATGCGATTCTGGCTGGAGCTGTAGCAGTAGGAGCATACCAGAGTTAAGAGACATAGGAGACAGATTTCACTAATGTGATTCTGGCTGTAGCTGTAGCAGTAGGAGCATACCAGAGTTAGGAGACATAGGAGACAGATTTCACTAATGCGATTCTGGCTGGAGCTGTAGCAGTAGGAGCATACCAGAGTTAAGAGACATAGGAGACAGATTTCACTAATGCAATTCTGGCTGGAGCTGTAGCAGTAGGAGCATACCAGAGTTAAGAGACATAGGAGACAGATTTCAATAATGCAATTCTGGCTGGAGCTGTAGCAGTAGGAGCATACCTGTGGGAGGACAAAGATGATATTTTCAGATCAGACAGTCAGATGATGAGTGGTAAGTGCAGAGTCAGAAGTGCATTTCACTTGTAGAAATCGCCACTTTGAGAAAGAGCCAAGTTGCAAATGTGTACCCCCTGCAAATGCTTCCCCCAAGAGAAGCTTAAATATATACTGAAAGGGGTAGGGTGTGGGCGGATTTCAATCAGCAATCAAGAGGTTATAAAGCTTGGCTGGTTAATAGGGCAAAACTTTTAATTCACAAACAGACTAGCAAGAGGGCACTAAAGTTCAGAGGGCCATAATTTTGGGTAAGACAAGGGAGATAATAAAGCATTGTAATGTGGACAGGTCTACAGACAGTTAGGTAAAAGCAACATACCAGCATTATTAGAGACACATAAGAAAAAAGATAGCAGTGTTTCAGTTTTTGGCTGGAGCTGTAGCAGTAGGAGCATACCAGAGTTAAGAGACATAGGAGACAGATTTCATTAATGGGATACTGGCTGTAGCTGTAGCAGTAGGAGCATACCAGAGTAAGAGACATAGGAGACAGATTTCACTAATGCGATTCTGGCTGGAGCTGTAGCAGTAGGAGCATACCAGAGTTAAGAGACATAGGAGACAGATTTCACTAATGTGATTCTGGCTGTAGCTGTAGCAGTAGGAGCATACCAGAGTTAGGAGACATAGGAGACAGATTTCACTAATGCGATTCTGGCTGGAGCTGTAGCAGTAGGAGCATACCAGAGTTAAGAGACATAGGAGACAGATTTCACTAATGCAATTCTGGCTGGAGCTGTAGCAGTAGGAGCATACCAGAGTTAAGAGACATAGGAGACAGATTTCAATAATGCAATTCTGGCTGGAGCTGTAGCAGTAGGAGCATACCTGTGGGAGGACAAAGATGATATTTTCAGATCAGACAGTCAGATGATGAGTGGTAAGTGCAGAGTCAGAAGTGCATTTCACTTGTAGAAATCGCCACTTTGAGAAAGAGCCAAGTTGCAAATGTGTACCCCCTGCAAATGCTTCCCCCAAGAGAAGCTTAAATATATACTGAAAGGGGTAGGGTGTGGGCGGATTTCAATCAGCAATCAAGAGGTTATAAAGCTTGGCTGGTTAATAGGGCAAAACTTTTAATTCACAAACAGACTAGCAAGAGGGCACTAAAGTTCAGAGGGCCATAATTTTGGGTAAGACAAGGGAGATAATAAAGCATTGTAATGTGGACAGGTCTACAGACAGTTAGGTAAAAGCAACATACCAGCATTATTAGAGACACATAAGAAAAAAGATAGCAGTGTTTCAGTTTTTGGCTGGAGCTGTAGCAGTAGGAGCATACCAGAGTTAAGAGACATAGGAGACAGATTTCATTAATGGGATACTGGCTGTAGCTGTAGCAGTAGGAGCATACCAGAGTAAGAGACATAGGAGACAGATTTCACTAATGCGATTCTGGCTGGAGCTGTAGCAGTAGGAGCATACCAGAGTTAAGAGACATAGGAGACAGATTTCACTAATGTGATTCTGGCTGTAGCTGTAGCAGTAGGAGCATACCAGAGTTAGGAGACATAGGAGACAGATTTCACTAATGCGATTCTGGCTGGAGCTGTAGCAGTAGGAGCATACCAGAGTTAAGAGACATAGGAGACAGATTTCACTAATGCAATTCTGGCTGGAGCTGTAGCAGTAGGAGCATACCAGAGTTAAGAGACATAGGAGACAGATTTCAATAATGCAATTCTGGCTGGAGCTGTAGCAGTAGGAGCATACCTGTGGGAGGACAAAGATGATATTTTCAGATCAGACAGTCAGATGATGAGTGGTAAGTGCAGAGTCAGAAGTGCATTTCACTTGTAGAAATCGCCACTTTGAGAAAGAGCCAAGTTGCAAATGTGTACCCCCTGCAAATGCTTCCCCCAAGAGAAGCTTAAATATATACTGAAAGGGGTAGGGTGTGGGCGGATTTCAATCAGCAATCAAGAGGTTATAAAGCTTGGCTGGTTAATAGGGCAAAACTTTTAATTCACAAACAGACTAGCAAGAGGGCACTAAAGTTCAGAGGGCCATAATTTTGGGTAAGACAAGGGAGATAATAAAGCATTGTAATGTGGACAGGTCTACAGACAGTTAGGTAAAAGCAACATACCAGCATTATTAGAGACACATAAGAAAAAAGATAGCAGTGTTTCAGTTTTTGGCTGGAGCTGTAGCAGTAGGAGCATACCAGAATTAAGAGACATAGGAGACAGATTTCACTAATGCGATTCTGGCTGGAGCTGTAGCAGTAGGAGCATACCAGAGTTAAGAGACATAGGAGACAGATTTCACTAATGGGATACTGGCTGGAGCTGTAGCAGTAGGAGCATTCCAGAGTTAAGAGACATAGGAGACAGATTTCACTAATGCGATTCTGGCTGGAGCTGTAGCAGTAGGAGCATACCAGAGTTAAGAGACATAGGAGACAGATTTCATTAATGGGATACTGGCTGTAGCTGTAGCAGTAGGAGCATACCAGAGTAAGAGACATAGGAGACAGATTTCACTAATGCGATTCTGGCTGGAGCTGTAGCAGTAGGAGCATACCAGAGTTAAGAGACATAGGAGACAGATTTCACTAATGCGATTCTGGCTGGAGCTGTAGCAGTAGGAGCATACCAGAGTTAAGAGACATAGGAGACAGATTTCATTAATGGGATACTGGCTGTAGCTGTAGCAGTAGGAGCATACCAGAGTAAGAGACATAGGAGACAGATTTCACTAATGCGATTCTGGCTGGAGCTGTAGCAGTAGGAGCATACCAGAGTTAAGAGACATAGGAGACAGATTTCACTAATGTGATTCTGGCTGTAGCTGTAGCAGTAGGAGCATACCAGAGTTAGGAGACATAGGAGACAGATTTCACTAATGCGATTCTGGCTGGAGCTGTAGCAGTAGGAGCATACCAGAGTTAAGAGACATAGGAGACAGATTTCACTAATGCAATTCTGGCTGGAGCTGTAGCAGTAGGAGCATACCAGAGTTAAGAGACATAGGAGACAGATTTCAATAATGCAATTCTGGCTGGAGCTGTAGCAGTAGGAGCATACCTGTGGGAGGACAAAGATGATATTTTCAGATCAGACAGTCAGATGATGAGTGGTAAGTGCAGAGTCAGAAGTGCATTTCACTTGTAGAAATCGCCACTTTGAGAAAGAGCCAAGTTTCAAATGTGTAACCCCCTTGTTGACCTGTTTCGCTGCTGAATCCACTTTTTCAGGACTGGATGGGTATGTGGTGCAAAGGAATGTACAGTATATGTATACATCTCAAAAATGGTAGGCATAGTGCAAAATGTTTTGTTCAATATCTGTATGGATCCATCTGTAACCAACAAACAAGTTTACATGAGTGCATACATCTCAATAATTGCAAGCATCTAACTTATTGTAAATTGTTAGGTAGCCTTCAAGCTCCTCTCACCAGCTATAGGTTAATGAGCTTTCCAGGCTCTCAGCTGCTCCAATAAGCTGTAGGATAAGTCTTCTAAGACCCCTAGATGCTCCCATCAGCTGTGGAATAACAAGTCTGACTAAACACCCTTTAGCTGGATTAGTTCCTGGTGCAGGAGGCACCCTATTTAAATATTATCTGTCCCTGGATCTGTGCTTACGATAGCATCTACTTCCTGGCTCACTCTGTTTTTGCTTGCATGACCCAGTTCTGCTATACTTGTCTGGGTTTGTCTTTTTGAATAATTCTGCCTTGTACGTGGATTACTCTTTGGATTTCCATCTGAACTTGACCTCAAATTGTTTATTGGACTTTGTTTGCTCGTTACCTGCCCTGACCTAGGAACTGTACCTTGGATTAGGGTTGTTTGCTACTAACTCTGACCTTGAAACAGTTTTTGGACTATGCTTACTTGCTACCTGCTCTGGCCCTCGAGCAGTCCCAGGATTCCACTGACAGTCTATCGTCTGACCCGCCTTAAGACTACAGCTACCCTTAGTTTTATTTGCTCAGTCCAAGTACCACCTGACAAGAAACTATTGTATAGTGTTAGAGAAAGACCTGGGGGCAACCAGGTAGCATTAGGCTTGCTTGCCCTAAGAAAACTGGGGTAGCTAAAGGCAAAAGAAACACCTGTCAGCCATAGTTCCTGACCTAGGCATCTGGCTGTGCATTACACAAGCATGGTGAAATAAATTTTAATTAACCACTTGAGCCCCGGACCATTATGCTGCCTAAGGACCAGAGGTCTTTTTCCAATTTGGCACTGCGTCGCTTTAACTGCTAATTGCGCGGATATGCAATGCTGTACCCAAACGAAATTTGCGTCCTTTTCTTCCCACAAATAGAGCTTTCTTTTGATGGTATTTGATCACCTCTGCGGTTTTTATTTTTTGCGCTATAAACGGAAAAAGACCGAAAATTTTGAAAAAAAATGATATTTTCTACTTTTTGTTATAAAAAAAATCCAATAAACTAAATTTTAGTCATACATTTAGGCCAAAATGTATTCGGCCACATGTCTTTGGTAAAAAAAATGTCAATAAGCGTATATTTATTGGTTTGCGCAAAAGTTATAGCGTCTACAAACTAGGGTACATTTTCTGTAATTTACACAGCTTTTAGTTTATGACTGCCTATGTCATTTCTTGAGGTGCTAAAATGGCAGGGCAGTACAAAACCCCCCCAAATGACCCCATTTTGGAAAGTAGACACCCCAAGGAAATTGCTGAGAGGCATGTTGAACCCATTGAATATTTATTTTTTTTGTCCCAAGTGATTGAAAAATGACAAAAAAAAAAAAAATATTTACAAAAAGTTGTCACTAAATGATATATTGCTCACACAGGCCATGGGCCTATGTGGAATTGCACCCCAAAATACATTCAGCTGCTTCTCCTGAGTATGGGGATACCACATGTGTGGGACTTTTTAGGAGCCTAGCCGCGTACGGGGCCCCGAAAACCAATCACCGCCTTCAGGATTTCTAAGGGTGTAAATTTTTGATTTCACTCTTCACTGCCTATCACAGTTTCGGAGGCCATGGAATGCCCAGGGGGCACAAAACCCACCAAAATGACCCCATTTTGGAAAGTAGACACCCCAAGCTATTTGCTGAGAGGCATGGTGAATATTTTGCAGCTCTCATTTGTTTTTGAAAATGAAGAAAGACAAGAAAAAACATTTTTTTTTTTCTTTTTTCAATTTTCAAAACTTTGTGACAAAAAGTGAGGTCTGCAAAATACTCACTATACCTCTCAGCAAATAGCTTGGGGTGTCTACTTTCCAAAATGGGGTCATTTGGGGGGGGTTTTGTGCCACCTGGGCATTCCATGGCCTCCGAAACTGTGATAGGCAGTGAAGAGTGAAATCAAAAATTTACGCCCTTAGAAAGCCTGAAGGCGGTGCTTGGTTTTCGGGGTTCCGTACGCGGCCAGGCTCCCAAAAAGTCTCACATGTGGTATCCCCATACTCAGGAGAAGCAGCAGAATGTATTTTGGGGTGTAATTTCACATATTTCCATGGCATGTTTGAGCAATATATCATTTAGTGACAACTTTGTGCAAAAAAAAAAAAAAATGTGTCTCTTTCCCGCAACTTGTGTCGCAATATAAAATATTCCATGGACTCGACATGCCTCTCAGCAAATAGCTTGGGGTGTCTACTTTCCAAAATGGGGTCATTTGGGGGGGTTTTGAACTGTCCTGGCATTTTATGCACAACATTTTGAAGCTTATGTCACACATCACCCACTCTTCTAACCACTTGAAGACAAAGCCCTTTCTGACACTTATTGTTTACATGAAAAAGTTATTTTTTTTTGCAAAAAAATTCCTTTGAACCCCCAAACATTATATATTTTTTTAAAGCAAATGCCCTACAGATTAAAATGGTGGGTGTTTCATTTTTTTTTTTCACACAGTAATTGCGCAGCGATTTTTCAAACGCATTTTTTGGGGAAAAAACACACTTTTTTAAATTTTAATGCACTAAAACACACTATATTGCCCAAATGTTTGATGAAATAAAAAAGATGATCTTAGGCCGAGTACATGGATACCAAACATGACATGCTTTAAAATTGCGCACAAACGTGCAGTGGCAACAAAATGAATACATGTTTAAAAGCCTTCAAAAGCCTTTACAGGTTACCACTTTAGATTTACAGAGGAGGTCTACTGGAAAAATTACTGCCCTCGATCTGGCCTTCGCGGTGATACCTCACATGCATGGTGCAATTGCTGTTTACGTTTGACGACAGACCGCCGCTTGCGTTCGCCTTAGCGCGAGAGCAGGGGGCGACAGGGGTGTTTTTTTTTTTGTTTTTTTTTTTCTTTATTATTTTTTTGCTTTTTTAATCTTACTTTTAAACTGTTCCTTTCATATTTTTTTTTTTTAATCATTTTTATTGTTATCTCGGGGAATGTAAATATCCCCTATCATAGCAATAGGTAGTGACAGGTACTCTTTTTTGAAAAAATTGTGGTCTATTAGACCCTAGATCTCTCCTCTGCCCTCAAAGCATCTGACCACACCAAGATCGGTGTGATAAAATGCTTCCCCAATTTCCCAATGGCGCTATTTACATCCGGCGAAATCTAAGTCATAAAATGCTCGTAGCTTCCGGTTTCTTAGGCCATAGAGATGTTTGGAGCCACTCTGGTCTCTGATCAGCTCTATGGTCAGCTGGCTGAATCACCGGCTGCATTCTCAGGTTCCCTGTTGAGACAGGAGAGCCAGAGAAAAACACGGAAGACGGTGGGGGGGGGGCATTCCCTCCCACGGCTT
Source organism: Lithobates clamitans (assembly GCA_037952925.1). Taxonomy (NCBI): domain Eukaryota; kingdom Metazoa; phylum Chordata; class Amphibia; order Anura; family Ranidae; genus Lithobates; species Lithobates clamitans. The sequence goes on from JBBGZY010001291.1 coordinate 1,474,655, forward strand.
GTAAAAGCAGTCTAGAGGCTAATTAGCCGCTAGGATTGCTTTTACATGAAAGCCGACCGCTGGCTGAAAAGAATGATACCAAGATGATACCTAAACCTGCAAGCATCATTCTGGTATAACCACTCAAAGTCGTGAATGGCGTACCTGAAGACAAAAAAATAGTTAACAATGGTTAACAATAAAGCACAGTAAACAGTAAAATATAAATAATTACATACCTGAAAAACAAACATGATAAAATATAATAACAATAACAATAACAAAACATTGCAGAATAGAATACAGTAAAAAAGAGCAGAACAATAGAGAGCGAGAATAGAGAGAGAGAACAATAAAACGACAACTATTTTTTTTTATTTCATATATTTATTTTTTTTTACACTTTTTTTGTAACTAACTTTTATAACTGTAACCGGTTCCAGGTTCGGGTCTCTCAAAATGCGATGGCATCTTGGGAGACCCTGTGAAAGTGTGCCTAGTCTGTGCAATGCTGTACCCTACGCTAATAGTCAACTAGTGTATGGTAGCGTTCAAAACATTCACCAATGCAAAGACCAGGATTGTCAGGACAGGAGGGACAATAATAGCGGGTGTCACGCCTAAATCCGCGCTTGCTGCAGACACAACATCTTTTTTGGGGGGGTTCGTTGGGTAGGGGTACTCGGGAGGACATAAAGAAAATGCCTCTCATGCAGCCGACTGCATTTGGTTGGGGATGTGAATGGGGGAAGTACGGGCGCTGCAGAAGCGGTGGGTTCCCAATTAGGATTGGCGAATGCAGCAGGAAGGGCACTATGGGCACGACAGGCCTGTGTTTGTCTTTTTGGTGGCAGCAGGACACTACTTGTGCTTGCCACCTCACCAGCTTGAACTGCACTTATGGGACTCGCCACGTCACCAAGTGTTACTGCAGTGCTGGTTTGACTACGACCGGGGTGTACTAGGCCGCTGGCGCTTGCCAGTTCACCAAAACGCTACCAAAAAATCTGTTGGCGATCGCAGGGATCAGGCCTGACTCTGCGAACGCTGCAGTTATGCGTTTTAGTCTTTTGTAAGTGACAGTGATCGATCGATACTGCACTTGGGTGGGCTGGGCTGGGCCGGGCGGAGGGGCAAAACGCAGGTGCTAGCAGGTATCTGGGCTGATCCCGCTAACACTGCGTTTGTGAGAACCCTAAACTGCTGGGGACGCTAGTATAGATCTGATCGGATCAGATATTGATCCGTTCAGATACTATACCACTAAGGGTGGTGTACAGTGCGTGCGTGGGTGTTAGCGGTACTGGCGCTAATCTGACGCTGCCTGGGGCTGGTGCTTGCCAGTTCACCAAAATACTACCAAAAAAACTGTTAGTGATCGCAGGGATCAGGCCTGACTCTGCGAACGCTGCAGTTATGCGTTTAGTGTTTTGTAAGTGACAGTGATCGATCGATACTGCACTTGGGTGGGCCGGGCCGGGCGGAGGGGCAAAACGCAGGTGCTAGCAGGTATCTGGGCTGATCCCGCTAACACTGCGTTTTTGGGAACCCTAAACTGCTGGGGACACTAGTATAGATCTGATCGGATCAGATATTGATCCGTTCAGATACTATACCACTAAGGGAGGTGTACGGTGCGTGCGTGGGTGTTAGCGGTACTGGCGCTAACCTGACGCTGCCTGGGGCTGGTGCTTGCCAGTTCACCAAAATACTACCAAAAAAACTGTTAGCGATCGCAGGGATCAGGCCTGACTCTGCGAACGCTGCAGTTATGCGTTTAGTGCCTTGTAAGTGACAGTGATCGATCGATACTTCACTTGGGTGGGCCGGGCGGAGGGGCAAAACGCAGGTGCTAGCAGGTATCTGGACTGATCCCGCTAACACTGCGTTTTTGGGAACCCTAAACTGCTGGGGACACTAGTATAGATCTGATCGGATCAGATATTGATGCGTTCAGATACTATACCACTAAGGGAGGTGTATGCTGTGTGCGTGGGTGTTAGCGGTACTGGCGCTAATCTGACGCTGCCTGGGGCGACGCATATCACCGCCGGGCGATCAGGGGGCTAAACCTTTATTCGGTAATAAACGGCGGGTGCCCTGACACTATAAAAAATAAACAAACTAACCAGCGTCACCCGTAACGGTTATACGGTGATCAGTGGTGAAAGGGTTAACTAGGGGGCAATCAAGGGGTTAAAACATTTATTCGGTAGTATATGGGGGTCCCTGTTGCTATAAAACGCTGACGGCGAACCTAAATATTTACCTCACTAACTAGCGTCACCAGCGACACTAATACAGCGATCAGAAAAATGATCGCTTAGCAACACTGGTGACGGGGGGTAATCAAGGGGTTAAAACTTTATTAGGGGGGGGTTAGGGGGGTACCCTAGACCTAAAGGGGGGTAACAGTAACTGTCCCAACACTGTAACTGTCACAAACTGACACTATGCAGTAATCAGAAAAAAAAAAAAAAAAAAAACTGCTGGTGTCAGTTTGTGACAGGGGGGGGGGGGGGTGATTGGGGGGGGATCGGGGGCGATCGGGGGGGGGATCGGGGTGTTTTGTGTGCCTGGCATGTTCTACTGTGTGTGTGTGTGTTGGTGCACTCACATACTTGTCGTCTCTCCTCGGGCCGGAACGGAAATTACCGAGCCGAGGAGAGATGACATCATTTCCTTTGCTGCTGTTTAGCATACAGCAGCAAAGGAATGATTCGATTGGCCGGCGGCGATCGCGAGGGGGGGGCCACGAACGGATGGTCTCCCCCTCACCACTGATCGCCGCTGGACAAAAGACGACCGCCTCGGGCACCGGGGGGGGTCCGATCGGACCCCCCACCCGCGGAAGGCAAATCACGTACCATGTACGTGATTTTGCCTGTCCGTGCCACTTTGCCGACGTACATCGGCGTGAGGCGGTCGTCAAGTGGTTAACAACTTACTTACAAAATCTATATCCATAAAAACTGATTCAAACACATTCCCACCCCGACTTGCCACAAGGACCATATCAATGATAGGAAGAATTAAAAAAATAGAGCCCCCTGTTGAGTGCGGCGGCAGAGAATCATTGAGATACATATGTTATATAATACAGTTTTATAATAAAGGTTTTGAACGTCATTTATGCCCATATTTCTTGGGCTTTTCTTTTCTTTTTGAAGAGAACAACATATATATACTCTTGGTGGAGTAAAAAAACCCACTTCTACCTGTTTACATCATCTCCAACATATAGATGTTTGTTCATATTGGAATCAAGAGCATACTGGGCAGACAGACTTTGTCACTGTCGCTGTTTTTAATCGCAAATTTTATGGAATGTCAAATCAGCCAATACAGTGTTTAATGTGGAATGATTCTTGGACATAATTTTGGATTTTTGGTTTGTCGCTGTGACCCTTCTGGTGTGGTTAAAAAAGCACTTGAGCCTTACACGAGAGTGTAGGCAATTGGAGTCGGTGAGTGGATTTCTTTAGGGAGTGGGCTCACTCAGCACTCGGGTGTGGTGAAAGCTGCCAAAAAAACATCACTATTTAAAGGACTTTTTATTTAGGACCTTTTATGTATTTAGTTGCAAATATAATTATTTGTTGTGCACTTTCTGTATATTTCAATCACCTGTCACTTGGTGTTTATATTGTGTATTTGAATATTTATATTTATTTGCAGCATCACCTTAAGGGTAAAAATAGTTTTTAGGATAGCACCACTGTGTTTTTTTCTCATGCCGCGTACACACGAGCGGACTTGGTCCGGCGGACTTTTCAACGGACTTTGTCCGCTAGGTGCGCCGGACTTAAAAATGGACGGACTTGAACACACACGATCACTCCAAAAGTTCGATGGTTTTGAACGCGGTGACATACAGCACGTATGACGGGACTAGAAAAAGGAAGTTCAAGCCCCACTACGGCACCCTTTGGGCTCCTTCTGCTATTCTCGTGTTTATCTCGTGTTAGTAGAAGTTTGGTTAGAGAAGATTCGCGCTTTTTACACTTCAGCTTATTTCGATCATTTTCTTGGGTTTAGTTTGTGCTTGTGAGGTTTGTATCTGCTTTTCAGTGCGTGTTGGTCAGTTCGTAACCTGCCTAGCAGGCAATTCTGGTCCGCTCGTTCCTGATTTTCAGGTCGCTCTTCATAGGCCTTGCTGTTCTTCAGTGCGTTTGTTATAAGTTTGTTTGTTTGACCAGCCGACCGTTTTGAAGCCATGTTGCGTGGACGTACTCGTTCTCGAGTTTGTGCTGCGTGGGGACTTGGTGTTGGGGTTAATACTTTGACCCGAGTTCAGTCCATGAACAGGGCGAGGAGGAGTTCATGGACCAAGAATTCTCGCACATGCCTTTGCTCCGTTAGATCCGTGAGAATAATCCTGAGGATTTCAGGAATTATCTCAAGATGACGGACCCCGTTTTTGAACGTCTGCTGGCTATGCTGACCCCCTATATCAGCAGGCAGGATACCTGCATGAGGCAAGCTATCACTGCGGAGCAGAGGCTACTTGCCACTTTACGTTACTTGGTGACTGGGAGAAGTCTTCAGGACTTGAAGTTCTCGACAGGCATCTCCCCCCAGGCTCTGGGGATCATAATCCCAGAGACCTGTTCTGCCATTATTCAGGTCCTGCAGAAGGACTATATGAAGGTAAGTTTTATGCTTTAACATTACATGATATGTCTTAAATGTTTGCTAATGTATTGTCTAAATGTCCTCGTTACCTAATTACCATGCTTGGAATATGTTGTGAATGTCCCCTTTATCTTCATGCATGCCTGCTTTTTTACATTAATCATTTTTTGCACTACATGCATATTTAAAAAATGTATATAGTGTAGCTCAGGTGTCCTCAAATTCCAATGGGGGGGGGGGAGATAAAGATCCCGTCTCAGCTTCAACCGTCCAAACTTATCAACAGGCCAACCGGATATATTTACATGCCATGGGAGAAATAAAGCTCACATGGCATGATATCGTTTAAAAGCATAAATTTATTAAAACAATAAAAAGAGAACACTCACATATTAGGAGATCGGAATAAGCTTAACTGTATATCAAACGCGGTGATCGTGGGGAGTCCACCCACGATCACCGCGTTTGATATACAGTTAAGCTTATTCCAATCTCCTAATATGTGAGTGTTCTCTTTTTATTGTTTTAATAAATTTATGCTTTTAAACGATATCATGCCATGTGAGCTTTATTTCTCCCATGGCATGTAAATATATCCGGTTGGCCTGTTGATAAGTTTGGACGGTTGAAGCTGAGACGGGATCTTTATCTCCCCCCCCCTATTGGAATTTGAGGACACCTGAGGATCCATCTTGCCAGCCTTGGTGGCTAAACAAGCCATCTGAGACTTGAAAGACGTATGTCTTCTCAAGTCATCTGGTTCCGGTAAGCCTCCCCTGATGCTTCGGTGGTGGTCCTGACACTCACTCAGACGTCTTATTTATTTGGTGTTTTATTTATCCACGTGGCAGAAGCTTTTCATCATTGTTCTCATTATCCAACCTTCAGAGACTTCTGGTGGCGGGTGTTGAATTTCATTGAGATCATAGATTTCAACATTTATGGACATTGGGTTATTTCCTTCACTTTGATAATTTTCACATTGTTTTTCCACTGTTTATTAGTATCAGTTCATATGATAATGTGTGACACTTAGTATATTTCTGATTGTGTTTAGTCAGTTACATATAATTTTGAATTATATTAATTTTCTTTTCTTTTGTGGGTCCTCCAGGAATGGTTTGGGCTTAGTTCACCGTGTTTATTTAGTACTTACACATATAGCGCTACACTATATACATTTTTTATTTTCTTTTTTCCTTTGTCTAAGAGGAGTGTCAGCTGCTTACTGTGTAACCATTCCCTACTACTATTGGTGCAGCGCTGTACTTACCCCCCATTGACTACATGCATATTTACCTTAAATAACCTCCCCACCATGCAATCCTGGGTCCATTTATATCTCTAGCCTCTAGTCCCTTGAACAATGTATATTATCAGCTCCATTGTACTGTTTGACCCTCCCCCACCCCCTCAAATGTTTGCAACTGTCAGGTGTGTTTTTTACCCAAATTAGAAACCCTCCCCCACCCCCTCAAATGTTTGCAACTGTCAGGTGTGTTCTTTACCCAAATTAGAACCCCTCCCCCACCCCCTCAAATGTTTGCAACTGTCAGGTGTGTTTTTTACCAAAATTAGAACCCCTCCCCCACCCCCTCAAATGTTTGCAACTGTCAGGTGTGTTTTTTACCCAAATTAGAAACCCTCCCCCACCCCCTCAAATGTTTGCAACTGTCAGGTGTGTTCTTTACCCAAATTAGAACCCCTCCCCCACCCCCTCAAATGTTTGCAACTGTCAGGTGTGTTTTTTACCAAAATTAGAACCCCTCCCCCACCCCCTCAAATGTTTGCAACTGTCAGGTGTGTTTTTTACCCAAATTAGAACCCCTCCCCCACCCCCTCAAATGTTTGCAACTGTCAGGTGTGTTTTTTAACCAAATTAGAACCCCTCCCCCACCCCCTCAAATGCTTATAAACTGTCAGGTGTGTTCTTTACCCAAATTAGAACCCCTCCCCCACCCCCTGAAATGTTTGCAACTGTCAGGTGTGTTTTTTACCCAAATTAGAACCCCTCCCCCACCCTCTCAAATGTTTGAAACTGTCAGGTGTGTTTTTTAACCAAATTAGAACCCCTCCCCCCACATTCAAATTGATCAATGGGCCATCAGAGGGGGTGAGTAATCTTATAAGTGGGCCTTATGTTTTTTAGAATTAAAAGAAAAAAAACACATATTAATAATGTTCGACTGCTGTTGTTCAAGAATGTTTTTGTGTAATCTGATATCCAAGTTATCTTTAAAAGTACTTATCTGATTTTTTTATTGTTTCACTCCACAGTTTCCTTCCAGTACACAGGAATGGCAGACTGTGGCCTCCCAGTTCGCTGACTGTTAGGACTTTCCCAACTGTGTCGGGGCGATTGATGGGAAGCATGTCCGCATTGTGCCACCACCCCATTCGGGGTCTTATTTCTACAATTATAAGGGGTTCCATGGTGTAGTTTTAATGGCGGTGGTCTTGGCACATTTGGAATTTCTGTTCGTGGACATAGGGAAGAATGGCTGGATGTCTGATGGAGGAGTCTTTGCACAGACCGAGCTGTGCCAGCGTCTCCAGACTGGTGGCCTGGGATTGCCACCTGATGACCAGAATGTTGATGGACTCCCCTCAGTTTTTTATCGCTGATGAAGCGTTTGCTCTCGGCAAGCACTTGATGAGGCCGTTCCCCCAAAGGACACTCATCCCTGAGAGGAGGGTATTTAATTACCGGCTGGCCAGAGCAAGAAGAGTTGTGGAGAATGCCTTTGGGATTCTGGCCAGCCGGTTCCGTTTGTTCCTCTCGGCCATAAATCTGGCGGACTATAAAATAAATTATGTGATAATGGCTTGCTGCATTCTCCATAATTATTTGAAGAGACATTCTGCTACATATATGACCTCTGTTGGGCCTGAGGCTGGAATTGTAGTTGAACAAACACTCACAGGCCTGGAAAGTGGCCGTATTGGCTTGGCCTCCCAAACCACACATCAAGTGTGTGACCGATATGTTAATTATTTTAATGGTCGGGGGGCAATTGCTATTCAACAAGAGCTATAATTTCTTACAAAAATAAAGGAAAAAAAAAATTTGCGAAAATATCTTGTTTTTATTCTTGTTTGCATTTAGTTTTGTCTGTCTCCTAGTGCACTTGTAGTGGCAAGTGCATTTCCCTTTAGTTAATAAGGCCCTTTGTTACTGTAACCACACAAAAATGAGCAAAACATCTTATTGATAAATAATCAGCCACACACATTGTAGTAGTAAAAACATTTTACTGTGTGCACATTGAAAGGTGCATTTTTTGGAAACGTGTTTATTTTTTTATTTTTATTTTTTTCAAAAACAATCTTTTCTTTTTTTTTATTTTAGGCATATTTAAACAAAACAAAACTGGAGACGTATCATAACACGGAGTGGCAAGGTGGATACACCAAAACTATAAACCTGTGCCGCGTCCTACAAATTTGTGTTCAAAAAGCAAGCAAGAGGGAGGGACTTTTGGACTTTTTAGGCACAACTACAACATTGGTCTATAAAAAAGTATTTTTTATTCAATTAGAAATATATATAACAACAAAAATTGATTAAAAACCACAAATCATGTATATATATATGGAGGCACTAGCTATACAACACCATCTAAATACAAGGTTTTTCGGACATCTGGATAAGCATCCCAAGTAGCAATCGGTCATGAGAAGATGGCTAGATAGCAAGTCCGCAATTCATTAATTCATTCAATGCTTGACATGTTTCGCGTGTCATCACGCTTCTTCAAAAGCGAACCAGTATATTATAGTGGCTATCAAAATACATAACATAATAAATACATGATTAGTATATAGAACCATAAAAACCGGTATCTATAATGACACCGCATATTATAATCTCAGAAACATTCATGCTGATTCAGACAGTGCAGTGATAGGTGCGCAAACCAAAGAGGTGATGAAAGGCTACCATGGGGGCGTGCACAACATAGTCTTTAATAGTAGCTGAAAGACGTAACATAATAAAGAGGTTGTTCATAGAGTATATATAATTCTAGAGTCTCCAATGTTCTGGAGCGGAAAAGGGAAAGGAGGAACGGGAGAATCGGGGAAAAAGGAAGAAAAGTAGAAGAAAAAGGGAAAAAGGAAAAAAGAAAAAAGAGAAGAAGGGAAAAGGGGGAAGAAAGTAAAGGGGAAGGAAGGAGAGGAGAAGGGCGCGGAACAGAGGGGAGGTCAGGGGAGGGAGGGGAAGAAGTTAGGGGAAAGAGGGGAGGGGGGAAAGGAAATAGGGGGAAGGAAGGAAAGGAAAGGGGGGGAGGGGAAAGGGGGGAGGGGGGAGGAGGGAATGAAGAGGAGGAAATAAAAAGGAAAAGGAGCCAGGGGAATGTTGTATATGCAGAAAGTACTCACATCTTAAACATGTTTAAAATCATGAAAAAATGGCCCACAGGTCAGGAAGAACCGGAAAACCGGCAGTGTAATATAGCCATACACGTCGGGATGGATATGTACTGATACTATCTCCTACACAGACCTACTCCTAAAAAGAAAAACAAATGGCTTAAAAACTAAGAAGCTTCCGACGTCTGGTGTCTCCCTGGGACTGGAGCGAGATGCACACCATGATAGGACGCCGTCCTATTTGTGTGCCCTTCCCGTCTGTGGTCATCCAATCGGCTGCGCCGACGTGACGTCATCCGGACCGGCCTCTTGCTTGCGGTGTGCATGCGCGCTGTCCAGCCAGGAGCGCCGTCAAAAATGACGGAGCATCCAGTATGGAACGCAGCGCACACCACCCCAAGCTACACCAGCCGGCAAAACGATCTGTCAGCTGGTGTGTGCGCAGCATCAGCAGTATGCTGGTGCGACGCTGGGCGGCCGCATGATAGTCAAGAACCCACCAATAGGTGGCGCCCACACCAACCGCACTGTGTAAACTCAACAGGAAAAACAATCATATTGTACATAGGGTAAATCTTCAATATATATCATTATTGAACACTTTTAAAAAACAGTTCTATTTATCTATAGGACACCTCAAAATCCATAGTCTTCTTGTAAAAAATACTTGCTCTAAACTCGAGCTACCTAATTCCAACTCTATGTGTATGGATGTTCTGTAGACATATGTCTTTGAGGTAGAAGCGATATGGGCCTGCACAGCAACCATAGATAAGGAGCCATGTATGAGGGACATATAAGAAGATGATGTAGCATCAGAAACAGGAAGGGGGTATGTGAATGTGAAAAAAGGGAAGAACAAAAAAAATAAAAAATAAAAAAAAAGGGGGGGGGGGGGGAGAGAAAAAATCTTAACTGATGCCATCAGAATCAAAAGAATCTGCATGGACTACTGTGATTGAGGCCTATATGTCAAATTGTTCTGTCAGAGAAAAGGTTTGTAGGATTGAGCTTCATTAATTCCTGGGGCCCGGGTTGCATTCAGACGTTCTATCCAGAATGTTTCTTGTCTCAAAATCTGTTTGTCCCAATCGCCACCTCGAGGGTTCCTAGGGATCACCGCAAAGGCGATAAAGGAGACCACCGAGGTGTCGAATCTGTGATAGAGATCCAGGTGCCTGCTCATGGATGTGATCATTTTACCCCCCCCAGAATAATATATGTGATCTTTAATACATAAATGAAATTGCCTGATTGTTTTGCCAACGTAGAACGCTTGGCAGTTGCATGTCATTAGGTAAACTACACCCTGAGTTTCACAGTTCGCATAGAAGTGAGGGGTAAAAATTTCCCCATTGGGAAGGTTGAAGCAGGTACCTTCACCGATCCAGGGACAAAAGGTACATCTCCCGCATCTGGTAATCCCTTTTGGATAAAGTTGTAATGGAGAATCATTACAGTAGTGGCTAGATGTAAGTTTGTCCCTTAAGGATCTACATCTACGAAATGTGATGGCTGGAGTAGAAGTTATATATTTGGCCAGAATTGGGTCCTCACGTAACAGAGACCAGTGTGCGGTTAAAATATCACAGATTTCTGCATGGTGTTGAGAATACTTAGTGATATACTTAATGATATATCTTACCATCTGGTTGGATTTCGAAGTTTTATTCTGATATAAAAGAGAGTTCCGTGGTTGACGCAGCGCTTTATTGTAAGCGCGGCAAAGGAGTGATTTACTATATCCCCTTGCCCTCATGCGGTCACGGAGTGCATTGGCTTGTTGTTTGAAATCCTCTGTGAATGTGCAATTTCTACGGAGTCTCAAGTATTGTGCGTAGGGTATGCTACGTATGAGAGTATGTGGGTGAGCACTTTCCACATGCAGCAGGGTGTTGCCTGCTGTTTCTTTGCGGTACAGCGTAGAGGCCAGCCGGCCAACACTATCCTTACAGATTGTCAGGTCAAGGAAGGTTATTGTAGATTGATTGCTACACACAGTAAATTTCAAATTGAATGAATTACAGTTTAATCTCTCAACAAAAGTATTTAGACTCTCCATAGAGCCTGACCAAACAATAAAAATATCATCAATGAAACGCAACCAACACATCACTTGGCCTGTAAAATGCGATAAATTATCATCTGAAAAAATAGTTCGTTCCCACCCCCCCAGGTACAGGTTGGCGTAGGTGGGCGCACAGCAGGTGCCCATAGCTACGCCCTGTACCTGGAGGAAGTGGGACTCATTGAAATTAAAGCAATTGTGCGTGAGAATAAATCGTAACAGTTCCAGAATGAACTCACAATAATCCCATCGGTGGTGCGTTTGTTCGCGAAGGAAGGTACGTGCTGTCGTGACGCCCTGCTCGTGAGGGATGCTCGAATACAGAGCCTCAACATCCAAGGTCACGAGCAGGGCGTCAGGAGGCACGACCATCCCTTCGATATGTTTCAGAAGATCCAGTGTGTCTCTAATGTATGAGGGTAGTGATAGTACATGTGGTAAAAGTATTGAATCAACCAAGCGACTGGCATTCTCCGTGAGAGACCCAATTCCCGACACTATAGGTCTTCCCGGGGGTTTGGTCTGGTTTTTATGCACTTTGGGAAGTGTGTAAAATGTGGCCATTCTGGGATGAAGTACATTCAAAAAATTGTAAAGATCCTGGTCAATGAGGCCCCCCTGATGGGCAGAACCAATGATAGTCAAATATTCTGTTTTGTACTGATCAATTTCCGTAGAATCAATGCATCTATACCATGCCTTGTTACATAAGGTATTCATGGCCATCTGTTTGTAGTCAGCTTTGGTCATGAGGACTATATTTCCGCCTTTGTCGGCGGGTTTTATCACAAGATCAGGATGATTTTGTAGTTGTGTAATTGCTTGTGCCTGAGCCTGAGTGAGGTTCATATGTTTCGGAGTTATATTCATTTTTTTGACATCATTGATCGTGCCCATCAGGAAGGCCCAGATATTGGGATTAGTCATCAGGTCCGGAAAGCGTTGAGATTTAGCTCTGAGTGGATTATTGGGGGCAAAGGCTCCAGAGTTGGAATTGGGAGCCATTGAAGGCTCAGCCTGACTAGATTGTTCATTTTCATCGAGTAGTAACATTAGATCTCGGAGGGCTCGGAAGTCCTCCATTGTAAAGTTTTTGACTTGTTCAGAAATTTGCTTATCTTGTATGGATCGAGCCTGATCCTTATCAAACAAGAATTTATATGTAAGATTTCGGGAGAATAGGTATAGGTCCTTAATGGTTTCATATTTGTCAATTGCAGTGGAGGGACAAAAGCTCAAACCAAGTTGGAGAACCTCCACATCGTTTTGCTGGCTGGTGTCGCTTGGGGTGGTGTGCGCTGCGTTCCATACTGGATGCGCTGCATTCCATACTGGATGCGCCGTCATTTTTGACGGCACTCCTGGCTGGACGGCGCGAATGCGCACCGCAAGCAAAAGGCCGGTCCGGATGACGTCACGTCGGCGCAGCCGATTGGATGACCACAGACGGGACGGGCACACAAATAGGACGGCGTCCTATCATGGTGTGCATCTCGCTCCAGTCCCAGGGAGACACCACACGTCGGAAGCTTCCTTCCCTACCAGACGCAGGTACCGTGATCTTTACCCAAATACTAGATACAAAATACCCGCTATTACTTTGTGGATTTACTGCGGGTTTAGATCTTATTTCATTTTATTTTATTTATTCAAGCTGATCCTTTCCCTTGTGTTTCTTGGCATTCTAGGTTAAAGTAACACAAACTAAACTACCCAATAAGATACTGTGCCAGTCGGCACTTGTGTTTAAATACAGACTACTACCTGAGCTTGTTTGTGGGATCTATGTACACACACAATAAAGTGACAGATCTAAAACATCCCCAAAGTAATACTGGTGAGTGCTTTGTATTATGGCCATGGCCACCTCACCAGTGTTCTATAATTATTGATCAATATGATTATTAGTTTTTAAGCCATTTGTTTTTCTTTTTAGGAGTAGGTCTGTGTAGGAGATAGTATCAGTACATATCCATCCCGACGTGTATGGATATATTACACTGCCGGTTTTCCGGTTCTTCCTGACCTGTGGGCCATTTTTTCATGATTTTAAACACGTTTAAGATGTGAGTACTTTCTGTATATACAACATTCCCCAGACTCCTTTTCCTTTTTATTTCCTCCTCTTCATTCCCTCCCCCCCTCCCCCCCTTTCCCCTCCCCCTTTCCCCTCCCCCTCACCCCCCTTTCCTTTCCTTCCTTCCCCCTATTTCCTTTCCCCCCTCCCCTCTTTCCCCTCCCTTCTTCCCCTCCCTCCCCTGACCCCCCCTCTGTTCCGCGCACTTCTCCTCTCCTTCCTTCCCCGATCCTTTCTCCCCCCTTTTCCCTTCTTCTCTTTTTTCTTTTTTCCTTTTTTCCCTTTTTCTTCTCCTTTTCTTCATTTTTCCCAGATTCTCCCGTTCCTCCATTCCCTTTTCCACTCCAGAACATTGGAGACACTAGAATTATACATACTCTATGAACAACCTCTTTATTATGTTACGTCCTTCAGCTACTATTAAAGACTATGTTGTGCACGCCCCCATGGTAGCCTTTCATCACCTCTTTGGTTTGCGCACCTATCTCTGCACTGTCTGAATCAGCATGAATGTTTCTGAGATTATAATATGCGGTGTCATTATAGATACCGGTTTTTATGGTTCTATATACTAATCATGTATTTGTTATGTTATGTATTTTGATAGCCACAATAATATACTGGTTCGCTTTTGAAGAAGCATGATGACACGCGAAACATGTCAAGCATTGAATGAATTAATGGATTGCGGACTTGCTATCTAGCCATCTTCTCGGACCGATTGCTACTTGGGATGGTTATCCAGATGTCCGAAAAACCTTGTATTTAGATGGTGTTGTATAGCTAGCGCCTCCATATATATATACATGATTTGTGGTTTTTAATCAATTTTTGTTGTTATATATTTTTCTAATTGAATAAAAAATACTTTTTTATAGACCAATGTTGTAGTTGTGCCTAAAAAGTCCAAAGGTCCCTCCCTCTTGCTTGCTTTTTGAACACATATTTAAACAAAAATAGACCTTCTTTACAAAATTACAATTAACAACAGTGTTTTTAAAAACATACCAAAAAAAAGAACATGTTAATAACAGTGCTGGTGATGTCACCCTTGTAAAGCCTAAAATTTGCAGATGCTCAAAATTGGGTATTAAAAAAGGTTCTAGTCAACATGTGCTATCTCCCATCATGGGGGAGCAATGTACGTGTTTTGTGTGTGCAATCCCTTTGTTCCTCTCATAAACAAACATTTTTATGATGAAGGGGTTGCAAACACAGAACAAGTACATTGATATCCTCTGATGGAAGATAGCACATGATGACACACCGTGTGTGCATCTGCAAATAGTTGTTTTTTTTTTTATAAAAGTTAAAAAATTTTAGAAAAAAAAAACTTGACAATGAAATGAAGAACATGATTGATGTTTTTAGGCAAAACATTATTATATTCTGCCCAGAACATCAATCATGTTCTTCATTTCCTGTTGCATGGTGTCCAGCCGTTTTCTCATGCTGTCAATTTGGTCACGCATTCGATCAATTTGGCCATTCCACACCATTATCTGAGTCTTTGTGCACTGTCAGTGCTAAATGGCTCCTCCGCTTGGCCTTCCACAACCAGAACCTCACCTAAAATGTGTGGATAAAAAAATGGGTTAAAATATGCACGCCTAAGTAGATTACCTTAAGCTGGGGTGTCAGTCACTCACTTGGTGGGGTTGAAATCTCGCACACTTCCTCCACATCTCCTTCCTCCAGCTCGTCGGGTGGTCGTGGTCTTGGGCTGGGGCTTGGGGTAATGTCAGCTTCAGGCTGGTGACTTGGGGGGGGTCCTGGGATCCTTGGACTGTTGTCTGAGTCTTTTCTCCCCTATGATAATTAAACAAAAGGTATAGTTAAAACACAGTGATATTTCTTTTTTAAAAAAATAATATGAAACGTTGGTTAGGAGTTGGGGACAATTATCATTTTTTGGCCTCAAAAATTTAGAAGACAGGAGGAAAATTCCCTCTGAACAAAAATTATAAACAATACACATTTTCATGCAAGTTTCACAAATGCAGACACCTCAATGATCTCCTATGTGTATTACCCCTCAAAAATGTCTTTATGGTCACATAGTACACTAGTGCTCGTGAGTCCAGATGTGGAAACAGCTGCTGTGTCCTGTCCTTACATTACACTGAATCATTTTTGAAGAAGCATTATATTTTCAAACACATCTACACAACATCACCACATTTTTGGAATACAACAAATTTTGAAGACCTAAATGTATGTCCAACCCTGTACCATCGTTTTTGGTGAAAAAAATACGTCATTTTCTTAGTATCATATGTATTTTACAAAGAACGGTCTTTACGAACGATGCTGTATAAATGAAAAAAATATGGATCAGCATGCAAGTTAAGTATCTCAATAGGAACACAGAACAAATACTTACTTTTTTTAAGCAGCTTCTTTATTCACCAATATTGTTCAGGCTCCCTACTTTTGAGGTCAGACCACCGCTTCCTCAATTGATCTTTAGCCCGTTTAGTGCCAAATTTTGCTTCTAGAGCGGTGACAACTGAGGCCATTATTTTGTCCTTCTGTATATTGGGTCGGGTGTACGGTCCTTTTTTGCCATCATAGTCCTCCCTTCTCAATATGGACACCATCTCCACCATCTTTTCAAAAGCCATGTTGGTGGCCTTATATCTCCTCCTGGATGTGGATGGTTGTGGCTCTGGGCTTTCCTCCGCGCTACTTCAAGTTAATCTCTCCGCCATCTTTCTCTATATACTCCCACTGCGCAACGAAGAGTGAAGGGGCGGGGACAAATCGTACTAAAGAACGTCAGGGGCGGGCGATGCAGAAGGAGCATGACACATGCGCAGTGTATATAAAGCTATTACGATAGCCTCTGTATGTCCGTGCGGAAGTAGCGAGCATCAGAAACGAAGGTAGGATGAAACGTGGGGGTGTGTGTGTGTGTGTTTGGTGAATGTGTTTTGTGTGTGTGTATATGTGTCCCCTAGATTCTGCCAAAAATAATCCTGGGAGTTCTGACTGACATTACAGTTTTTATCTTGTGTCTTGTCTTTCAGCAAAAATGAATCCCTTTAAAGAGGCTGATTTTTTGTCAAGATTCATTGATTTGTATCGGGAAAACAAAAACCTGTGGGAGGTCAAACACCCATTAAATTTTAATAGAGATGTAAGGAAGGCAACACTGGGCACACTTTTGGAATTTGTGAAGACTCAAGTCCCCCAGGCAGACCTCAAGTTTGTGGACAAGAAAATTGGTATCTTACGCAATATGTACAAGTGGGAACACAATAAGATCCAGGAGTCGCTCAGATCCAGAGCAGCAGCCGACCAGGTTTATGTCCCCAAGCTGTGGTACTACCAAAAACTGTGATTTCCAGATGACCAGACAGAAGCAAAGCAATCACTTTCGACCCTTCCCCCCACCCTTCCCCCCACCCTTCCCTCCAGCCCAGCCTTCCCTCCACCTCTACCCCAGCTGAGGAGTCCCAAGAAGAACTGGGCCCTTTCATCCTTGATGAAGTGGATGTGCCCAGCTTCAGCCAGGTATCCTTTTTTGTTGAATTTGTGATTGTGTAAATATTAATGATGTAAACGTCTCACATTTTTAAGTGCTTCAGAAAAAATTACTTGATCACAAATATTAATATGTAGACATATCACTAGACAGTAGTGGCCAAAAATATACTTCAGCATAGGTGTGCGCAGCCTCCTGCATTAGGGTGTGCACCCCAAAGCTCAAATACATATGCATGTGTATATGTACTGATGGTGTCAGTAGGGCAGTGGACAGTGTCAGTAGTTTTATTTTTATTCTTTTTAAATTATTTTATTTTGTAACATTTTTTTGGGGATGAAATATCAGTGCTCTAAACAGGGGGGAATATGCACCACACAAGGCGATTAGGGTGTGCCCAGGCACACCTGGCACTCCCTGTGGGCACGCCTATGTACTTCAGATATTGGTGAGCAGCTGGAATAATGGCGGGGTCAAATCGATAGCCTTTACTATTTGTTTTGAATTATATTTGCAAGTCATGAGCTGAAAATTGTGTGTGATTGCGTAACCCAAAATTACAACTATGTCCTTTTTTTACCCAGGATGAGGGAAGCCAGGAGGAGGCCTTGCCCTTTGGGAGAGAGGAGGAGGCCTTGCCCAGTGGGAGAGAGGAGGCCTTGCCCAGTGGGAGAGAGGAGGCCTTGCCCAGTGGGAGAGAGGAGGAGGCTGTGGCTGGGCCCAGTAGAAGCCGCACGGAGTGTCAGGTGCCTCCCCTTCGCATTACCACCAAAAGGCCCAGAAAAATGACCCAAACTGAGGAGGAATCACTAGCCCTCATTTGTGAAGCCAGCAAAATCATCAGCACACCACCCAATGCAGAAGAGGCGTATGGGACATATATGGCCAGCAGATTGCTGGAACTCGAGAAGGGGCAACGCCTCCTCTATGAGGGTCTGATTTTTCAGGCCTATCAGAAGGGCTTGAGAGGGGAGCTTACTGCTAAAACATACCTAGAAGATGAAGCCACTCGTCCTCCTCCTCCTGCCCCAAGTACACCACCAGAGGCACAGCCTCCGAGGAAGGCTGCAGAGAAGCGTGGAGGGAAGGCTGCAGAGAAGTGTGCAGGGAAGGCTCCACGGAAGAGTCAAAAGTGATTGCCTGGCTTCTGTCTGGTCTGACTGTGCTCCCTGTGCTCCCTAGTCACAAGATACCAATTTTCTTGTCCTAAAACTTGATGTGTGTCCTGGGGGACGAAAGGCTTCACAGATTCCAAAGTGTCTCCAGTGTTGCCTTCCTCATTTTTTTTCCCTAAATAAATGGATTTTTTCTTTACCTTACATTATTGACTATGTGTTTTTAATCCAAAACGACATTTGGTTTGGGAGTAGGCAGGTACAGGTCAAAAAGACTATGTGTGTTTTTTCCAAAAGGCTAAATCATTTTGAAAATCAAGTGCAAAGTACTAGTGAAAAGTGCACTTTAGAAATTGCACTGCAAGTGCACTTGTTGGAAGTGCAGTCGCTGTAAATCTGAGGGAAAGATCTGCAATGAGGAGAAGCTCTGCTGATTTTATCATACAATCATGTGCAAGAGAAAGGTTGTTTTTTTTTGTGGTTCCTTGCATGTGCCCCTCGGATCCACAGCGAATGCACTTCAAAATGCTCTTTCTGTGCAATTCCAAGTACAATTTGCACTTGTAGTGAAAAATTAATTTGCCTTTGGAAAATAAACCCCCCTATGTCTAATTAACAAGGGACACCAACCTCATTAAGGTTCATTAAAAAAACACAAAATATTAAGGGTATTGTGGTCACTTGAAACTCCAAAACTAAAAAAAAAAATATATACATTTTGATTAATTTAGCACACATTGTAAAATAGATAGTGTTTAAATCTAAAAAAATTAAAGATGAGACCAAAATCTAATTTAATACTTTATTTATGGAGATCTGGCTTTTTAAAATATCATATTAGTCATGGCATGAGGATAAATCATGAAGAAAGTAGTTTGTGATAACTCTGTGTGAATATAAAGCAGCAAAACAACTTCATTCCTCTCGCATTATAAAGAAAAAAAAAGCACTGTATTAAAAGATCACAGAAGAGGAATGTGCTGGCTTCAATACGAAGGCTAGTTTTATCAGACCGAGCGCTTCCGTCTTGTACTTACTTCAGAGCATGCGTGAGTTTTGGTCCGTCGGACTAGCACACAGACGAACGGTTTGTCTGCTAGAAAGCAGAGTCTGTCGGATAGATTTGAAACATGTTTCAAATCTAAGTCCGTCAAACTTTTGAGAAAACAAAGTCCGCTGGAGCCAACACACGATCGAATTGTCCGACGAAATCCGGTACGCCGGCACGCGGCATCACTGTTGTTTATTTTTAGGTTAGAGGCATGTTACAGGTAAAAAAATACTATATAGACAATTCATTATAGCCACGAGTAGTTTTAAATAACTTTTATTCCTTTAGAAATGTAATTTTGCTGTCAGACTGTTCTAAACATGGGAAACATGCGCCCCTTTACAGGCATACTATAGACACCCCCCAAGGTACGGAATTTAAAGGAATATTACACTTTTATTGTTTCACTTTAAGCATAAATAAAATCACTGCTCCCGAAAAAACGGCCGTTTTAAAACTTTTTTTTGCATTGATACATGTCCCCTGGGGCAGGACTCAGGTCCCCAAACACTTATTATGACAATACCATGCATATAAGCCTTTAAAATTAGCACTTTTGATTATTCATGTTCGAGCCTCATAGACTTTAACGGTGTTCGTGTGTTTGAACAAATTTTTTGCCTGTTCGCATGTTCTGGTGCGAACTGAACAGGGGGGTGTTAGGCTCATCCCTAATGGATATACATTACAGTGCATACAATGTATAGCTATTAGACCTTAACACTATCATTTGAGTACTACAAGTTTGCTTAGAACCCTTGTTGACCTGTTTCGCTGCTGAATCCACTTTTTCAGGACTGGATGGGTATGTGGTGCAAAGGAATGTACAGTATATGTATACATCTCAAAAATGGTAGGCATAGTGCAAAATGTTTTGTTCAATATCTGTATGGATCCATCTGTAACCAACAAACAAGTTTACATGAGTGCATACATCTCAATAATTGCAAGCATCTAACTTATTGTAAATTGTTAGGTAGCCTTCAAGCTCCTCTCACCAGCTATAGGTTAATGAGCTTTCCAGGCTCTCAGCTGCTCCAATAAGCTGTAGGATAAGTCTTCTAAGACCCCTAGATGCTCCCATCAGCTGTGGAATAACAAGTCTGACTAAACACCCTTTAGCTGGATTAGTTCCTGGTGCAGGAGGCACCCTATTTAAATATTATCTGTCCCTGGATCTGTGCTTACGATAGCATCTGCTTCCTGGCTCACTGTCTTTTTGCTTGCATGACCCAGTTCTGCTATACCTGTCTGGGTTTGTCTTGTTGAATAATTCTGCCTTGTACCTGGATTACTCTTTGGATTTCCATCTGAACTTGACCTCAGATTGTTTATTGGACTTTGCTCGTTACCTGCCCTGACCTAGGAATTGTATTTTGGATTAGGGTTGTTTGCTACTAACTCTGACCTTGAAACAGTTTTTGGACTATGCTTACTTGCTACCTGCTCAGGGCCTCGAGCAGTCCCAGGATTCCACTGACAGTCTATCGTCTGACCCGCCTTAAGACTACAGCTACCCTTAGTTTTATTTGCTCAGTCCAAGTACCACCTGACAAGAAACTATTGTATAGTGTTAGAGAAAGACCTGGGGGCAACCAGGTAGCATTAGGCTTGCTTGCCCTAAGAAAACGGGGGTAGCTAAAGGCAAAAGAAACACCCGTCAGCCATAGTTTCTGACCTAGGCATCTGGCTGTGCATTACACAAGCATGGTGAAATACATTTTAATTAACAACTTACTTAAAAAATCTATATCCATAAAAACTGATTCAAACACATCCCCACCCTGACTTGCCACAAGGACCATATCAATGATAGGAAGAATTAAAAAAATAGAGCCCCCTGTCGAGCGCGGTGGCAGAGAATCATTGAGATACATATGTTATATAATACAGTTTTATAATAAAGGTTTTGAACGTCATTTTGTTTTTTTGTTTGTTTTTTTGCATTACCACACTGCATTCTCTTAAAAGTTTAATAAAATGTCAAATCTTAGCACTTCTCACGCAGGTTTTTCCTACTTTTTTGGCCAGCTACCGCCTCCTGTTTTGATTCTCCTGCAGTATTCCATTGAAGGAGAGCACACACGTTTCCAGGGGGCCTAGCAACCAAGTTTAAATAAACTGCAGGACTCCACTTATTCAACATTATCAGGCGCAACTGACAGATGTGCCCAATCAGGATTATTGATTCCCAAAAGCAATTTTAAAAACATTAACATTATTGCTTAGCTATACTGTAGCACCACGCCTGTGGGCATTATTGATGTTTCTAATTATGGTTTCAACGAACATTATGCTTAATAGTTATCTCATTCTATTAAAATTAGTGTTTATGGCAAGCTTATGATGCCATATGATGTCAGGGAGTGGGGTTTAGCCTATTTTCTGGTTTTTGATTGGTGGATGGTCCTTTAAATGTTACATAGTTACATAGTAGTTGAGGTTGAAAAAAGACACAAAAAGTCCAACCTATGTGTGTAATTATATGTCAGTATTATATTGTATATCCCTGTATGTTGCGGTCATTCAGATGCTTATGTACTAGTTTCTTGAAACTATCAATGCCCCCCCGCTGAGACCACTGCCTGTGGAAGGGAATTCCACATCCTTGCCACTCTAATGCCCCGTACACACGGTCGGATTTTCTGACGGAAAATGTGTGATAGGACCTTGTTGTCGGAAATTCCGACCGTGTGTAAGCTCCATCACACATTTTCCATCGGATTTTCCGACCCATAAAGTTTGAGAGCAGGATATAAAATTTTCCGGAAAATTGTCGGAAATTCCGATCGTGTGTACACAAATCCGACAGAAAAAGTGCCACGCATGCTCAGAATAAATAAAGGGATGAAAGCTATTGGCCACTGCCCCGTTTATAGTCACGATGTACGCGTTTTACGTCACCGCGTTTAGAACGATCGGATTTTCCAACAACTTTGTGTGACCGTGTGTATGCAAGACAAGTTTGAGCCAACATCCGTCGAAAAAAATCCTAAGATTTGGTGGTTGGAATGTCCGAACAAAGTCTGACCGCGTGTACGGGGTATTACAGTAAAGAACCCTCTACGCAGTTTAAGGTTAGACCTCTTTTCTTCTAATTTTAGTGAGTGGCTACGTGTCTTATTAAACTCCCTTTCCTGACAGGCTCCATGGCAGCATACGTGTGGGTAGGCTCTGCCTCCATAACTACCCAATAGGACCCCCTCTCCCATAAATCTTTGCTCTAGGCTGCTATCCATGTTCCTTTTTTGTCCTCCTCCGTAGGACCAGGTGTTGGTTCTCCTACCTGAAGATAAAACCTCCCTACGATCGATGATGCCGAGTGCCAAAGATTCCTCCGATAGGCCCTGACTATTAGCAGGGTATGGAGTGTAAAGCAGAGTAGCGCTGAAGATTGGATCGGTTCGTCTATGTGCGCACGGTCTATTTGCCTAATGTTTCAGGCGACCATTATCTGCTGCCAAGTCCGGTGTGTGTGTGTATGGATGGCGTTCCTCGGCCCAGGTGATCGTAGGTGGAGGGGTAAGTTTTTACACTTCATTCACATATGGCAGCAGTGTTTATGTGTATCATACCTCTGTGTGTTTTCTTCCTGCTTCCTGGTGTCCTAGATTGGCGCTGACGCTCTCTGCGTTCTAGCAGCCGCTCTCTCTGTGACTTCCGGGTACCGGCGTACGTTCTGCGCATGCGCGGACCCAATTCGAAGTCGAGGCTTGGTTCGGGCATGCGCGCGAGCGTCTCGCGTCTGACGTCGGCGATGACGTCACGGGCGCCACTTTTAAAAGCTGTGGAGAGCTTTCAGAGCCCTGGGAATGATCGTGGGGGATACAGCGACTTCCCGGGGCTACTATCTTGGCAGTTCAAGGTAAGACAATCTCTATTGTCTGGGGGTGGAGGTCTGTTGTCAGTCAGCTGATCCTGTGAATCTGTCTCTGCAGCTTCCTATTGTATTGACATTATGGACTCCTCACTGCCCCCTAGTGGCCAGCCCGCTTGTAGCAGGTATGTTTGCAGTTTTGCTTTTCTGCCTGTACAAGGATTGAGAGTAGGATTTTTAGGACACCAGCTGATTTTCTTTCTCTATCTTCTCTGTGTTTCTTTCCTCACAGCCCTACTAGGTCTGATCCACACCATAGTTCTCATAAAGGAAGTGGATCATCAAAATCACACCACCGGCAATCTTCCTCCAGGCCTAGCCATCATAGATATCCTTCCAGATCTGAACAGCGCAATAAAAATCCTTCTCACCCCCCTTCATCTCACTCTAAAGAGAGTTCAGGAAAATCATGCTGGGGATGTAGGATGCCTGTTCCAACAGACAAATCTCTCTGTGATCACTGCTTCTCTAAAGCCGCAGATGAGAGGGATGGTGCAGACCAGCGTTTGGAATCTATGGTTAGGCGGGTTGTGAAAGAATCTCTACAGGAGAGAGAAGCCCAGCAGCCCCGTGATTCCCCATCAGACCCATTATGCCCTCCAGTGGGTGAAGGTTCTGTGCATGAGACATGGGATTCTTCCCAACCAAGTCACCCTTCTGCTCCTGTTTCAGACAGCGAATCGGATCTGGAAGATCCTGGCGTGGGGTTTGAGTTCGCTTTAGTTCCTTCATTGGTGAAGGCAGTAAAAGAGGCCCTGAAGTGGGAAGATCCAGTTACTTCCCCCCCAAAACAGAGGAAGTTTTTTAAGCAGCTCAATAAGGAGCGACAATATTTTCCGTTTCTCTCTGAGCTGGGTGAGGTCATTTCTGAGGAATGGAGCAAAATGGACAAGAAAAGTTCCATGCAGTCAAAGGTCCTGAAACTATATCCTTTCAAGGAAGAGGAAGTAAAGCACCTTGAATCAGCCCCATTAGTGGATGCAGCTTTAATGAGACTAGCAAGATATGTAACGCTTCCCTTGGAAGACACTGTATCTTTTAAAGATCCTTTGGAAAGGCGAATTGATTCGGATTTAAAGAAGATCTATCTGACGTCAGGAATGGCATGTAAGCCAGTACTTGCGATAGCTGCAGTTTCCAAAGCTTTGGAATCTTGGTCTGATAATGTGGATGAGTTCTTAAGAGGTATCTCTACTGAAACAGCTAAGGATTCTCCTATCCAAGAGATCAGGCTGGCATCAGCCTTTCTTGGGGAGGCATCTATTGATGTCATCCGCCTGATGTCCCGGGTTATGTTGGCAGCTGTTTCAGCTCGTCGTGCCCTATGGCTCCGTCCGTGGTTGGCGGACCCAGCTTCCAAGCAAGCTTGGTGCCGAATTCCGTTTGAAGGTTCTTCATTATTCGGCAATAAGCTCGATAGTGCCATAACCCGGGCCACAGGTGGGAAGTCTGGTTTCCTCCCTCAAGACAGACGCCTACAAAATCAGAAACGCAGTTTTCCTAGAAGACAAAACTCTGATCGCGCTAGGGATGCGCGCAGCTACAGACCTGGTCGGGAGTTCTCTAGATCCTGGAAATCCAGGCAGTCTTCTTTCAAGAAACCCGCAAAAGGGGGTTCCTCTGGCAACCAGGACGCCACAAAGTCCTTTTGAGATTGGGCCCGCTCAGGCATGCCAGGTGGGGGCTTGTCTTCGCCACTTTGGGCATGTCTGGGCGGCCTCAATCCGAGATTACTGGACCGTCAAGACGGTCTCCTCCGGTCACAAGTGGGTTTTCAGCAATACCCCAAGACTCAGATTTGTTCCCACAGCTCTTCCAGGTTCAGAAGAGAAAAAGCAGGTCCTATTAACCTACGTGAGCTGTTTATTGGATCAAGGCGCAGCCGTCCCTGTTCCAGAAAACGAACAAGGCAAAGGCATGTATTCTCCTCTGTTCATGATACAGAAGAAAAACGGTACATGGAGGCCAGTAATAGATTTAACACATCTCAATTCTTTTATCCGAAAAGAAAAGTTCAAAATGGAGTCTTTAATTACGATCCAACATTCAATACATCTGGGAGATTGGATGATTTCAATCGATCTGAAAGATGCATACTTTCACGTGCCAGTGGCAACAGAGTTCCAACAATTCCTCCGCTTTGCGGTAGGCAATCAGCATCTGCAGTTCACATGTCTACCCTTCGGCCTAACAACGTCACCTCGAGTCTTCTCAAAGGTCCTGTTGTCGGTGGTGGCTCTACTCCGTATCAAGGGGGTTCGTCTCCACCACTATTTAGACGACCTACTTCTCCTAGCTCAGAACAAAGATCAACTGTTAGAGCACAGGAGCTTAGTCATCTCCACCCTGCAGGAATTCGGGTGGCTTCTGAATCTAGAAAAGAGCCATTTAGAGCCAACACAATCTCTGGTGTTTCTAGGGGCTCACTTCAACACATTGGAAGGCACCATCTCCCTTCCAGAGGAGAAGATTGGAATGATTCGAGACAGAATACACGCGGCCCTTGCGTCGTCTCACCTCTCAGCTCTCCAATGCCTGAAAGTAATTGGCACAATGACAGCTACCATTCCTATGGTGAAGTGGGCCCAATGGCATACACGACCCTTCCAAAAAGGGTTCCTTCAACAATGGGACTCTTCCAGCCAAGTCCAGCGCATACATCTTACGTCATCCATGAGGACGTCTCTTCTTTGGTGGCTTCAAGGAAAGAATCTGCGCAATCACCATTCAATCATGCCCATCTCATGGGTCACGTTAACTTCGGATGCCAGCAATCGAGGTTGGGGCGCTCACTGCCTTTCAGAAGTGGCGCAAGGCCGATGGGGGTTCCCTGCTCGGGGGATTGTCTCCAACATTCTGGAGCTGAAGGCCGCCTTTCAGGCACTCCTGTCATTTCGCCATCTATTAGAAGGTTCATCTGTGATGCTAAGGTTGGACAATACAACCGCGGTGGCTTACATAAAGAAGCAAGGTGGAACTCGCAGCTGGTCTCTGCTACAAGAAGTGGAGCCAATAATGAGCTGGGCTCAGAAATATTTGTCCAACATCTCGGCAGTTTACATTCCGGGGATTCAGAATGTACAGGCGGACTTCCTCTCGAGAGTGCAAATGGACAACAACGAGTGGTCTCTCCACAGAGAGGTGTTCGAGTGGCTTCTGACCCTGGGAGTACTTCCAGAGGTCGATCTATTTGCTTCTCCATGCAATCACAAGATGCCCAGATATTATTCGAGGTTCAGAGATCCTCAGGCTTACGGGATAGATGCTCTCTCAGAGCATTGGAAGTTTCAGAAGGCTTATGCCTTCCCTCCGGTACCGGTGATTCTGCAATTCCTCCGGAGGCTCAGAACAGAGAAGGTGGAGATCATTGCAGTGATTCCTTTCTGGCCCAACAGGCCGTGGTTTCCTCTGTTATCTCTCCTGAGTTATCAAGACCCAGTACCCCTTCCTCTCAGGCCGGATCTACTGTCGCAAGGCTCGACGTTACACCCATGCCCATCTTGCCTACACCTCAGGGTGTGGTTCTTGAGAGGGAAAGGCTTGAATCCCTAGGCTGTCCGGAAGAAGCTATTCCAACTCTTCTTAGTGCCCGGAGGGGAAGTACGAACAGAGTATACGAACGGATATGGTCTAAATTCTCTGATCACATGTCTTCCCGGTCAAATCCGTGTAAGTCTCCAGCAGTAGAAGACATTCTAAGTTTTCTCCAATCAGGGCTGGACCTATCTTTAGCAGTCAGCTCACTAAGAGTGCAAGTTTCAGCCATCTCGGCCTTCACAGGAGTATCTTGGGCTAATCACACATTAGTCCGTCAATTCTTTAAAGGAGCTATCAGGCTTAAACCTCAAAGAAGACCTAGGTTCCCCAAATGGGACCTTCCTATTGTCTTGGATTTTCTCTCCAATCTCGGATCAGATCCTGACAAACCTCTTTCCATGAGAGATCTCACGCTCAAGACCACCTTCTTAGTAGCTGTGACGTCGGCTAAAAGAGTGTCAGAGATTAGAAATTTAGGTTCAGAAGAACCTTTCCTAACCTTTTTTCCAGATAGGGTAGTGTTGATTCCCATGCTTGGGTCAAACCCTAAAGTGACCTCAGTCTTTCATGAAAATCAAGAGATTGTACTTCCTACTTTCAGAACAACGGACGATCAGGATGTTCATCCACTTGATGTAGGCCACACTCTAAAGCAATATCTGGAGGTCACAAGTCCATTCAGACAAACGAAATTCCTTTTCGTTCTTCTCCATGGTAAAAACAAAGGAAGGCGAGCTTCGTCAGATCAATTTCTTCTTGGATTGTGCAGACCATTCAGAGGGCATACAAGGCAAAGGGCTTGGCTCCTCCAGAGGCAGTGACGGCTCATTCGACCAGGAGTATCTCGACCTTGTGGGCAGCTTCCCGGCATGTCGCGCCTGAAATCATTTGTAGAGCGGCTTCCTGGTCTTCTATAAACACATTTGTTTCTCATTATTGTGTTGAGCCTGCGGCTCTGTCATCTATTAATTTTGGTTTACAAGTATTGTCGGTTGACAATGTAAAATAAATTTGGTTTCTTTGCTCAAACATTTTTGCCCGCCCGTGTGTATTTTTGGGCGAGTTATTTCCCACACGTATGCTGCCATGGAGCCTGTCAGGAAAACGGAAAATTTATATCAAATACTTACCGTAATTTTCCTTTCCTGATAGGCTCCATGGCAGCAGGAGTCCCTCCCAAAATGTCTGGAGTAGGCTAGTTACGGAACATGGATAGCAGCCTAGAGCAAAGATTTATGGGAGAGGGGGTCCTATTGGGTAGTTATGGAGGCGGAGCCTACCCACACGTATGCTGCCATGGAGCCTATCAGGAAAGGAAAATTACGGTAAGTATTTGATATAAATTTTCAGTTTTTGCGAAAAAGTTTTATCCCTATTGTGGGGTCAGCAGTATGGTATTTGTAAATTTAAAACATATCCACTCTCAAGTGTCTCTGCTCCATAGAGAATAAGTTCAGTGCTCACAACCTTTCTTCATAACTAATATCCTCCAGACTCTTTATTAGCTTTGTTTCCCTTCTTTGTACTCGCTCCATTTCCAGTAGACATGTGCAGAACGAAAAAATGTGTTTTGTTTCCTTTTGTTTCGATTCGTTATTTACACAAATTTGTTTATTTAAATTTGTTTCATTCATTTAATTTGTTTTCGGGATTTGTTTCGTGTATTCGCTTTCGAGTCGTTTTGAAAAGTTTCTTAATCAATTTTGAATAGTTTTCTAATCAATTTTTAAACAATTTTCAGAAGTTTTCGAATGTGAAAAGTTTTTGAATCCATTTTGAATAGTTTTTTAATTAATTTCGAATTGTTTTCGAATTTGAAAAGGTTTTCCAATTCGAGTAGTTTTCGAATTTGAATAGTTATCCAATTTCCTAAAAGAATAAAATAGAATAGAAAATAAAGCAATAGAATAGAGTAAAAAAATATATTCTATTCCTTTATTTTCTATTCTATTTTATTCTCTTTGGGAATTTGAAAAGTTTTTGAATTTGAAAAGTTTTTGAATACTATTCAAAAACAATTTGAATTCGAATTTTGTCCGAATTCGAATTTCGTTATTTCAGATTTGATTAAATTCAATACTATTCTAATTTGGAAATTCGGATACATCTGAATGTCCAAATAATGAAAATTTGTCCGAAATTTTAATTCGTAACTAAACCAACCGCACATGTCTAATTTCCAGGACATCCTTCCTGAGAACCACTACCCAGAACTGGACAGCATATTCTAGGTGAGGCCAGACCAAAGTTTTGTAGAGTGGGAGAATTATTGCTTTATCCCTGGAGTTAATCCCCTTTTTAATGCATGCCAATATTCTGTTTGCTTTGTTAGCAGCAGCTTGGCATTGCATGCAATTGCTGAGCCTATCATCTACTAGGGCCCCCAGGTCCTTTTCCATCTTAGATTCCCCCAGAGGTTTACCCCCTATTAAGTAGATTGCATTCATATTTTTGCCACCCAAATGCATTATTTTACATTTTTCTGCATTAAACCTCATTTGCCATGTAGTTGCCCACCCCATTAATTTGTTCAGATCTTCTTGCAAGGTTTCCACATCCTGCAGAGAAGTTATTGCCCTGCTTAGCTTAGTGTCATCTGCAAATACAGAGATTGAACTGTTTACCCCATCCTCCAGGTCATCTATGAATAAATTAAACAGGAATAGTCCCAGCACAGAACCCTGGGGTCTGTTTTGTACTGCACTTTGTCACATGCATGAGGATGGGGTCTTGCAAGGCTCCAAAACATCGCTTTTGATACCATGAGCACTGACTAATGCCTTGGACCCAGGGCCAGATTAAGAGCATCATGATGGGCTGGTGCTGAGGATTTTGGCGAGCCTCTTTGGGAAATAAAATGAAAACACAAACAAATTTTATTAGAATAAATTATTAAATTATAAATTATATTTATAGAATAAATTATTAAAACAAATTAAATAAAATAGAGATGGGGTAAGCAACCAGCAAGTGAGCTTACTCCCCGCCACATAACCCCACCGTCCAGCCAAAAAACCCTGTGCCAATAACGCCCCCCGTGCCAGCCTTGGCATTCGGGCTGAAGCCCCTGGTCTATTTGCCACCTAGCAACGCCCCTGATGGCAGAGAGTCGCTGTGACTAAGAGAGGGGATGGACTTTAATGAAAATGGGGTTGGAGGGATTGTGTTGTGATTATGGGACCTTGTCAACATTACCACTAGCTTCCTCCAGAGGTATATTTTGCTCAGCAGACCCCTGGGTCCTGACTCAAGGAGCTCCTCCTTCAGATCCAAGGCTGCTGATCCCGCATTTCACAGAGAATGCCAGCAAATTCACTACCCTCTCCTGCAGTAATTAGTGTTTCTGGTCAACCTGGACCAGTGGTAGAGCTTGCTGTTGTCCCACCTGCTGTGATATCACTACCTGCACTGTGGCTAAAGTGCGGGAAAGGGTTCAGTGTCTGTGTGTGTGTGTGTGTGTGTGTGTGTAGCGGTTTCATTTCTGGAGAGCCAGTAATCCTGTGCTGCCAGCTGCCTAAACAGATGTCACAACTGCTGTCAGCACACCTTTGTCAGGGAGCTTGCTATCAGTAGACACCATCAACAAAATGTCTTTGGGCACATAATTCTCCTCCTTGTACAATTTAGCAGCATAGTGCACTGATCATTGTATTCTGATGGCAGGGAAGACTCTATAAAAGCTGGTTGAATGAAAAAAAAAAAAAGAGTAATGTCTGGCTTGCCTTAAAAGAAGACAATGTGAAAGTTGAAATTCCTGCGCTGTCGGGGGGGCCTACGCTAAAAGGACACTGCTGCAACACCAAAGTACTGATCCAAAGCAGGACAAATGAGACAAAAGTGGGGGAAGATGGTAGTTGCGCTGTGATGAAGGGGGGGGTGGGAAGCTACAAAGATGACTAAAGTGGCAAAGTGAACTAAAAAAGAAATGGCAAAATAAATAAGAAAGGGCAGAGATAGTCATCAGAAAGCACCACATCCCATAGTTAAATATGAACTAGGAGTAAAGGCTTAATCGCCAGAGAAGGGGGGGGGGAAGAGTTTTTTCCCCAGGGACTTTTAAGGTGCTATTTAAATGGACAGTATAATCAAAAATCAGCAAACCTGTACAATCATGTTATATAAAATTAATATTTTATTGAATCAAGGATTAAAATGTCTGTGCCCCAAGGAATTGAGACATCATCCTAAAAAATTTTTTGACATAAATATAAACTCACCCAAAACAAATCACATTACAAGGTGCAACAGGATGAGACTACTTAATTGATTCCATGACAATCTGCCGCTGACATGTTTCGCTCTAATACGAGCTTCTTCAGGAGTTTAAAGGCAATGATTGTAGTGGACTCAGGCTGTAGTACACCAACACTGCATAAATGATTGAATTAGCTGAAACACTGCTACCAATTTCCAACTGGGGGGTTCTCATACGTGAGGGACCTCCCTGCCATGATGTGACCACAGGGGAATACAAAGTCTTAAAATGGCCCTTGAATAGAACCAATTTAAATCTTGGCTTGAAACATAAAAGTCTCACAGCACAGGCAGGCTATGTGAATTGGGATACATCCATAGTGTGGTGAGCTAATCCCTGGTAAATACTCTAATTATGCAATGGAATTTAAATTTGTGCTGAGTGATACACAATCACCCCCCGTGGCAAAATTAAATTGTGGCGCTCTCTCTAAAGAATTAAATCATCTCCTACAGTGAAAAATACAAAATCTAAAATCTAAATCTAACCCACACCCTAATAATGGTGTGTATCTAAATAATAAACGACTGTATAACAGGTATCTGATAAATACCTGCTGGTACCCTCACAATGTGTTCATTGTAAGTAGTAAGTGAAAACAACAATAGTGACACCAAAAATACCTAATACATAACGTGACTTAGTGTTAATATTAATCAGATGTTGCTATACAGATTTACATATACTAGATAAGTGTACAATCTATATATATAGGTGCAAAAACACAATGAAAAAATAGTGTCCGTGATGGTAATCAAAACCAACATATGATGTGCAACGACAAGTCCTTCTGCTGTAAGCATGTGAGTACTTCTACCAGAAATCTTCCACCACACCTCTGTGCTCAGTGACCACTCTCCCTATAGACAGTCACTCACCAGCTCCTCATGCCTCCACTTTCGTAAGAGGCTAAAAAGGCATAGAAGACTGCTGCTACTGGCAAGGGTTAAGCCGTGTCCATCCAGGAGGTTCGTTCTCACATTCACCTCCAGTGTTCTCCCTGTGCATAGTACTAACAGAAGCTGCACATGCTGGACAGGACCTGGGGGGAGGGGCGGGGCTGAGATAAAATGTGCTAGAGGGGAGGGGCCGCTGTGTTCTGTCTAAGCGACAGATGTGACCACAGGGGAATACAAAGTCTTAAAATGGCCCTTGAATAGAACCAATTTAAATCTTGGCTTGAAACATAAAAGTCTCACAGCACAGGCAGGCTATGTGAATTGGGATACATCCATAGTGTGGTGAGCTAATCCCTGGTAAATACTCTAATTAATAGTGCAAAGGGAGCGATCCCCTTCCAGCAATGTTATTTATAGGACGTCAGTACGGCGTGTAGGCTTGAGAGAACTCCATGTCCCCTCTATAGAGAAGCGCCGGTAACAGCTGTCCACGATTTGCATAACAATACTGCCCACAATTTACATATCAATTGTGTACACACACAGAGCAAACAGCATTAATGACTCAGTGGGCTGGGCCTATCAAGGTAGAGGCCTGAAGCTACAGCTCTAATAGCCCCTATGTTAATCTGGCCCTGCTTGGACCCATTCTGGAGCGTCTTGGTGTGCTGGTAACATACATCTTGCTTTAGTAGCCGGACTTTGCCTCACCCATCAAACCTAAGGGAGCGAGCAGTCCTGAGCAAGGAGATTGGATAAATCCCATCCAAGCCAGAGCAGGTTAATCAAGACCCATGTGGACCATCAGGAGAAAGAGAACTGACTGATAATAGAGTGCAATGCAAAGAAAGTGGAAATGCAGCACACCTCATGCGTCATCATCCAACCAGGACAGTGTGGCCTGAGACTCATCTACCATCATCTAGCCTCTAAATGCAGTTATCTGAGAAAAAGCTGCATCCAAGAAAAATATTCCCTCATGCACTGAAGTAGTGAACTGCTTTGGTAATACTTGCATATGTTGAACTTTTTTACACTTGCTGTTTTGAAGGGGGCCTCAAATTGTTTGGAACACTTTATGAAAATACATGATTTGTGGATTACAAATACATTCAATGGATGGATGTGCGCTCCACAGTTTATAATTAAATTGCTCCACCACTGACAGACTTTGCAATAGATTTACAAGTGGTTAGTGGAGCTGGTTCGGTTCACAGCAGAACTCCCTGACCGGACCGGCGAACCCCATCAAAGTCTAGGAGAGCCAAACATGAAAAATTAGAAGTTCCCATTTTGATGACTTATATGCAAATAATTGCCCACAAAAGGGGTATGGGGGTCTGGGTAATGCCCTTGGGGACATGTATTAATGCAATTTTTTTTGAAACAATTTTTTGCAGGAGCAGTGATTTTGATGATGCTTAAAGTGCAACAATAAAAAGAAAATTATTTTAAATACAGTGCGTGGGGGGGTCTCCTTAGTCTGCCTGTAAAGTGGTGCATCTTTAGCATGCATAGAACATGCTGCAGCAAAAATGACAGTTCTAAAGAAAGAAAAACTAGTTAAATCACATTACAATTACTCGCAATTGCTGGCACCTGGCTATCGACAAAAATAATGAAAAAAAGTGGTGTGGAGTACCCCCCAGAATCCTAACCAGACCCTTATCTGAGCATGCAACCTGGCAGTGCAGGAAAGGTTGGATAACCGAGCACCCCCCCAGAACCATACCAGGTCAAATGCCCTCAACATGGGGGGTGGGTACTTTGGGGCAGGGGGATTCTACACCCCACTCCAAAGCACCTTGTCCCCATGTTGATGGGCATGTCTCCCTGGGCTGTAGTTGTGGGGTATGTGGGCAGGGAGCAATGGGGCCCCCAGATCTTTTCCCCTATATGAATGAGTATGGGGTACATAGTATTCCTACCCATTTACCAAAAAAATTAAAAAGTAATAAAAAACACAAAAAGTTCTTAACAATTTCTTTATTAAAAAAGTGTCCCCTGATGAAAAATCCATCATCAATCACGTCGCCCGCTGCACCCAAACAATAAAAAAAAGAAACCACTCTTGCCACCATGAAGGCAGTTCTTATATCGGTAAGGGGTGGGGCCACCTGGCTACGTCACCTGGTGGCACTGCCCCCTTCTGACATCACTGACCCAGCATGCACAGCTTTGCCCAATCAGGGTGCAAAATACATTGTGCAGCGCAAACACCCACCAAACACCCTGCAAATTTAAGTGTTCCCCGATTGAGGTGTGGGACAGACTCACCCGGGGCAGAGGCTTTTGGAGGAGACTGAATGCTAGCCTCTTGCCTACCGATTATGGGCCCTGGAATTTTGGGGAATGGTGCTCTTTGTGAGCTGTATGCCTGGGGACCCTTGAGGTAGTGTTACTTTAGATTAATTTCCATGTCCCCCAAGACACACACTCTGGGAACCCTGTATATGCCATATTAGAAATAGTGACTGATTCATACTGTTGGGACACATGCTGTTAGATGCTAATGTCATCAACTCCAGCCACCTGTCTGTTGTCTACTATAATGTAAATGTCTAGTCTGGCTTGCCACAGCTTCTAAGAGTATTTCACCCATTGTTGTTTGTGCTAATTAACCTTGCTATTGTATGAAGGAGTTCTGTGTTGATGTCTATAATAATGTATAATCTACTGTGTGAAGCTCGGTGACAACAATTCTAACCTGTAGTGAAATCCTGATTAATCATAACAATGGTCAGGAGGGTACGGAGTCACATCTGCTGCTTTAAGGGATTAGTTAACCACTTGCCGACCGTAGGACGTCCTAGGATGTCCTGGGTTTGTGGGGGTATATCTGAATGATCGTTGCAGCTAGAGGCATCATTCAGATATTGCCGTTTTCAACCGGCGATTCCCTACACCATAAGAATGATCATAGCTGTGGGTCAGCTGCTTGATCGTTCTTACGGGCAGCGAGAGGGGACGTCCCCCCGCTCCTGATGCCCTCCGGTGCTTCTACTGACTTACCTCTGCGATCGGTGAGTCGGAGAATGGATCCGCCGGTGCCGGATGTCCACCTTAGAGATTTCCGGTGGACCAGATGGTCGCCGGAGTCTCTATGATCATCGGCGCGATGTTATGATGTCACACCCGGCCTCTGCATTTTAAAAAAACAGCGCAGCTTCGGCTGGGAAGCGGTGATCGTTTTATTTATTTTTTATTTTAGGCCTCCCAGCCTAGAGGTGAGATGTGGGGTCTTATTGACCTCATATCTCACTGTAAAGTCCGATCTTGTCATATTCCTATTACAAGGGATTTTACATTCCTTGTAATAGGAATAAAAGTGATCAATTTTTTTTTTTTAAAGTGTCAAATTAAATTTTTTTAAGTAAAATTAACAATAAAAAAAAAAATTAAAGTGCCTCTGTCCCCATGTGCTCGCACGCAGAATTGAACGCATACATTAGTCATGCCCACATATGAAAATGGTGTGGAAACCACACATGTGAGGTGTCGCCGCAAATGTTAGAGTGAGAACAATAATTCTAGCCCTATACTTCCTCTGTAACTCAAAACATGTAAGCAGTAAAAAATTTTAAAGCATTGCCTATGGGGATTTTTACGTTTGGCGTCATTACTCGAGCATGTGCAATTTTGAAGCATGACATGTTAGGTTTCTATTTACTCGGCGCAACTTCATCTTTCATATTATGCAAAATAATTGCGCTAAATTTACTGTTTTTTTTTTTTAAAGCATGAAACTGTTTTTTTTCCAAAAAAAAACGCATTTGAAAAATTGCTGCGCAAATGCCATGCAAGATAAAAAGTTGCAATGATTGCCATTGTATTCTCTAGGGTCTCTGCTAAAAAAATATATAATGTTTGGGAGTTCTGTGTAATTTTCTAGCAAAAAAATGATGATTTTTACATGTAGGAGCGAAGTGTCAGAAATGGCTGGGTTGGTAAGTGGTTAATTAGCTCATGTTAATTTATGTTTCTGGTTAGTTGTATTGTTAGAGTAATATGAGCAGGAGGGAGGAACCTCCTCTTTTACTGTATATAAGACTTGTATTTTGGTTCTAATAAAAGAGTCCATGTTCAGCAATCAAACAAATATAGTCTTGTTTTGTGCTTGTGAGTGGTTGGAATATCTGAAATCTATATTCAGACTGGGAGGAAGCGGTATATGACAAAAGCACTCAAGCGGAGTGTGTGACGTTTCGTTACATTGATGGCAAGCAGTGGGATGCTTCCTGCAGTCTGGGGCATCCAAACTTACACCTGGATCCAAGGTCTGGATAGCAGGAGAGGAGAGGTACAGATACCAGCTGCCGTGGAAGAGGAATTCAGAAGGAGGTTGTGAGAGATGCAGATACAGCATAGAGGACCAATGTCAGAGCAGGTCCTGCTGGGATGGTTTGATTCTATCCGCTGTGTACTCTGGAAGGAAACGCTAACCCATGAGCAGTGTCACCAGGGAAAAGTTCTCCCCTCCATCCAGGAAAGGTACTGGTCGCAAGTATGGATTGCGGGTGCTGTTTTTGGGAGAAAAACTGCACAAGGAGCAGACAGCTGAATTAAGCAGGCTGGTCTGGGCAGAGATGCAGTTGGATGAGAGCTACAGAGCCCTCCAGTGGCATCTATCCCAAGCATGCCCTTGGATAGCGGATGACAGCCCAATGGAAGGCTTTGACTACGGCGGCCTGGGACTGTTGCATGTGAAGCTGACAGGGGACCCTAACTTTAGGAGTGATTTGGAGTGGCGGTTGGATGAAATCATGGATTTCTGAGAAGGGCTACTGAATGTCTCAGAAGTGCACTGGGCACTGGAAGATATAGAGTTTCTGGCCATTCAGGAATGGGAGCTGGAGATCGCCTACAGACGGCTGTTAGACTCTGCTAAAGCACCAGGGCT
The DNA here is from genome assembly GCA_037952925.1 of Lithobates clamitans. Taxonomy (NCBI): domain Eukaryota; kingdom Metazoa; phylum Chordata; class Amphibia; order Anura; family Ranidae; genus Lithobates; species Lithobates clamitans. The sequence goes on from JBBGZY010001291.1 coordinate 1,510,906, forward strand.
GGGCTCCCTTTGCCTGGGACTATCAGGAAATACCAGTTTTCAATTCTGAAATCCTTGCTGAAGAGTCGGCAATGTGGCAGAGTTATGCCCCGTACACACGGTCGGACATTGATCGGACATTCCTACAACAAAATCCTCTGATTTTTTCCGACGGATGTTGGCTCAAACTTGTTTTGCCTACACACGGTCGCACAAAGTTGTCGGAATTTCCGATCGCCAAGAACGCGGTGACGTCAAGCACGTACGACGAGACTAGAAAAGGCAGGTTCAGAACCAAGCGAGGCACCCTTTGGGCTCCTTTTGCTAATCTCGTGTTAGTAAAAGTTTGGTGAGAGACGATTCGCGCTTTTTCAGACTCGTGGCTTTCAGATCGTTTTCTGCCGTTCAGTTTGTGCTTGTGGGTTTGTATCTGCTCTTCAGTGCGTGCAGTCAGTTCGTATTGGAGTTTTCTGTGCGATCTTGTCCGCTCGTTGCTGTTTTTCAGGTCGCTCTTCACAGGCCTTGCTGTTCTTCAGTGCGTTCTGTTACTCCGTTCTGAGCAGCCGACCGTTTTCTAGCCATGTTGCGTATGCGTACTCCTCGTAGAGTTCGTGCTGTGCGGGGGCTTGGTGTTGGGGTCCTGACCTTGACACAAGTCCAGTCCATGAACAGGGTGGGGAGGAGTTCATGGACCAAGAATTGGTTGCTTCAGCGTGACCAGTTCTCTCATATGCCTTTGCTCCGTGAGATCCGTGAGAATAATCCTGATGATTTCAGGAACTTTCTCAGGATGACGGACCCCGTATTTCACCGTTTGTTGGCTTCGCTGACCCCCTATATCAGCAGGCAGGATACCTGCATGAGGCAAGCCATCACTCCGGAGCAGAGGTTGGTCGCTACCTTGCGGTATTTGGCCACAGGGAGAAGCCTGCAGGACCTCAAGTTCTAGACAGGCATCTCCCCCCAGGCTCTGGGGATCATTATCCCAGAGACCTGTTCTGCCATCATACAGGTCCTACAGAAGGAGTATATGAAGGTAAGATTTTTATCCTTTTAGATCACATTTTATTGTATTGAATGTTTGCTAATATATTGTATTTCTTTCCTCATTCCCTAATTACCATGATTGTAATATGCTGTGAATGTCCCCTTTGTCCTCATGCATGCTGGATTTTTATGTAATTATTATTTTAGGTCCTTCATACATATTTGCCCTTCAATAACCTCGCCAGCATGGTGTCTCCTGCCCTATATTCACCTCATGTAGTCACTTAACAATGTATTTTATCAGCTCCATAGTAGTGCTTTACCCCAAACACCCCCTAAAATGTTTGGAAATGTTATTTTTGATTTAAATTCAGGCAGAGGGCCAGAGGCTTTTTTTTGTGGTGTCCCCAAATTTTTTGTAACCCTCCCTCCCCCAACTGCTAAGTTAGCTGATCCCAATTCTCTATCCTCAATCATCTATCTGCTGACTTTGCCAAACCCATACACACTATACCCATCTCTTTAGTGCTCAGATTTATGGATGAATTCCCCAAAGCATGTAGTGCAAGGGCCTGCCTGTATACTTTCCAGTGGTACTGTTTAAAGTTCTTGTATCCTGTTATGATCTTGATAGGTAATAGCAGAATGTCCAAATGTGCTCAAATGTGTACAGTGTGTATTTATATCTTTGTATTATGACACTTCTTACCTGTCCAGTGGGCTGCCAATAGTGTAACTAAGAAGGGGCTGTTCCAAGTAATACCCTGTATTTAGGCATTCATCTCTCAATGAAGTGAAGAGGGTTACCTGTCCAAGAGTTCCCCCCCTATAATGTTAGAAATGGCCCATGAGAGGGGGGAGGGGGAATATGATAGGTGTACCTTATACTTTGTTGTTGTTAAATTCCCCTTAATAAATGCTATCTGGAGGTTGACCCATAATGTTTGTGTCTAATCTGCTTGCCATGTATCTGTGAAAAAATAGTAATGTTTATTGTTTTTTCCTCAACAGTTTCCTTCCACGCCACAGGAATGGCAGACTGTGGCCTCCCACTTTGCCCAGCGGTGGGACTTTCCTAACTGCGGAGGGGCAATTGATGGGAAACATGTCCACATCGTCCCACCACCCAACTCGGGGTCGTACTATTATAATTACAAGGGGTTTAATAGTATAGTGATGTTGGCGGTGGTGTCGGCTAATTACGAGTTCTTGTATGTGGACGTGGGGAAGAATGGGCGGATGTCCGATGGTGGAGTGATCGCCCGGACGGAGTTCTACAGGCGTCTCCAGAATGGCAGCTTGGACTTGCCACCTCCAGAGGACAATGTTGAAGGTCTCCCATTTGTGTTCATTGCTGATGAAGCATTTGCGCTGGGGGACCACCTGATGCGGCCATTCCCGATGAGGACCCTCACCCCGGAACAGAGGGTTTTTAATTACTGGCTGGCCAGAGCCCGAAGAGTGGTGGAGAACACATTTGGAATCCTGGCCAGCCGGTTACGATTATTTATGACACCCATCCATATGGCGGAGTATAAACTGAACCATATAATACTTGCCTGCTGTGTTCTCCATAATTTTCTACGAAAACATTCAGCCAACTATGCTGGCTCAGTTGGGCCTGAGGCCGGAATCCCAAATACATCAACAATGACGGCACTTGAAAGCGGCCGTCCTGGCTTGCCCTCCCTGAGTGCCCGTGATGTCCGGTTACGATACCTGGAGTTCTTTGCGGGTAGGGGGGCTATCAATATGCCAGACAATCTGTGACACCTTTTTCAAATAAAAAACAACCAAAAGCAATTCTTGGTGGACATTTACTGCTTGTGTTTGTTTGAGCTGACCCTGACAGAAATGTGTTGAGTGCAGAAAATGTCGTGATTGGGTAACCTTATAAAGAATAGTGTTGGCTGGTACTTCCTAAATGCAAAAACACATTTCACTCCAAGTGCACTTGCAACTGCACTGAACCTGCACTTGTAGTGCAAAGAGGATTTGCCCTTAGGAAATAACCCCCATTTTTGCATAAAACAGCAATTACATCACTCCAAAAGTGTTGTAGCGTTGAGACAATAATCCACACATTCCTGAGTAAGGCACTTTTTTATACCTGCACAATCACATGCGCATTTACCAAAGGTTTTTAAAACGAAACAACATGTTTGTTGTATAACAATTTTTTGGGGGGGGCATTATCAAAAATCAAAATATCCATTTCAGATAAAACAGGCCTGTGTAAAACCAACAAGAAAGCCAAAAAACTTGAACTTACAAAGTTCACATTAGGTAAAACCTGAAGGCTATATCAGACATCAGTATTTAGGAACTGGGTTTGATATAGCGTTCAGATGGGGGGAAATCACCCCTGGAAAAGCCAAATTTGGAAGATGCACACCAATTTACGAATGTCAACATGTGCTATCTGCCATCAGGGGGGATCAAGGGACGTGTTTTGGGGGAGCAAGCCCTTCCTCAATGCTACTTTATAATTGAGGAAGGGGTTGCACCCCCAAAACGCGTCCATTGATCTCCTGTGATGGCAGATAGCACATGTTGGCACACTGTGTGCATCCTCCAAATTTGGCTTTTCTAAACATTGTAAAAATTTTAGTAAGATAAAACAGGTGATTTTGTGGGGTTTAAATTCGCCCCAAAACATCAATGATGTTATTATTTTTTTTAATAACATCAGTGATTTGTTGCTGGATGTTTTGCAATTGGAGATTACATCCCATGATCTCCCCAATCAGTATCTGGGCACTTTCAGATGTAAAGCGTTCTGGATCCCTCACATCACAATCACCTAAAAAGAGATAAAGAACAAAAAAAACAGGTCTCAAAAATCTGCCAACATCCATCTCTTTTACCTGAGCCTGTGGTTGCAGACACTCACCTGTTGTGGTGCCAATCTCCACCACGTCTTCTTCTTCCTCCTGCTCAGCTTCTTGTGTTTGCGGTATTTCCCCTTCTTCCAGAGGGGGGGGGTCTCTGGTCTCCTGGGATGAGGGGTGTCCTCCGAGTCTTTTCTCCCCTATGTAAAACAAAAATGGTATACTTAGCACACAGATATTTGATGGCAGAACTATAGAAATAGGAAACATTGCTTGGAAGTGGGGTACAATTTTCTATGTTAGCCGAGTTCAAAGATGTATATTTTTTATTGCCCTTTGTCAAGCTGCAATACTTTACCTGTTTGGTACAAGCTTCACAGATGGAGACCCCCCTATAGTATACACTGGAGCATCAGTGTGCCCACCCTAATAAAAATGGTGTTCTGGGGTCCCACACTAGTGCTCCAGTGTCCAGATGTGAAAACAGCTGCTCAGTGTCCTCTCCTTACACACAATCTAGTTTGCATTTCATTCTAGTAACAAACCCATCTACACAAACAAATATTTGGCATCCAAGTAGGCCCAAAAAAAATGTGGGAAAATGCATATGGCCTAAACAATGGTGTTCTAGAGGCCGAAAGAAAAAATGTTTGATACGAACGAATAATGGGCCCATGAACATTAAAGTTGCCCTTTTAAACGTTACAATTACTAAAAGCATATGGAGCAGAACAAACGGAATAAAGACAGAAAGAATATGAACACAGCACAACTACTTACTTTTTTGCAGCACTCTCCGGATCTTTCGGTACTGCTCTGGCTCTCTCAACTTCAGGTCCGACCACCGCTTCCTGAGCTGATCTTTAGATCTTCGTACCCCGAAATTCCGCTCAAGACTCCTGACCACTTTACCAATGATTTTGGTCTTTCTGATGTTGGGGTGTGGGTAAGGCCCATATTTTCCGTCATAGTCGGACTTCTTCATGATGTCGACCATCTCCAACATCTCCCCAAACAACATATTTGTGGCCTTAAAACGTCTCCTTCTGGATCGGGACGTGCCTGGATCCGGGCTTTCCTCCTCCTCCTCCTCGTTGTTAGAATTATCACGCACCTGTTGTAACTCCGCCATCATGCTCTTCACCCACTGCGCTGAACGAAAAGGGGCGGGGAATAGACTAGAAAGAACGTCAGGGGCGGGCGGAGTTACACACATGCGCAGTGTGTATAAAGCGTAACACGCGTGCGTATTACGTACGATCTGTGAGCGGAGGAAGGAGCATTGGACGCGCCGATCGTAAGAACGAAGGTAAGAGACAAACTTGGGCCTATACTGCTTCTAGATTGAGGCCTATATTGAAACAAGATTAGGAGAGTTTGGTCTGACATTAGGCTTTGTCTTGGAACATGGATATCTTAATGAGAGATACTGACTTCATGTCACTATTCATTGATATGCTAAGTGAGCTGCCCTGTCTGTGGGAGATTACCCACCCCCATTTCAAGAACCAAGCAAAGAGGAAGGCAGCACTGGAGCAATTGTGTGAAATTGTGAAGCAGGTGATCCCCACGGCAGACATCACCTATTTAAAGATATTAATTGGTTGCCTGAGGAGTACATATCTGAGGGAGTGCAAGAAAGTCCTGGATTCACAGAGATCCGGAGCAGCAGATGACATCTATGTCCCCAGGATGTTGTACTACGACAGGCTGCACTTTCTGGCAGGTCAGACTGAACCCAGGCCATCCCTCTCCAGTCTTCCTTCCACGCTTCCTTCCCCCCCGGCTGAGGCTTCTGACGCCCAACCTGGGCCTTCCAGGCCATATGTGGAGGAGCCCAGATTGAGCCAGGTATAGCATTCCTCTAAATATTTCTGCTTGTCCAATCAATGATGTTAACTAGATGTTAGTTGGGAGTCCTAATTTAGGATTGTGATTGATGATGCAAAAACTAAAACCATGTCCCTTTTTCATACACAGGGAAGTCTCAGCCAGGAGGTGGCCGGGCCGAGCCGGCTGAATGATATCAATGTCGCTCCACCCCCCCTGGAAACAGAAAGTGGCAGTAGGAGGAGTGCCCTAGAGGAGGCTGCTATCAGATTTTTTTGGAGGGCTACAGAGGTCCTGGGAGCACCACACACCAGGCAGGAGAACCTTGCTGCATTCATTGCCTATAAAATGCAGAGGATGGAGGAGGGCCAACAAGCCATGTGTCAGGCCCTCATATCAGAGGCTCTGGAGAAAGGTGTGAGGGGCCAAATTACACCTCACACACAGCTTTGGGATAGTCCTCCTCCTCCTCCTGCAGGTCCTCCTCCTCCTCCTCCCTCTCCTCCAGGTCCTCCCAGTCCTCCTCCAGGTCCTCCCAGTCCTCCTCCTCCTCCTCCTCCAGGTCCTACTCCTCCTCCTGCCACATCTCCAACTGCACAGCCACAGCCCGGAAGGAAGTGTGAAAGGAAGACCAGAGAGTGATTGCCCTACATCCAGTCTGGTCGGCCAAAAGATGCAGCCTCTTGTGGTACCACAGCCTGGGGACACTGATGTCATCTGCTGCTATGCAAGTCTCTGTGAATCCCGGACCAGACTGCCCTCCCTTACATATGGACTCCTCAGGCCACCAATTTTGAGGTTTAAGAATTGATGTCTGCCGTGGGGGTCCCAGGCTTCACTAATTTCTCCTGTTGATCCAGTGTTGCCTTCCTCTTTGTTTGGTTCTGATACCTTAATAAAGGATTTTTGTTTGGAATTATACTCTCCTATGTGTTTTACTTCAAAAATGACAGTTTGTTTGTGAGGATTCAGGTACATTTCAAATATACAATGTGAAATGAACAAGGGACACCAACAACAAAAAATCTCCTGGAGAATAAATAATAAAAGATATCAATGGTGTTGGGGTAACTTGCCACACAAAACACACACAAATATATTCTGGAGTAAAAATAAAAATAACATTGAACAAAGATCAGCCTTGGAAAAAATCCAAACATTAAAGAAAAAAAAAGGCTTAAAAACAAAAAAAAAAAACCTAAAAAATATAAAACTGTCAGATGTGACAACTAATAACAATATATTGAGGGAATCCCACTAAAAAAACACAAATAAAACTTTGTGAGAAGTGTGTGTGAATATGAGCAGCAAAACTACTTAATTCTTGTCACATTATAAAGAAGAAGAGAGTGCGCTGTATTAAACCATTTTTTACATTGCAGCGTGACGAAAGTGCTGTATCCATTGCGAACGCTAAGTTTACCAGAACGAGCTGTCCCGTGTCAGAATTTCTTCTGAGCATGCGTGGCACTTTGTGCGTCGGAACAGGCCACACACGGTCGGAATTGACGCGATCGGATTTTGTTGTCGGAAAATTTTATCTCCTGCTGTCCAACTTTGTGTGTCGGAAAATCCGATGGAAAATGTCCGATGGCGCCCACACACGGTCGGAATTTCCGACAACACGCTCCGATCGGACAATGTCCATCGGAAAATCCAACCGTATGTACGGGGCATAACAGTGTGCTGTGCCAACCTGCCCCCGCAGCTATGGATGCGGAGGTCTTATGGCAGATGCAGCAAGTGCTAACTGACCTTGATGATCCTGTTTCTGCATGGGGTGATCTTGGATGGAGGAATGTGCCTGTCCAGCAGCATTCCAGAAAATTGGCAGTGTAAAATCTGGAGAGTGCCATCCCCAAAGCTGAAGTGCTGACAACAGGGCAGAGCTCTGCTAACCTCTGCCCAGCACTGATAGCATGTTCTGGGTTCCACGGACAGGAGATGGTGAACCTCTATCCCCAGACACCAGTTGTAGAGACAGGGGATTTGATAGACTTTTCTGCTGAGGAAGAACAACCTGATGAGCCTCCAGCAGAAGAGCTGGTATTAGGGCCAAACTTCACTGTGCTCTGCCCAGCACCAACAGCAGTATTTGTGGAGTTGCAAGGAACTTCCCCAGCTGAAGCGCTGGTCATCAGACAGAGGGTCCAAGACCTCTCCTCCACACCTGTGGCAGTTCCGGAGGCTCAGGGTGAGGAGGTGGCAATAACTTCCCAGCAGCAGATACAGGGGGAGAGGAGGTGTTCGTTGTCCCTCCCCAACAGTTGGCCAGGGTGGAGGAAGTGGTCTTTCCTCCCCAGAAAAGATCTGTGCACCTGGGAGACAGTACCATAGACATGTCGTCCCCGGTGCCAGATGAGAGAACAGAAAAGGAAGCAGCCAGCTCACCTCCCCAAAGGCAGCTACACAGTTTGGGAGTGGAGGAATCCAGCCTCCTGCCCCAATAGTTAGCGGAAGCGGATGATGTGGAGTCCCCAGCAGAAGTGCTGGCAACAGGGCAGAGTGCTACCAACATCTGCCCAGCACCGGCAACAACTGTGGAGATCCAGGGAGCCAGGGCAGTCGGCCCCTCTCTCCAGCGACAAGCTGATGTAATAAATCTGCTACTCCCAGATGAATCACTGGCAACAGGGCAGAGCGCCGCTGGCCTCTGCCTTGCACCTACAGTGTCTCTACAGCTTCAGGAAGCTGGGGTGATTGGCCCCTCTGCCCAGCAGCAGACCGAGCCCCAGAATGTTAAAAATCACCCAGCTGAAGCGTTGGCAGTCAGACAGAGAGTCAATGACCTCTGTCCCACACCTACTAGTGTCAACTATTCCTTGCAGCCAAGAAAGGAGATCATGCTGACTGACTATGTGAGTTCACTTTGCCCGACTAATGCATGTCCAGACCAGGTGGAGGTCTGGGACCTTGTTAGTCAACTTTTGATGGGGGAGAAATGTGACAGACTCACCTGGGACAGAGGCTTTTGGAGGGGACTGAATTCTAGCCTCTTGCCTACCGATTATGGGTCTTAGCATTTGGAGGAATGGTGCTCTTTGTGAGCTGTATGCCTGGGGACCCTTGAGGTGGTGTTAATTTAGATTCAGGTCCATGTCGCAGAAGACACACAGACTCTGGGAACACTGTATATGCCATATTAGAAATAGTGACTGATTCACACTGTTGGGACACATACTGTTAGATGCTAATGTCATCAACTCCAGCCACCTGTCTGTTGTCTTCTATAATGTAAATGAGTCTAGTCTGGCTTGCCACAGCTTCTAAGAGTATTTAACCCATTGTTGTTTGTGCTAATTAACCTTGTATGAAGGAGTTCTGTGCTGATGTTTATGATAATGTATAATCTACTGTGTGAAGCTCGATGATAACAAGTCTGACCTGTAGTGAAAATCTGATTGTAACGAGTCCCTTACTCGCTCGGTTCCACTCTCCCGAAACTCCTCTGCAGCTATAGAATCAGATTGCAACGTCTGATGGTTCGTCATCCGATGCTATGGGACTAGAACTACAGCTATGTGCCATTCTAATCCAGTTGTGATAGCTCAGAACAAACACCAGGCAGGCTGTATGTAAGTTCAACCAGGAATCTCTTTTATTGAGGAATACAGGCTCTTTTATACCTCCTGCTCATATTACTCTGAACATACACCTGTGACCTAATTAACCTAATTAACATGAGCTAATTAACTAATCCCTTTAGACAGCCTAGATGACTCAGACATGACCTTTAGGCCAGACTGGAAAAAAAAGCCTCACTGTTTTGGCACATCAAATCTTTTGAAGATTAACAAAAAAATGACATTAATCTGTTTGGACTTCGGATACAGATCTTCCCAACTTTTGACAAGATTGAACCCGAATTCAAACTATCTTGGGAAAAACTCTCAAACCGAGGTCAGCAGAGCATGGTTTGAGAGTTTTTCCCAAGATAGTTTGAATTTGTTAAGCTGGCCATACACCTATAGATTATCTGCAGATTTTCTATGGTTAGATGGAAAAAGTGCAACAGATTTCTCCATGTTCGCTAAACTGTGTGGATGGAAGAATCTTCCACTTTTTCCATCTAACCATAGAAAATCTGCAGATAATCTATAGGTGTATGGCCAGCTTTAGTTTGATCCAGGAGTGCCGCAAAAGAATGGCAGAACTGGATATCAAAATTGATGCTCTGAATGTCCAACTAATACAATATAAAACTCATACCCTCCATGATTCATTGGAAAAACAACTTAGACTCGTTTTGATAAATTTAATAAAGATGTTTTAGTCAAAAAAGATAAAAAGTTTTTCAGAGACAAAAAAGCTTTTTAAGAAGAACGAGCCTATACTGTAGATGGCATGACAATTATAGACAGAGCAATGCGAGCACATCTGCCCATATTCTTCCAAACATCAAAAGTAAGACATCTCAAATGCCCAAATCTGCCACTCTACCACCTTTGCCATCTTCATTCATCAATGTACGCAGATGCCAAAAATGGGGTTGTCCTGCTAACATTTCTAATGACGACATCTTTGATACAGATGCCTCCTCACCTTCACAAACTAGAGAATACTCTAATCAATCCAAATCTTCTTATGCTCACACCAAAACTTCACATCGATCTAATACTTCCACTTCCACATCACTTACTGGTTCTTCACGTCAAGGTGATTTTATAGACCGTATGCGGGCACAAACCAAAAAATATCAAGACAGCCTACACAATTAGCCACACAAACCCAAGAAATCCTATCTACCCACCAACAACTGAACATTATCAATCCTTCTGATCACGTCTTATCAGCTGATGAGACTAAAGTCCCGGAAAAGGGCCTTACTTTTTGCCTGGTAGCACAGTTGGATAAATTTGAGGTCATTAAAGATGTCCATCTTTTTGTACGTAATCTACTACTTAAATCACTATACACCAAAAAAAAACCCGATCAACATACTAGTCTATCTGTTATGGAATCTGAAGCCAATGAGAATTTGATATCCCTAATGGAGGACAATGAACAGTATGAGCTTACAGACTCCCCTGATTTTGATATGGGCCCGGAGTTGATGGAGGACATAGTTCCAACATCCCCTCCATTGAGTCTCAACCCTATATCCCTTAAAAGAAAATCAAGTATTTACCCCACTCCCAGCCCTAATTCAAACGCAGCTTCTTTTCTAAAGTTGGTTTCCAGGGATATACGTAACTTGAGAGTATCTCCCAACTAATGGGAACATAATTTTACTTATAATGAACAATTAGCTTTACAAGCCTTGAGTACCAATTCCTCAATTGTAATCAAACCTGCCGATAAGGGAGGGAACATTTCAATACAAAACAGTGCAGATTATGTCCAAATGTGCAAAAGAATTCTTGATAACCCTCAGTGGTATAGATCTATTTATAGATGTGCCATTGATGGTTTTCAGAAAGAATTCTATGCACTTGTTGATGGGGCTTTTTATCAATCTGTGATTGATAAGAATACCTGGGAATACATAAGAAATAGCTTCCCCAGAGAGGCAACATTTTATGCGCTGCCCAAAATACATAAATACCACCAGGCAGACCAATCGTCTCAGGCAGAGGCAGTCTCACAGGTAATTTAAGCAAGTTTGTCGATAGAATTTTTCAACCTTTGGTTGAGGCCCTTCCATCACATATTAAGGATACAATTCATTTGCTCCAGGTTCTCGATGGCCTCCCTGTCGATGGCGACATTTACTTGGTCGCCATCGACGTGGAGGCCCTTTACAGCTCTATCCCACATGATCTGGGACTTTCAGTGATGCGGCATGTACTAATTCGCTCAAACAGATACCCTGATTCTTTGGTCCAGTTCAATTTGGCCTCTCTTAAGTTTATACTCAAACACAACTATTTTTCTTGCAACGACTCCCACTACCTCCAGGTACAGGGCATTGCCTGGGGACCTATTGTGCCCCAGCATACGCCAACCTGTATGGAGGAGTGGGAGATATCACTGTTAGACAGTGCTACTGATTCTCCTTTTTCAGGATACATCACAGCATGGTATTGTTATATAGATGACGTCATCATGCTGTGGAAAGGCCCTCCTGCTGTTCTTTTCAGTTTTTGGAACATATTAACACAACCAATACATTCAATTTAAAATTCACCATGACTTACGATCTCCACAAAATTTGCTTTTTGGAATGAACAATTACTAAACATTCAAATGGCTCATTACAGAGCGAATTATATAGAAAACGCACAGCCGGCAACACGATCTTGGCTGCTTCTAGTTTTCATCCCAAACCTTTGCTAGCATTGATACCATTCAGACAACATATCAGGGCTAGATGCAATTGTTCTAGCGATGATCTATTTGAAAAGGAAGCCCAACTATTGAGAGCTAGATTGCGAGCTTGTGTGTTTACTATTGGTTTTCTTAAAAGAGCATAAAAAAGGCAAAAAATAAAATTCGCAATGAACTTTTGTTTGATAAAAAAACAATGGATGCCACATTGGCATCATTTGTCCCCACACAACCATTAATTACCTACTGTAAAGCTTCTTCTTTTTTATGACAAACTTGTTCATAGTAAACACAAAAGCATCAAACAAGTTAGTACCAAATTGGTGGGAATATTCAAATGTGGCTCCTGTAATTATTGTCAATATATGGACACTGGTAAAAACATATACCTACCCAACGGACAAAAATTTAAAGCAAAACATTTTACCAATTGCCGCACTGCAGGGATAGTATATCTACTGCAGTGCAAATGCAATTGCTACTATGTGGGGAAAAAAATAGAATTCTGGCGAAGAATCTATAGACATGTCGTTGGCATCAAAAAGAGAGATCCTGGGGGCGTGGCTACCACGCTAGAGAACAGACGCATGACCTGTTAGCTCTGCTCTGACGGCAGGATCTAAAGCAATTCGAGGCGATCCAGACTGCTCCTTCTGGTACCAGCACTTACCTAAAGACCCGCACCACCCCTCGAGATGACGAGAAAGAGACAGAACTCCTCACAACCGAAGAAATTGAACGATTTCTTCCCCCCTAAGAACCACAGCGAGATCCAAGATGGCGCCGCCGGCTGCTCTCCGGTCACATCAATCGGATCACATTCGGCCACACCAAGCCCGAGCTCCAGAAAAGGCCCACACTCCTGCTCTCCAGATGCCTCCACTCCGCTCTCAGGCAGCCCTGCCAAATCGAAACCCCGCATATCGAATGATTCGACCAACCAAAAGGTCAGTACGGGCCATAACTCTCTAGAAGACACGAGAGAGATGGCTGATTCCATTAACTCCTTCCCCACTGTAAACCAACCTCTCTCGGACACAACCCTTAGAGACATGCTAGTCTCATTACGCAGCTCATTGCACGCAGACATGATGGAATGCATGCGGAACTTTAAAACAGAAGTGAAAGAGTTAGGGGGCAGAGTGGACCACGTGGAGAAAAAAATGCTGCATCATACAATACCCTGGTAGATGCTCATAATGATCAATCAGATGAGGTAACATGGCATAAAGAAGAAGTTGCGGACCTTGAGGACAGATCACGCAGAAATAATTTGAAAATGCGCGGAGTCCCTGAAAGTGTCCAACCCTCACAACTCCGCCAATATGTCCAGGAATTCATGTCAGCCTACCTACCATCTACTCCCTCTTCGGAGCTAGTCATCGACAGAATCCACAGACTTCCTAAACCTGCACACCTACCAGACAACATTCCTAGAGACGTTCTGATGCGGGTGCACTTTTTCCATGTTAAGGAGCAGTTCATGCTAGCCTTTAGAAAAAATTCACAACCTCCTGAGCAGTACTCAAATATCCAAATGTTCGCAGACCTCTCACAGTTTACGATGCAAAAACGTAAATCACTGTTAACTGTGACTAAGGCACTGCGCAATCACAACATCACATACAGATGGGGTTACCCGACAAAACTTATCATCACCCATGATGACAAGACCTCGGTGATCACCAACCTGGAAGACGGCCTATCAATGTTGCGCACATGGGACATTCTACCAGAGCAACCCTCTCCAGGGCCTTCCCCTTCCTCAAGGCTAGATGACCAAAACGAGTGGAAGGTTGTGTCATGCAAAAAGCAGCAGAAGACCTAATCTTGGTAGACAGAACTCTACTCCAGAAGGTATCCTCCTCTGCCGTGCATGACATTACGTGGTCGGACCACGCTCCTGTGTCCCTCACGATAGAGGAGAGATGCGCATCAGCACCAACTTACATTTAGAGGGCCAACCCTCAAATCTTCCAACAGTCCTCCCAGGTTGCTCTTGTGAACAAACATCTAAAAGATTATTTTGAAGTTAATGCTAAATCTGTTAACAGTCCATTTACTATGTGGTGTGCCCATAAGGCATATATTAGAGGTATATTGCTACAGATCAGCTCGCGGATGAAGAGGCAGAGGACACTGAAATTAGATTCCCTTCTAAAAGATATAAAACTTCTGGAGGTTCAAAACAAAAAATTACCTGACCCAAACATAGCAAACAAATTAAACCAGTTGCGATTGGACCTCAGGCTCATGTTGCTAGAACAATATGACAAACATATTAGGTACCTTAAACTAAATCATTACTCTTCAGGTAACAGAGCTGGCAAATATTTGGCCCAGAGACTGAGAGACCGTAGAACACAAATGAAGATCCCTTACCTAATTCGTAGCTCAGATAACAGTAAAATATTCAACCCTAACGACATAGCAAATAATTTTGCTGAGTATTACTCCTCTCTTTATAATTTAAAAAAGATACAAATACACCACAACCCTCAGATGATGTCATTCAATCATTTTTGGCAGATCTCACACTACCCTCCCTTTCAGCATCACAATTAGAACAGCTTAATCTACCCATAACGGAGACTGAGATCCGTAAAGCAGTTAAAACGTTGCCCACTGGTAAATCTCCAGGACCAGATGGACTACCAAACAGTTACTATAAAGTGTTTTGCGAAATCTTGTCCCCCTCACTCAAAGAAATTTACTTGGAAGCAATGTTCTCTGCCTCATTCCCTGCCGAGATGCTCAAAGCGTATGTTGTCACTATTCCAAAACCTGGGAAAGACCCTATTACACCTGCTAACTTCAGACCTATTTCCCTACTAAATACAGATGTTAAACTGTACGCCAAGATCCTAGCACATAGACTTATAACACTCCTACCACTTCTGATCAACCCAGATCAAACGGGTTTTACCAAGGGTAGACAAGCATCTGATGCCACAAGGAGGATTATTGACGTGGTCTATCGCGCTGGGTCCTGTCGGGTGCCTTCTCTGCTACTCTCTTTGGATGCGGAGAAGGCATTCGACAGGGTCCACTGGGGATATATGGCACAGACACTTAAGAAGTTTGGGTTCGCGGGCCCCATTCTCTCGGCTATCTTGGCCCTGTACTCTTCACCATGTGCGCAGGTCTACACTTCAGGTACCCTTTCCCTCTCCTTTCCAATTACCAATGGCACCAGACAGGGATGCCCTCTGTCCCCTTCTATATTCAATCTCCTTATAGAGCCTCTAGCGGAAAAAATTAGAGCACACCCAGATGCACCCGGATTCTCCCTGCTAGGTAAATCACACAACATTAACTTATTCGCAGATTACATCATCCTTCTTTTGACCTCACCAACTAGGTCCCTAAGATGTGCCCATGATATTCTTACGAATTTTAGTCAAGTGTCCTACTATAAGGTGAATTTCTCAAAATCTCTAATCTTGGGTCTAAATATCCCTCCATCTCTTCAAGTGGATCTACAAAAACGATTCCCTTATACATGGAACTCATCCAGTATCCCTTATCTGGGACTACAAATAACGGCCGACCCCTCAAAACTAGCAGATGCCAATTATGACCCGCTGATATATAAAATCACGAAAGAAACAAAAAGACTCACCAAAGTAGAATTATCATGGTCAGGACGATTAGCATCCTTCAAAATGCTCCTACTCCCCCAAATTCTATATGTGTTTCGCACACTACCAATCCCACTCAAGAACACCCATCTCCAATCACTAAACTCTCTTCTTAGAAATTACATATGGGGACCCAAAAGACCCAGATGCTCTAGAACTGTTCTAGTTAAACATAGATCAATAGGAGGTATGGGCCTGATAGATATCAAGGACTATCATCGAGCATCTTTGCTCACCCAACTCAGACAATGGTTATCACCATCCCCAGATATCCTCTGGCACAACATAGAACAAGCCCTCAGCCCAACCCAAGATCTCCGACTACTATTACTACTTGACACATGGAAACCTTATCCCTTAAGATCATTACCACTAACTGTTCAGGCCTCTCTACTAGCGTGGAGAGAACTACACAAGTCTCCCCCACCCCCAAATAAAAGCATAAACATCCCAATTCCAATCACAATCTTGAACCACACCATACCATACTCCAATTTTTCAAATTGGTCCGCAAGAGGTATATCTCTGATTGCCGACCTATATATTAACAACACGCTCAAAACATTCAATACACTAGTGGAGGAATACTCACTGCCCCTAGCGGATCACTTTAAATATAGGCAACTGGTTCATTTTCTAAAATCTTTAAAATCAACCCATATACCTATACACGAATCAATATGGCAATTTTACACAAAAATCCCTGCTACACCTAAAGGTATTTCCTTATTTTATAATTTCCTCCAAAACAAATCTTCCTTTACGAAACTCCCACCTTTCCTAAAGTGGGAATTGGAACTGGGAGAATCCTACACCAACAATCAATGGGAAATTGCACGCAAAACCACGTACAAAGCAACTAGATGTGTAAATCATTGGGAACTTTCCCTAAAAATAGCTCAAAGATGGTACCTCACGCCTTATAGATTATCTAAATTCTCCTTCTCCAACTCACCACTATGCTGGAGAACATGTGGGGAGGTGGGTAATATCTTACATGTATTCTGGTCATGTAAACATCTCACCAGCTTTTGGAAAAATATATTTAAGTGTATATCTCGCATCACAGGAATACTAAAACCACCAAACCCAGGTTTGGCACTGTTAAACTTGGGTATTGAAAGTTTCCCTCCTTGCTTTCGTACAGTGATCACACATGTACTCCTGGCTGCTAGATCACTGATTACTAAATATTGGAAAACGAATATTGCACCCAATGTTTCAGAAGCCCTTGCAATAACACAAACCAATTGCATCTTTGAATCATTAATAGCAGCTAGAACTGAACAAAAACCTGCCTTTGATAAACATTGGAAAATATGGTCGGATTGGATTAAAGATAATTAGAGGTTTCTGAAATGGAATATATACCCCTCGCTATTTCTCAGTTAAACTTGTATGGTTAATGAAAAATAAACATACCTACATCACTCCATCACCTCTCCCTTCCCTCTACCCCCTCCAATCCCCTACCCTACCCTTTCTCTTTCCCCCCCCCCCCCCCTTCTATCTTTTGCTACACTTTCACTTTATTGTCTCATGGAAATACACTATGTTAAATAAATCATTATTACATCATATATAATAAATAAGATAATAACATTGTAAAAATTACTTACCCTCTACAATGTAAACTCTGAACCTGTCTTTGATTAATGTATGTTCCCATGATGTGTACGTTAATGAACAAAAAAAATTTGTACTATGTTTTGTACTTGAAAATCTTTAATAAAAAATAATTTGAAAAAAAAAAAAAAAAAAGAGAGATCCTAGTCTCCCTCTAGGCAGACATAGCCTTACTGTACATCCATGTCGCACCCCTAAAGTGCGATTTTTGGCTCTTGATCATATCCCGAACAATCCTGGGAGGGAGATTCCAACAAATTATTACTACAGAGTGAATCAAGGTGGATATTTCACCTGGATGCTACTTTATTTCCAGGCCTTAATGAAATATTCAGCTTTAAACCATACCTCAAAGGTTTCCAATCAGGCAAATATGAACTTGACATATAGCAAATCATAATTTCTCTAATTCATTTATTCACTAGAATGTCCAGGGACATTATGTAATGTTTCTGTATACTACACTGTAAATAAAGTTAGAGCAATTGTTTTTCTGTTATTGGACATCTCTATGGCACTGTTTACTGTCTATGTTAATATTCAGTTTATTTTTATTATGGGTGTATTCGTGTTGTGTTTATTATTTAAACTGAACTGTACTTGATGTATTGCAGGACTTGGCCCATTTGTATCCATTTGCGGTCTCTCCAATTTTGACCACATGATGGCGCTGTTACCATCGAGCCTGTATCTAGCCCAGTTTTGCTTTCTTCCCACGTGGTTAATTATACTATAGACTCCCTCTCTTTGTCATTGGCTACCTCTTATGGAGGGTTAATTTTCTGCCCGGCACGTGGGAGGCTCCCCGGCGCGATCCAGTTATTGCCCGCATCTTGGGTACCTCAGCCCTCACTCTCTATGTGTCGAATGATTCCCTTTCTGTTTGCATCCCATTGTGGGGTGCAGACGCTTGGGATTCTTGCCCACCGGTGATGTCAGGACGCGGGATGCCCCTCAGCCCCTGAGCGGGCCAGTGCCACGCACCGCCTCTTCTGGAAGCACCCAATCACGCAGCACCATACTACACAGTGCGGCCAGTGTGATTTGGCCCCAGCTTATTCTGATCACTGATTAGTGATCTGAATCAGCTGTAATTACTTGCTTTTGTTTAAACTGCGAGTCTGCAGTACTTGGCCATTCGGATGTGCCAGGTTGTTGCAGAGACATCTACCTCACTTTCATACCTCATGTATTACCCTTCTGACGATGCTTTTTACTCTTTACTATTGTTATTTGGCCAGGTCGTTTGCAGGTTTGGATACTGATTGCCCTATACATTCAATACAACTTTGTGCTATATATTGCACTTATACTTCATTTGGTATTTCAAGTGCTCTCATTTACAGATGCACACCAATACCATTGCATGACATTTCTATGTTGCTGTCAGTGGGCCTTTCTCCATTCCATCATTCTTAGGTATGATATTTACAGACATATTACTTTATATTACTTTTTAAGATAGGTCGATCCTAAAATTGGATATCGACTGATCATTATAATTAGTTACTGTTTTGTGTTTATATCCACAGACTCACATCAAGTGCAACTGTGGGTTATAACTTTGTACTGGCCAACCAGCCTGTGTCGATTACCTCTCAGCACTGACTGGGTGCTCTTGCAGCAAATATATTATCTTCCCATTGGTGCCACTGCATTGGTTTGAGTGGCCACAATTCCATTTTCCTCTGGGCCCTCCTCCCAGCCTTGTACGTTGGGCGTACCCCAGCCCCCCGACCTCTAGTGTGTGTTTTCTGTTAGCCGATCCGCTTCTGTAAGTACAACTGGTACATTGTTCTGTCTCTACAAATGGTGATTTAGCATGACAATTTAGGGTCTTATATGCAATTCTAATGAGCAAGAAATCGTTTTTTTGTATTATAATATGTTTGTACTAATGTTTGACTTATCTACATTATAGAAAGACTGCATATCCATTTATGTGACAATACGCCTCTGAAGAAGGACATTCTTGTCTGAAACATGTCAGGCATTATTTATGGCATTTATCTACGCTAGCCCATTATGCGTGTCCAGGGCAGCTAAGTTTCATCTCCATTATGTTTTTAACTCTCTTTGATCACTTTTTGATACTTGTATGTTATTGTATTAACCATTAATTTGTATATAATAAATATTTACATTTCTACTCCACATTTGGTCTGTCATTCAAAATCCTGAGGGGTTATACCATGCCTTGTGCACTAGGTCTTTTTTTCTGTTTATTTGTGGTTTCATTGCACCAAACGGTAATTAAGGCCCCGTGGAAGATAGGATAGTCCTCATTAATTTTTTATGCGAGTGGATACTCTATATCAGTTTTTACCTTTCCCACATTCTGGCGCATGAGTCAATTGTGGCCACCTTGAGGGGGATCATTGTAGAGCTGTGGGGGTGGTGCTAGTACTTCAGGGTCTGACGTGCAAATACATCAAAGCTCCTGAAGAAGCGACGTATGGTCGCGAAACATGTCAAGCGGGACATATTAGCAGGAAGACCTATATGTGTCCAAGTGGTTTCCCCAGTTTTGAGGACCTATAACAAATGAAAACATTTAGATCTGTATGACTATATTATATGGTATTTTATCCCTGAAGGGAGCCACATATTGTTCAACAATATTTTAGATGTTTTTGGCTATTGTGTATTTTTGTATTATGTCACAACTATATGTAGATTAATAAATTGTTAAATTTTACACATGACTTTAAAGTCCATTATTCTCTAGCCAAATTCTTACACACTTTTAGGACGTGGCATTTATTTTATGGCATGCCCAATGGCTACCAAGGGCACTTCATTTATTCATTTCAATTGACTTTTCATAGCCAGTTTGTGGGACTATGGAGGGATTATCAGAAGAGAAGGGGGAGTTGTCCCATCAGTAACACTAGCAGATACCTGGCTATTCTTCACCTGGGAGCTAAGAGAAAAGAGAGACTTTATCAAGCCTCTCTATTATGCCCTGTGACTGTAAAGTAGGGTGAGTTTGAGACTAAAATACCAGATGTGTCCTGCCACTAGATGGTGAGGCCCTACCACTGCCGTGTATTACAGAATCTGCTAGCCACCTACTGATACTGCATGCAGAATGCTGTCTACTTTTTACTTTAGGCCTGCCTAAGATTAAAAAAAAAGGAGATTGCCTAAATGTTATGGCAAGATATGACAACACAGGGATAAATATGTGGTGCTTTGGTGCACACTACTTTACCGCATTTGTATGTAGTGATGTGCTGCAAACAAGGAGTGGCAACAAAAGTAAGCTGCGTCCCCCCAAAATAAAAAAGGGCCTAAACAACTGGAAAAAAAAAAAACTCCCCAAAAAATAAAACCCAGGAACACGAAAAACCCTAACCCATTTTTAATCTAGCAGAAAAGAAAAAAATATGAATAAGCATGAAAAAAAAAAAACTACAAGAACTAAGAAACTTAGTTGCAGCTAAACAGCAACTACAGTGGACACACTCGATATGGTAATCCTAACAAGGACTGCTGGGTCTCTGAACTGTAAGCACAGGCAACAACACAAGTATATGTAGCCCACCAAGCTGAAATCAACAGCAACTTAGTGCAATATACAACTGTATAGCAACTCACATTCCCACACAGCCTGTCAGCTCTTCAAAAACTACTCTAACACACATTGACCAAGGCTGCCTGAATTTCAACCTTTTATTATGAAGGGCTGGCACAAAACAAAGCCCTGCTTATCACAGATGAAATATCAGGCTGGACATTATGGTTCCTTTAAAATCTGGCCTGGCAAATTTCACAGTACCTGCAAAACTCTAAACCCCTATATACATTGTGAACACACTGTGCTGCAAATGTGAACCTCATCCCTAATGTAAAGCAGTTTCATTACAGTCTAATTCATTTCATTTGAAGAAAGAGCTCATTTAGGTAGTTTTAGCAGCATTGCATGTATTTTCACTAAGCAGTAATAGATCTGATTTGGCCTGCATATTGGCATATTGGCCAGTGGTATGTTAACCCTGTTCCTGTTCTCATCGGTGTGCTTACCCTCTAAGAGAGACACAAGGCATAGGGAGTTGTTCTCCCACAATAATTTAGAACAATAAATGTAAAGAATATACAGTAGCTCAGCTTTGTTTTAACCTCTTGCCAACCAGCCACCGTTTTTACTGGCTCCCGATAAAAAATCGCAGCTCGCCGCCATTACTAGTAAAAAAAAAATAATAAAAAGGCCATACATCTATCCCCTATTTTGTAGACGCTATAACTTTTGTGCAAACCAATTAATATACGCTTATTGCAATTTTTTTTTTTTTACCAAAAATATGTAGAATACATATCGGTCTAAACTGAGGAAAACATTTCGTCTTCTTGATAAAAAATGTGGGATATTTATTATAGCAAAAAGTAAAAGATAGTGTTTTTTTCAAAATTGTCGCTCTTCTTTTGTTTATAGCGTAAAAAATAAAAACTGCAGAGGCGATCAAGTACCACCAAAAGAAAGCTCTATTTGTGGTAAAAAAAGGATATCAATTTTGTTTGGCCGTGCAATTGTCAGTTAAAGCGACGCAGTGCCGAATTGCAAAAAATGGCCTGGTCATTGAGCAACCAAATCTTCCGGGGCTGAAGTGGTTAATGAACAAGTCTAGGCCAAAATGTAGGGACACAAGGAACATGCAGGTGTTTTCATTCAAGAATTACAAATTTCAGCCTGCAGATAATGCAGTTCTGTAAAATTTTGACAGCAATAGAACAGCTTTATCCAGGGGTAAAAGGCATAACCAGTGTGTGCCTAACTTTTATTTTCCCCTTTCGTCTTTCAGGACAGTCACTATGAGAGATAGTCTCCTCCTCTTCCTTTAGGAAACACTGCGCCAGCCCATAGATTCTTGCTTCCCCCTGCCGGACCTCAGTATTAGTGTTTCCTCTGGCGGGGAGACACTGTGCACATTCTGAACTGGGCCTAGATCAACACTCTCTCACTTTCAGCAGTCTTCCTGAGAGGGGAGAAGAATGTGATAGCGGACTTTGTCAGCTGAACGAAGCTGGGAGAGGGCGACTGGATCCTCAACCAGGAGGTTTTCAATCTCATTTCAGAGAAGTGGGGTCCTCCAGAAGTGGATCTTTGCGCATCTAAAAACAACGCGAAAGCCCCCTGTTTTTTTTCCTAAACAGAGGGAAAGGAGCACGGGGGATAGACGCATTGACCCAAAACTGGCATTTCACAACCTGCTATGCCTTCCCACCTCCGGTATTGTTGCCAGCAGTTCTGAGGAAGTTTCAGATGGAAAGCACATCTCTGATTCTAGTGGCACCACATTGGCTAAAGAGGGCATGGTTCTCAGTACTCAAGCAACTTGCAATCGAACCTCCCTTATTCCTACCACCTCGGGAGGATCTCCTCTCACAGGGCCCAGTCATCTGTCCACAGGTATACCAATGGAAGCTAGCGGCCTGGCTACTGAGGAGGGTATATTAAGATCTAAGGGATTTTCTGAGAAATTAATCTCCACCCTCCTCAACAGCAGGAAAAAGGAAACGCGCCAGATCTTTAATAGGGTCTGGCTATGTTTCAATGAATGGTGCGTAGAAGGCTCTTTTTCGGTACACAGTCCTACAGCTGTGTTGGAATTTCTACAGTGCGGGGCAGACAAGGGTTTATCCATAAGTACCCTCAAAGGTCAGGTGTCAGCACTCAGTGCTTATTTAGAAAAACATCTGGCCACCAACCTGTGGGTGGTCAGATTCTTTAGGGCTCTGTCTAGACAGAGACCAGTTCAAGGCCTTCCTTTTCCTAAGTGGGACCTATCTTTAGTCTTACAGAGCTTAACGGGAACCCCCTTTGAACCTTTAGAAGGATGTTTACTAAAGGAGCTTACATTAAAAACAGTTTTTTTAGTAGCAGTGACAACTGCCAGGAGAGTCAGTGAGAATGAGGCCTTATCTGTCAGACCTCCTTTTTGTGTTATTTTCCCAGATCGGATTGTTTTCTAGACCGATCCGGCATTTTTGCCTAAAGTAGCTTCTGGATTCCACAGAAGTCAGGAGGTAGTTTTACCCTCATTTTGCCCCAACCCCTCAGGGGAAAAAGAATTGAAATTTCATTCTTTGGATGTAAGGAGATGCATCCTACAGTACCTAGATCTGACCAAAACATTAAGTCAGACTCTTTATTTGTTTTATTTTCTGGGACCAGAAAGGGATACAAAGCGTCTCAACGCACTATTGCCAGATGGCTCAGAGCAACCATTGGTCAGGCCTATGAAGTAGCAGGGAAAGAAATCCCAATGGGTATAAAGGAACACTCTATCAGAGCTATGGCAGCATCCCAGGCAGAAAGAGCTGGCACAACACCAGAACAAATAGGCAGGGCAGCAACATGGTCCAGCTATTCCACTTTTGTAAAGCATTACAGAGTGGACCTGGTGTCGGCAGGTGAGCAAGCCTTTGGGCGAAAGGTGTTGCAAGCTGTAGTCCCACCCTAACTGGTAAGTGCTCGTTCATCCTCTCATAGTGGCTGTCCTAAAAGACGAAAAGGGAAAATTTAAGTTACGCTTACCGGTAACGTCTTTTCCAGTAGTCTTTCAGGACAGCCTTAGTTATCCACCAGAAAATTTGGGGGGTCTTATTAAAGACCAGAACACAGCATGATAATGATATGTGATAGTATGTTATTAATGTGTTCTTGTGTCTGTCTCCCCAACTGGCCGGAGGTGATCTTGTAATAAACTGAGGTCTGGAAGGGGGAAGTAAGAATTTATGGGCTGGCGCAGTGTTTCCTAGAGGAAATGGAGGAGACTATCTCTCACAATGGCTGTCCTGAAAGACTACTAGAAAAGATGTTACCGGTAAGCGTAACTTTAATTTTTGCTATGGGTATCGGCTGGTGTTAATGTGATACAATTAAAAGTCCTTTAGGTGCACACAATTTATGCACTTTTTTCAATAATTTTTTCAATGCGAGGGATATCTCCTCTTGGACAGTTGTCATGGGAACTCTTTTTGAATTTACCATTACTTTTATTCGCAGGGACATATGACAGTTAAAGAGTGAATCTTTTAGGCACAGACAACAAAAAACTGGACAATGACGCATCACTAGGGATGAGCCGAACACCCCCCAGTTCGGTTCACAGAAAAACATGCGAACAGGAAAATAATTAGTTCGAACACACGAACACCGTTAAAGTCTATGGGACACAAACGTGAAATATCAAAAGTGCTAATTTTAAGGGTTAACATGCAAGTTATTAACAAAAAAGGGTTTGGGGACCTGGGTCCTGCTCCAGGGAATATGTATCAATGCAAAAAGAACTGCCTTTTTTTTGGGAGCAGTGATTTTAATAATGCTTAAAGTGAAACAATAAAAGTGAAACATTCCTTTAAATTTTGCACCTGGGGGTATCTATAGTATGCCTGTAAAGTGGCGCATTTTTCACCTGTTTAGAACAGTCCCTGCACAAAATGACATTTCTAAAGGAAAAAAAGTCATTTAAAACTACTCGCGGCTATAATGAATTGTCGGGTCTTGGCAATACAGATAAAAGTCATTGAAAAAAAATGGCATGGGGGTCCCCCAAAAAATCCATACCAGGCCCTTTGGGTCTGGTATGAATATTAAGGGGAACCTCGAACCAAAATGTAAAAAAAAAAAATTGCGTGGGGGTTCCCCAAATTCCATACCAGCCCCTTCAGGTCAGGTATGGATTTTAAGGGGAACCCTGTGACAAAATAAAAAAAATGGCGTAGGGGTCCCCCCAAAATCCATACCAGACCCTTATCCAAGCACGCAACCTGGCAGGCTGCAGGAAAAGAGGGGGGATGAGAGAGCACCCGTACCAGGCCACATGCCCTCAACATGGGGAGGGTGCTTTGGGGTAGCCCCCCAATGCACCTTGTCACCATGTTGATGGGGACAAGGGTCTCATACCCACAACCCTTGTCCTGTGTGAAATGGTAACGGGGTACAAATGTACCCCTACCATTTCACAAAAAGTGTCAAAATGTTAAAAACGACAAGACACAGCTTGGGGACAAGTCCTTTATTAAAAAATAAAAATGTCCCACGATGTCCATTCATCTTCTTCTTCACGCCGCAGCGGACAGAAAAAGAGAAAAAAATTCTGCAACCGATCCTCCTCTATGGGAGGCTCCCGCTGTATGACGCTTAATCATCTTTAACAGTTCTTATATAACTGAGGGCGGGGCCACCCGGTGACGTACCTGGGTGACCCCACCCCCCTCTGATGCTACTGGGAAGCCATAGGGAAGAACCCGTGGCGTCAGAGGGGACGGGGCCACCCGGTGGTGTAAACAGGTGACCCCACCCCCTCTGACGCCACGGGGAAGCAATAGGGAAGTTCCCGTGGCGTCAGAGGGGGCAAGGTCACCCAGGTACGTCACCGGATGGCCCCGTCCTCAGTTATATAAGAACTGTCATTAGCAAAGAATTGTCACACGGCGGGAGCCTCTCATAGAGGGGGATCGGTTGTGGATTTTTTTTTCCTTTTTTGGAACATCGTGGCGAGATAAAAGAAGATGAATGGACATTGTGGGACATTTTTATTTTTTAATTTTTTAATAAAGGACTTCTCCACAAGCTGTGTCTTGTCGTTTTTAACATTTTGACACTTTTTTGTGAAATGGTAGGGGTACTTGTACCCCGTAACCATTTCACACGGGGGGGAGGCTGGGATCTGGGGGTCCCCTTGTTAAAGGGGGCTTCCAGAGTCCGATAAGCCCCCCACCTGCAGACGCCCACAACCACCGGGCAAGGGTTGTAGGGATGAGGCCCTTGTCCCCATCAACATGGGGACAAGGTGCTTTGGGGGAGCTACCCCAAAGCACCCTCCCCATGTTGAGGGCATGTGGCCTGGTACGGTTCAGGAGGGGGGGGGCGCTCTCTTGTCCCCCCTCTTTTCCTGCGGCCTGCCAGGTTGTGTGCTCGGAGAAGGGTCTGGTATAGATTTTGTGGGGGGACCCCTACGCCATTTTTTTAAATTTTGGCGCAGGGTTCCCCTTAAAATCCATACAGGTCCGGTATGGAATTTGGGGGATCCCTACGCCATTTTTATTTAATTTGGCACAGGGTTGTCATTTTGTTGCGGTACTGTTCTAAACACAGGAAAACTGTGCCACTTTACAGGCATATTATAGACACCCCCAGGCAGGATATTTACAGGAATATTTCATGTTTATTGTTTCAAAAAAATCACTGCTCCTGAAAAAATGGCTGTTTAAAAAAAAATGTTTTCATTGATACATGCCCCCTAGGGCAGGACCCAGATCCCCAAACAGTTTTTATGACAATAACTTGCATATAAGCCTTTAAAATTAGCATTTGTGATTTTTCATGTTAGTGTCCAATAGACTTTAACAGTGTTACGGCGGCTTTGGAATTTGCCCCGAACACTGAATATTGTCCGGTGTTCGCAGAACATCCGAACAACCACATTTTAGCCCATTCACCCATTCCTATTAGGGATGAACCCGTTCATCTACAATTCCTCATACAGTATCTCACAAAAGTGAGTACACCCCTCACATTTTTTGTAAATATTTTATTATATCTTTTGATGTGACAACACTGAAGAAATTACACTTTGCTACAATGTAAAGTAGTGTCTGTACAGCTTGTATAACAGTGTAAATTTGCTGTCCCCTCAAAATAACTCAACACACAGCCATTAATGTCTAAACCGCTGGCAAAAAAAGTGAGTACACCCCTAAGTGAAAATGTCAAAATAGGGCCCAATTAGCCATTTTCCCTCCCCATTGTCACGTGAATCGTTAGTGTTACAAGGTCTCAGGTGTGAATTGGTAACAGGTGTGTTAAATTTGGTGTTATCGCTCCCACTCTCTCATACTGGTCACTAGAAGTTTAAAATGGCACCTCATTGCAAAGAACTCTCTGAGGATCTGAAAAAAAGAATTGTTGCCCCATATAAAGATGGCCTAGGCTATAGGAAGATTGCAAAGACCCTGAAACTGGGCTGCAGCATGGTGGCCAAGACAGCGGTTTAACAGGACAGGTTTCACTAAGAACAGGCCCCGCCATGATCGACCAAAGAAGTTGAGTTCACGTGCTCAGCATCATATTCAGAGGTTGTCTTTGGGAAATAAACGTATGAGTGCTGCCAGCATTGCTGCAGAGGTTGAAGGGGTGGGAGGTCATCCTGTCCGTGCTTAGACCATACGCTGCACACTGCATCAAATTGGTCTGCATGGCTGTCATCCCAGAAGGAACCTTTTTCTAAAGATGATGCACAAGAAAGCCTTCAAACAATTTGCTGAAGACAAGCAGACTAAGGGCATGGATTACTGGAACCATGTCCTGTGGTCTGATGAGACCAAGATAAACTTATTTGGTTCAGATGGTGTCATGTGTGTGTGGTGGCAACCAGGTGAGGGGTACAAAGACTAGTGTGTCTTGCGTACAGTCAAGCATGGTGGTGGGAGTGTCATGGTCTGGGGCTGCATGAGTGCTGCCGATACTGGGGAGCTACAGTTCATTGAGGGAACCATGAATGCCAGCATGTACTGTGACATACTGAAGCAGAGCATGAGCCCTGCCCTCCAGAGACTGGGCTGCAGGGCAGTATTCCAACATGATAACAACCCCAAACACACCTCAAAGATGAAAGATGGCCTTGCTAAAGAAGCTGAGGGTAGAGGTGATGTACTGGCCAAGTATGTCTCCAGACCTAAACCATATTGAACATCTGTGGGGCATCCTCAAAAAGAAGGTGAAGGAGTGCAAGGTCTCTAACATCCACCAGCTCTGTGATGTCATCATGGAGGAGTGGAAGAGGACTCCAGTGGCAACCTGTGAAGCTCTGGTGAACTCCATGCCCAAGAGGGTTAAGGCAGTGCTGGAAAATAATGGTGGCCACACAAAATAATGACACTTTGGCCCAATTTTGACATTTTCACTTAATGGTGTACTCATGTTGCCAGCAGTTTAGATATTATGGGCTGTGTGAGTTATTTTGAGGGGACAGCTATTTTACACTGTTATACAAGCTGTACACTCACTAGTTTACACTATAGCAAATTGTAATTTCTTCAGTGTTGTCACATGAAAAGATATAATAAAATATTTACAAAAATGTGAGGGGTGTACTCACTTTTGTGAGATATTGTATGTGCAAAAAAAAAGACGTGTTATAATTAGAGATGAACACTGTTCATCTACAAATCCTCATATTTCCCTTTTCCCTATCCCTCTTGTCCTCCCTCTCTCATCTCCTCCCTCCCACCAACTGCCCCTTCACTCTCCTTCCCCTCTCATATCTGCATTATTAACTGGTTGGAAAGAAACCTTTTCCATGTGGGGTTTCTCATACTAAAATAAATTAACCATTAACTAATAAGTAATAGGTGCATCCAATGGGAAAATCTACTGCCATATGTACTTTAATCAATATAAGGGGATCACTAGTAACCCTAGTCAGCCAATATTTCTCTTGAGTGATACATCCAACCTGCCCATATATCTTTAAACTTATCCTTTTGATCCTCAACTGTAAATACCCATCCTTCCACCTCCATTATTGCATTAACCTCCTTTTACCATTCCATCAAGGTGGGGCCTCTCTCCTGCTTCCAGGGCCTTCGTTTTAATGATTTTTCTGCATTCAACAAATAAGGTGTAATGCTTTTTTTATAGAACTTTTTAGAACACGGCATCCTATGGAACAGGAAATGTAAAGGAGTAACTTCTATGGGTCTAATTGTCAGTTGTTTAATCCATGGTGCAATCGAATCCCAAAATGGTTTAATCTTGGGGCATGTCCACCATATAAGGATGAACGTGCCCCGTTGTCCACAACCTCTCCAGCATCAATCATTTCTTGTCAGGTATATCTGTCCTAGGTGTATGGGAATCCGATACCATCTGGTTAAGACTTTATATGACATCTCCTGTATTTGGGAACTTATGGAGGAGGAGTGGGTTCCTTTAATCAATCTCTTAACTTGTAAAAGATGTAAAATTACACCCCAGCCCTCTCTCCCATTCTCTAATAAAATATGGAGTTGAAGTGTATTGCCCACTAAGGACCAGTCTAAACATTTGAGCTAGTAGGCATCCAGATTCTGAGACACGAACACATAACAATTCAAATACAGTTAACGAGCTTAAAGGTCTTACTCTAGGTTTCAATTCATCAAAGAAATCTGTCATCTGGCAATGGCTCCATGAAGCTAAAGGTATACTCCCAAGAGATGTTGTCAGCTCCAAAAGGGGGGACAATTTACTCCTTGGGGCAAACTTTTCACATGTCGTGTTCTCATCTGTACCCCATACTCCCAGTATTATAAGTTCTTCCCCTGGGGAGAACCAAGGATATCCACCCATTGGGGCCAAAGGAGATGACTGCGGGGCCAGTTTGCCTGTTATATTCATTCTATCCCATATTGACAAGGATGTCAACATTAAGGGAGATATCCATTCCAAAAGACCCCTTGACACTCTCAGAATCCAAGGTCCCCTGCCAAGTTCCTACCTGCCATTGTTTTCTCCAAAGAAATCCATATTTTATTTGTTGTTTCATGACACCAATTTAGGATACGTACTAGGGACATGGCCTTATAGCATAGGGCGCTATCAGGAAGCCTGATCCCTCCCTCCCACTTAGGTCTGCGCAGTATATCATAAGCCAGTCTGGGATGTTTATCATTCCATACAAAAGGCTCTACGCATGCATTTAAAAAAAATGTGGGATTGCAATCAGTATTGTATATAGAGTATATATTAACCTAGGTAATATTATCATTTTAAGAGCATTCACCCACCCAAACCGTGTCATTTTATATCCCTTCCATCCCTGCAATTCCTTCATCATTCCTGTCAGCAAAGGACTATAGTTAAGATCGTATAAAAGCCTTGGATCCGGAGTAATATAAACTCCCAGATACAATAAATAGTCTAGATGCCAAATAAAGGGAAAGGAACATTGCAGGGATGTTGCCACATCCGGGGGCATATGAATTGGCAAGAGCATATATTTCTCAAAATTTATCTTGAAGTCAGACATAAGCCCGTATCTGTCAACCTCGGACATCTAAGCAGCTAAGGACACCCAAGGGTCAGAGGTAAAATAATAAATCGTCTGCGTAACACCTTATGTTCCACTGCCCCAATATAAATCCCTGAGATCTCCTCCCTTCCCCTGACCATACCAAGAAAGGGCTCCAGGACCAAGGCAAACAGCAATGGGAACAGAGAGCACCCCTGTCTAGTCCCATTGCATATGCCAAAATAGTCCAAAAGTGTACCATTCACCTTTACTCTTGCTCTGGGGCCAGTGTATAGTGCTGAAACCCAACCTATCATCCTATCCCCTAGGCCCATCCCCTTCCACACCTCTCTAATAAAGGCCCAATTTACCCTATCGAATGCTTTCTCAGCATCCATTGATATTAACGCTTGTGGAGTTTGTTTGGGTCCATTTTGAGCCCAGTGAAGAATATGAAGAGCTCGAATTATGTTTTCTCTAGCTTCTCGATTCTTCATAAAGCCAATCTGGTCCAGATGAATTCATTTCACCACGTGCTCCTGTAATCTAAGGGCCAATCTTTTACAAAAGATTTTAGTATCTGAGTTAAGAAGGGATATCGGCCTATAGTTGGCACAATGTTGTGGATCCTTCCCAGATTTTTGAAGGACCACCACCTAGGCCAGTACAGGTTCCGAGGACTGAGGGTTAGAAGCAGTGATAGAGTTAAGATGCAAAGAGGATGTATCAAAGTTAAAAGACATTTTTTATATTATACATTCGTGAAGCAATCCGGCCCAGGGCTCTTACCTAATGGTAATGTAGCTATTACTTTACCCAAACCCTCTGTAGTAATTGGACGTTCCATTTCTTCCAAGGCCGCAGATGGCAAAACAGGCATTACAGCCTCCTTAAGATAGGCCCGTATCTTTTCTACCTGTTCAAAGGAGAAGAAACATTATATAAAGATGTATAAAAACGGTGGAATTCAGCCGCTATTGATTGAGTATCTACTAATTGTTTCTTATTTACCAGTAGAGAATGTATGTGGCGAGATTCTTGCTGTTTTTTTAGTTGTCTTGCCAACAACCAACCACACTTATTTCCCTGCTCAGAAAAACGATGGGCAAAATATCTGTACCTATCTTTGTTCTTTTAATCCAGATACTGTGACAGCTTCTTTCACAGGGTCTCCAATACTTGGGCATCTACGAGATCAAAGTGTGTCTTATGTCTGACTTCAAGTTCATGAATGCCTCTAATCACCCTTGTGGGCTTCCCATACTACTTGGTTAGACACATCTCCAGTATCATTTTCCTGAAAATATGTTGTCAATGACTGTAGTAAGGCCTCTAAAATCTCATTATCTAACAGGGCTTCATTCATTTGCCATATCCGCCCTCTATGTCCCGCTGCAATTGGGCGAATCAACATTTTTATAGGGGAGTGATCTATAATAGTAATAGATTCAATAGTAGCTGAGCAAACATTACTCAAATAAAATTGATCAATACACAGAAAATCAAGACAAGAGTATGAAATATGTACTTTTGAAAAGTAGCTGTAATTTTTCTTCCCTGTGTGTAGTACCCTCCAACTATCTACAAGATGCAGCGAATGTAAACGTTGTTTGGTGTGTTTTAAAGCCCTAATGGAGATTGAAGTTTTACCTGAAGATGTGTCCAACCTAGAATCTAAGAGTAAATTAAAATCCCTCCCCAATATCAGAAAACCTCTCTAAACTTTTCCAACATCCCAAGTGTCTTGGAGAGGAATTTCACCATATTTGCATTAGGAGCATAGATGGAAGTAGACATGTGCACTGACAAAAAATTTCGAATTTTACTGATTTTCTTTATTTTTTTCAGATTTTCGAATTTTCAAATTTTAGAATTTTCGAATTCCAAAAATTTGGAAGTTCGGAAATCTGAAAATTTGAAACTCCGGAAATTCAAAAATTGAGAAATTCATAAATTCGAATTTTCAAATTTCCGAATTTCAAATTTTCAAATTTCGAATTTTCAGAATTCGAAAATCTGAAAAAAAGAAAATCAGTAACATTGAAAATAACTAAGATACGGCATTCGTTGTTTCAGATAATACGTAACTTCGGATAAATTTGTACTCCTTACGTTCACTAACAGCCAAATTTTAAAGGAAGTTCCAATACTTATAATTTAATAGTTATTATAAGTTATTATTTCAGATTTTTGGGTTTTTGATTTTTAAGATTTTCATTCTTATTTTCGGATTTTCAAATTTCCAAATCTTTGAATTTTCACATTTCTGAATTTCCGAACCTCTGAATTTCCGAAATTTAGAAATTCCGAATTCAAATTTTCCAATTTCCGAAATTTTTTAAATTTCAAAATTTTGAATTTTCAGAATTAGTTCCGAATTTGTTTTTCAACTAATTTTGACAAATTTGAATTGCACATGTCTAGATGGAAGCAAAAGTGTAACAATGGCCCAGCAGTCTCCCCTTGATAAACAAATAGGGACCTTCTGGGTCCATTTGTACAGACATGAGAGACGGGGCACGATCTTCGAAAAGCAATTGTTACTCCCCTAGCCCTTGAAATAGGGGATAGTGCATGAAACCATTGATCATATAGCTCCAAAGGCAAATGAGGGGTCGACCCTGCCACGAATGCGTCTCCTGCAGAAAGATTACATCTGCCACTAGACAATGCAGCTCGTGCCAGAGACAACCCCTTTTATACAGCAAACTCAAACCTCTCACATTGTATGACACAATTTTTAATGTATCACTCATATTTAAGTATATGTTCTTTATATGCTCTCCTATACTTAATACCCCTCCCTTCCATTGGCCCAGGAAAAAAATGATCCCCATGCCATTCTCTGACCAACTTTGAACCACAGTCTCCCCCCCAAAAGCACCTGCAAAACAACACAAAAAAACCCACAACAATGCCAAAATCTTCTACCATGTAGGATATACCAACTAAAGGGCATATCGCCCATACCCGGAGCCTCCCATCCATCTGCAATCTTGCAGAATATAAAGTCCCTTATATCAGGAATAGGGATGAGCTTCGAGTTCAAGTCGAACTCATGTTCAACTCGAACATTGGCTGTTCACAAGTTCACCAAACAGCGAACAATTTGGGGTGTTCGCGGCAAATTTGAAAGCCACGGAACACCCTTTAAAAGTCTATGGGAGAAATCAAAAGTGCTAATTTTAAAGGCTTATATGCATGGTATTGTCATAAAAAGTGTTTGGGTCCTGCCCCAGGGGACAAGGATCAATGCAAAAAAAAGTTTTAAAAATGGCAGTTTTTTCGGGAGCAGTGATTTTAATAATGCTTAAAGTCAAACAATAAAATATTCCAATGTACCATGTAATATTCCTTTAAATTTCGTACCTGGGGGGTGTCTATAATATGCCTGTAAAGGGGCACATGACATTTCAAAGGAAAAAAAAGTCATTTAAAACTACTCGCGGCTATATGAATTTAGGGGGACCCCATGCCATTTTTTTTTAAATTTTGGTTCGGGGGTTCCCTTGTGGGGAAATCCCATACCGTTTTTATCAATGAACTTTTATGTGTATTGTCGGACAGACAATTCATATAGCCGCGAGTACTTTTAAATGACTTTTTTTTCCTTTGAAATGTCATTTTGCTGTCAGACTGTTCTAAACACGGGAAACATGCTCCCCTTTACAGGTATACTATAGACACCCCCCAGGTACGAAATGTAAAGGAATATAACACTTTTATTGTTTCACTTTAAGCATTATTAAAATCACTGCTCCCGAAAAAATGGCCGTTTTTAAAACTTTTTTTTTGTATTGATCCATGTCCCCTGGGGCAGGACCCAGGTCCCCAAACACTTTTTATGACAATAACTTGCATATAAGCCTTTAAAATTAGCACTTCTGATTATTTATGTTAGAGTCTCATAGACTTTAACGGTGTTCGCGTGTTCGAACAAATTTTTTGCCTGTTCGCATGTTCTGCTGCGAACTGAACAGGGGGGTGTTAGGCTCATCCCTGATCAGGACCGACATATTTGAAAAGAAAAAAAAATCAACTAGATTCCTAAATAGAGCTTTTCTTGCTCCCCTGGGAGATGATAAAGTCAAAAAATATTTTGTTTCTTGCGGCTGGGTATGTATCAATGCTTAGCACCGCCACTCTTTTACCTAAACTCTAAAGAGTCAGGCTCTACCTTTTTCCCCTTTTATTTGATTCCTGCGTCTATCTCTTCTTGGAACCTGCTGCCAGCGTTCTGGGGGCTGTATGTGTGGCATTGAACTATTCAGTCTCCAATCTGGAAAATCAATCGTTGGTAAATCCAGTGTTTACACAAAATGGTGTAAATCATCTTGAGTCCATAACACCGCCTTCTTACCATTAAACAGAATTGAAATCCCCATTGATAGTACATACTACACGCAATGCCTCTAGTAGAGGTCGGACTGCTCTCCGATGCATGAGAGCGTGCCTTGATAAATCCAACAGGGAAATCTGACTCCACTCAAAATCAATAGTAGATTTACTGCAGCCGCCTTCATAATGGCCTTTTTCATAGAATATTTATGTAACTTGCAAATAATATCTCTTGGCCTTTCTGTGTTAAGGGGTGCTGACATTAGGGTGCGATGTACCCTATCTATTTTGATTTTTTCTGGTACTAAATCTCCCAGAACCTGTTGAAATAGACCTTGTATACTTTGAAATAAGTCAGGAGTCTCAATTGTTTCAGGTATCCCCGTATATGAATATTTTGTCTACCGTCTGTTCTCATAGTCATCTAGTCTATCCAGAAGAGAGTTCATAACCACCTCATGATTTTTAATTGTATCTTGAACTTCTGCCATTGCTTGCCTAATATCATCCTGGCTATTTTCTACTATCTCCACTCTCTGCCCCAATGCCACTGTATCTTCTTTGAGTCCCTCTACTGCTGGCTTGCAAGAAAGTTCCACAGCAGCTATCAATTGTTGAATATCACTTTTTGTAGGGAGGGTTTTTATATGTTTTCTTATGTCCCATTCCAATTCTCCATTATTTAATTCTGTTTGAGCTACAGGTCGATCATTATCCATATTAAACACATCTGAACTTGGATATGGCACCTTTAATGTAGACTCACTCTCTTGATCGGAGACCTTGGATCCCTCTTTAGGTGGGGGGCTGCCATAGGTTACTACTGGAGCACCATTGCTCTGTGCTGGAGATCTCTCTCCTGTTTGTTCAGGCGCCTGGGTACCTCCACTAACTGCCATTGGCTCTTGCTCCGTCACCGTAGTCCTCCCACCAGATATAGAGGGTCCCCTCCCCAGTACTGGAGAACCGTGGCCGGACCCCTGTAGTCCCCGGTCAACAGCCAAGAAACCCGGGGATCCACGACCGTGAGCTCCACCACTGCCTCCTGTTACCGCAGCACCATGGCCGACTTCCAGCGGGCGTCCGCCGGACTTCGATGCACTCCCCTTTACCTTTCCTTCCTCGCTGTCTGGTGCCATCTTGTCTGCTTGCTCAGCATCTGTCACGTGTGTGGAGAGGTAGGCTCGTATTCCTCCCCCTGAGCTCTTCTTGTCACTGGCTGGTTGCGAAGCTGCTCGGTGCCGTGTAGTCATGCTTTGGCCAGCAGGGGCTGCTATTTGCTGCTACACTCTGCTAAGCATCCTGGGGATCAGAGAGCTCTCAGACAGCCCGCCTGCTCTCCATGGGCATTGTGGGTCTGATAAAGATTTTAAGGGAAACTCCACACCAAAATTAAAAAAAAAGAGTGGGGTCCCCCTAAAATCCATACCAGGCCCTTTGGGTCTGGCATAAATTTTAAGGGGAACTCCACGCCCCAAAATCCATACCAGACCCTTACCTGAGCGAGCACCCCCTCCCCCTTAACCCTACCAGGCCGCTTGCCTACAACATGGGGAGGGTGCTTTGGGGTCACCCCAAAGCACCTTGTTTATGGGGACAAGGGCCTTGTCCCCACAACCCTGGTCCACGTCTGCCGGCTGGCTGAATACCCGAACAAAGCCGATGCTTCCTTTGGGTCTCAGATCTCGTAATCCAGAAGTGATGTCATGATATCACTTTCCGGATTACTGCCATCTTAAAGGCACCAGTTTTAAAAATAAAATATTAAAAACGCATATCTTGACATTTTTAATACTTTGAAGTGCAGGAGGGGTTTGGGGTCTTATAGACCCCCGATCTCTCCATAAAGAGTACCTGTCGATGCCTAATACTGTCACAAGGGATGTTTACTTATGACAGCAATAACAGTGATAAAAAACAAAAAAAATGTAATATGACAGTGTAAAATAATATTTTTTAAATGTACTAAATATCGGCAAAAAATATCGGCAGGAGAGGTGGCCGAAATATTGTATCGGCAATGAAAAAAACTATATATTGGTCGATCACTACATTGTAACCCTACCCATTCATCAAAAATTTAAAAATATATTTAAAAAAAGCTCCGTCTTGATAATAGACATAAACGTGTGACTGCACCCGTTCTGACATCATGTGATGTCAGAGGGGGCAGGGTTATCCGGTTATGTCAGCTGGTGGCCCCACCCTTGCCTATAACAGCTGTCAAAGCCAAAAGACAGCAGCTGCCGGGAGGCCTCCGATGGAAGCGAAGTTTTCTATTTTTTCAATATTCTATTACCCAGGGCAGCACCCAGGTCCCCATACACTATTTATGGCAATAACTTGAATATAATCATTTAAAATTAGGACTTTTGATTTTTCATGTTCGTGTCCCATAGACTTTAATGTTCGCTAGAACTTTTTGCATGTTCGTTATGTTCTGGTGCGAACCGAAGTGCGGGGGGTGTTCGGCCCATCCCTACTGTTGACAGGCAGCAAATATTAGACTGAGACTAGGTTCATACTATCTCCCCGCATCCAATTTTCCTGACAAGAGAGTGTGACAGGTTCCCAATGGAGCCGGTTCACACATCTCTGGGATGGCTGCGGAGTGCACTGCAGAGTCCTGTGCATCTTTGACTCTGTTTCAGGTCCGAATTCAGCCAAAAATGCGGACCTAATTCAGATCTGATCGAGAATGCACCGGACCACCTGCTGCGAGCTGTGCTGCACACAGTGTGAACCCAGCCTGTAAGTGACTTTTTGTCCCTTGATATATCAAGTTTCAGGATTATGCTTATTAAAGGCCTATTTCCACTGATGCATCTTAAAAAAAAAATGTTTCTGGTTTGTGTGCATTTTGTGTGTATCAGATTTGTTTCCACTTTGAATGTGTCTGGTTTCTGCTTTGCATGCATTTATTTTCTGGTTTATGGGCATTTGGCTTCCTGTTAATATGCTCTATTCTTCCATTTCACATCTGTTTTGTTTCTGTTTTGTATGAATTTTGCTTAGTTTCTGTGTTTTACATCTGATTTGTATGTGTTTTCTGGTTTGCATTCATTGTTGCTATTTGTTTGAATACATTTTGCTTCCAGTCTGTAAACATTTGGCTTCTGGTCTTTAAGCATTTTGCATGCTGGGCAATTAAAAATGATAAAGAATACAATAATTTTGACTCTTTTTGACTGGTGCTTTGGTTTTCTTTTTAGGATGTCTTTATACTAAAGTAGTTGACAATCTTCATACAATACATTAACAATTAGTCATTCATGTGCAGAAATATTTAAACAGTAATTTACTCTTCAAGTGACCGGATAATTGAAGTAAATACAAATATTCATGCAAGCTGGAGTTGTTATGAACATTATAGAATGCTAGCTAACATTTATTATTGTTGTCACAGTTTCATGTATATTCTGGTCAACACGTGAAGCCCCATTTCTTTGTTTCTCTGAAAGTGTGTAATAGCTGTGACATTAACACCACACATGTGTCAGTGGAATAAAACAGCTTGAACTCCATCTACTGCAAGCCAGTGTGCTGTCCTTGGAGTAATTTCTGCTGAGAGTTTATCACTACAGAGTTGGAAATGGCTCCGGCTGATCACACGCAGTCTATTGCATATTGATGGAGCCTGGCACATCAAATCCAAGCTATCATTTCCTCAGCTGTGTTTCTAGACACTGTGCAATAAATGGCTGAAATACCACTGCAGTGGACTCCTATATTTTCAGAGGAATTTCAATAACCCCAAACACCCTAGGCATTTTTAGCCCACCCTCCCCCCCTTCTCCATCGCCCATACTCCAGGGCTGGATCACAGCTGTGAAATATCGAACGGTTTGAGAGGAGCATGAGGGAGCCCGCAGCTTGCAAACAGAATATCAATGTGTGGAACAGACAGGTCTGTGAGATGGTTATGAGCTGTTCATAAGACCCCTGCTGCAGAATGTAATCTAATCTTTGTGAAATGAAGCTAAACGTGCCTGTGAAATCCTTTTTTATTGCATTAACAGTTTAGACCCAGCTGATAGGTATCTGACATACACAAATATACCCACTACTAGGTTAGACTCACCATGTAGATAGATTAAAATCATGCTGTTTCTGGAAATCTGAACAACTCAACTGTTCTTTGGTTTCCATTCAATTCTTGTATTCTGCCTTTTTCTCGCTATTCTCTACTTTGCTCCTAAGCTTCCAGGTCTTGTCTTTAAGGATGCTGTCATTACACAATATACGCTGTTGTTAAATGGTCTTTACATTGTGCATTTTGCTAATGACGTTCAATCAAACTTAAAGTATATCCATCAGGTAAAAAGGTAAAGTGAATTGATGAATACATCAGACATCAAGAGGTTCCTGTGTGTACCTTCAGCGCCTTTTCAATTACAGCCGGAGATCCCCACAAACAGTCACATTCTAATCTGCAAGATTTTACACCCTCTGGTATGTGTTAGATGTTAACATTCCCCTTCCTGCCTACCTCATCTTCCTTTTGGCTTATCATTATATTGGGCAGCCTCAAGGGTCTAATAGGAACTTACGAAGAGATTTTGACCATTTAAAGTGTTTGCTGCCCCAATATTTCATATTCCTCATATGTGTCTGTTGTACCATGTATTTGAAATGCAAAGTATCCTGTTCTCTTTGCATTGCTTTCTTTATGTTAAATACCTGGTGATCCTGCCAGTCCCCCTGCTTTCCCATTTCATATTGACCACACTAGGCATTGAATCACATCCCAAAGTGAACAGTCTTCTTCTTTGCATTCTTTTTTGGGAGCACAACCTGTTTGTATTCCAATGGTCACAATCCTGCTAACATGCCCCCTGCACAGCTAATCACTGGGAAGATCAGTGTACTGCTGTTTCTCTGTCTCTGATGACATGACCCCTGCAGTCTTCACTCTCTCCAAGTCATGTAATCACTGGAAAAAGAGAAAATGTATTTGTATTTTTTTTATATATGCATTGTTATTTAATGGGTTTTTTGCAAGGTGAGGATTTATATACTGTATTCTGTAAGTAATTTTAAGTCTCCAGACTGGTGAGTATATCCAATTAATGTTGTTAGGAAATCTCTGGTGAAAACAATAATAATAGGGTAATGAATGTGGCAAGCCAAGGATTTGACATTGTTTCACACCACAAAACATATGGAATCTAATAGCAGGGGAAGGGGGAATTTACCTAGTGAAATATAATTAGTAATGAGCAAGTCATGTAAGATCTGCTCTGCTAGGGAATTCTTGAGTCTCAGCCCGTCTTGTTTCTGATAATGTTTTTTGCATAAACAAAATGTTCATTTTTTTAAGGCAGAGGAGAAAGAAACAGTTCACTTTGCCCCGCCCAGTACCTTGCATTGGTTGCAGACCTTTGCATGTG
Organism: Lithobates clamitans; assembly: GCA_037952925.1. NCBI lineage: Eukaryota > Metazoa > Chordata > Amphibia > Anura > Ranidae > Lithobates > Lithobates clamitans. Next base: position 1,550,793 of record JBBGZY010001291.1, read on the forward strand.
TGTTGAAAATGGTGCAGATAAAAGTAGGGGGGAATGTATTTGGCTAGTGAGGCATTGTGAATTAAAATCTTATGTTTAACTGTGATGTTTTATTTTGGACATTGAACATACAAGAAAGTAGATGGAGAAAAATGAGAAAATAGTCAATTTCTAGTCAGAGTATTCACTTGGAAATGCGATACCCTAACTACCAAGGCCTGAGGTGTGTCTTGGCCTAGTTGGTCAATACGCCTGAAACAGAGGGCATACCCTGAATATATGAATATGAAGAAAAGTACGATGTGTATGAGTAAATGTGAAAAATTGGGGGAAACGGGTGGGTGGGAACCGACGCAGGATTAGGCAGAGGAGGAGGGATATGTACCCCTCAGACCCCTACGGCCAGCCTTCTTACTTGTAGTCAATCTTCACTTGGAAATGCAATACCCTAACTACCAAGGCCTGAGGTGTGCCTTGGTCTAGCTGGTCAGTACACCTGAAAGAGAGGGCAAAAAGACACAAAAGTAGGTGTAATAGAAAGCTAGATGAAAGGCAGGTAACAAACCATCTAACAGGAAAGCGCACGCCCAGATGGCTTCCGAACACGGGTCCGGTGTAACAGCTATGACAGGATGAACACCAACATCCCATGAATTGATGATAAGAAGAGACCCCCTGCTTGGAACCTGCAACTTCCCGAACACAGATGGATTAAGCCCGGTTTCCGAGAAAACCCAGACCTGGGAACAACTGCTTGTAGCGTGAGGACACGTGAGTGGAAAAGGAGCAAGGGCTTACCCGAGGATCCCTTGCCAAATGGCAGAGAAGATTGAATGCTTTGGGGTGTAGTGGCATCCAAACTGATGTCATCATGCTTGCACTTACTTCCATCAGACCTGCTTGTTGGTGGGGCAAGTCGATGGTGTGGATGTCGTGTCACCACTGGGCTTACCCTTGGGTCGAAAGCAGTCCTTGCTTCGAAACCTTGCCAAGCATTCTTTTGGGTCTTGGGTACCTGCAGGGGGGTTAATTAATTCAGGTCATGTCTTGTTACATGGAGACCCTGGTTACTGCCCAGGGATCTATAGTCTCTCTCTGGGGGTGTGCTGGGCCTATGTCCCCTTGACGGCTCACAAAGTGGTAGGTTCGAGCCAAACATTGTCGTTATTTTGGGTTCCATTCTCTGGGCATTGTCTTGTTTACGATGTTGCCTGGAGAACTGCTCAGGTACATCTGACCATTTATCTTTTGTTTGACCCCGGTCTGTTTTAAAAGGGGGGCTAACTGTCACTTTGGGTATGCTGAATCATGCATGAGACTTATTCCCCAGAATGGAGTCAGGCTCTCCTTCCTATATTCAGGACTCAACTTGGTGGTCAGGTCACTAGCAGAAGCTCGACCCGGGTTATGTAGTGTGGGACCAGGTTCTGGGTGTCTGGTAGGGTTTCTCCAGGTTTAAATAGTGCTTATTGCCATAGCATATTGGCCTGATTCAACAACACTATCAAGCAAATCCATCGGGTATCCAGCACTTCAGACCCCTGAAAACTCCTGTCAGGTTGTCCATTTTTGCAGCTTACCCTCTCAAACTTCCCCATACCAAGCTTAGACAGGCCAGGGGTTAGTGGAAATTTCACGGTGTTACGTAACTGGTGTCCATTTGAAGCATTCCATTTTCTCTGCCATTTGGCAAGGGATCCTCGGGTCAGCCCTTGCTCCTTTTCCACTCACGTGTCCTCTGGGCTGGTTGGTGGGTTAGCTGCCATGGTCGGTTCATAGGATTCCTTGCCCGTGTTCCTGTCTTAGCATGTTCCTGTCTTAGCATATTTGTCACAGTGTGTTTCTGTCACAGCAGTTTTGTCAGCAGGTCTGCCTTAGCAGATTGTCATAGCAGTCAGCGGTTCTGTCGCAATGGTTCCGCCTCAGCAGGTCCTGTCGCAGCATTTTCAGTCATAGAATTTTTAGTTGCAGCGTTTTCGTTCACAGTGGTTCAGTCATAGCATTTTCAGTCATAGCATTTTTAGTTGCAGCATTTTCTGTTATAGTGTTTTCTGTTTCAGCGTTTTTTCAGTTATAGCGGTTCTGTTACAGCGTGTTCAGTTACAGCATTTTCAAGTCATAGCGGTTTTGTCTAGCGTTTTAGTCACATCATTTTAGTCATAGCATTTCAGTCATAGTGGTTTCTGTCAGAGTTTCAGTCATAGCGGTTCGGTCATAGGGGGTTCAATCGTAGCATTCAGTCTCAGCATTTCAGCCTCAGCATTTCAGTCACAACGTTTTCAGTCACAGCGGGTGCTGTCATGTGTTCAGTCATAGCTTCCTGTCATAGCAGGGCTGTCATAGTGTGTCACTGTCATAGCGGCTGCTGTCACAACGTGTTTAGTCATGGCGTTCCAGTCTAGCGGGTTCAGTCATAGTGGGTGTGTCCTAGCGTGGTCGCTCAGCGTGTCCAGCCTCAGCGTCTTGTTCATAACGTGTTCAGTCATAGCATTCCTGTCCAGTGGGTTCTGTCTGAGGGGGGGCTGTCATAGCGTGTCACAGTCATAGCGTGTACTGTCGTTCAGGTGCTGACAGCAGGAGCTGTCATTGGGCATTCAGTCATAGTGTTCCTGTCACGGCATGTTCAGTCATAACCGGTGCTACTCCCATCCACCGGCATGGTACTGGTTCTGGGCATTATTCTTAATGCAGATTCATGTGGGCTAATATGCTATCCACGGTCTGTTACGGTTCCAGACAGGATGGAGGTGATCCAAAGCTCGCTCGGTCAGGGACCGGGTGTCAGCTCTGGGAAAGTTTGAGAGGGTAAACCGCAAAAATGGACAACCTGACAGGAGTTTTCAGGGGTCTGAAGTGCTGGATACCTGATGGATGTGCTTGATAGTGCTGTCGAATCAGGCCAATATGCTATGGCAATAAGCACCATTTAAACCTGGAGAAACCCTACCAGACACCCAGAACCTGGTCCCACACTACATAACCCGGGTCGAGCTTCTGCTAGTGACCTGACCACCAAGTTGAGTCCTAAATAGAGGAAGGAGAGCCCGACTCCATTCTGAGGAATAAGTCTCATGCATGATTCAGCATACCCAAAGTGACAGATAGCCCCCCTTTTGAAACAGGCCGGGGCCGAACAAAAGATGAATGGTCTGATGTACCCGAGCAGTTCTCCAGGCAACATCGTAAACAAGACAATGCCCAGAGTATGGAACCCAAAATAACGACAATGTTTGGCCCGAACCTACCACTTTGTGGGCCGTCAAGGGGACATAGGCCCAGCACACCCCCTGAGAGAGACTATAGATCCCTGGGCAGTAACCAGGGTCTCCATGTAACAAGACATTACCTGAATGAATTGATCCCTGACCCCCCTGCAGGTACCCAAGACCCAAAAGAATGCTTGGCAAGGTTTCAAAGCAAGGACTGCTTTCGACCCAAGGGTAAGCCCAGTGGTGATACAACATCCACACCATCGACTTGCCCCACCAACGGGCAGGTCTGATGGAAGTAAGTGCAAGCATGATGACATCAGATGCCACTACACCCCCTCCCCAACTGCAGCAAGTGCTGCATCGACACATCCATGGATGAGTACCTTGATAAGAAATGTTTCTGCAGGAAAAAGAGCAGCCAAAATTATTATTATTATTATTATACAGAATTATTATACAGGATTTAAATAGCGCCAACAGTTTATGCAGCACTTTACAATATAAAAGGAGACAATACAGTTACAATACAATAAAATGCAAGAGGATTAAGGGGGCCCTGCTCAGAAGAGCTTACAATCTAATAGGGTGGGGCAGGTGGTACAAAAGGTTGTAACTGTGGGGAATGAGCTGATGGAAGTGGTAGGAGATTCGTTGGAGACATGATAGGCTTCCCTGAAGAGATGAGTTTTCAGGGATCGCCTGAAGGTAGCAAGAGTAGGGGATATAACAATGTAACATGTAAAATGTAACAAACGATATTGGAAACTTGCCACTGGGCACCCCGGTGGCCAGGGACCCTAGCTTCTGAATGAAGGTAAAGAACCAAACCAATACCTCTAGGAAATCCCCGCCTCCAGTACCGAAACGAAAGAATGACTGTCTGCTGACGTCAAGATACAATGACAACAGAATCTGACGAGATAGTGATGAGGCCCGCGTGCAGGCCTGACAAATGCTTCCAGAAGGGCTGTCTGAAGACTGGGAATGAGAGATTCTAACACCACCCCTGACAAGTAACATGCTTATCTCAGGCATCTTAAACCAGAAGGCTTAACAAGCCCGGTGAATTGAGGGGATGTAGGAAGAGCAGGAGCTGGAGTAGAGCTGACACCCCGTCCCTGACCGAGCGAGCTTTGGATCACCTCCATCCTGTCTGGAACCGTAACAGACCGTGGATAGCATATTAGCCCACATGAATCCACATTAAGAATAATGCCCAGAACCTGTACCATGCTGGTGGATGGGAGCAGCACCGGTTATGACTGAACATGCCGTGACAGGAACACTATGACTGAATGCCCAATGACAGCTCTTGCTGTCAGCACCTGAACGACAGTACACACTATGACTGTGACACGCTATGACAGCCCCCCAAAAAGAACCCACTGGACAGGAATACTATGACTGAACACGTTATGAACAAGACGCTGAGGCTTTGACACGCTGAGCGACCACGCTAGGATGCACCCACTATGACTGAACACGCTAGATTAGAACGCCATGACTGAACACGTTGTGACAGCACCCACTATGACAGTGGCACACTATGACAGCCCCGCTATGACAGAACACGCTATGACAGGAAGCTATGACTGAACACATGACAGCACCCACTGTGACTGAAAACGTTGTGACTGAAATGCTGAGACTGAATGCTACGATTGAATCCCCTATGACCGAACCTCTATGACTGAAACTCTGACAGAAACCACTATGACTGAAACGCTATGACTGAAACGCTATGACTGAAAATGATGTGACTGAAACGCTAGGCAGAACCGCTATGACTTGAAAATGTTGAAACTGAACACGCTGTAACAGAACCGCTATAACTGAAAAAACGTTGAAACAGAAAACGCTATAACAGAAAATGCTGCGACTAAAAATGCTATGACTGAAAACCCTATGACTGGACCGCTGTGACTGAAAACGCTGCAACTAAAAATGCTATGACTGAACCGCTATGACTGAAAAAATGCTAAGACTGAAAATGCTGTGACAGAACCGCTATGACTGAAAATGCTACAAGAACCGCTGTGATAGAATGCTGACTGGAAATGCTATGACTGAAAATATTACAAGAAACGCTATAACTGAATGCTGACTGAAAACGCTATGACTGAAAATGCTGCGACAGGACCTGCTGAGGCGGAACCATTGCGACAGAACCGCTGACTGCTATGACAACCTGCTAAGGCAGACCTGCTGACAAAACTGCTGTGACAGAAACACACTGTGACAAACACGCTAAGACAGGAACACGCTAAGACAGGAACACACTAAGACAGGAACACACTAAGACAGGAACACGGCCAAGGAATCCTATGAACCGACCATGGCAGCTAACCCACCAACCAGCCCCCCCTATCTTGGTACTGCCCTCAGTGACCCCCTCTCCCCCTCTGCAGCTTGAAAGGGGGGGTGCGCACGGGGGCAGGGGCTGCAGAAGAGTGACTAGATTTCTGAGGGAGAGCAGGAGGAGCTGCAGTGCAGAGGGCTGGAGGGGCGGAGACTAGGAGGATGAAGGTGCGGAGCTCCACCCCAGCCGAAAGCCAGAAGACACAGGCCCACCCGGTGATACTGACCATGGCAAACACTGACGAACCCTGGGAGAAGTGGATGGACGGACGCCCCCCGATGCTGGCCTGACTAGGGAGAAGTAGGTGGACGGACGCCCCTCCCTCCCCTGGCATGAGCACCGGGGAAAGCAGGCGGGTGCCCCCTCGAAGATGCCAGATAAAGCATGTATACGTGGGCAGGCGATCCCCCATGGTACCCGGCTTGAGCACCGGGAGAAGTGGTGTCGAATTGCACACTGGATGTTTGGGTGGACGGTCCCCCAATGGTACACGGCATGAGCACCGGGAGAGGAACTGCTGCCGCCGAACACCGCACTGTAAGGAACCGGAAGTGACGTGCGTCGACAGTAACCCTGAATGCGAGCCGACGCAGGATCAGGCAGAGGAGGAGGGATATGTACCCCTCACACTCCTCCCACAAATACAGACTGGCTCACAGCCAGCCTTCTTACTTATTCTCAATCCATATTAATTCTTAGAAGCCCCAGCACCCACAAAGTCAATGAGTGTTGTCTCCACCATAAAAATAACATGAATTGCTGATGTCACATTTCTCCCTGCTGTCAGATTGTCTGAAGGAACTCAGCCCATAAACGCTACTCCCAAACAATTTGTCACTGCCTAGATTTAGGAAGTTTCACTCTGGCTTGCCCTGCTTTGAATGTGGTGTAGTGTGTACATTTGTAGCACTTATTTGCATTTGAGCTGCTTTTTCTTCTCCACACAAGGGAATATGAATGCAAAAGCAATCCACAGAACTGGTGAACAAACTCAAAGCAATTCATTGAGTTAGGCTAGGTTCACATTATCATGTCTCTGGGATGCACACACAGAACAAAATATTACAGCTTACAAATGCAAAATTTACATTTAACTTCTGCAAGGCTATTTAAAACACCTGAACATTTTCAAAAAATATGGGGATTTAGTCACTCCTTATGGCTATATAGTGCTTAAAGAGAAAGTAAACCCTGATGGGTTTTACTTCCTCTTTGTTTCCCTGCAAAGGTAAAGCATAATGGGCTACTATGCATCGCATAGTAGCTCATTATGTGTCACTTACCTGACACAGAAGCCTGCGATGTCTCCGATGTCCCCACTGGCTGGAAGCGTCCATCTTTGCCCTTCTTCCTTCCGGGGCCGCGAACTCCAGGTCTGTGACTGACCATAGTTGTGTGACGTCATTCCTGCGCACGCACGTGGGAGCCGCCAGTCATGGCATGACCCCAGCTAGAAACGGCACAGAATGCCCTTTCTAAAGTGCTGAAAAAAAGGAGGGGTGTGGAGGCGCCAACTTTGGTAGCTTGTTTATGCAAAAATGAAAGTTAGTGTAACAATTACACTTACTGGTTCGCAGGGTGGAGGTGTTTCTTTGAGATGGGAAGTGTCCTGGGATGTGCTGTTATCTTGTTTCCGGCTCGGATTTCATTCCTTCAGGCGTCTGGGTGTGGAGTCTGTAAACAGGCTGAACCGCTGCATCCAGTGCATGGAAAGCTCCATGCTGACCACTCTGGAGCGCGGAAGCGGAAATTACGTCACTGATGCACGGCAAACGTCCAGGCTGGTGTTGGGGATGATACGGGGATAGTACAGGCTACGCGCTCGGGGCTCACAGCTCCTTCTACTGGCCTTTTTGCTCCCTGGAGGAGAGCAGCTTGAATATATAGTGGAGGCAATTAGGCAATTAGGTTAAAGTGTATGGGCTGGAGGTCTGTGGCTGTGGAACCACAACAGCCAGCGGACCCACAATCTTCCAAAAAGCACAAAAAAGTTGAAAGTAAAGTATGAAGAATTAAAAATATGATGAATTGGGGGTAAGTTTAATTAAGGATAATAATAGTAAGTGGAATTAGAGTTAAAACATTTATTTAAAAGATGAAAAAAATGTGGAAAATTAAAAATGAAATAAAAATAAAATAAAAAATAAGGTGAAAAATAAAAATAGGAAAAAACAATGAAAAATAAAAAAATAAAAGTAATTATAAAATTAAAATAAAAATAAGAAATAAAAATGAAACATAAAAATTAAAAATAAAAAAAGAAATAGAAAATGGGGAAAAAAAATAAAAACATGAGATTAAAAAGCACTGGGATACACATTATGAGGATGAACTCAGGGAGGACATGAGGGAAGGGGGGGGAGGGGTGGGAGGGGGAAGAGGGGGGTGAAGTTGTTATATAGAACGGTGGAGTTGCTATCTGGGTCCATGAGGGGACAGCGGTCCCTCAGGTGACTGGGTGATACGACAGTAAAGGACCATGGGGGTATTTTTATGTTGTAAAGAACTTCTACATGGTTTGTATAGTGATGGGTAAGGTGTATATATATATATGTATATATATACTAAGAAAGTGAAGAATGAATGTATGATTGGAAAGGGGAAGGGGGGAGAAAAGTAAACTACAACAAAGAATGTGTTTCTAATTCTTCATTGAGTCCCCCTGGTACCCAATGAATATATCCAGTAGGCCTCCTGCTGACACAGGCGTTTAAAACGTTCCGCAGCAGGAAGACCTCTGGTCATGACCTCGATGACCCAGACTCTGAGGCCCATGGTAGATTTTTGGTGTTCCTTCAAAAAATGAAGAGGGACACTGTGTTTGTCCCAGCCCTTTTCTATGAAACGCCTGTGTTCACCAAAACATTGGCGTAGGGGGTGTATGGTCCTGCCCACATAAAAGAGACCACATGGGCAGGTCAGGCAGTAAACCACGTATTCACTGGAGCAATTATAAAAGTCTTTTATGGTGTATGTTTTGTCTTTAACAGTGAAGTTTTTTGTCCATGTCAACAAATTTGCACGTTAGGCATAATTTTTCCGGCATTGGTACATTCCCACTAATGGAATTAGGGGGATGTGTGAGGCTGGAGTGGGTGGGACTTTATGGATTTTACTGGGTGCTATCTTACTTTTAATATTTTTTGCTCTACGATATGAAACCTTGGGTAGTTGGGTGAGGGAAGAACCTAGAAAGGGGTCTGCAAGCAAGATGCACCATTGTTTGGCTAAGATGTTGTCCATCTTCTTGTGACAATCATGAAACTGGGTAGTGAAACGTGTTGGTTGTGGATTATCTGAAGTTTTGGGTTTGGGTGGAGGTTTCTTTGCCTGTTGGAGGAAGGCCTTTTGTTCCAGATGTGGTGGGTATCCTTTGTCCTGAAATTTGTTGGAAAGGAGTTTACCCTGTATGTGGTAATCTTCGTCCTTGGTGCAATTCCACCGAATTCTATGGAATTGGCTCTTCGGTATGTTGTTGATCTATGTTGGATGGTGACAGCTCTGGTAGTGAATATAGGAATTCCCAGCGGTGGGTTTGACAAAGTTTGTAGCATGTATTTCACTATGAAAAAGTTCTAAGTCCAAGAAGATTAGTTTTTCAGGGTCTATGACATAGGTGAAGGATAACCCTAGGGAGTTGCAGTTGCAATGCTTGACAAAGGACTCTATACTCTCTGATGTGCCCTCCCAGATCAGAATGATATCATCGATGTAGCGCCCATAATATATGATATGGGCGGCAAAAGGGTTGTTATGTGAGACGTATTGTAGTTCCCAGTACCCCATAGTCAGGTTGGCATAGCTTGAGGCAAAATTGGCACCCATGGCAGTGCCTTGAGTTTGTAGATAGAAGGTGTGGTCAAACTCAAAGTAGTTGTGTTCTAGACAGAATTGTGTAGCCTCCAGGATGTACTGTGCCTGTCTGGGATTGATGAGGGGATCCTCGCAGAGAAAATATTCTACTGCTCTGAGGCCTACTGCGTGGGGGATGGAAGTGTATAGAGATGTAACGTCCAAGGATACCCACTGGTAGGTGGGTTCCCAGGTGTAGAAGGAAAGCATCTCTAATAGGTGGGTACTATCTCTAATAAAAGATGAAGGAAATGGTCTATGTACATAGAAAACCCGCTGGTGCTGCTCTCCATAGCAGCTACTATGGGACGGCCTGGTGGGTTGGATTGGTCTTTATGGATTTTTGGTAAATGGTAAAAATAGGGAGTTTTACGAAAACCTTTGATGAGAAATGACAGTTCAGCTTTGGAAATAATACCATCTTCTAAGGCTCTGTGGGCTAATTTTGTGGCTTTCTGGGTGAATTCTGGTAAGGGATCATGAGTGAGTTTGGAATAAGTGTTGGTGTCGGATAATAGTCTGAGTAATTCCGCCATGTATTCTGAACTGTTCTGTATTACAATGCCGCCTCCTTTGTCTGCTGCCTTTATGATGATATTGTGGTTGTTGGTTAACTCATCCAGGGCCTTCTGTTCTGCTTTAGAGAGGTTAGCTCTTTTCTTGGGAGCCAATTTACACATTTGGACAAGGTCGGTGTACATGACTTGATAGAATGCCTGTAGATAGGGGCCTTTTTTATGTACTGGGTTGAAGATGGACTTGGGTTTGAATTCTGTATGTTGAATCGGAGGGGATGTTTGGTAGTGTTGAGACAAATCCATATCTGCAAAGGGATATTCTGTATAGAGTTAATCTGGGTCCAAGATGATGGAGGAATCTGTGTCGGTATCTATTGGGAGGACATCATGGTTAATGGTTTCAATGGGTTCTTGCGAGGGTGGGGGTTTCAGAGAGGATTGGATATTGTAGAATCTTTTCATTGTCAAGTCTCGTATAAATTTATTAAGGTCTTTGGATAGCATGAATGGGTTTAGGCGGATGGTAGGTGCAAAGGTGAGACCTTTGCTCAAGAGTGAGGTCTCTTTCATAGATAATATATGGGTGGATAAGTTGAAAATCTTTATACTTTCCGTATTTTTCCTTTTGAGTTTTCCTCTGCCCCCCCTTCCTCCTCTCTTGCGTACTTTCTTTTGAAGGTGCCGAGTGGGGGGGCTGACACTAAAAAATCATCATCCTTGGTTGTTTCTGTGTTGTTGGTCACTGAGGGGCTATAGGATGAAGTAGGAAAAAGGGGGTGACTGGGTTGGACTGTATATTTGTTATAACCCTGGTGTTGAAGGGAGGAGTACTTGGGCAAAGTGTAGTGGAGTTAGGTTCAACCACTGGGTTTGAAGGTGAATCTGGTGATGGATCTGGATCCGCATGAGTATTGTTGACTGGTGTGAGCATTGTTTTTGACTGGGGGTCATGAGTTTTTTTGTTTTTGTTGGTTTTTGCCACTCGCTGTGGTTTGGGAATGAGTTGGAGAAGAGGTTGGGGAACAGGGATAGGTGAAGGGTTATGGTGGGAGTGCTGGGTGGTTGTTGTTGGTGAGGGGCCTGTTGAGAGTGACCTAGGTGCAGGTCTCCAGGGTGGTGGAGCAACCAGTTTTTTCTTCCAGCAGAAAACCCTGTTGTTGGTATAATCACCAATGTCCCTCCTGAATGTTCCTAATTTGTTTTGGATAAGGTCATTTTCTTGTCTGATGGTGTTCCTTTTTAGTGTCCTGAGCCAGGTGTATGGAAGTTGCGCAATGTGTTGTGTGATGCCGCTGCAGGTTTCCCTAATTTCAGCTACCAAGGTTTCATATTTCCTTTTTCTTTGTGCAATAATAATTTTTATCCATTTTTCTGTACAGAATTCAGATACAAAAGCCCATTCTTTGGATAGGTCTGGGTCTAAGAAGGAACACTGTTTTAACACTCTCAAGCCTCTGGGTGTAATTTTATATGATAAATATTGTTCCAGGAAAAAAACATCCCACCAATGTTGATTGGCGGAGGAGATTAAGCCTTCTAATTTGAAGAATTTTTTGCATAGGGATTTACCATGGTGACCTGGATAGGGGGAGGTGGAGCTGAAGAAATTGGTTGGGAACAAAGAGTAAAATTCATCTAAAATGTTAAATTTGGCTTTCTCAATTTCTATTATGAGCTCCATAAGTGTGTATCGGTACAACAGAAAAAAAAAACTCCACAAGTTTTTAAATTAATTAAAAATATATAAAAATGCATATATGTGCTTAGTATTATGGCATAAAAAATAGGAAGACATCCAGAAAGCGGTGCAGCTCGGAGAAGGGCATGACTGTTCAGTAGTAAGCAGCATGTGATGTCTAAGGTAAATAGTACAATGGTAGCTATAATAGCACATTAACATAAGGCATGTAAATTCTAGAATGAGGAGGCAGCCATCCTCAGAGGGTGTCCATTACCTCTGTTGATAATCAATGTTGAAAAAAGGAGGGGTGTGGAGGCGCCAACTGTGGTAGCTTGTTTATGCAAAAATGAAAGTTAGTGTAACAATTACACTTACTGGTTCGCAGGGTGGAGGTGTTTCTTTGAGATGGGAAGTGTCCTGGGATGTGCTGTTATCTTGTTTCCGGCTCGGATTTCATTCCTTCAGGCGCCTGGGTGTGGAGTCTGTAAACAGGCTGAACCGCTGCATCCAGTGCATGGAAAGCTCCACGCTGACCACTCTGGAGTGCGGAAGCGGAAATGACATCACTGATGCATGGCAAACGTCCAGGCTGGTGTTGGGGATGATACAGGGATAGTACAGGCTACGCGCTCGGGGCTCACAGCTCCTTCTACTGGCCTTTTTTCTCCCTGGATGACAGCAGTTAGAATATATAGTGGAGGCAATTAGGCAATTAGGCAATTAGGTTAAAGTGTATGGGCTGGAGGTGTGTGGCTGTGGAACCACAACAGCCAGCGGACCCACAATCTTCCAAAAAGCACAAAAAAGTTGAAAGTAAAGTATGAAGAATTAAAAATATGATGAATTGGGGGTAAGTTTAATAAATATAAGGATAATAATAGTAAGTGGAATTGAAGTTAAAACATTTATTTAAAAGATGAAAAGGTCATGGGTGCAGGAGGGAGGAGCCGGATGTGGGTGTCTAGCTGGATGCGATGCTAAGCCCGAGACGCCTCGAGATCCCCTCCCTGTGATGCCGGCTCTTGCTTAGGCAGAGCCGCTGCGTCCCGCTCTCCTCTCCTTCCCTCCCCCGCCCCCCTCCCGATCTGGCGCTGCTGTTCCCGCTGCTGTTTTTTTTTTTTTTTTGGCCATCCGCCCGTCTCTCCTCGTTTCTTCCCCCCGTTCCCCAGCCCGTTCCCCTGGTGTGTGCACGGTAGCCGCGGAGAGGCTGAGCGGCACACCAGAGCGGAATAGGGCGGCTACGTTAGGAGAAAAACTGCTGTCCTCTGTCCCCTCGTTTAGCCCTGTCCTCCCTGCTCTGTATGGATGAGTCTGCTCGAATCTGTTTGAGGTTTGAGCAGACTGGCCACTTGGCATAGGAAGCTCGGGAAAACAAAGTCAAGAGAAGATAAGAAGCAAGCGGGGAGAGCCTGGCAAACATATTGAAGGAAGGGGTAAGTGCATTACATCTGGATAGTGGAAAAGCGGAGATACCGGAGGAAAAAAACAGCATAACGGACAGATGACAGATGAAGATTGGCAAGTAATTCAAGCTTAAAACTACTTATAGTCTAGCATTTTCTGTATATACCTCAGAACTGCTACTTGCTTGACGGGAATGGCGAATTTACAGAGGTAGGCTAGCTCAACAACAAGTGTTTTTTTTTTGGAATAGCTACCACATTGCACCTGGGAATTCACGGCTCTCATAACATTAAAGTGATTTGATGCTTTTTTTTTTTTGGAGGTAATACCCATGGGAGACACTGCAGGCGCTATGTAGCAAAGTTTCTGAAAAATAGATGGGGATGGTCGGCAAGCAAGTGCAATCTTAGGAATTTTAAATACTGACTGTTTTGAATGTCTGTTTGAAAGAGACTTTGTGTCTATAGTAAAAGTGCTTCTTTATAAAAACAAGCTAACTAAAAGTAAAAAACTGATCGTAATACACACCAAGGGATTTGTGAGAAGCCTCTGACCTGTAAGGCCACCGTCATCTCAAGATCTTTCGTTTTTTCAAGTTGTATCTTTATTACAGCTGCTACTCTTGCCATGCACCTGTCATAACCATGTAGGCTGTTTGCATTTCTACTTGCCACACTTAGCAAAAATAAACATAGCCAGCGGAGGCAAGTTGATCAGAGCTGGTCCTACTTAGGGGGGTAACACTACAGGGATGTGCATCGTTATAACCAAAGATAGGCCCATAGCCTACCTTTAGTAGTATTAAAACGCAGTCGGTCGTGCCATTGCACTGATAACTGTGGGAATGAGGGGCTGGTATACGTACTAAGCGGTATACGTACTAAGCGGCATCCGCCGCGGAACGGTAGGCTACATCATATAGCAGGGTCCCACGTTGTGTGACACAGACAGGCTGGCAGGCGAGTACATCAGGTACAAAAAAGTACTTATCAGGGAATTGAAGGTCTTATGCATATGTTAAATTGAACTATCTATGTTACGGATGCCACCGCGTAAAACATGCGGAAGCGAATTAAGTAAATTAACCACAGTGGTTCTATGGTGTCAGTAGCAGCCAGAATTGGTTCTCACCGCCCAGTTCGCCACAGGATCCCCGCTCACAAGTGGCCTAGAATCTGGATCCCCCATCCTGTTAAAAGTAGGACCCCTTTGGAAACTCTTTGGACATCTTCCATAAGCCCCCATAATCTCCTCCTATTAAACTCCCAAAATATACCCCAGATGAGGCAAACTCAGAAGGTGTTTTCTTGGGACCAAGAGCGGAGGTCTGGGAAGATAGGAAGGGAAGGCAAGGAAGAGTAAGGTGGGGCAAGCGCCTGTATCAAGTGCAGCAATTAGGAAGAAATGAGAGGTAAATCAACGAAGGGGGCAACTGCTAACCCCACCAACCCACCCAGGACAAGTGCAAGCCCGGGAACCATTAGAAAGTACATGGTGCATGATATTGGCAAAGATAGTCCGGGCAAACAAAAAAAGACTAAAAGCAAAACCCCTAAATGTGTATTCCAAGAACAGGGACGAGACGACAGATAGCCGAGGCCAATATCCACACAGGTAGCAGCGAAGCAACAGAGGATACAACAATGAAACCCCAACAAAAAAACTGCTTCCAACTAAAAGTGAAATGGCAGAAATGTTTGCGAAGCTTGAAGTAACCATAAAGGGGGAAATAGGCTCTCTCCTGAAGACATGAATCATATCTTACAAAGAGTTGAAGAGGCAGAAACAAGGATGGACAAGCAAGAAGAAGAGATAAAAGATCTTAAATCTCAGATGGAAGAGTTACAGAGAGAACAGAGGAATCTACAGTACAGATTGGAAGATCAAGAAAACCGGAACAGAAGGAAAAACTTACGGATTAGAGGCCTACCAGAGACACAGGGGGGAACAGAGGATCTACAAGGAATTATGGATGAAATCTTTGGAGGTATGGTAAACCCCCCAGATACAAGTAGTAAAATAAAGTTTGAAAGAATCCATAGGATCAGAAAACCTGCGGACATAAGAGGGGAGGTCCCAAGAGATGTCATTGGAAGATTCCACAATTTTAATGACAAAGAGAAGATTAAGGCTAATTTGAGAAAGAACCAACCAGTGAAGTTTGGAGAGACAAATCTGCAGATTTTCCCGGACCTGGCAGCTGAGACGTTGACCAGGAGAAGACTACTGAAACCACTACTAGAACAGTTAAAAGCATACGAAGTCCAATACTCTTGGGGCTTCCCAGCCTGTCTAATAGGTCGCAAAGAAGGCCGTTTGGCCACCCTAAGATTCCCGGAAGAAACAGCAAAATTTTGTAACCGCTTAGATGTGCCTCTGGTGGAGATCCCGGGTTGGTGGGAAAAGACTGAAGACATAGAAGTCTCTGGGGAACAGCATGCTTGGAAACCAGTATTTAAAATGAAAAGATAATAAGTAGAGAAGAAACATGTGCTAGTGAAATTGAAATTAAGTAGGAACTTTTTATCTATAGGATGGCGAATCCGGGGGAGGGGGCGTGGGGTGGGGGAGGCGGTAGGGGGGATGGACAGGCACGGGCACCCCACTATTTTCAGGGTCAGTATTGGGTCCAGGGTCGCCCAGTCTGAGCTCAACCTCAAGGGGGACAACCGAAGGGCCGGGAGGTGTTGGAGGGGCTACGGTTTCTTAGGTCATGGGATGGCCTGGTACCCTCATGGGGGATGGAGCGGGGTGGGGGAGTGGGGTGGGAGGATGGGTGGGAAGTAGGGGGTGGGAGGGAAAGGGAGGTGGGATTGGGAAGAGGTTGAAGTCCGATAAGAATTTCCAACGAACGGAGGGGGCGTGGCTACCGCGCAGCTGAATGGACGCTTAAACCCACAGCTCCGCTCCAGCTTCAGGAACCGAAGCCTTGGGGACGACACAACGACCCTGCTCAACCTCAAAAACGAGCCTAAAAGCCCTGCAACTATCGCAAGATGACCCGCAGGAAAAAGGACAACGATCAGCTGAAGAAATTACCGGATTTCTTCCAGATGAAAGACCGCGGCCTTCTCCAAGATGGCGTCGGCGCCATGCGAGATCCTCCTTCCCCCACAGGCAGCGCGTGGTCTGCGATCTCCAGCCCGGGCTCACAAGCAGGCTCCAAGCACAGCTCTCCTGGTGCCTCCACACCCATGTCCCGCAGCCCAGCAAAGTCCAAACCTCAGTTGGCGGAGGACACTCAGCAAGGCAGCATGACTCCGGACACCATGGAGGACACAAGGGAGCTGGTGGACCCGTTCACAGCCTTCCCAACAACGGGTAAGCCTGTATCAGACACCACCTTAAAAGATATGCTTGTCTCCCTACGCAGCTCTATGCATACAGATATGATGCAGTGTGTACACAACTTTAAATCTGAACTAGGAGCTATAGGGGGAAGAGTTGATCACATAGAGGATAAAATGGGGGATTTTGCAGCATCTCACAATACTCTGATTGACGCCCATAATGACCAGTCTGATGAGATCACATGGCTTAGGTCAAAGGTCGCCGACCTTGAAGACAGGTCAAGAAGAAACAACATTAAGATTAGAGGGGTCCCTGAAAATGTTCTTCCCCCACAACTCCAGCAATATGCACAGGATCTAATCCAAACCTTCTTACCTAACATCCCAGATAATGAAATATATGTAGACCGCATTCACAGACTCCCAAAGCCAGCACACCTCCCTGACAACATACCCAGGGACGTGCTGATGCGAGTGCACTTTTACCAGACCAAGGAACAACTCATGTCTGCGTTCCGTAAAAACCAACAACCCCCAGAAAGGTTTGCACATCTCCAACTGTTCGCAGACCTCTCACAATTCACCATGCAAAAACGAAAAGCCTTATTGCCGGTGACCAAAGCTCTCCGCAACCACGATATACCATATCGGTGGGGATACCCCGTGAAAATAACAGTTACCCATGATGGTAACAATACGGTAATCACAAACGTGGAGGAGGGACTCAAATTGCTCCGATCACTAGACATACTACCTGATCGCCCCTCAGAGGGCCCTTCACCCCCTGCAAAACTCGACACTCAGTACGAATGGCAAACAGTGTCCAGAAAGAGCAGTACCAAATGAAACAATTCAAAAACACCCAAATATAAAACCTAATTCTACTTCACCGCATCAAGGTTCCTGCTAAAGCCTGGAGCATGTACCAAAGTTCCCCCCCGCTTGAGATATGGGCATTTGCAGTGCCCCCAGATGCAAGTTCAACCCCACAGTTATTTTGCAATACTTGTTTTTTTTACAATTACCTTTTATTTTTTCCCCTACTCTGATCTCTCTCTCCCTCTACTGGTCTGAACTCCAAGTGGACATCCTCATCAAAGTGGACCCAAGAAGCAACAACCAGCCCAACCAACGTCGACTCATCAAAACAAGATGGACTACTCCAAAGAGACCAAGGTACTACACGCACCACTCCCTATACTACTCTAAATGGCGCTTAAAATAGTTACATTTAATGTAAATGGTCTCAACCACCCGGCCAAGAGAGCTTCTGTATGGAAAGAAGCAATAAAGCTCCAAGCAGATGTCTTATGCCTTCAAGAGACACACTTTGCCACTGGTAATACCCCACATTTTCAACACCAGCAATTTCCTCATGTTTTTCTTGCCTCAGCTCCTTCGAAACAAAAAGGAGTCCTTATCGCTATTAGAGACTCTGTAGCCTTTCATCTTTTGGAAACACACGTAGACCCAGCTGGAAGATATATAATACTCATAGGAAAGCTTAATAACAAACCCTTTACCATCGCTAATCTATATGCTCCTAACTCTCACCAACTCCGTTTCCTGAGGAGACTCTACCGTAAAATTTCTACTGTTCAACAGGGATCTCTGATTGTCTGTGGAGACCACAACATAGCACCTGACCACTCTTTGGACACTACCTCCAAGGCCAAGCGTCCTCCTCCTTCACTTCAGCCTCTGCTACACTCGGAAAATATATTCGATGTATGGCGCTGCCAACATGCAAATGAGAAGGACTACACCTTTCATTCTGCTAGACATAATTCATATTCCAGAATAGATTTGATTATGGTTGATAAAATGTTATTGCAGGCAGTGTCCTCCTCCACCATACATGACATCACATGGTCTGACCATGCTCCTGTATCGATCACGGTGGTGGAGGGGCACACTCCAAGCCCGGCATATATATGGAGAGCCAACACACGTATTCTTCAAATGCCACAGCATGTTAAAAATTTAAGTAAAAACCTAACTGAATTTTTTGAAGCCAATACTGGTTCGGTGTCTGATCCGGCAGTATTGTGGTGCGCCCATAAAGCGTTTGTTAGAGGGTTGATGCTTCAGATAAGTGCAAGGGAGAAGAGGCAGAGGACGCAAAAACTAAATTCACTAATCAATGATATCAAAGAGCTGGAGACAGCAAACAAACAAAACCCCACCCCTCACAATGCCCAAAAATTATCCCAGCTCTGTTTGGATCTCAGACTCCTATTGATCGAAAGAGATGACAAACACATACAATACCTTAGAATGTCTCACTACTCATCGGGCAACCGTGCAGGCAAATTCTTAGCCCAGAGGCTCAAGATAGCTAGAACCAAGTCCAAAATCCCTTTCTTGACACACCCCATCACTAAACACAACATTTACAATCCCAAAGACATAGCAAACTCCTTTGCTGAATACTACTCTACACTATACAACCTGAAAACAGACCCTGACACTCCACAGCCAACTGAGGAGAAAATTCAGGCTTTTCTAGCGCAACTCAATCTTCCTTCTCTATCTCATACACAACTTGAGACCCTTAATGCCCCCATAACTGAGTCTGAGATCCAAAAGGGGATACGATCACTCCCCCTGGGTAAATCTCCAGGCCCAGATGGTCTCCCTAATGGGTATTATAAGACATTCCAATCCATACTAGCCCCAACCCTACAGACAGTATACTCTGC
The DNA here is from genome assembly GCA_037952925.1 of Lithobates clamitans. NCBI lineage: Eukaryota > Metazoa > Chordata > Amphibia > Anura > Ranidae > Lithobates > Lithobates clamitans. The sequence continues at coordinate 1,569,790 of JBBGZY010001291.1, forward strand.
TGCGGTGTCCTCCGCCTCGTTTCCCCCAGAAATGCTTAAAGCATATGTAGTAACTATCCCAAAGCCTGGTAAGGAGCCTACCTCCCCGGCCAACTTCAGGCCAATATCATTACTTAACACTGATGTTAAGCTTTATGCAAAAATATTGGCCCACAGACTGCTTCCAATCCTCCCACTTCTTATAAAACCCGACCAATCTGGCTTCACGGCAGGAAGACAACCGGCCGATGCCACCAGAAGGGTCATCAACATAATACAACATGCCGGGTCGTGTCGGACGCCTTCTCTGCTCCTCTCTTTGGATGCGGAGAAGGCGTTCGACAGGATACATTGGGGTTACATGAACCAAACCCTGCAAAAATACGGGTTCGCTGGCCCCATCCTATCTGCTATACGGGCATTGTATTCTTCTCCCTGTGCACAAGTCTTTACATCTAATTTACTATCTGACACCTTCAACATATCAAACGGGACTAGACAGGGCTGTCCCCTCTCCCCCTCAATTTTTAACCTACTGATCGAACCCCTTGCAGAAAGAATCAGAACACATCCGAAAATCTTAGGCTTCTCCATACAAGAGAAATCACACAACATAAACCTATTTGCAGATGACATCATCTTATTCCTCTCTCAACCCAAAATATCATTAAGCCATGCACACAATACCCTAAATGAGTTTAGCAACATCTCATATTATAAAGTCAATTTTACAAAATCAATTATACTAGATTTAGGAATACCCCCCTCCTTAAAATCCGAACTTCAGACATTCTTCCCCTATACATGGAGCAAGACGAGCATCACCTACCTAGGTCTTACATTGACCAAAAACCCAAATGACCTAGCAGAAACCAACTACTCCTCTTTACTAAATAAACTCACCAAAGAAACAAATAGACTAGCCAAAATAGAACTAACTTGGTCGGGCCGTCTTGCCTCATTCAAAATGGTAATCTTACCCCAAATACTATACATATTCCGAACATTAGCTGTCCCAATACACAACACACATATCAAAGCCTTAAATTCTCTACTTTCCAGATACATCTGGCAATCCAAGAGACCAAGATGCTCTAAACTCCTCCTGGTCAAACATAGAAGAGCGGGAGGGATGGGACTGGTGGACATTAGGGACTATTATCGTGCTGCAGTTCTTACACAACTTAAAGAATGGTTTGACCCAACATCTGACAACCTATGGTGTGGAATTGAAAGAACTCTGATTCCTTCTAACAACCTACAATGTTTCCTACTTTTCGATGTATGGAAACCCCACCCACTACACACCCTCCCACTCACCCTCCAAGCATCATTATCTGCGTGGAGAGACCTATGTAAAAACCCAACCACGTCACCCCAACTCCAGGAAATCCCTATACCCATAGCAATTATCTCTCAAGCCATCCCCAATCTTAACATGGGAGAATGGCACAACAGAGGTATAAAATTTATCACGGATTTATATTCCATTAACTCCCTTATCCCCTTCACCACACTGCAGGACCAATATAATCTATGCCCTACAGATCAATATAAATATAATCAAATAGCTCATCTCCTACGCTCTATTAAATCATACCATATATACCTACCTAAAGAGGCGTGGAAATATCTCACCTCGAAACCCACTCCTCCAAAAGGTATCTCTCTGTTCTACAATATTTTTCAAAGTAAACTAGATTTTATCAAATCTCAACCTTTCCAGAAATGGGAAACAGATCTAAACGTGCGCATTGCGAACTCACAGTGGCAGTGTGCATTTAGATCACTCTATAAAGCTTCAAAATGTGTCAACCACTGGGAACTTTCCCAGAAAATTGCATTACGCTGGTATCTTACACCTTACAGGATTTCAAAATTTGGAAACAATGGCTCCCCGCTATGCTGGAGAAAATGTGGCTCCATAGGTAACCTGTTACATATGTTCTGGTCCTGTAGGCACCTAACTAGCTTTTGGAACTCTGTCTTCCGGTTTATTTCTAGCGTTACGGGAATTCTGACCCGCCCCAAACCAAGCTTGGCAATTTTAAATGTGGGTATTGAAAATTTCCCTCCTGAATTCAAAACTGTAATCACACATATTCTCCTAGCTGCTAGAACACTAATAGCCAAACATTGGAAGGCAGACAGAGCTCCAAATGTATCCGAAGTCCTCACAAACACCCAGACACATTATGTTTATGAATCTCTAATAGCCATTAAGAATGGTCAGAAAGAAAAGTTTGATAAAAATTGGAAAATTTGGACAACATGGTTTAAAGGTAACTGACTTTAACAAATATTAGATGAACTATTCAAAATCTAGATGCTTCCACTATGTCCACATGAGATCAGACCATGGATGAACCTCCTTCAACCTTTCCCCCTCCCTCCCCTACTCCCTTCCCTCCCTCCCTCCCTCCTACCTTCCCTCCCTTTATGTTATTATTTTCTTTATACGTTAAACTTCTAGCAATATTATATCCGCATGTGGATAACATGTTATTCAGCTATAACTATAATAATGATATTAATACACCTCACGAGACCATTACCTTAATAACATCTTGGAGATTAGACTGTCTAAATAAAATAGATATACCTATGTTAATGTAATATGGTACAACATAACGGTGTAACACTGTACTCTATGTATAACATGCAAAACTCAATAAAAATCATTTAAAAAAAAAAAAAGAATTTCCAACGAACAAACTTGTGTCATAAGTGTCCTAGACACCACTCCGTTGCAGGGCTTAGGAAAGTTACCCCGAAGTATAGATGAGTAATATCAAAATAATATCACATAACGTACGTGGTTTGAATTCCCACATAAAGTATGCCAACATCCTGCAGGAACTGAGATTCCTTGGGGCTGACGTGGTTTTTCTTCAGGAAACGCATCTTTTCCTGGAGAGAAATAAAAAATATCTTCCAAAAGGGAGTTTCCGGTTTGGTTATACGGAGACTCACCTACACTACTTGCAAAAGGAGTAGCCATAGGGTTTGCCAGTGGAATAAGGTTTGACTTACACAAGAGAAGGACGGACCCGGAGGGACGGTTCTTGTTCCTGAAAGGGAAATTAAATGGAATTGAATGTTCACTGGCAAACATATATGGCCCGAATAAAAACCCAAATAGATTTATGATAGCGAGGTTGGCCGAATTTATGGAGTTCAAGGAAGGTCTGGCCATAATGGCCGGTGATTTCAATCTTTGCCTGGAGCCAGGAAAGGATAAATCGTACCATGTACGGGGGACGAGTCTGGCCTGGAATAACAGGGTGAGACAGAAACTGCACCAGTCTCAATTTGTGGATGTATGAAGGGCGCAGCATGCCAACAGTAGGGACTATACGTTCTATTCCCCCGTGCATGGGACTTATTCCAGACTTGATTTTTTCCTGATTGAACATCGCTGGCTGGAGGCGGCCTTTGGTTCAAACATTGGGGTAATGACCTTTTCCGATCATGTGCCTGTAAGTCTAACAGTAAACATAGGACAGACTCATAACAAGAGCCCTAGCTGGAAGTTAAATGAAGAATTACTAAGTGATAAAGAGATAGGCAAGCTGGTAACAAATGAACTAGAGTTCTACTTTAAAACCAATGAAACAGCAGAGGTATCGGAGTCCATAGTGTGGGAGGCCCACAAAGCCTATATCAGGGGGATTTTGATTAAGGCAGGCGCAGAAAAGAAGAGAAAGAGAAAGGAAGATAAACTCGCAATAATGAAAGAGATATTTGAAGTTGAGCAATTGCATAAATCAGACGGGGGGAAGGAGGTGCTCTTAAGACTCCATAATAAAAGAGAGGCCATGAGAGACTTAATAGAACAAGAAACACGTGCAGCTTACAACCTACTAAAGAAAGAGAGGTATGTGGGGGGAAACAAACCCGGGAAGTACTTAGCTAAGACCCTAAAAAAAAAAAAAGATCAATAACTATATCGAGAAAATCAAGACTACAGATGGGGACATGAGATATAGAACTAGTGAAATTGCCAAAACCTTTCAAAACTACTACGAAGGACTGTATTCTATCAATAACAAGATCTCAATGAGCAAGGCAGACAAGAAAAGGGAGAGAACTAAAGTTTTTTTTCAGGAGCTGGGTCTAAAAAATATAGAAGAAGATAAATATAATTTACTAGAGGCCCCTATTACAGAGGATGAAATAAAAAAAACTCTGAGGGAGACATCGGTGGGGAAAAGCCCTGGGCTGGATGGTTTCACCGTACTTTACTATAAAAAATTCCAAGACTTACTAATTCCTAAATTATGTTTGTACATGAATGGAATAGGAGTAAAGTGGGAGTTGGGGAAAGAAGCATTAGAAGCCATTATCACCATTATATTGAAGGAGGGCAAGGATAGCACACTCTGCTCTAGCTACAGGCCTATAGTGCTTCTCAACGCGGACACAAAATTGTTTGCGAAAATATTGGCCGGAAGAGTGAAGAACATATTGAACAACATGGTCCATCCAGATCAGGTTGGGTTCACCCCCGGTAGGGAGGGACGGGATAACGGGATAAGAACACTCTTGGTAACCCAAAGAATTAGGGACAGTGGAGCCCCAGGTCCTTGGACCTTGTCCAAATGTGTAAATCGGCTCCCAAGAAAAGAGCTAACCTCTCTAAAGCAGAACAGAAGGCCCTGGATGAGTTAACCAACAACCACAATATCATCATAAAGGCAGCAGACAAAGGAGGCGGCATTGTAATACAGAACAGTTCAGACTACATGGCGGAATCACTCAGACTATTATCCGACACCAACACTTATTCCCAACTCACTCATGATCCCTTACCAGAATTCACCCAGAAAGCCACAACATTAGCCCACAGAGCCTTAGAAGATGGTATTATTTCCAAAGCTGAACTGTCATTTCTCATCAAAGGTTTTTGTAAAACTCCCTATTTTTACCATTTACCAAAAATCCATAAAGACCAGTCCAACCCACCAGGCTGTCCCATAGTAGCTGCTCTGGAGAGCATCACCAGCGGGTTTTCTATGTACATAGACCATTTCCTTCAACCCCTTGCGCAACACCTCCCATCTTTTATTAGAGATAGTACCCACCTATTAGAGATGCTTTCCTTCTACACCTGGGAACCCACCTACCAGTGGGTATCCTTGGACGTTACATCTCTATACACTTCCATCCCCCACGCAGTAGGCCTCAGAGCAGTAGAATATTTTCTCTCTGAGGACCCCCTCATCAATCCCAGAAAGGCACAGTACATCCTGGAGGCTACACAATTCTGTCTAGAACACAACTACTTTGAGTTTGACCACACCTTCTATCTACAAACTCAAGGCACTGCCATGGGTGCCAATTTTGCCCCAAGCTATGCCAACCTGACTATGGGCTACTGGGAACTACAATACGTCTCACATAACAACCCTTTTGCCGCCCATATCATATATTATGGGCGCTACATCGATGATATCATTCTGATCTGGGAGGGCACATCAGAGAGTATAGAGTCCTTTGTCAAGCATTGCAACTGCAACTCCCTAGGGTTATCCTTCACCTATGTCATAGACCCTGAAAAACTAATCTTCTTGGACTTAGAACTTTTTCATAGTGAATCTGAAATACATGCTACAAACTTTGTCAAACCCACCGCTGGGAATTCCTATATTCACTACCAGAGCTGTCACCATCCAACATGGATCAACAACATACCGAAGAGCCAATTCCATAGAATTCGGCGGAATTGCACCAAGGATGAAGATTACCACATACAGGGTAAACTCCTTTCCAACAAATTTCAGGACAAAGGATACCCACCACATCTGGTACAAAAGGCCTTCCTCCAACAGGCAAAGAAACCTCCACCCAAACCTTCAGATAATCCACAACCAACACGTTTCACTACCCAGTTTCATGATTGTCACAAGAAGAACATCTTAGCCAAACATTGGTGCATCTTGCTTGGAGACCCCTTTCTAGGTTCTTCCCTCACCCAACTACCCAAGGTTTCATATCGTAGAGCAAAAAATATTAAAAGTAAGATAGCACCCAGTAAAATTCGTAAAGTCCCACCCACTCCAGCCTCACACATCCCCCTAAATCCATTAGTGGGAATGTACCAATGGCGGAAAAAATTATGCCTAACGTGCAAATTTGTTGACCATGGACAAAAAAACTTCACTGTTAAAGACAAAACATACACCATAAAATACTTTTATAATTGCTCCAGTGAATACGTGGTGTACTGCCTGACCTGCCCATGTGGTCTCTTTTATGTGGGCAGGACCATACGCCCCCTACGCCAACGTTTTGGCGAACACAGGCGTTTCATAGAAAAGAAAAGGGCTGGGACAAACACAGTGTCCCTCTTCATTTTTTGAAGGAACACCAAAAATCTACAATGGGCCTCAGAGTCTGGGTCATCGAGGCCATGCCCAAAGGTCTTCCTGCGGCGGAACGTTTTAAACGCCTGTGTCAGCAGGAGGCCTACTGGATATATTCATTGGGTACTCTCTCGCCAGGGGGACTCAATGAAGAGTTAGAAACACATTCTTTGTTGTAGTTTACTTTTCTTCCCCCCTTCCCCTTTCTAATTATACATTCGTTCTTCACTTTCTTAGTATATATATATATATATATACACACCTTGCCCATCACTATACAAACCATGTAGAAGTTTTTTACAACATAAAAACAACCCCATGGTCCTTTGCTGTACTATCATCCAGTCACCTGAGGGACCGCTGTCTCCTCATGGACCCAGATAGCAACTCCACCTTTCTATATAACAACTTCACCCCCCTCCCCCCCACCCCCCCCCCTTCCCTCATGTCCCCCCTGAGTTCATCCTCATAATGTGTATCCCAGTGCTTTTTAATCTTATTTTTTAATTTTTTCCCCCATTTTCTATTTCTATTTTTATTTTTAATTTTTATTTCTTATTTTTATTTTAATTTTATAATTACTTTTATTTTTTTATACTTATTTTTATTTTTCATTGTTTTTTTCCTATTTTTATTTTTCACCTTATTTTTTATTTTTTATTTTTTAGTTTATTTTTATTTCATTTTTAATTTTCCACATTTTTTTCATCTTTTAAATAAATGTTTTAACTCTAATTCCACTTACTATTATTATCCTTATATTTATTAAACTTACCCCCAATTCATCATATTTTTAATTCTTCATGCTTTACTTTCAACTTCTTTGTGCTTTTTGGAGGATTGTGGGTCTGCTGGCTGTTGTGGTTCCACAGCCACAGACCTCCAGCCCATACACTTTAACCACTTTAGCCCCAGACCATTTGGCTGCCTAAGGACCAGAGGACTTTTTCCAATTTGGCACTGCGTCGTTTTAACTGCTAATTGTCATGCAATGCTGTACCCAAACAAAATTCATCCTTTTCTTCCCACAAATAGAGCTTTCTTTTGATGGTATTTGATCACCTCTGCCGTTTTTATTTTTTGCGCTATAAACGGAAAAAGACCGAAAATTTAAAAAAAAAAAGATATTTTCTACTGTTTGTTATAAAAAAAATCCAATAAACTCAATTTTAGTCATACATTTAGGCCAAAATGTATTCGGCCACATGTCTTTGGTAAAAAAAAATGTCAAAAAGCGTATATTTATTGATTTGCGCAAAAGTTATAGCGTCTACAAACTAGGGTACATTTTCTGGAATTTACACAGCTTTTAGTTTATGACTGCCTATGTCATTTCTTGAGGTGCTAAAATGGCAGGGCAGTACAACCCCCCCCAAATGACCCCATTTTGGAAAGTAGACACCCCAAGGAAATTGCTGAGAGGCATGTTGAACCCATTGAATATTTATTTTTTTTGTTCCAAGTGATTGAATAATGACAAAAAAATTTTACAAAAAGATGTCACTAAATAATATATTGCTCACACAGGCCATGGGCCTATGTGGAATTAAAGGGCTTAAAGGGCTTAAATTTTTGATTTAACTCTTCACTGCCTGTCACAGTTTCGGAGGCCATGGAATACCCAGGTGGCACAAAACCCCCCAAATGACCCCATTTTGGAAAGTAGACACCCCAAGCTATTTGCTGAGAGGCATGTTGAGTCCATGGAATATTTTTTATTTTGACACAAGTTGTGGGAAAGTAACACATTTTTTTTTTTTTGCACAAAGTTGTCACTAAATGATATATTACTCACACAGGCCATGGGCATATGTAGAATTGCACCCCAAAATACATTTAGCTGCTTCTCCTGAGTATGGGGATACCCCATGTGTGGGACTTTTTGGGAGCCTAGCTGCGTACGGGGCCCCGAAAACCAATCACCGCCTTCAGGATTTCTAAGGGCGTAAATTTTTGATTTCACTCTTCACTGCCTATCACAGTTTCGGAATGGAATGGAATGCCAAGGTGGCACAAACCCCCCCCCCCAAATGATCCCATTTTGGAAAGTAGACACCCCAAGCTATTTGCTGAGAGGCATGGTGAGTATTTTGCAGCTCTCATTTGTTTTTGAAAATGAAGAAAGACAAGAAAAAACATTTTTTTTTTCTTTTTTCAAATTTCAAAACTTTGTGACAAAAAGTGAGGTCTGCAAAATACTCACTATACCTCTCAGCAAATAGCTTGGGGTGTCTACTTTCCAAAATGGGGTCATTTGGGAGGGGGGTTGCCACCTGGGCATTCCATGGCCTCTGAAACTGTGATAGGCAGTGAAGAGTGAAATCAAAAATTTATGCCCTTAGAAAGCCTGAAGGGAGTGCTTGGTTTTCGGGGTCCAGTACGCGGCTAGGCTCCCAAAAAGTCTCACACATGTGGTATTCCCGTACTCAGGAGGAGCAACAGAATGTATTTTGGGGTGTAATTTCACATATTCCCATGGCATGTTTGAGCAATATATCATTTAGTGACAACTTTGTGCAAAAAAAAAAAAAAAAAAATAGCTTGGGGTGTCTACTTTCCAAAATGGGGTCATTTGGGGGGGGTTTGAACTGTCCTGGCATTTTATGCACAACATTTAGAAGCTTATGTCACAGATCACCCACTCTTCTAACCACTTGAAGACAAAGCCCTTTCTGACACTTTTTGTTTACATGAAAAAATTATTTTTGTTGCAAGAAAATTACTTTGAACCCCCAAACATTATATATATTTTTAAAGCAAATGCCCTACAGATTAAAATGGTGGGTGTTTCATTTTTTTTTCACACAGTATTTGTGCAGCGATTTTTCAAACGCATAATTTGGGAAAAAAAACACACTTTTTTAAATGTTAATGCACTAAAACACACTATATTGCCCAAATGTTTAATGAAATAAAAAAAATGATCTTAGGCCGAGTACATGGATACCAAACATGACAAGCGTTAAAATTGCGCACAAACGTGCAGTGGCGACAAACTAAATACATTTTTAAAAGCCTTTAAAAGCCTTTACAGGTTACCACTTTAGATTTACAGAGGAGGTCTACTGCTAAAATTACTGCCCTCGATCTGACGTTCGCGGTGACACCTCACATGCATGGTGCAATTGCTGTTTACATTTGACGCCAGACCGACGTTTGCGTTCGCCTTTGCACGAGAGCAGGGGGGACAGGGGTGCTTTTTTTTTTTTTCTGTATTATTTTTTTGCTTTTTTATCTTATTTTTAAATGGTTCCTTTCATTTTTTTTAAAATCATTTTTATTGTTATCTTAGGGAATGTAAATACCCCCTATGATAGCAATAGGTAGTGACAGGTACTCTTTTTTGAAAAAATTGGAATCTATTAGACCCTAGATCTCTCCTCTGCCCTCAAAGCATTTGACCACACCAAGATCGGTGTGATAAAATGCTTTCCCAATTTCCCAATGGCGCTGTTTACATCCGGCGAAATCTAAGTCATGAAATGCTTGTAGCTTCCGGTTTCTTAGGCCATAGAGATGTTTGGAGCCACTCTGGTCTATGATCAGCTCTATGGTCAGTTGGCTGAATCACCGGCTGCATTCTCAGGTTCCCTGTTGAGACAGGAGAGCCAGAGAAAAACACGGAAGACGGTGGGGGGGCATTCCCTCCCACTGCTTGTAAAAGCAGTCTAGAGGCTAATTATCTGCTAGGATTACTTTTACATGAAAGCCGACCGCTGGCTGAAAAGAATGATACCAAGATGATACCTAAACCTGCAAGCATCATTCTGGTATAACCACTCAAAGTCGTGAATGGCGTACCCGAAGACAAAAAAATGGTTAACAATAAAACACAGTAAGCGGTAAAGTATAAAAAATTGCATACCTGAAAAGCAAACATGATAAAACATAATAACAATAAAACATTGCAGAATAGAATACAGTAGAAAAGAGCATAACAATAGAGAGAGAATAGAGAGAGAGAGAACAATAAAACGACAACTATTTTTTTAAACTATATATATATATATATATATATATATATATATATATATCTTTTTTTTACACTTTTTTTTGTAACTAACTTTTATAACTGTAACCGGTTCCAGGTTCGGGTCTCTCAAAATGCGATGGCATCTTGGAAGACCCTGTGAAAGTGTATCCTAGTCTGTGCAATGCTGTACCCTACGCTAATACTCAACTAGTGAATGGTAGCGTTCAAAACATTCACCAATGCAAAGACCAGGATTGTCAGGACAGGAGGGACAATAATAGTGGGTGTCACGCCTATATCCGCGCTTGCTGCAGACACGACATCTTTTTTGGGGGGGTTCGTTGGGTAGGGGTACTCGGGAGGACATAAAGAAAATGCCTCTCATGCAGCCGACTGCATTTGGTTGGGGATGTGAATGGGGGAAGTACGGGCGCTGCAGAAGTGGTGGGTTCCCAATTATTAGGATTGGCGAATGCAGCAGGAAGGGCATTATGGGCACGACAGGCCTGTTTGTCTTCTTCTTGGTGGCAGCGGGACACTACTTGTGCTTGCCACCTCACCAGCTTGAACTGCACTTATGGGACTCGCCACGTCACCAAGTATTACTGCAGTGCTGGTTTGACAACGACCGGGGTGTACTAGGCAGGTGGTGCTTGCCAGTTCACCAAAACGCTACCAAAAAAACTGTTAGCGATCGCAAGGATCAGGCCTGACTCTGCGAATGCTGCAGTTATGCGTTTAGTGTTTTGTAAGTGTCAGTGATCGATCGATACTGCACTTGGGTGGGCTGGGCTGGGCCGGAGGGGCAAAACGCAGGTGCTAGCAGGTATCTGGGCTGATCCTGCTAACACAGCGTTTTTGGGAACCCTAAACTGCTGGGGATGCTAGTATAGATCTGATCGGATCAGATATTGATCCTTTCAGATACTATACCACTAAGGGAGGCGTATGCTGCGTGCGTGGGTGTTAGCGGTATTGGCGCTAACCTGACGCTGCCTGGGGCTGGTGCTTGCCAGTTCACCAAAACGCTACCAAAAAAACTATTAGCGATCGCAGGGATCAGGCCTGACTCTGCGAACGCTGCAGTTATGTGTTTAGTGTTTTGTAAGTGACAGTGATTGATCGATACTGCACTTGGGTGGGCTGGGCTGGGCAGGGCGGAGGGGCAAAACGCAGGTGCTAGCAGGTTTCTGGGCTGATTCCACTAACACTGCGTTTTTGGGAACCCTAAACTGCTGGGGACGCTAATATAGATCTGATCGGATCAGATATTGATCCGATCAGATACTATACCACTAAGGGAGGTGTACGGTGCATGCGTGGGTGTTAGCGGTATTGGCGCTAACCTGACTCTGCCTGGGGCTGGTGCTTGCCAGTTCACCAAAATGCTACCGAAAAAAACTGTTAGCGATCGCAGGGATCAGGCCTGACTCTGCGAACACTGCAGTTATGTGTTTAGTGTTTTGTAAGTGTCAGTGATCAATCGATACTGCACTTGGGTGAGCTGGGCTGGTCCTGGTGGAGGGGCAAAACGCAGGTGCTAGCAGGTATCTGGGCTGATCCCGCTAACACTGCATTTTTGGGAACCCTAAACTGCTGGGGACGCTAGTATAGATCTGATCGGATCAGATATTGATCCGTTCAGATACTATACCACTAAGGGAGGCGTATGCTGCGTGCGTGGGTGTTAGCGGTACTGGCGCTAATCTGACGCTGCCTGGGGCGACGCATATCACCGCCGGGCGATCAGGGGGCTAAACCTTTATTCGGTAATAAACGGCGGGGGCCCTGACACTATAAAAAATAAACCAACTAACCAGCGTCACCGGTAACAGTTATACGGTGATCAGTGGTGAAAGGGTTAACTAGGGGGCAATCAAGGGGTTAAAACATTTATTAGGTAGTGTATGGGGGTCCCTGTCGCTATAAAACGCTGACAGCGAACCTAACTATTTACCTCCCTAACTAGCGTCACCAGCGACACTAATACAGCGATCAGAAAAATTATCGCTTAGTGACACTGGCGACAGGGGGTGATCAAGGGGTTAAAACTTTATTAGGGGGAGTTAGGGGGGTACCCTAGACCTAAAGGGGGCTAAACCTAACTGCCCCACCACACTAACTGTCACAAACTGACACCATGCAGTAATCAGAAAAAAACAAACTGCTTGGTGTCAGTGTGACAGGGCGGGGTGATTAGGGTGTGATCGGGGGGGGGATCGGGGGGTAAAGGGGGGTGTTTTGTGTGCCTGGCATGTTCTACTGTGTGTGTTGTGCACTCACATTACAGTCTTCTCTCCTCGGCGCCGGAACGGAAAATACCGAGCCAAGGAGAGATGACATAATTTCTTTTGCTGCTGTTTAGCATACAGCAGCAGAGGAATGATCTGATTGGCCGGCGGCGATTGCGATGGGGGGTAATGAACGGATGGTCTCCCCCTCATCTCTGATCGCCGCTGGACAAAAGGGGACCGCCTCAGGCACCGGGGGGGTCCGATAGGACCCCCCGCTCGCGGGAGGCAGATCACGTTCATGTACGTGATTCTGCCTGCCCGTGCCGCCTTGCCAACGTACATCGGCGTGAGGCGGTCCTTAAGTGGTTAACCTAATTGCCTAATTGCCTAATTGCCTCCACTATATATTCAAGCTGCTCTCCTCCAGGGAGCAAAAAGGCCAGAAGAAGGAGCTGTGAGCCCCGAGCGCGTAGCCTGTACTATCCCTGTATCATCCCCAACACCAGCCTGGACGTTTGCCGTGCATCAGTGACGTCATTTCCACTTCCGCGCTCCAGAGTGGTCAGCATGGAGCTTTCCATGCACTGGATGCAGCTGTTCAGCCTGTTTACAGACTCCACACCCAGGCGCCTGAAGGAATGAAATCCGAGCCGGAAACAAGATAACAGCACATCCCAGGACACTTCCCATCTCAAAGAAACACCTCCACCCTGCGAACCAGTAAGTGTAATTGTTACACTAACTTTCATTTTTGCATAAACAAGCTACCACAGTTGGCGCCTCCACGCCCCTTCTTTTTTCAACATAGATTATCAACAGAGGTAATGGACACCCTCTGAGGATGGCTGCCTCCTCATTCTAGAATTTACCTGTCTTATGTTAATGTGCTATTATAGCTACCATTGTACTATTTACCTTAGACATCACATGCTGCGGAGTGCCGGAGACCCCTCCCCTTTTTTTTTTTCCTTTCTAAAGTGCGCTTGCGTCGAATACATCGGCGCATGCGCAGAACAACTCATTGTACGAGGAATTGTAAATATCTCCTAAACCGTGTAGGTTTAGGAGATATTACCAGCACCTACAGGTAAGCCTTAATCTAGGCTTACCTGTAGGTGAAAGTGGCTGTAAAGGGTTTACAACCACTTTAAGCCCACTTACTGCGTCAAAGTACCCCATTATCAGTAGGTCCTACACTAGTCATAGAATGGAAGATCCTGCTTCTCTGAACCATGGCAGAAATACACTCCTCTATATGGGAGAACTAAAGGACTCCTCCTATAACACAGGTGGACACTAATAAGAGGCAATGGTGGGGATTTGTTTGGGATGCACACACAATCGCATGTGCTCCTGACATGCAAAAGAAACATGCTGCTCTTTAGCAGATGCACAGAGGAGGTGCCGTTCATTTTCAATAGCACCCCCACGCATCTGCAAAATGCCTGCACTTTTATGGGCACCAAAAACTGTATGGTGCCACAGCACTGTGCAGTTCTGTGCAGCAAGATTTACAAATATGGGGACCACGTTTCCACTGAAAATTTTTCTTGAATATATGAATTTCTAATACTGTGTTTGGTATTTGTTCAGTAAAGTCCATTAACTCCAAAATCAAATATTAAAAGCAAGCAAAATTTTCAACTACTTTCAAACAATATTCAAATGTACTGAGAGTTCTTTATGAATTTTCCTAACAATTCTCATAAGAATTTTCATACAAATTTTTGTTTAAAATTCTACTAGTGTATACCCAGCTTTACTCAACAGCATATCAAAGTAAAACAAAACCAAGTAAAGCAACTTGAGCTTCCTCAAAAGTATACAGCAATTTCAGTTACTTTTGTCCAATGCCAATTTACATGATCCCTTAGGGCCAGTTCACACTAGAGCGTGTTCCTGTTTTGACAGCCCAATCATTTCAATGTGCTGCCAAAGTACTGGTACAAGGGCAAGCACTACTTTTTCAGATTGCACCACACCAGACCACATGGTATTGAAGTACTATGTGGTTTGGTGGCCACAAATGAGCTGCATTTGCTAGATCCGTTGGAGGTGCCATTAACATTAATAAAACCTATGCATGTCCTGCAAGGGCAGCATCAAAATCTAGTGTGAACTGGCCCTAAAACAGTCAATGAATGCCTTTTTTTATTTGTACAGGAAGTTGAGTACATACAGGGTTGAATCTACCAGGTGGAAAGCTTATAATATAATAAGGCTTACCTGTAGGTATAGTGAATATCTCCTAAATGTGCACTGTTTAGGAGACCTTTACATCTGTATCGGCCTGTGACATCACCGGCAAATGCTGGTGGGCTCTTGATCAGGTCCCCTTTGGTTTTGTGCCCTTGTTCCTGGCCATTTTGCCCCCATTCAAGATGGTGGCAGGAGGTCGCATTGGTACCACTCATACGCGGGAGGCCACCTAGTGCATGCACGGTTAGCATAAGTCCCGGATCAAAGATGACATCACACACCAGCATGAGTACCAGATTTTAGGCATTTCCACTCCGGGGGGGGGGGGGGGCAATAAAAGGTGGTGGGCCGGGGAGCACTAGTTGTTGGTGGCTCTTTGTGTACCTGTCCTCTGGTAATAATTTTTACATAGCGAAATGTGTTTCTCTTATGGGACTTTAAAGGGAAAAAGCTACTCTGTAGTGATCATGAGTATAAGGTTTTATTAGCAAAGGGTGTAGATATACACAGATCCACAATGCAAAAATGGAAAATATAAAAGAGAATACAGGAAGCGTGGCACATTAGGCATGCAATACAGTATATGAGGTTACAGTCATTGACTCCATTGAATATAAAGCACATACCGTATTTATCGGCGTATAACACGCGCCGGCGTATAACACGCACCCAAGTTAAGGAGGGAATTTTAAGGAAAAAAACTTTTAGGAGTAAAGTTTAAGGAAGAAAGACTTACATTAAAATGCCCATCAATGCAGCGTTATCGGTGTCCATCTGCAGCCTTGTCAGTGTCAGTGCAGCCTTGCCCCAGTGTCCAGTGCAGCCTTGTCAGTGCAGCTTTGCCCCAGTGCAGCCATGTCAGTGCAGCAATGTCAGTGCAGCCATGTCAGTGCAGCTTTTCTCCAGTGCAGCTTTGCCCCAGTGCAGCCTTGCTCCAGTGCAGCTTTGCCCCAGTGCAGCCTTGCCCCAGTGCAGCCTTGCCCCAGTGCAGCCTTGCTCCAGTGCAGCTTTGCCCCAGTGCAGCCTTGCCCCAGTGCAGCTTTGCCTCCATGCAGCCTTGCCCCCCCGTGCAGCCTTGCCCCCGTCCAGCTTTGTGGGATCGCCGCGATCCCTGCCGTCATACACAGCCCTGTGTAAATTTAAATATGGCGCCAAGACTGCAGTGTCTCGGCGGAGCGCTGATACACATAGCCGAGAGTCTTCGGGTTTTCTCGGCGCCGCTTACAGTCCCGCCCAGTTCCGCCCTATGGGCGGGACTGTAAGCGGCGCCGAGAAAACCCGAAGACTCTCGGCTATGTGTAGCTCCGCTCCGCCGAGACACTGCGGTCTCGGCGCCGTATTTGAATTTCCACACGGCTGTGTATGTCGGCGGCGATCGCGGCAATTACCGCGATCGCTCCGATCACACACAATTGGGGGGGTATCGGCCTATAATACGCACCCACGATTTTCCCCTGATTTTCAGGGGAAAAAAGTGCATGTTATATGCCGATAAATACGGTATATGGGGAGTACCCGATGCGTTTCGAGTTTTTGCTCTTCTTCACGGGTGTATGATTGAGACCAGCATGACAAAACATGTCTATAATTGAAAAAACAGTCATGAGCCAAAGGTATAGTGGCAAAGGAAAAAATGATTAACATAAATATATATATAATACCATTCTAATTAGAACATATTCAGGTAGGTACTGACCATATAGTATTGCTTAGGGACATCATATATTGCTGCATCCACTTTAAAAACACTTTAAGAAAACCTATAGGGAGCAGATAGCCACTGTTCCTGTACCAGCACCTGGTCCAAAGTAGGCAGGCCATGCGTGCCAGGCCCAGTGAAAACCACAGGGAGGGCTCCCCAACAGATGGAGCAGGGACACCTATCAGTGTGTTACTAATCCAGAAGGTGGAACGTCAATCCCTGAGGGAAGAGAGGGTACACAAAATTGTACTGTGGCCACAGGGGACTCAGGTCCCACACGCACATGCACACATAAGTGGATAGTAAAGGAGGAAATACCTATTGGTGTGCCCGAGCGCAGGAATGTAAAATCCTGCCTAGCAGAGAGGCGGTGCCATCGGCAAGGTACTATAGAGCCCAGACCAGGGTACGGTGGGGCCCGGTGTAAAGAGCCTGATAGGTGTCCCTGCGTCCTCTGTTGGGGAGTCCTCCCTGTGGTTTTCGAGGGCCTGGCATGCACGGCCTGCCTACTTCAGACCAGGTGCTGGTACAGGAACAGTGGCTATCTGCTCCCTATAGGTTTTCTTAAAGTGTTTTTAAAGTGAATGCAGCAATATATGATGTCCCTAAGCAATACTATATGGTCAGTACCTACCTGAATATGTTCTATATATATATATATATATATATATATATATATATATATATATATATATATATATATTTATATTTATATATATGACTTTTTTTAATTATAGACATGTTTTGGCATGCTGAAAGAAGAGCAAAAACTCAAATGCGTCGGGTACTCCTGGTATATGTGTTTTATATGCAACAGAGTCAATGATTGTAACTTCATATACTGTATTGCATGCTCATTGTATCACGCATCCTGTATTCTCTTTTGTATTTTCCATTTTTGCATTGTAGATCTGTGTATATCTACACCCTTTGCTAATAAAACTCATGATCACTACAGAGTAGCTTTTTCCCTTTAAATTCTCGCAAGAGGAACACATTTCCCTGTGTATAGACTATTGGGGATGTGGGTTAATCCTACTCTCCAGACCAACCTACACCACCCCTCCGCTATTACTGGTAATACTTTTGGTCCATGTTGAAGGTATGTGCGTGGTATTCCATTTGAGTGCAGGTTGAGGCACACAAGAAGCCCTGTATGATGGCTCTAACTTAGCTCTGTGGCTGGTGTGAAGTCCAGTTTGGTGACTTGAACAATTTGTATCTAGCATAATTACAGCAACTTGTGAAATTGTAACTTTGGGGGTTGCCTGCGGGTTACGGCTTACCTTTGCAGGTTTGGTAAGTGCATTGTGGCTTAGGAGACATTGTTGGCTCTCCTTGGGAAACATGGGACTTATAGTCCACCCTTACCAGCTTTTACTCACTATTGTTACTTTATCATTTAGTTATAATTGCACTCCCCATACCGCCTGAAAAGGTGGGCTTTCCTGCGAAACGCATTGCGATGTTGTACCCATGTTAAGGACACCCCAGGCATACATTGGAAGTCACCTGACTCAATATCAATAGTCTATTAGTGTTTTGTAGGAAATAATTTTACCCTGTTTTTAACATTTTGAGAATTCGATTTTATCTAATATGTGTCCTGGCATGTGAAAAGTCCATCTTTCCCTTTTAAATCAATACTTAATTATAAGGATCTGGTGCCCTTAGGAACCCCCCTTTTTTCCATATGCCAATGAATGCAAAGTGTTCTCTAATTGGATGAGGTGGAGAGGCAGGGTGGTGATGTCTCGCTCTTCACCTTGTCTAATCAGAGAATGCTTTGCAAGACCTGAAAGCTACTGGAGATCAGTGTAGTAACAGTGTCCACCACAGTGATTTCCAGCTTCCAGGGGGATCCAACAGCATTTACTTTTTTTCTCATGAATGTGGACTGTGCTGTACTACAGTAGCAAGATCCTGGACACCATTTCCATGCCTGTAAGGCTATCCCTGCCCTACACTCCAAGGTAGAAGGTAATATTTCCACATTGCTGGACCACACGGTCAGTAAGAGGGTCCACCAGACCAGATATGTAGTCCTGAAAGTATGGGCCGGATCATTATATATCAGATACTGGGTGACTCTGCTGACAGCTGGGAAGGATGCAGGAGGGGCATACCACTGGAGCTGGTTGTGCAATCCTGCATCCCTACAGATGGTGATGTCTCTTACTCCTCTTCAATGCCCTTTTTATTTGAGCCATCCTCTGAACAACCAGACCCAAACAAGAGTTCAAGAGGCAATGTAATGACTTGGGCAAAATTATGTCATTCAGTGTTTCAGCTGATAAGTCACACTGGGGGGGCAGAGATTTTTTTTTTTTTTCATCTCTGAAGGGCTATACCCAGAGGTGGTTAACCTGCACCATTTTTTACCAGGAAAGGTCATGTGGTACCAACCTGTTGTCCACTCTTTGATAGGAAAAGTACACATATGTGCCTGGCACATACCCTCAACCTCATGGCACGGTGCTTCCTGGCTAGGTACTGTGTCTTACTGGATATTTGGAGGCAGGCTAGAAGAGTTTTTCTAGCCATTTCAGACAGTTATACCCATCAAGTGTGTGGCTGGGTGAAATTCAGTAGGAACTCCATCTGCTCACAAACCACCAAATATGTGACTAGTGGAACTCTATCTTGGGAATGTTGCAATAGCTGCACATGCATCAGTGAGCATCAAGAAGATTGGTGTGGGGAGCTGGGGTCAGGGCTGGATTAACATAGCGGCTATTGGAGCTGTAGCTCCAGGCCCCTACCTTGAGATAGGCCCAGCCCAGTGAGTCATTATTGCTGTTTGCTCTTTGTGTGTACACAATTTATATGTAAATTGTGGGCTGTATTAATATGTAAATCGTGGACGGCAGACGGTATTGTTATGCAAATCTTGGGGCGCCAGCTGAGTTCTACACAGTGTAGTGTAGCACAACATAGAGACTGACTCTTGTTTCTCCCCCAAAGCTTTCACAAAATGCCCCTAAAGAAAAATAAATAATACCTCTAGCGGGATTTTTAAGGCAATGAAAGCAAAAATATTGCTAAAATCAATTTATTTATTATTATACAATATTAAAAATATAATGTGAGTAGTTTATCCAGATGATAATAAATGATAATGAGACAAAAGGTAAAATAATTGGCTCAAGCATATAGCATTTCTACATAAACATCCAATACAAAAACATGAATATAGAAAATAGGCTGAAATAATTGGAAAAGAAGTGTGATGTATCCCACTACCCAGTGTGGACACCCAAGATGGCCACCCTGGTGTGTGGTAGTGGAACTCCAACGCGTTTCAACGTTTAGATCATAGTGATACAAGTCTTCTTCAGGAAAAATACATCACAATGTTCTCCCAAGGCAGCTCGATAGGGGGCTATATGCCAGAGGGCCGGGGACCCCCCACACATCAGAAGGACCCGGTCCGTCCTAATACTCTACAAGGCGGCTGGATATGGGTAAAAAATCCAATAGTTCGGCGTCCTTGGCCTCAAAAAAGTTTAAAGGCTATTTTGGAGGTGAAAAACTGGTCATTTAGATGAGGGCCGGATGGAGGTATTTCATGGTATCCAGAGTTTGTAGCCTGCCCCGTGTACCTGGATGTGTATCCAGGATAGAATGGCCACTATGATCTAAACGTTGAAACGCGTTGGAGTTCCACTACCACACACCAGGGTGGCCATCTTGGGTGTCCACACTGGGTAGTGGGATACATCACACTTCTTTTCCAATTATTTCAGCCTATTTTCTATATTCATGTTTTTGTATTGGATGTTTATGTAGAAATGCTATATGCTTGAGCCAATTATTTTACCTTTTGTCTCATTATCATTTATTATCATCTGGATAAACTACTCACATTATATTTTTAATATTGTATAATAATAAATAAATTGATTTTAGCAATATTTTTGCTTTCATTGCCTTAAAAATCCCGCTAGAGGTATTATTTATTTTTCTTTAGACTTACATGGGATGATGGCAATGACACATCCATACCACCAAGGTCATATTTATTCAAATCACAAAATGCCCCTTTCCTCCTAACTCCCGCCCTACAGTGACAGTCTCACCTGCTGGGCACCCACGCTTGTCTTTTGCTGGCGGAGGGAGTGTGAGGAAGAACCCACACACTGATTGGCTGTCAATTACACTATCTCCGCCCCCTGTATCTCGGCAGTGCATGTGGGGAAAAAACGGCCAACAAAAGCAAAGCAGCTCCCCATGAGTGTTGGGAGAAGGTGCAGTGCCCAGTCTACTTCTCATGCGATCAACAGAAATATCAGTTCTATGAGCAAGAGCATTCTACGGTAAATGCTGGTGAGCCACAAATGCTGATTGTTGTTACTTGCCCACACTGCAAAGAAAATGACGTGTTTTGTGCAAACATCTTCTATCTGAAAAGGGGACAGCAGCATGAATGAATGTTCATCATAGTAAAGATATGAGAAAAAAATCATGACATCTGAACATCTTCCAGCAAATTTTAAGTGCATTCCTCCCATACTATATGAGCAAGCTTTGTACATATTTTGTTTACCTTTAGGAAGAAGAATGCAGACCATAAGTACAGAGAGAAAACAATCACTCTGTATGTGCTCTGATCGCACAATGCGTGAGCTGTGGTGTGTTGTGTAAAAATGCAGCATTTCTGTATTGTTCATATATTGTTCATTTTTATTTCTAGTATTTTTATTATTATTACCTTATTTATATAATTGTAGGAGGAGAACACTTTGATGATCTGGTGTCCCCCACTCAGAGTAAATACTCCCACAAATAGGTCTGTTTGCCATTAGGATTTACCGATTGGCCGACTGATGAAATAGGGGTATATTTCTATTGGTATACACCCCATAGAATCTTGTCCTTAATTATAGAATTTATTACTTTTAAAATTGGGGCTCTTCCTCAGAAGTTTTATATATATTTTTAATATTAGTATTTCTTCTTTAATTCTTTACCTTCACGGTGCTTTTCTAGATACCCCATAGATAATGTGTTTTTCACTTTCTTTTTTATATATGGCAACTTGTTATCTACTTGTCACCTTTTCACCAATTTGCTGGTGGCGATATTATCAGCCATATTTATTATTATTTTACATCTTCTATAATAACTCTCCTCTGGTTAATCCCCTTTGGAGGTGTACAGGTTATTTTTTCAGTTAGTTTTTTATTTATATAAGGGTACCCATAATAAGCCCCTCTGTCACATATGTTGCTGACTGTTCGCTGTGTGGGATTTACCAGATTAAGGCTTGGTGTTTTCCATTATTTCCTTTTCCGTTTTAAGTGCTGAGCGGCGTCAAGACGAAAGCGAGGTCTGGTCCCCGTCCAGCGCTATATAGGTGATGGTTCAGTGCGTTGCCCATGCCCCTTTGAAGACGTCATCTATGACGAAACATGTAGGATGTGGCTACGCACTGTACGCCATCACACTGTTCGCCCCATGTTGTAGTACATGGGTGTTCGCTTTTTATGCCGGCTGTTTTTTAAACTTTTTGTACTCATATTATTTAACAGAGATATGCTCTCTGCCCTTCTGTAAAAATAAATCTTTTTAAATTTACCACACTATTGGAGCTTTTTTTTTGCCCCTCCTGCATTTATGGCTCTTTGGACCAGCGAGTGCCTTCCTTGAGACTGACACGCTGGAATCACCTCTGGTCGGAACGAGGATTCAGACGCCGCTATCCACCTGTCCCCGCAGAGGGCTGTATCTGCATGCTCACAAGACCTTGCTATTTAGGAGGTCCACCGTGTCCGGTAAGGGTCCATCCTTATTGCCCCCTGAAGTCACCGGTTGCTGGGATTCTTCTTCATACTTTTTCTTCCCTCCCTTCTCATCTGCATGGGCTGTGTTTAAACGAACTGTAGATATGTGATCCCTTTCCATATGATTAGTGTATCTTCACTGAACTCTCTATGAATGGACCTAATTCACCTTCACTGCTTTTATCTGTTAATTTTTTACCAGTCACTTATCAATTTTGGAATGATTTCAGCTATTATGGACTTGATTTTTTTGATATAAGATCACTGAACCTATATTTGTGTTTGTCACATTTTTTCATATTTGTCTTTATTATTTATTCACAATATTATTGGTAATTGATATATTCACTTAATTATCTACTTTGTTACCATTCACTTAAATTTTTTAGCCACTGGATTGTAAGCGCACCCAGCATATTCTTTTTAGCCTATTACACCGATATTAGTGTTTTTCTGTTGCAGCTGCAATTTAAGGTGTTTTTTTATCTCTTCAGCGCGGTTTTCTTTTTTCCAGTTAACAAATTTTAAGTGAATTCCTCCCTTACTATACGAGCAAGATTTGTACATATTTTGTTTACCTTTAGGAAGAAGTATGCAGACTCACCATAAGTACAGAGAGAAAACAATTACTCTGTATGTGCTCTGTTCACACCATGCATGAGCTGTGGTGTGTTGTGTAAAAATGCAGCATGTCTGCATTTTTATTGCAGCACAGCACCGCATCACAACAGCACATAAAGTGCAATTAATTGTCTTTCATTAATTTTGATTAGATTAAAAAAAGGAAAAATGTAACAATGCAAAGCATTTTACCAATTGCACACAACAGAGGGCACAAATGAACTGTAAAGTTGATTTAAGTCCCCCGAAAAGGTTGTCTGATGTGGCAAAAAAGAAAAAAAAAAAAAAAAGAAAAAACCAGAGGGCACACATCAAATGGACAATAACACATGCCCACTGGTGTGAATGGACCCCAAGTGCTTGCAGCTGTGTCAAAGACAAAGTTTCCTCCTTCCCAATGAATTGATGATTAGTAAGTGTAAGGCAGGCCAGACATTACACTTTTTTTTTTTCATTCAACTAGCGTGCTAAATGAAAAAGAGTTGATTCCCTCATCCACACAATCACTCCTGCTGTGTTTTTATAGAGCCTTCCCTGCCAACAGAATACAATGATCAGTGCTGCCGGCTATAGCTGGCGGCACTGGTCATTTGGGAAAAACCCAACAGGCTGGTTGAACACAAGACGATCGATAGATCAATTTGTGTACAACAAGCTAGCCGGTACACAAATCACCCACCTCTCACTGGTCACTGTGCCTCTCTACCAACTACTTTACTTTACAGATCACAGCACCTCTGAATGCAAACCTCTCCTCTTTTGCTTCCTCCAATCTACCCATATTTTACCTCTTCCAGAACTTCCCTCCTTTCCATCTCCCCGCACCCTGTTTCATTGCACTGCCTTTGTGCTATGTATCTCTCACCCTCCAGGTCACAGCACCTACCATCCACCTCATACATCCCACCTTACCCCTCACCCCAAGACCCACTTGCCAACCCTTACCTTTTCCCTATGCTGTGTGTGTGCAGCTTGGTATGTTTGCCTTGGGCACTGGATGGTATTGTCCCAGCACTGGCGGCAGGCGGCATTGATAGGTAAATCGCGGGTCATATTCATAGGTATATCATCACCACTGCTGAATGCTGCCGATATTGGGGATGCAACTACGCCCTGCCTGCCAATGTCACTGAGCCTGCCATCAGTCTGTACTGCCAAGGTGAGCAGAAGGGGGGGGGGGCATGTCCAGAGGTAACAGAGAAAGGTTTACAGTTTGGAATGTTAGCTCTCTATTTTCAGTGTACATAAAATCATAAGTAATGGCAGTGTTTAATTTTTAAAATAATGATTGTGCTGGGGTTTTTATATGTCCCTGAGACTCTGGCTTGCAGGATGGAACTTTCAGTATATTTTATGAGTAAAAGAACTCTTTTTGTTTTGTTTAACTATCCCCCTTTAAGCCCCTCCCACTCTTACCCCATTGTGGTCCCTCCCACAGTTTGCCATGGCATGCTACAAGAGCCACATTATTACTCTACTTTAGCTACCCAGAGGCACCCCCCCCTTTTACCCTCCTCTCTCTCACCCCTCTCTCTTTCAGCACCCCTCTCTCTCACCCTCCCTTACCCTCTATTTAATATAATTTGTTTTAATCATTTATTTATTTTAACAAAATTTGTTTTCATTTTATTTATTCCCAAAAAGGCCCACCAGAATCCTCGGCACCAGGCCCATGATGCTCCTAATCTGGCCCTGGATATGAGATTCATTTACTGTATTGCCACCATTTAAAGATGCAACCAGAATGGTGAGCTATGACAATGTAGGCATCATCCTCACTTTTCCTGTTGTGGTCCTGCTGGAGCAGACACTGCATACATTATTGATAGAACACTGAAGCCACAGCAGCAGGAGGAACCTCTTTCCTGATTTCACAAGCGATTAGGTTCATAGGAACTCCTCAAAATTCAGGGACACTTTTTAACCCTCTAGTTAGGACAGTAGGGTGGCTAGGGAAGGAATACCACTGTTTTAAAGATATGTACAAATAGCCTTAAGTCAGCCATAGACAGATCAAAATTTGGCCGGTTCAACAAGAACCAGTCAAAATCTGATCCATCTGTGGGCAGGCTTGTTGTACTAAAGTTGATCTATTGGGTGTCAGGTTTTTTGTATGATTTACAGCTGTCAGAATACAATATGGCAGCAAGAATGATACCCCCTTTAACACTGAATGTGTTGATGGAAGAATCAATCAATTTTATTTTCTTCAACCCGTGGTTAAAGGAAAGAAAATTATTTAATGCATAATTAGCCTTTGATCGATCCTCAATCCCTGAGCTTGTGTACAAGGAAGTAGGTAGGTTATAGAGGTAGTACCTACTAAATATATGTGCAATGTCTGCTGAATTGTGATGGGGCTTATTATGGGGGTCTCTGATCTTAAAGATATTGTTCTCTGAATTGTGATCTCAGAGAGCATTCACCAGATATTTGCTGGATTTGTTCCCATGTTCATAAAATAGTTTGATTTGTAAGAATATATTGCATGGGAACTTGGCTTTAAGGAAATCTAACAATCCCATGTATTGTGTAGTCAGGTAGGTATGTACGGGATGGGGAACATGCGTGCACCTGTTCAATCTGTGCAATTTTCTGAATTAAGTTTTGAATAAAGCTATTTCTTAGTTTCTTGAGTCTGCTGCCCAGTGATATAAGCCCCCCCTTAAGATTGCACATACAGGTCTCCCATACAGTCAACAGAGACATGTATCTGCTTTGTTTTTCCTTAAAAAACAGTTTAATTGTTTTACAGATAGACTGTGTATTAATCTGACCAGAGAGAAGGGATCGATTTATTCACCAATTCGAATGTTTAGACTGACATTCCTTTGTAGATAGGGTAATCTTAAATCTGATGATTGGATGTCAGGAGCATGTAACACACCCGTTTCATGTTTCATGACAGTTGCAGGTCTCCTACCAGTATCCTGGTTTTGGCTGAGCTGCACTCTCCCTGTCTGTCCACTTGCAGGTTGATTAGTTTTGCCAGCCTCTGGGTGGAGATCAAACCTATTTTTAGTCATTCAAGCTCTCAGAGTTTTGCTTGTGATAGTGTTTGTAACATGTGCTTCAAACTCTGTTTCCCTGGCTTGTTCCCATGCCTAGACCTGCATCTTAGCCCACCAGCTTGTTTGGATTCCCTTGTTGACAACCTTGGATCAGATTTAGACTATGTTCAGGACTCTGCCTGCCTTTTGATCATGGATTGTCTCTGACTTCTCTTTATACTCTGCTCTGAGCCGAGACTGTCTCTGGACTGCTCTGCCTATCTGCCAACGGCGGTACCTGTTTGCTGTACTTAGTTTACCCTGACATAGTAGTGTATAAGATCCAGGGGCAACCAAGTACCAGAAGGTCTGCTTGCCTTATGGAAAAGGAGGGCACTATAAATGAAGAACACAGCAGCCAGCTATAGTGTCTGACCACCTGAGCTATGGGGTAGGCGTTACAGTGGAGAAGGTGTTGATCAGGTGTAGAAAACATAATTGTTTGTTTATGTGTTTCAAGGACTGAGATTTAAATCAAAATCTCTCTCCAAAATTAGAGTGGGAAAAAAAATCAGATGGGAAAGATTTTTTTTTCTTTGTAAGTTTGTCTGTGAACAAGACCTGTTAGCCATAGTGACAAGTCTGTGATCTTGGAAAATAAATTTGCCTTCATATCTAAGTTTTTCCTGTAAAGTAAAGTTAGATGACAACAGGATTGAGACCCTCTTTGTTTTTGTGCAGGGTCAGTAGCATGAAATGCCTGTGAAAATTTTTAACAGGTTATACGTGGAATTTGGTTATGTTTAAATTGCTTGTCCTGTATAAACTTTGTCAGCTTTATGTTTACATGCTTCCATAAGGAGCATAGATCTTACAGTATTTCAGACATGTATGGACCCTTTGTGCTAATAGTAAATAAAAAACGTGTGATTATGAGGACCTTTGAACAGGACTTGTTGAGTGTCAAAGAGCTGTAGTCCAAAGAGCAAGGTGAAAAAGTGAAATGGATGTCAGAGGAATAAAGAAGAGAAAAAAAAGGGGAAAAGAATGGTAGGGAGTAAAAAAAGTAGTCGAAAGGAAAGTAGAGGGTAACATTAGGCATAGGAATATTAGGAATCAATCACAATAAAAAGAAAAAGATAATTTTGTTGACTAAAAAACATTATGGACCAGTATTCACCTTTGTAGCATTGGAAAAGGCAGGTTCGCTTTCATCACTGTTCCTCCTCTCCCAGTCACAAGTGCCTGGACCAGGACATTTAGCAATGTATCTGAAATCATCCCTCATAAGCCTGTCCTCTCAGTGAGAAACCACTCACCAAGGGTATAGTTAAAGTATAACTAACAGAAAAACATTTTTTTCATTTTTGATAGAGTGCAGAGATTAGAAAGCTTGTCAGTTTGTATCGCTATCTGTGCCCCAGTTAGTGAGATTCACCCTCTCCGTTTGTCCTGTTTACCATTATCATTGAAAGTGAAAGTAAAAGCAAATCCCAAATTTTAGGTTGTCCCCAAAAAAGTAAGAGGGGAAATCTTCCAATGGGGACACTAGATTTTAGTGACCTGGGGGTACCCAAGGAATTCCCTTAATTTGCAGGGATTTACCCTGACTTCCTGTTTGGCTATGGGACAAGAAGTGAAGGGAAACCTCAGCAATCGGACACAGATGGCAAAAAAATTGACAGGGGTTATGACTCTCCCTTACTCTATCCAAAATAAAAAAAAAAAACAGAGGTGCAGGGCTTAGCAATGGCTCATGTGTCCCTCGAGAATATATCATATTGCAGGAGATGTCAGGGGAGACCAAGAAAACAGTGGTAAAAGCCTAGACAACAAAAAATAAGCACAAACATGAGCAAACTGGGATTGGTCTCAAACAGCAAGCTTTAACGTCTAAAACCTTTATTTCAGGGCACAATTACTACCTATCCAAAGTATTGGCTCATGTGTTCCCTAAGGGCACCAGCAGTTTGTGAACCTCTGGTATTGTGTAAACCCCTGAGGGAAACCGAACAAATAGCATAAGTAATTGAGTCTCATCAAAGCATAACATGAATGTGCAGTTTTGAAAAGCACTCTGCTATTGTTGGTCTAACATCATTTCCATACCCATCTTTCTTCACCTCACCTTGTAAAATGTGGCTCAGGTGGCACCCATCAGATAACAAGGTCCATGTTTGGCACGTCTTTATGATAGCAATCATGGGACTGGTGTGTAGAAGTTCTGCACCAGAGGTGTGGTTATGGTATAACTTAAGGCAAAACATTTTTTTTTTAGTTTTAGATGGAGATTTAGTGTCAAATATATTTTTATTAACAATATCAAAGAATATTTATACACAAACATTGGTAGTCAGTTATTAATGACAAAGACATCATTGAAAATTTCTTAGTCCAGCGTACAATGTTTGGTTAAATCTTGCGTGAAAGGGGACTATCATCAACCGGTAATATAATATAGTAATAAACTGTCTATAAAGACTTATAAATTAGTCTAGGAGAGACTGTAATCACTGACTATAAGGTCATATCGGAGTTCAGAAAAGCAAGGAGAAAGAAAAGAAAAGCGGAAGGAAAAAGAGAAAGAGGGATAGGATACAGAGGAAGGGAAGGGGCGTGGAGCAGACCTCGGCATGGCAGCATATGCAGGAAGTATTAAGAATGAACAATTGTGTCTAATCTCAAGTAGTCAATAAAGTTTTCAAGGCGTCTGATGTTGAGTATTCAATCCAGATAAGCCATAGAGTTTTGAATTTATCAAAAGTATCGTTATCCAAGGCCAACCTTTCCTCCATGCGCATAATGTCATTCATCGTCGTCACCCACAAAGTAAGTGGGGGTCTAGTGGGGGTTTTCCAAAATAAGGGTATGATTTGCCTGGCAGCCGATAAAAAGAAGCGTAAAAGGGAGCGTTTCTGTGAAGTGATGGAACCAGGGAGCATGGACAGTAATGCTATTTCTGGGGAGGGTGGCAGGGGTTGATCATAGAGACTACTATAAATGGAGAAAACCTGGGACCAAAGTGGTTGAATAGATGAGCAGTCCCACCATATATGTAGGTAGCTTCCATCTTCTGAGCCACACCTCCAACAGGAGGATGGGACCGAGGTGAAAATTTTGTTGAGGGATTGGGGGTCCTTGTACCATCGGGAAAGAAGCTTAAAATTTTTTTCCTGTGTATAACAGGAAATTGAGGATTTATGCGTAAAGTAATATGATTTTTGCCAATCCTCTGAATGAAGTTCCCTTCTCTGTTCCCTGGCCCACTTCTTGGTGTATGAGGGGGGTCGGTTATGTAGTAGTGTAATTTGTATCGTGTATAGGGTGGAAAGTAAATGTCTGGGGGTTTCCGCGAGGGAACATAGTTGTTCAAATTCCGTTAAGGGTCTGTGGATTTTAGATGAGGAGAACAGGTCGGAGCAATAGGAGGATATACGGAGGGCTGTGAGCCAATTACCTTGTGTATTTGGGAGGATGGGTGCACCAGAGGTAGGGTTTACAAATGATCTCGCTACAGGCCACATAGAGCGTAAATATGGGCCGATTGTGGTAGAGCCTTCATCCTGAGGGAGTGCGGGGTGGTCAAATAGAGAAGTGAGTGGAGAGGGGTCTGAGGATAGGAGGGTCTGTATGCCTTTCTTGTACCAATAATGTAAAGCTGCAATCGTCAGTGGGGAAGTAGAGGAGAGTAAATGTAAATGTCGTCCGTATCCCCAAAGCAAGGCCCTGAGATCTAAAGTGGCTAGATCCTGTTCCACCATGGTGGATGCTTTGGGGAAAGGGCGAGGGAACCATTCTAGGACCCGGGATAACAATGCAGCTCTATGGTACTGCTCATAGTCAGGTAGGCCCACTCCGCCTTGTATTTTGGGATATGTGAGTAAGTTGTGGCGAATGCGGGACATGCCATTGTGCCATATGAATCTTATGGACATAGAGCGAAGAGACGTGAAAAATTGTTTAGGGACCAGAATAGGAACGGTTTGAAATAAATATAGTAATTTTGGTAGGGTGTCCATTTTCAATGTATTAATGCGCCCAAACCAAGGTAATGTGGAGGGGTTCCATGAATCTAATTCCTTTCTAATCCTGGTTAGAAGGGGTATATAATTTAGTGTATAGAGATCAGAAAGATTGTCAGGAATCGTGATCCCTAGATAAGAGATGCCTCTGGAACCCCATTGGAAGGGAAAATTAGTCTGTAGTTGGGTAAGGGTGGTACTGGGTAATGATATGTTTAAGGCCTCAGTCTTAGACATGTTCAGTTTGAAGTTGCTAAACTGTCCAAATCTACGAAATTCGTACATCAAGGAGGGCAGAGTAGTATGAGGTTGTTGTATGTAGACTAGTAAATCATCTGCGTAAAGCGAGAGTTTGTGTTGAGATGAGGGTGTCTGAATTCCTACTACAGATGTGTTTTGTCTAATGGCTTGGGCTAGGTGTTCGATCACTAAAACAAAAAGAAGGGGAGACAGGGGGCAGCCCTGTCGTGTGCCATTTGAGATCTGGAATGAAGCGGAGGAGGAACCATTGACCAGAACTGACGCTGAGGGACGTGAGTATAGGGCCATGACCCTAGAGATGAAAGTGGAGCCCAGTCCTATCTGTTGCAAAGAGAGGCGTAAAAAGTCCCAATTGACCTGGTCAAAGGCCTTCTCAGCATCAAACGAGAGCAGGCAAGCTTTTAGGTTGTGTTTTTGGATATAGGAAATGAGGTAAATAGTTTTCGTGGTATTGTCCCTAGCTTCTCGGCCAGGGACAAATCCCACCTGGTCTCTATGTATTAGTGATGGTAGAATAGGGGATAGGCGGTTAGCCAGGACCTTGGCGTAAAGTTTAATATCCAGGTTAAGGAGTGAAATGGGGCGATAACTGCTGCATTGAGAGGGGTCTTTACCAGGTTTGGGTATTACTGAAATATTAGCTGCTAGGAGGTCTCTAGAGGGGAGATGGGTATCGTCTATAGAGTTAAACGCGCTAGTTAGTAATGGGGTCAGATGTTGAGCAAAGTATTTATAGAATCTCGGGGAGAACCCATCGGGGCCAGGGCATTTACCATTTTTCAGGTTTTTAATAGCGGCAGTGAATTCCTCTGTTGTAAGGGGGTCGTCCATGGTAGCTGTCTGTTCAGGGTTTAGAAGTAGTAGAGCTGTGTCAGAGATGTAGTCTTGCATGGAGGATAGGTGTGTGTCGTTAGTAGGGGTCATCCCGTTTGGAGTGTGGAGATTGTATAAGTTTGAGTAGTATTGTTTAAATGCGTCAGAAATGCCACTGGGATTATTAATTTTTCGTTGGTCAGATGTGCAGATTTGTGGAATAGGTCGGCGTGGGGGGCGAGGGTGGAGAACTCTCGCGAGGTGTTGTCCACATTTGTTGGCTAGAGTGTAATGTCGGTTGCGTCCTTGATCTCTGGCTATAAGGGAATTAGCATCGAGTAAACGGAGCAGGTCTCTGCGTGCATTAGATAGGTCGGCATATGTTGCAGGGTCTAAGTCTCGCTTATGTGTATCTTCAAGCGTTTTATTAAGAGATAGGAGACGTGAGATATCGGCCATTCTGGCTTTTTTTAGCCGAGAGCCATGCTGGATTAGTGTCCCTCTGATTACACACTTCAGAGCTTCCCATTTAATAAGGGGATTAGTATCATCTTGGCGGTGATCTGTAATGAAGTCACTAATCGTTTTTTCAACTGCTGCAACACATACCGAGTCAGTCAGTAGATTGTCATTAAGTCGCCATGAGGACCGGGTGCGGGATTTTGGTGGATGTGCTAGGTTGAGGTGTATGGGTGCGTGGTCCGACCAAAGGATATTTCCTATGGAGGCCTTGAGTGGTATGTCTAGTAGTGATTGGGAGATTAAAAAGTAATCGATACGGCTATAGGATTTATGGGCTACTGAGTAACAGCTGTAGTCTCTCTCTAGGGGATGCTGTATCCTCCATATGTCTACGAGCTGTGCCGAGTGTAAAAGGGATTTTATGTGTGTAAGAGTCGTGTGGGACATAGCTGACTTACCCGAAGAAGTGTCCACGGCTGGAGAAAGAGTTGTGTTGAGGTCACCACCTAGAATGACACAAGGACCCCCAAATGATAGCAGTTTGTTTAGAACCTTGGACAGAAAGTTCCCCTGATCCTGGTTTGGTCCATAGACATTAGCCACTGTAAAGATAGAAGAATTAAATTTAAGTTTGAGGAATAAATAACGCCCTAGCGGGTCTATCAGGGAATCTAAGACTTCTGGGTGGAATGATTTATGAAAAGCTATAGATACCCCTTTGGATTTTGCATGAGGGTTCGTGCTGTGGAACCATTGGGGAAAGTGAGGGTTTTTGAGGGATGGAATCTCTGAACCCCGGAAATGCGTTTCTTGTAAAAGAAGGATTTTAGTTTTAGTTTTATGAAAGTGGTACAACACCTGGCTTCTTTTTTTGGGGGTATTGAAGCCTCTACAATTATAGGACGATAGAGTTAGATGCTCAAGTGAAGACATAGTGGGAATGAGGAGAGGTAACAGTATATGTTAATAGCATCCGCGCCGAGGTCCATCCAGCCCAAGGATAGGGGAGTGAAGTAAGTGGGTAGGTATGGGGAGAAGAAGAAGTGGAAAAGGAGAGAGGAAAAGGGAGGGAAAAGGTGAAAAAGAGAAATAGGTAAAAAAGTGAGCCACTAGGTGGCAGTATTAGGTAATCTTTTGAATGTAGAAACATTTCTATAAAGTGCTTATAAACTAGCATCAATAAAGTGCGCAAACAGGCACTACAAGTCCTAAGGGGGGGAATGTGGTGAGCACCTACAGTGCCTCCCGGTCCCGGGGTCCACGGGGGAAGTAAAAGGTGGTGTAAACATTATATAACCATCAATTCGTTGTCATAAGGTAATATGGTAAGAACATATAAATAACGACCTGTCACATATAATGGGTGTACCCCCACTCCCTCCCAAACATATAAGAGAAAAAAAAATTTTAGGAGAAAAACATGTAAGCAGTGCTATAAGGCTTTCGCATAATAAATCATAGTTAAGAGCGAGTTCCTATATGGGTGGGGGGGGATAAGTCATAATTATAGGACCCATCCGCCCCAGCCTTGTCACCACAAAAGAGGAGAAAAAAAAATAAAAAAATAAATAAAAAGGAACACACAAAAAAAAACAGTAGATAATAATAGAGAAAAAATGGTGAAAGGATCATCCTGAAAAGGACATCCAACTAGGATAATGTGGGGGGACAAAAAGGCATCTGTAAAAATGCTGATGCGAGAAAGGTAACAAAAAAGGAGTAGAAAAAAAAAGAGGGGGGGGAGGGGGGGTGTTGGATCTGTAACACTGCTAATGTAGTAGACAGGTAAGGTAGTCCAGGGAGTTCTTTGCCACTTAAAAGTGGTTCAAGGGTAGACGGCCTGCACCGCTTTCCTATTCTTTCCTTCTTTGAGGGGAAGGAAAAAAAAGAAATAAGGGAGAAGAGATCAAAAGAGATCAAAAATAAAACGGGAGAACAATATAATAGTCACGGTGGCAGGGTAAAGATGTGGTGTCTGCAGGGTCTAGGGACCGGTCAGCCATCTGGAGACTTCTGAGGGGAGCTTCTTGGTCGCTTGTTCTTGTTCGCTTTCTGCCATTGCGTGTGGAATGGAAGTCCGGAGTGGCAGAGGGAAGGGGCCAGTCTGGCAGGGAGATCTGGGGTAGCTCCAGGGTGCTCAGGAACCTTGGTAGATCTCCTAATGTGCGGAAAAGGGCCGTTTTGCCTTCATGATGAACCCGTAATTGAAAAGGGAACCGCCATTGATATTTGATCTTTCTTTCCTGGAGGACAGATGTAATCGGTTTAAGTGCGCGCCGCATGGCCAGAGTTTGGCGTGATAGGTCAGGCAGCAGCATTACTGGGGTGTCATTCAGCCGAATGGAGTCCTGTGCGCTGGCTGCTTTCATGATCTCCTCTTTAACTTTATAAAAGTGCACCCTGCATAGTGTGTCCCGAACAAAAGAGGAATCAGTATTACGTGGGCCTGAGGTTCTGTGAACTCTGTCCAGCTCAATAGGGGTATCTTTGGGTTGCTGTAGGATTTGGTTAAATATGGCAGTGACTGCTCCATGTAAATCATTGTGATCTATAGCTTCTGGTATGCCACAGATTCTAATATTGTTCCGTCTGCTACGGTTTTCGATGTCATCCTGGTGGTACATGAGCTGTTGTAGTATGTTAGTGTGGGTATTAAGGATCTCTTCATGGGACTGTAATGTATTGCACATGCCGTCAGTAGTATTTTCTACTTCCTCCATTCTAGTCCCTAGATCCCTCTTGAGCTCAGCAATCTCTTTCCTGTACGACTTCTCCATGCGGGAGACATAATGTTCAAGGTCAGTTTTAGTAGGTAAAGAGCGGAGGTAGGCATGCATGGATCGCATCTGCGACTCCATGTCCCATCCATCCCCGGAGCACAGGGAGGCCTGGGAGAGGCTTTGGGGGCTGTGTGGGTGGTATAGTGGGGGCTTCAGGTCCGTGAGGGAGACTGAGCGGCCTCTGGATCGTACCTGTTCGGCGTCCGCATGTGAGGAGCGGGCCAGAGACGGAGGAGCCGCCGCCATCTTGGAGGCTCTCTGACTCTGGTAGGCCGCGGAGGAACGGGTCAAAAAGTTCCCCAAATCGCTCTGTGTCCGGTCACCGGTGAGCTTCGAGTGGTCCCTGGGCTTTCCTTTATCCATCTGGACAGTTTTGGTAGCTGGATGGGTGATGGTAGAGGAGATAGGGCCCTGTGGAGATCGTCAGGACTGGGAGCTGCCGCGCTGTGCGTCCTACAGCTTCATGCGCCAAGCCACGCCCCCCCCTTAGATGGAGATTTAGAGTGGAGAGGGATTGGAACACTTGTCAGTTTTTATTGCTGTCTGTGCCCCCGTTAAGGAGATTAATCATCTCTATTTCAAAATGAACAAAAAAGTGTTGCCTATAGTTCTACTTTAAGTACAACAGAAACTGATGTGGTGGGCAAAAGGGGGTTGAGCAGGGTGGTTGAGTTGCATGAAAGAAAGGCAGTCCAGTATTTGTCACGTCCATAAAATCTGCATAGGAAGAAGCTGTGTGATAGTCCCAAATCCTT
Organism: Lithobates clamitans; assembly: GCA_037952925.1. Classification (NCBI taxonomy): domain Eukaryota; kingdom Metazoa; phylum Chordata; class Amphibia; order Anura; family Ranidae; genus Lithobates; species Lithobates clamitans. The sequence goes on from JBBGZY010001291.1 coordinate 1,604,729, forward strand.
TGCGAGGCTACAATGGCTTGTCTATGAAATTTTACATTGTCTTATCCCTCTCAGTATGGTAGCTGTTCCCACTGGAAAAAAGCTGACACATCAAAAAAGTCAAGCAGGAATTTGATCAACTTTCTTGCTGATCGCAGATAATTGATGTCATCCATCAGATCCCATGATGCCAAATGTAGCTAGGTACAAGACAGTCAGGTAGAGCAGACATATTAATCCTAATGTAAGAGGGTAATATGGAAAGATTGTGAGGGTCATCACTGCAAAGCCTTGAGCCTTCTGATGAGGAATGAGTACTTGTAAAAAAAAGGTTAAACAGTAGTGGAAGAGATTGCTTGATCTCTTTTTTGTCTTGTTTGCATCACACTGTACAGCCTTTAGGACAGGGAATGGGTATATGTGTGAAACTCTCTTATTGCCTTGGAGAGGGGGATTTTAGTATTCTAAGTGATGTCATTCATATCAATCAGGGTTGACAGCTGAATGCTGAGTGCATGTGGCATTATGTCATCATGGGAGAGAGAATATTGCAAAACATTGTATGCAAAAGAAAACAGTGGTCATGTGCTCACTAACGCAGATGTATACAGATTTGTGAACAATATTTGAGAGAACTAGGCCTTTTGTGTACATAGAAAAAGTCATAGATCTTTAAGTTCAGCTCATGATAAATAGGGACAACCACCAAAGTGTTGCATTTATAATTTTGCTCAGTGTATATGTAAAACATGTTCAGCTGGCTTTAATGTCTTAAAAAAAAAACAAATTCAGCTTGAAAAAATGTCTAGTGGTTTCAATTTGACACAGGGGTTGATTTACTAAAACTAGGGAGTGCAAAATCTGCTGCAGCTCTGCATGGTAGCCAGTCAGTTTCTAACTTCACCTTCCTCAATAAAGCTTTGACAAAGAAAAAAAACCTGGAAGCTGATTGGTTTGATTTGAGCAAATCAACCCTATTGGAGTTAACAAAGTTAAAGTTCACTGAGTTAAGTTAGTAAATTGGCTGAAACTGTGATCACTTCATTCAACCAGTCATGGGCAGGCAAAAATGAACACAGATTTCTCTTATTTACTATCATTCACTCTTCAAAGTAAAAATGTCACTTTGAAAAATCTAACTTTGCTAAATTAACAGGCTCTACTCCTTTAGTAAATCAACACTATTTACTGTAAAAACAAAGGTTTTAAAATTATATGATGCAAATAAAACTATTTAGCTAACACGTCCAACACTTCAGAGCAATGCAAAACAATGAAATGCAACAGCAGACATGTTTTTATAGTTTTTGATAGAGTGGGGAGGGATTAGAACTTAAAACACATGTCAGGTTTCTATTGCTGTCTGTGCCCTTCTTTAAGCCCCATTATGTTTCTAGTGACCAGTATCACTGATGATGAAAGTGAAAGAAAATCCTAAATTCTGAGTCACTAGAACTGGAAAAAAGAGAAAACATTCTAAATCTTCCAGTGAGGAAGTAACTGACAGGAGTTAGAGTTTTTATATATACACTCTTTATATACAGCATATACTGTGTATGTAACAGTAATAATAAATTAGTTTCACAGAGCAGGTAGCTATAACATTCAGCCCCTAACCTGTCCACCTTTAGGCGATCCCTGAAAACTCACTTATTCAGGGAGGCCTATCCCACACCCACCTAACAACTGTCCCTGAGCCACCCCCATCAAATCAGTCCCCACATCTATTACCTTTTGTACCACCACCCCCTTTAGAATGTGAGCTCTACGAGCAGGGCCCTCCTGTCCCTTCTGTATTGAACTGTACTGTTATTGTGCTGTCCCCCCTCTACATTGTAAAGTGCTGCATAAACTGTTGGCGCTATATAAATCATGTATAATAATAACATGTTATTTTTGGCAAAAAAAATTAAAAATCCTCTTGAAACCCTTTAAAATTTACAGTATAGGCCCAAAGATTAATCAAAAAATGCACTAAAGTAAATTGTAACGCAGACAACTGCAATATATTACCAATTTTTTTAGAAAATACAAAAGATGAGGTTACACCAGGTAAAAAAATATCAAATATGTCTAGTCTTAAAATTGTGCAAAAAAATATGGTGCATAATGGTGACTTTTTAAAAGCCTTTACCAGTCATCATTTTAGAGTTAACCACGATGGTCAATGATGGCCAAATATTGCTTTGACTCCGGCATGGGGGCCACATGTAATATGCATAGCGCAATCAATGTTTTCATGCTGATGAGCCCCCAAAGCATGCATGTATGTATGTGCATATACATAGGGACAAGGGGAGTCTTTATTTTTTTTAGGAGGGGGATTTAAAGTGGTTGGGTGTAACCTTCATTTTTTTTTCACTTAACTTTATTGCTATCTTTTAGAGAATTGACAAGCCCTGGATGTTATAAAAAACTTTACATTCACTGAGACATTAGGGCTCTGAGGCATTAGTTCTCTATTAGGCCCCTGATGTCCCCCCAGCCCTCCACTGAAGATAATGGAGCACAGATTTTGCCCCATTCACTTCTTCCCCAGCCACAGACACAGCAGGGATCAAACTCTTGTAGCTTCTGCATTCTTACTAGCTATGGGAGATCAGTGAATGTATGTTCGCTGGACTCCCTCTCCTCTACCTGGTGACACCTGCCATGCCAATCCTGGGCCTGCAGGTGGAGCATTAGAGCCCTGAAAACACGGTGGAGACAAGATGTTTGAAAAGAAGGCCATTCTTGGGGGTCTATGGAAGTGATCTAGCAGCTGTCCAATCATCAGACACGTTGGCTTGTGAAGTCTACATGCATTCATGGTTGCTATAGTAGCTAGGAGTGTGTGTGTGTAAAACCCCCTGCTGCTGGCCAACATAAGCCTTACCTTGAAGTGAAAGGATTAAAGCTGAAATCTACCGTAGTTATTATTTTTATTGAATAGTTACGTTAGTCCAGCTTAGACCAATGTAAGAACAGATAACTAATACCTGAGAGATCACTCTGAAAGCTGCAAATCACGGTAGTAGTCACTGCTAGTATAGTGATAGCAGTGATCTTCCAGGTGACGCTGTATCCTGGCCTAGGCCAACAAGGCCCAGGCCTAGGGCAGCACTTTGCAGGAGGGCAGCACGGAAAGGGTCCCCGCCGGCTTGCGCTACACTGTTAGTGTAGCGCCAGTCTTATGGGGCGGACTGGGCTGAGGGGCAAATTAGTCTAGTGCCCCCATAAAATGGCCGCACTGCTTCTGGTATGTGGGCGGCCAGCATTCCGCAACTGGGGGGCGCCGCTTCCAATTTTGACTGTCCTATCATCCTGGACCACGAACCTTCCTCACTGTGCTATATGTTTTCTGCTGCACCATTGGCATGGTTATATCTTCTTAGTCCTCTCCATAAAAGTATCAGGAAATTTGTGCTTAAAGTAGAACTATAGGCAACACTTTTTTTTCGTTTGGGATAGAATAAGGGAGGGTTATAGCCCCTGTCAGTTTATTTCCTACCATCCCTGTCCCATTGCAGAGATTTCTCTTCACTTCCTGCCCTATAGCCAAACAGGAAGTGAGAGAGAATCTATGCAAATTAAGGGAATCCATTACCCCCCCCCCCACCAAGCCCTCAGAACGCGAAAATTTTAGGGCAGGTCTTAAACAGCAAGGGGTGTGGCCTTGACAGGAAACAGTGGGTCATATTTAAATTAGAGAGTGCACAAGTTTAGTCAGGCCTAGGGCAGCACAAAAACCTAAATAGACTACTGCTTCCAGGCCTGGGTCCTGTGTTTGTACACAAATCTACATGGAGGCAACATGCATACAATAAGGTACACTGACATAATTTACTTCCCTTTCCAATTTGTGCACATTATTTTACTCATTAGCATTACTAATAATGAAAGTGAAAATCTGTGAAAAATTGTATTAGGCTCTTATAAATAGAATCCCTTGTGTACACATGTGTGTGTGTGTGTGTGCTTAGAGTGGATTTGAGAATAATAGTTGTTTTATAAGTAAAATTATAGAACTTCTAGAAGGTATTGCCCCTACTGTATTTCCTTTCTGTGAGAAAAAAATGATTAGACCCCAGACACTCGTGACAGGACTGCTGCAACAAAACATGTCTGTAGTAAAGGTAGCTTTTTTATTTAAGCTACTGTCTAATCAAACGTCACATCCCAGTTGTGGGAACTAGTGGTATGGAGACCAGTAACTATTTCAGATAAGCAAATGTGAATCACTGATGCTTTACTTTGTGCCCAGGAAAATAAAGAAACAGAAGAGCTTGCCTATTGCCTTTCTCTTTGATCATACATTTCACACATCATTTTGCACAACACTTGTGAATTTACCAATGTATCTCAATTGTTATAAATTTACATCACTATTGCTAAAATATATAGAGTAAAGCTACTTTTTTCACAGGTAAGCTTCATTATGTCATAGTACTGTATTGCTGGGGAAGGACAGTCCACCCTAAAGTGATAATGTAATTAGACATAGAGTCTGGTCTATAAGCCCTTTATATGCAACCTACAAATAATCCATTTCCATTACTGAAACTACTCTAATTATAAGAAAACTGGATGATATGAGGGGGGACGCATAAGCTCACTGCTCTGCTCCAGTGACGGGAATCATCGAAAATTGGGGTACCTCTGACAGACTCTACACCACCTACTGACACCTGCGTAAGAGGTCTGCCTGCCTGTAGAGATGACACAAAAATGAAAAGGCGCATCCCAGCCGAAGAAATTACAGGATTTCTTCCCGCCGGCCGCCCGCAGCACGAGTCAAGATGGCGCTGGCCCCTGAGACGGATCCCCAGCCTCCTCCGGCAACTCCCTCTACACCGCTCTCCCGCACTCCAGCAAAATCTAAACCACAGATGGCTGCGGACACCCAGCAGAACAAGGTGAGCACATGTCAGGAGTTCATGAAAGACACGAGAGAGCTTATAGATCCCATTAATGCCTTCCCCATTACCAACTAGCCCATTCTGGATACCACTTTTAAGGACATGCTGGTCTCCCTCTGCAGCTCCCTTCACGTAAACATGACAGAATGCATGAGCAACTTTAAAGCTGAAGTGGGGGAGCTGGGAGGAAGAATTGACCATATTGAAAAGAAAATGAGTGAATTTGCCTCCTCTCATAACTCGCTGATTGATGCCCATAATGACCAATCCAATGACGTAACATGGCTTAAAGCCAAAGTAGGTGACCTCGAGCATAGATCAAAAAGGAACAATGTGAAGATACGTGGGGTCCCAGAGGCTGTCCAACCAGTGCAACTTCAGCAATATGCCCGCGACCTCATGAAAGCATTTTTGCCTTCTGCATCTGAGTTGGATTTGGTTGTTAATAGAATCCATTGGCTACCAAAACCATCCCATCTACCAGATAACATCCAGCATGATGTTCTGATGCGGGTGCATTTTTACAATGCAAAGGAACAGCTTATGATAGCCTTTCGCAAGAATTTGCAACCTCCTGAAAAATTCTCAAGCATACAGCTATATGAGGACCTCTCGCATCACATGATGCAAAAACGCAAATTAATACTGCCTATAACAAAGGCATTACGCAACCAGAACATTGTTTACCGCTGGGGCTATCCAAAAAAACTGACTGTCACTCAAGACAGAAACACCTCAGTGATTACAAACCTAGAGGATGGTTTGGAATTGCTCCACTACTGGGACGTCATACCGAACCAAGCACCTTAGAGCTCCTCCCCCTCTGCCAGGCTAAACACCCAGGATAACTGGAAACTGGTGAATACCCCGCACATAAAATAATTCTCATCCTACTTGATTCCCAAAGCACTATGGAGACCATAGAGCACAATTTTCTCCCCTCCTAAGTAATAGGAAGTCACTCTGCCTCCAGATTCACGCTGGAATCTACCTTTTTACTGAACTGTTTAATGTCATGTTATTTGACTGTGTTTTCTTTTACTTTCCCTTTTACTTATCACCAGTCTGACCTACCTGAGATGAACTTTAACTCCACCAGGAATGATCTTCCCACTCCCGCTTCCACCCTTAACCAGCTGGACTTGATCTCATGCAGAACCATGGAAAACCACCTAAGGTACTGCCATCTTTTATATTTACATCCTACCTTTGGTACTTAAAATAGTATCCTTCAATGTAAACGGACTAAACCACCCAGCTAAGAAAACCTTAGCCTGGAAGGAAGCCCTTAATCTCCAAGCCGATGTACTGTGCATACAGGAGACGAAAACTTCCCAAACACTTTTTCGGCGTCCGCACCTACTAAACAAAAAGGCGTACTTATCGCCATCAGAGACTCTGTGGCCTTCACCCTACCAGAGATTCAATCTGACCCAGAGGGAAGGTACCTCATCCTGATAGGAGAATTTAACAATAAAACTTACACTATCGTAAATCTTTATGCTCCTAACTCTCACCAAATCCGCTTTTTGAAGAAATTGTTTCATAAAGTTAATGAAATCCAAAAGGCTGCTTTAGTAATGTGTGGAGATTACAACCTTTCAGTGGACTACAGAATGGACACTACCTCCAAATCCAAATGGCCACTACCTATGTTGCAACTCCTACTCCATGCTGAGGATGTCTACGATGTTTGGAGGTGCCAACACTCCAAGGAACGAGACTACACTTTCCATTCATCTAGACACAACTTGTACTCAAGAATCAACCTAATGCTGGTTGATAAAATGCTATTACAAGCAGTGTCCTCTTTCTCCATACATGACATCTCGTGGTCTGACCACGCATCGGTCTCAATCAAAGTGGTGGAGGGACACACTTCAAGCCCTGCATATGTGTGGCACGCTAACTCTCGTATACTTCAAATGCCTTCCCATGCCTCTACCATTACTAAAAATTTGAAGGAATTTTTTTCATTGAACTCTCAATCTGTATCTAACTCTGCCATACTGTGGTGCGCCCATAAGACATTTATTAGAGGAATAATTTTACAACTGAGCTCACGGGAGAAAAGGCAGAGGACCCAAAAAATGAACCAACTCCTTGGTGAAATTAAAGCCTCGTACACACGATCGGATTTTCCTCAGTCAAAACCTTGGACTTTTGTCCGAAGGGCGTTGGACAGGAACTTGTCTTGCATACAAATGACAAGCAACTGCCGGCCAATGAACACGAATGTAGTGACACACTACGTGTTTTTTTTCAGCTCTTTAGCGCCACCCTTTGGGCTCCTTCTGTTAATTTTGTGTTAGTAGAAGTTTGGTGAGTGTTGATTCGTGCTTTTCAGTTTGTTTCTGAATGGCCGTTCGTCAACCAGCCATGTTGCAGAATCAGAGGAGATAACGTGTTATTATTGTCCTTGGAGTTATTGCTTTAACCCAAGTCCAGTCCAGGAACAGGAGGAGGATTTCTTGGACCAAAAATTGGTTGCTTTATTAACCACTTAAGGACTAAGCCTCTTTCTGAGATTCGTTGTTTACAAGTTAAAAACTGTTTTTTTTTGCTGGAAAATTACTTCTAACCCCTAAACATTATACATTTTTTTTATTCTAACAACCTGGAGAATAAAATGGCGGTCATTGCAATACTTTGTCAAGCGCACTTTTTTTGGAAAAAAATACACTTTTTTGAATTAAAAAAATAAGACAACAGTAAAGTTAGCCCATTTTTTTGTATATTGTGAAAGATAATGTTACGCCAAGTAAATTTATACCCAGCATGTCACAGTTCTAAATTGCACCTGCTCATGGAATGGTGACATACTTTCACCCTTAAAAATCTCCATAGGAGAAGTTTAAACAATTCTACAGGTTGCATGTTTTGAGTTACAGATGAGGTCTAGGGCTGGAATTATTTCTATTGCTCTACTGATTGCAGTGATACCTCACATGTGTGGTTTGAACACCGTTTTCATATGCGGGCGCTACTCACGTATGCGTTCGCTTCTTCATGCGAGCTCAGGGGGACAGGGCGCGTTTAAAAAAAAAAATCTTATTTATTTTACCTTTTTATTTTTTTATTTTGACACTGTTCTTTTAAAAGTAAAAATTGTGTCACTTTTATTCCCATTACAACAATGTAAACATCCCTTGTAATAGGAAAAAAAGCATGACAGGACCTCTTAAATATGAGATCTGGGGTCAAAAGACCTCAGATCTCATATTTACACTGAAATGCAATAATAATAAAAAAAAAAGACGGGTGGGGGCCATCTTGCCCTCACTCATCTCCATACCACACACAGAAGAGGATCCCTCTTCCGCCACCGATAAAATTTATCTTGCAGCGAATCCACCACAGAGACCATTATTATCAGAAACTGGACCGCTGGCCGAAGAAGAGGATACCAGAGTTATGGCAGCTAGCTGCTGCCATGATAAAGATATCCCTCTTTAAACTTAGAACGTATATTGGCGTGCGGCGGTCCGGAAGTGGTTAATCATGACCAATTATGTCATATGCCTTTGCTGCGGGATCTTCAGTAGAATAATCCAGATGATTTTCGGAATTATCTCTGAATTATCTCTTTCGGAAATATGCTCGGAAAATCCGACAACAGACATTTGTCTGTGGAAAATTTTAAAGCCTGCCATCCAACATTTGTCCGTGGAAAACCTGACAACAATTGTCTGATACAAACGGTCGGATTTTCCACCAACAGCCTGTCATCACACAATTCCCGTCGGAAAATCCGATCGTGTGTACAAGGCTTAAAGCCCCATTCACACTATCAAATTTTCTGCTGATTTTTGTCTTCAGATTTACCAAAACCATGTAGTGCAAAGGCCTGCAGTGCAAAGGCCTGCCTGATTGCATACAAGTTGAAACTCCTAAGGTTTGACCTCATATTATGTGGTTTTGGTAAATCTGAAGGAAAAAATCAGCAGAAAATCTAATAGTGTGTATGCGGCTTTAGACTTTAGACTCCCTGAACAAAAATAATGCTGATAAACACACAGCAAATAAACTTTCCAAGTTGCGCTCTGATCTCAGGCTCTTGCTCATTGAACAATACGATAGACATATCAACTCCCTTAAATTATCCTATTACTCATCAGGTAATCGAGCAGGTATATTTCTTGCTCAAAGGCTTGAACATAGATCCAAAACAAAAATCCCATACTTAATTCATCCCTTAGACAAAAAAAAAGAATCTTTAATCCGCAGGATTAGCAAACTCCTTTGCCGAATACTACTCCTCTGTATATAACCTTAAAAATGACCCTAATACCCCACAACCTACTGAAGAATCCATACAAGAATCAACCTCCCCTCTCTCTCACAGTCGCAACTAACTTCTCTCGATGCTCCCATCACTAATCCTGAGATCATGAAAGCAATTAAAACCTTGCAATGATTAAGCAATGATTAAGCACATTCACTGTGTGAAACGCGTCTGCTGAACAGTGTGGATCCCTTGTGTGTCATGTTTTTTTAACCTTTGATTCTCCAATAAACCATCACATTTTTCTTCATCTGGATATCTGGATGTGCCGCTTTTTCTCTTTGTTGCATGGTTCTCCCCATCTTGCCTACTCTTATCAAGCCTGATCAAACTGGTTTTACTACGAGTAGACAAACATCTGACGCCACAAGAAGAGTCATCAATATTATTCAATATGGTAGGTCCTGTAGGATGCCTTCTCTGCTCCTATCTTTGGATGCAGAGAAGGCATTCGACAGAATACACTGGGCTACATGACACATACCCTCCAAAAAAATTTTTCATGAGACCCATACTATCTGCCACTCTAGCTCTCTACTTATCCCCTTGTGCACAGGTTTACACATCAAATATGCTTTCAACTCCATTCGCCATATCCAACGGTACAAGACAGGGATGCCCCCCCGTCCCCCCCAATTTTTAACCTCCTCATAGAGCCACTAGCGGAAAGGATTAGATCCCACCCCAATACAACAGGCTTTCCCCTCCAAAATAGATCCCACCATATAAACCTATTTGCTGATGACGACATTATTTTGTTTTTAACCTCCCCTGCCATATCCCTATCTCGTGCACATGCCACTCTCAATGAGTTTAGCCAAATTTCTTTCTATAAAGTTAATTTCACAAAATTACTAATTTTGGAGCTGGGTCTCTCACCATCCCTCTGATCGCAGCTACAATGCTCTTTCCCCTACACATGGAGTAAGTCTAGCATTTCATATTTAGGACTACAAATAACAGCAGACCCCCAAAAATTGACCGATGCCAACTACTTACCGTTAATAGACAAAATAGCTAAAGAAACAAAAAGACTTGCTAAAGTTGAACTGTTTTGGTCTGGATGTCTGGCCTCATTTAAAATGCTTCTACTCCATTAAATATTATATATTATATATTATATATTATATAATATCTGTAATCACTTTAGATCCTTAAACACTCTTCTTCAACAATTTATTTGGTGCTCAAAACCACCATGGTGCTTCAAAGCTCTACTAACCAAACAGACTTGTGGGTGGTATGGGTTTAATAGACATTCAAGATTACTTTCGGGCTTCTATCCTTACCCAATTTAAACAGTGGTTTACACCCTCCCCCGATATCCTTTGGAGCAGTATTGAACAGGGGTTAAGCCCTACTAAAGACTTACGCTCCCTCATGCCCTCTTGATGCTAGATGTATGGAAACCATTCCCTCTACAAAAACTTCCACCTACTATACAAGCCTCTCTCCTGGCTTGGAGAGACCTGCATAGAGTGTCACCTCAAACCCTTACCTAATCGGATATTCCTATACCCATTTCCATATTTGCAAATGCAATTCGAAACTTCACAACCACAGACTGGCAGTCTAAAGGCATAACATGGCTTGCTGATTTATACGACAACAAAGCCCTTAAATCGTTTAACACACTTCAAAAACAATTTAACTTAACGCCCATAGACTGCTATAATTACCAAGTCTGCCACCTTCTGAAATCCATTAAAACTCACCATTTATATCTCCCAGATAGAATATGGGGATTCTATACTAAAAATCATATGCCAACTAAAGGAATATCCTTCTTTCACAATTTCTTTCAGCAAAAACTCTCCTTCACTAAATCCCAACCATACCAAAAATGGGAATTAGATTTAGGTAAACCTATCAACCTATCACTACTTCACAATGGCAATGCACATTCAAAACAGTCTATAAGGCCTCTAAATGCGTAAGTCATTGGGAACTTTCACAAAAAATAGCCCTGAGGTGGTACCTTACACCATACAGACTGTCCAAATTCAGCCAATCCAACTCCTCACTGTGTTGGAGGAAATGCGGTGTGGTAGGCAACCTTTTTCATATGTTCTGGACCTGCAAACACTTAACCAGCTTTTAGCACAGCATATTCCGATCCATCTCAGATATCACAGGAATCCTGACATCCCCTAATCCAAATTTAGCAATATTAAATATAGGCATCAAAAATGTCCCTCCTAACTTTTGAGCTGTGGTTACACATATTCTCTTGGTTGCTAGAACATTGATAGCAAAACACTGGAAATCTGACAAAGCACCTAACGCTGCCAAAGTCTTTGATACTACCCACTCGCATTACATCTATGAATCTTTACTAGCTAGTAGATGTGGTAACAGTAAAAAATTTGGATAGAATGGTTTAAACCTAATGGATAGCTCCTCCTCTGGTATGAATAACTCTCACCATCTATTCTTCTCTGCTCAAGTAGAAGTCAGACCAAAATTTATTTTACTGTCAATTTTGTTTAAATCACAATTTATGTTCAAAGTGAGGTGTAAACAAAACTGCGCTAACCCAATACACAATAGTAAAGTTGCTATATACAAATATGACGAATATTCAAAACGTGTTATAATTAAAATGTAGCGCTGAAATAAAACAAAAAAGAGTGATGTGATGATCAGTGGGTACAATTCACTGAGACATAAAAAGAAAAATGGATGTATAGAGTTCAATGACTATGATATATTTGAACTGAGCCAAAATAAAAATAAGTGAAAGAGTCCCATCATAGAGAGTGAATAGTGGATCCAAAGTGAATGAAAAATCTTCAGGTCTGTGTTTCATCAGCATGAAAATCTCGAATGACAAATAGATTGAATACTCTTACCAGAGACGGTGGATTTGGATGCCAGTGACACCGAATCGAACAAGCTTAGAGATCCAAGATGGAGGTGGTCGTCCAAGGAACCCCAGATCTCAGGGGGCATCCCCTCTCCGCTTTACCAATCAGGATGAAGACGGCCAATCAGGAGGGACCATGTAGGGAAGAATGTAGCTCGCCTGATGCGTTTCGTCCAATTGGACTTCAACTGGGGCATCAAATTCATCCCCTACACTGCTAATATATATATATATATATATATATATATATATATATACTGCACAAATATTACAACCAATCAAACGCTGACATTCTGGTCACATGATGAGTTGGTTGATGATAGGACAGAGAAGAATCAGCTGGTGCCAAAAACGTATAAGGTGAAACATCCCCAACCAATAAAAAAGGGAGGCCTGTATCTGCCAGCCAATAATCTGCTAGTTAGTGAGGAAGGCACAAAAACAGGAAGTAATGGTAACCTCCTGATGTGGGAAACCCGCAAAAAATATACATCGGCTACAACTGCAGACATCTCTGCCCAATCAGGCAGCCGGGAATGTGCACGTGAACGGCGTGTTCCTCCGCCGTACACAAATGTAAACAGAAAGTCACATGACCACGTCTATCAGCTGCGGTCATGTGACTGAGAATGTCAGCCCTGCGGGATTGCATACAGCGTACTGACGCATCCAGCAGGGATCGGAACAAAAGAACATGCGACCCCGTCAGCTGGCAGGGTCACATGGTCTTATGCATACCAATGGGGAAACTCCACAGAACGGCCCGGCCAAAGTAATACGCCGGGCACGTGACCCGGCAGAATTACATGTACACCTTCCAAGTCTTGGCCGGGGGACACCCGGAAGCTGTTCGCAGACAAATCTGCCGCATACCAGGGTGTCATCCGTATAGGACTTCATAACAGACCGAATATAAAAAATCAAACAAAAAACTTGAAATATACATAAAACAATATAAAAATAAACCATATTGGCATCAACATTGTGAAAAAAGTGATAATAATACATAATATAATTCTACAAAGAACACATATAAAATTATAGTAAATATATGTATTTACAAAGGAGAACTCTGGATAGAAAAATATGTGGTGTGAGTGAAAATGAATGGAAAAAAATAATTTTAATAAGAAATCTTCCCTAGCCTATAAAGGCTGCCAAATCTAGGAAAAAAGAGGGGAATATATATCTTGTAAGTTTTAATATCCTAGGGACATTTATCCCGTATGGCGAATAGGACCGCAACTCAAATATCCAATAGGTCTCGAGTCTGGAGACACCCCAAACTCGAGATTCTCCCCTCTAATTGGCGACAAATTTGTCGATCACTAAAAATTGGGTCCCGATTGTGGTGAGTCAGATAATGTCGTGGGACTGTGTGGTTAGTCTTGCCCGCCTGGATGTTGGTGAGATGCTCACCTACTCGAACTGAGAAAGTTCTTTTGGTGCGACCCACGTATTGTTTTTTGCAGGGACATGTTATAAGATATACTACATATTGTGTGGTGCAGGTGGTGAAATGTTTCATGGGGTATGTTTGTTGGGTAACCGTGGATTGAAAGTCCTCATTTTTTCAACTACCGTTTGTATTATGAAAACATACCCTACACTTCCTGATTGGAAAGAAACCTTTACAATCCTGAAAAAACGGCGTATTTTTAGGTGGATCAATGATATTGGGGGCAATTTGTCCCTGAATGGATCTTGCTCCCCTGAAAACAATTCCTGCTTCTTCTTCAGGAAGGACAGGACCCAGAAATCTATCATTTCGAAGGACCCCCCCAATGTTTTTTACCAATACTATGGATTAGCCTTGCCTAAACAGAATAGGTGGTGAAAAAAGACCACTTAAATTTGTCTTTATTGATCTTCCTCGAATTGGTCGCTAGTAAGGACCGTCTGTCTATAGACGCAATCCTTTTGATCTCAGCATCCAATTCGATGGAAGTATAACCCTTTTCTATGAATCTGTTTTTGAGGGTTTGAGATTGGATAAGGTAATCCACCTCACTAGTGCAGTTGCATCGCAGTCGAAGGAATTGGCTGCGAGGCACAGATTTTAACCACTGTGGATGATGGCAACTATCCACTGGGATGTAACCATTTTGGTCCTTGGATTTGAAGTCTTGAACTCAAAGCGTCGGTTAAGGACATTAATCTCTAAGTCCAAGAAATATATGGAAGTAAGACTAGCTTCATACGATAACTTAATGCCCCGATCATTGAAGTTCAAGAAAGTCATAAATTCCTGTAAGGAGGAGAAATCCCCATTCCATAGGAGAAGGATGTCGTCTAGGTAACGGGCCCAAAGGGCCACTTCTGGCCTTTCTGATGCATAGACGACATCCTCCTCCCATTTGGCCATAAAGAGGTTGGCCAGGCTGGGGGCAAATTTAGCCCCCATGGCCACACCTCTAGTCTGTAAGTAAAAATTATCCTGGAACCAAAAATAGTTATGGGTTGTTGCGAATCTGAGAAGATCCATAATGAAATTACGCTGTATTCAGGGTAAAGCAGCATTTTGCGACTAATAGTGTTCTACCGCAGCAAATCCTAGATCATGAGGGATACAAGTGTATAAGGCCGAAACATCGTCCGTAACCAAGATCATGCTTTCCTGGTAAGAGATGGATTCCAATAATCTAATAGTATCCCCGTATCCTTGATGAATGAAGGCATGCGGCGAACCAATGGTTGTAAGTGGTAATCAATGTATTGACCCATCCTTGATGTGACCGAGTCAATCCCGCTGACTATGGGTCTGCCAGGGGGATTAACGGGTCTTTGTGTAATTTGGGCAAATAATATATGGCAGGAATGCATGGTGCAACTGGTATGAGGTAGCTACTTTATCGAGGATCCCTAGAGCAGAGCCTTCCTTAACCAACTGGGATTGGGCTCTTTTGTAAACAGTAGGGATGAGCCGAACACCCCCCGGTTCGGTTCGCACCAGAACCCGCGAACGGACCGCAAGTTCGCACGAACGTTAGAACCCCATTGACGTCTATGGGACTCGAACGTTCGAAATCAAAAGTGCTCATTTTAAAGGCTAATTTGCATGGTATTGTCCTAAAAAGGGTTTGGGGACCCGGGTCCTACCCCAGGGGACATGTATCAATGCAAAAAAAACTTTTAAAAACGGCCGTTTTTTCGGGAGCAGTGATTTTAATGATGCTTAAAGTAAAAAAAAAAAAGTGAAATATTCCTTTAAATATCGTACCTGGGGGGTGTCTATAGTATGCCTGTAAAGTGACGCGTGTTTCCCATGTTTAGAACAGTCTCTGCACCAAATGTCATTTTTAAAGGAAAAAATCTCATTTAAAACTGCTTGCGGGTTTAATGTCATGTCGGGTCATGGCAATATGGATGAAAATCAGTGAGACAAACGGCATGGGTACCCCCCAGTCCATTACCAGGCCCTTTGGGTCTTGTATGGATATTAAGGGGAACCCCGCACCCAAATTAAAATAAGGAAAGGTCCCTATATACTCTGAACAGCAGTATACAGGCGGTGCAAAGAAGACAGGGACTGTAGGTTTGTTGTTAAGTAGAATCTGTTTGTAATTTTGAACATTTTTAATGTGTTTAGCTCCAGCCAAAAAATCTTTTCTAAGCTTTTTGGAAAACATAGGGAAGGGTTATCACCCCTGTGACATTTGTTTTGCGTCTTTCCTCCTCTTCAGAAGATTTCACCTCACTTTTTTGTCCCAATGAAAAATGTTTTTTGAAAATTTGGGTTTTTTTGTGGAACAAGGATTGGAAAGCATCAGTGGAAAGGAGAAATTGTTTTCCCATATTAACTCTTACAGGAGAGAATTTCCCTTCCTTAGGGGTAGATTTCATCTCACTTCCTGTTGTCTCCTTCCGTTTGCAAGTAGGAGTCGTTTGTAAGTTAGATGTTTGAAAGTAGGGTCCTGCCCTATATACTCAGCAGAAATTTGGGCCTTAGGTGTTGCTGTGGCCAAAACACTGTAAGCCCTCACAGGGCCCTGCTGTGAAATATTAGATCAAGAATTGTAATTACATGCCCCTGTTGAACAGGAGCTGAAAAATTAGGCCTTAGGCACTGGTGCTGGTGCCACAACACTGCAACCCCTCACAGACACTCTAGTTGGAACGCAGGAACGAGCCCTGCTGCAAAGTATTGCATCAAAAATTGTAATTACACGCCCCTGTTAGACAGGGGCAGAAAAATTGGGCCTTAGGCACTGGTGCTGGTGCCACAACACTGCAACCCCTCACAGACACTCTAGTTGGAACGCAGGAACGAGCCCTGCTGCAAAGTATTGCATCAAAAATTGTAATTACACGCCCCTGTTAGACAGGGGCTGAAAAATTGGGTCTTAGGCACTGGTGCTGGTGCCACAACACTGCAACCCCTCACAGACACTCTAGTTGAAACGCAGGAACAAGCCCTGCTGCAAAGTATTGCATCAAAAATTGTAATTACACGCCCCTGTTAGACAGGGGCTGAAAAATTGGGTCTTAGGCACTGGTGCTGGTGCCACAACACTGCAACCCCTCACAGACACTCTAGTTGGAATGCAGGAACGAGCCCTGCTGCAAAGTATTACATCAAAAATTGTAATTACACGCCCCTGTTAAACAGGGGCTGAAAAATTGTGCCTTAGGCACTGGTGGTGGCGCCCAGAACCAAAAATGTTCTTACAAGCTATCAGCGTGATGATTGAGGAGGAAGAGGATAATTACTCAGGGATAGTCACTCAGCATCAGCATAGGCAGTCTTTGAAGGGATCTGAGATTTCAAAAAAAATTATTCGGTTACATCTGCATCAGGTGCTTGGTAGCTGGTGGTGATCCAAGACTGATTCATTTTTATGAAGGTCAGCCGATCGACCGAGTCGGTGGACAGACGCACCCTGTGATCGGTTACCACGCCTCCAGCAGCACTGAATGTGCGTTCCGAAAGAACGCTGGATGCAGGACAGGCCAGTAGCTCAATTGCATACTGTGCAAGCTCTGGCCAGTGATCCATCCTCAAGACCCAGTAACCCAGAGGATTTTCGGTGGGAAAGGTGTCCAAGTCTGATCTTGCCCCTAGGTATTCCTGCACCATGTAAAACAGACGCTGGCGATGGTTGCTGGAACCGATCATACCTTGGGGCTGCGGACCAAAAAATTGTCTGAACGCATCGGTCAGACGGCCACCTTCTCCACCGCTCCTTCTTTGACTGACCGAAGCCTCAGCAACACGTTGTCCAGAAACAGGAGTTTGTAACCTCCCAGTCTCTGGGAACGCGTTGCACAGACCTTTCTGCAAGGCCTCCCGAAGTTGTTTCATCCTCTGCTCCCTCTGCGATGGCAAGATAAGGTCCGCAACCTTACCCTTGTAACGTGGATCAAGGAGAGTTGCCAGCCAGTATTGGTCCTTCTCCTTGATACCACGAATACGAGGATCCTTACGCAGGCTTTGCAGGATCAGGGAGGCCATGCAGCGTAGGTTTGCTGAGGCATTCGGTCCGGAGTCCTCTGGGTCACTAAGGACAACAACGTCCGCAGCCACCTCCTCCCAGCCACGTACAAGTCCATGTGTTCCTTGGGACTGATCCCTTAAAGACTGCTGATGCTGAGTGCCAGGCTCCACCTCCATACTGACACAATCTTCCTCCTCCTCCTCCTCCTCCTCCTCGTCCTCTTCCTGTGTGATCGGCGGGCACGCAGGAACACTGTCTGGATAAAGGGGGCCTTGAGAGCTAAGGAAGTCCTCCTCTTCCTGCCTCTGTTCTGCCTCAAGTGCCCTGTCCATTATTCCACGCAGCGTGTGCTCCAACAGGTGGACAAGGGGGACAGTGTCACTGATGCATGCACTGTCAGTGCTCACCATCCTCGTGGCCTCCTCGAATGGTGACAGGACAGTGCATGCATCCCTGATCATGGCCCACTGGCGTGGGGAAAAAAAACCAAGGTCCCCTGACCCTGTCCTGGTGCCATAGTCGCACAGGTACTCATTGATGGCCCTCTGCTGCGTGTGCAGCCGCTGCAGCATGGCCAACGTCGAGTTCCACCTGGTGGGCATGTCACAGATTAGGCGGTTCTTGGGCAGGTTAAACTCCTTTTGGAGGTCCGTCAGCCGAGCACTGGCATTATATGACCGGCGGAAATGCACAGAGACTTTCCTGGCCTGTCTCAGGACATCCTGTAAGCCCGGGTACCTGCCCAAGAACCGCTGCACCACCAAGTTAAGGACGTGAGCCAAACAGGGCACATGGGTCAGTTGTCCCTGTCGGAGGGCAGAGAGGAGGTTGGTGCCATTGTCGCAAACCACCATTCCTGCCTTAAGTTGGCGTGGCGTCAACCGCCTCTGAACCTGCCCCTGCAGAGCTGACAGAACCTCTGCCCCAGTGTGGCTCCTGTCCCCCAAGCACACCAGCTCAAGCACCGCATGGCATCTTTTGGCCTGCGTACTTGCGTAGCCCCTTGAACGCCTACGGAGCACCGCTGGTTCCGAGGAAGAGGCCATGGAGGAAGAAGAAGAGGAGGGGGTGGAGGAGAGAGGTGTGTCACAATCAGCATTTTGGAGGCGTGGTGGCGGAACAACCTCCAACACTACTGCACCTTGTCCTGCATCCTTCCCAGCTGCCAGCAGAGTCACCCAATGCGCCGTGAAACTTAAGTAACGTCCCTGTCCATGCCTGCTGGACCATGAGTCAGCGGTAATATGCACCTTACCGCTGACCGCCCTGTCCAGCGAGGCATGGATATTGCCTTCCACATGCCGGTAGAGAGCCGGAATCGCCTTCCGTGAGAAAAAGTGGCGTTTGGGTACCTGCCACTGAGGAACCGCACATTCCACAAACTCACGGAAGGGGGCAGAGTCTACCAACTGAAAAGGCAGCAGTTGAAGTGCTAGCAATTTTGCCAAGCTAGCATTCAACCGCTGGGCATGTGGATGGCTGGGAGCAAACTTCTTTCGGCGGTGCAGCAGCTGGGGCAGGGAAATTTGCCTGGTACAATCTGACGTCGGTGTACCAAAAGCAGATTGCCCACAAGTACTTGGCTGTGACACACCTAATTCTACACCTTCATTCCTCTCACTGCAGGTCTCAGAGAGGACTGAAGGTCTAGTGGGGTTGGAAATCTCAGCTGATGAGGAGCAAGGAGAGATCGTCTTTGTTCTTTGGTGTGGGTCTTTTAGATACGCTTGCCAACGAACTGCATGGCAGGTCAACATATGTCTGGTCAAGCATGTGGTACCCAAGCGGGAGATGTTTTGGCCACGCGAGATACGCTTGAGACATATGTTGCAAATAGCAGCGGTGCGATCTGATGCACTCGTCTCAAAAAAGGCCCACACCAAAGAACTTTTTGAATAACGCGCAGAGACTGCAGCGCCCTGCACATGTGGAGCTTTGGGGTGTGATGCAGTCAATGTGCTGCCCTTAGGCTGGCCCCTGGAGGGCATCCTGCCTAGTTGGTGATGTGCCACCTCCTCCTCCTCCTCCTCCTCCTCCTCTCTCCTATCAGGCACCCACGTTGAGTCAGTGACCTCATCATCCCCTCCCTCCTCATCACTGGAGCAAACCTGGCAGTATGCTGCAGCAGGGGGAGCATGACTGCCAGATTGCTGTCCTTCTTGGGCACCCCCTCTGTCCGTGCTCATGTTACTGCCTTCATTGAGCTCAGTATCATCATCAGAGCCTTCCAAACGCTGGGCATCCTCCTGGAGCATGTACCCAACACTGTGGTCAAACAGTTCGAGGGAATCCTCATGAGGACATGGTGGAGCTAGGGAAGGAGTCACTGATGACATTGAGCTGAGGGAAGAGGCCGCTGCTTTGCCAGACAAAGCACCCTGGGCATGGGTGAGAGAGGATGAGGAGGATGAGGACGGCTTGGTCATCCACTCGACCAAGTCTTCCGCATGTTGCGGCTCAACACGGCCAGCTGCCGAAAAAAAGGCCAAGCGTGTCCCATGGCCACGTGCTGATGAGGATGCACCGTCTCCACGACCAGCACTAGACACAGAGCCTGCTTGCCCTCTCTTATTGGCTTGTGACTGTCTGCCTCTCCTTCTTGGCCTTCCAGACATACTAATGGCCTGTAGCTGCACTAAGCTGGGATAGAACACCTGTAATTTTCTTAAGGTAGCTTTATATACTGTAACCAGACAAGCCTGCCTGTCAGTAGGAAGATAACAGGAACGGATCTAGCTGAACACTGTGAGCAGGACATACTGTACTAAATGTAAATAGTCTAGCTGCCTGACCGTGGTACTAATAGGATCAAACAGAACACCTGTAATTTTCTTAAGGTAGCTTTATATACTGTAACCAGACAAGCCTGCCTGTCAGTAGGAAGATAACAGGAACGGATCTAGCTGAACACTGTGAGCAGGACGCACTGTACTAAATGTAAATAGTCTAGCTGCCTGACCGTGGTACTAATAGGATCAAAAAGAACACCTGTAATTTTCTTAAGGTAGCTTTATATACTGTAACCAGACAAGCCTGCCTGTCAGTAGGAAGATAACAGGAACGGATCTAGCTGAACACTGTGAGCAGGACGTACTGCACTGAATGTAAATAGCAGGAACGGATCTAGCTGAACACTGTGAGCAGGACGCACTGCACTGAATGTAAATAGCAGGAACGGATCTAGCTGAACACTGTGAGCAGGACGCACTGCACTAAATGTAAATACCAGGAACGGATCTAGCTGAACACTGTGAGCAGGACGCACTGCACTGAATGTAAATAGCAGGAACGGATCTAGCTGAACACTGTGAGCAGGACGCACTGCACTGAATGTAAATAGCAGGAACGGATGTAGCTGAACACTGTGAGCAGGACGCACTGCACTAAATGTAAATACCAGGAACGGATCTAGCTGAACACTGTGAGCAGGACGCACTGCACTGAATGTAAATAGCAGGAACGGATCTAGCTGAACACTGTGAGCAGGACGCACTGCACTAAATGTAAATGCCAGGAACGGATCTAGCTGAACACTGTGAGCAGGACGCACTGCACTGAATGTAAATAGCAGGAACGGATCTAGCTGAACACTGTGAGCAGGACGCACTGCACTGAATGTAAATAGCAGGAACGGATCTAGCTGAACACTGTGAGCAGGACGCACTGTACTAAATGTAAATAGTCTAGCTGCCTGACCGTGGTACTAATAGGATCAAAAAGAACACCTGTAATTTTCTTAAGGTAGCTTTATATACTGTAACCAGACAAGCCTGCCTGTCAGTAGGAAGATAACAGGAACGGATCTAGCTGAACACTGTGAGCAGGACGCACTGTACTAAATGTAAATAGTCTAGCTGCCTGACCGTGGTACTAATAGGATCAAAAAGAACACCTGTAATTTTCTTAAGGTAGCTTTATATACTGTAACCAGACAAGCCTGCCTGTCAGTAGGAAGATAACAGGAACGGATCTAGCTGAACACTGTGAGCAGGACACACTGTACTAAATGTAAATAGTCTAGCTGCCTGACCGTGGTACTAATAGGATCAAAAAGAACACCTGTAATTTTCTTCAGGTAGCTTTATATACTGTAACCAGACAAGCCTGCCTGTCAGTAGGAAGATAACAGGAACGGATCTAGCTGAACACTGTGAGCAGGACGTACTGCACTAAATGTATATAGCAGGAACGGATCTAGCTGAACACTGTGAGCAGGACGCACTGCACTGAATGTAAATAGCAGGAACGGATCTAGCTGAACACTGTGAGCAGGACGCACTGCACTAAATGTAAATACCAGGAACGGATCTAGCTGAACACTGTGAGCAGGACGCACTGCACTGAATGTAAATAGCAGGAACGGATCTAGCTGAACACTGTGAGCAGGACGCACTGCACTGAATGTAAATAGCAGGAACGGATGTAGCTGAACACTGTGAGCAGGACGCACTGCACTAAATGTAAATACCAGGAACGGATCTAGCTGAACACTGTGAGCAGGACGCACTGCACTGAATGTAAATAGCAGGAACGGATCTAGCTGAACACTGTGAGCAGGACGCACTGCACTAAATGTAAATACCAGGAACGGATCTAGCTGAACACTGTGAGCAGGACGCACTGCACTGAATGTAAATAGCAGGAACGGATCTAGCTGAACACTGTGAGCAGGACGCACTGCACTGAATGTAAATAGCAGGAATGGATCTAGCTGAACACTGTGAGCAGGACGCACTGCACTAAATGTAAATACCAGGAACGGATCTAGCTGAACACTGTGAGCAGGACGCACTGCACTGAATGTAAATAGCAGGAACGGATCTAGCTGAACACTGTGAGCAGGACGCACTGCACTAAATGTAAATAGCAGGAACGGATCTAGCTGAACACTGTGAGCAGGACACACTGCACTAAATGTAAATAGTCTAGATAGAAGATAACAGGAACGGATCTAGCTAAACTGAATACAGTGTATATATATATATGCAACACCTGGGATGCATATATATACACAATACACTGTAAGTGCAGCTAACTGACTGACTGTTCTGCCTAATCTATCTAACTCAAATCAAATGACACTGTCTCTCTCTCTCTCTATCTCTCAGCACACCGGAACACACACTACACAGGGCCGCCGTGCAGGCGGCCTTATATAGTGTGGGGTGTGTACTAAATCCCCTGAGCCATAATTGGCCAAAGCCACCCTGGCTTTGGCCAATTACAGCTCTCTCTACTGACGGCTCTGTGATTGGCCAAGCATGCGGGTCATAGTGCATGCTTGGCCAATAATCAGCCAGCAATGCACTGCGATGCCGCAGTGAATTATGGGCCGTGACGCGCCACACGAATTTGGCGCGAACGGCCCATATCGTTCGCAATTCGGCGAACGACCGAACAGCCGATGTTCGAGTCGAACATGGATTCGACTCGAACACGAAGCTCATCCCTAGTAAACAGTAGTGGGATCCATGTGGATGCAGCTATAAGTAGTCAAATCCTCAAGGATCTTGTGCATCTCGCAAACATATTTTCCTTTGTCCAAAACTACTATAGCTCCCCCTTTGTCGGAGGGACGAATAATCAAGTCTTTGCGCTCACAGAGTAGTTTTAAGCCTCTTTTAAGATCGGGATCCAAATATGTTTTTCTGATGGTTAAAGCATCCAGGTCGGACAAAACTAAACTTTGAAATACTGAAATGGACAGTGCCGTAGCCCCAGGAGGATTGAATAGTGAAGGATTGGAAAGTCCTGTATGGACATAATCATCAGAATTATGTGAATAATTAGTAGATATTTGGGTGAGAAAACGTCTCTAAATACTCAGTTTGCAAACAAACTTCTGAATATCAATAAATGTATTGAATTTATTGAGAGTCTTTGGAGGAACAAATTTAAGTCCCTTATCAAGGACATATTTCTCTTCTGCTGTCAGGTGGGTTGTACTGAGATTGAAAATGCCGCTAGTTGTTAAGTTCTTTTTCTTTTGGCTTTGAGCCCTCCTCCCCCCTCTGGTGCCTCTCCTCGTTCTGGACTTTCTGAGTATTGGTCCATACCTCTGGGAAAATCCGAGTGGTGAGAGGGCCCTGGGTGACTTTGATTGTAATCATATAGAGATCTGTTAATTAGATCTTCCTCTCTATTAGCATACCTGTAAGAATTGTAGGGGGTGGCTCCAGGGTTTCTATCCCGCAATGGTTGAAACCGGTTGTAGGTCTGAATGTGTGTTCTGGGAGCATAGTCATATGCAGGGTGGTTGTATCTGTAATCCTCTCTGTAATCTGTCCTACCGGGTGGAGGTCCCCCGTATCCACCCCGTGAGTGTGGATAGGTGGGAAGTTTACCTCGTTGTCCTCCTATGTGCATTCTTAGATCCCCTCCCTCTTTGGTTCTGGTGGTGATGGGGAGGATTACCCATATGGGTGTTGGAATTCTCATAATGTGGGGATTCTAATAGACCTCCACGCTGTAGTGTGTGTGGACGGGAAGTTGTTACACTCCTCGCTTGGTAGGATTCATGAGTCAACTTTCTATCAGGCCATAATGTCTTTGGAATAGTGACTTCCATCTCTGAAGTACCCTCGCCAGGTAGTACATGAGTGTCTGTTATCTTCTGCCATTTGAAGACAGAGTTAATCCTGTAGTCGGTAAGATCTCGGTTGTATTTCTTTTGTTTTTTGTTCCTTTGATCTTTTTCTTCTTTCTCCAAATGATCTTTCAAATTTGTAGAAAGAGATAGGTATTCAGGGGTGGTTTTAAATGGGGTCAATCTATGTTTTAAGTCTTTGATTTCCTTATCTATTAAAGATAATCTCTGCTTTTTCTTATTGTCAGGAAAGGGTCCGTCCGCTGGTAAGATATATAATTTGGCGTGCAGTACTGGGGTCCACCAGCAGGTGTCTCCTGGCAGTTTGGAACTGTCGGGGGAATCTTTCCCTGCTGGTGTTATTTCATCTTTTGGCCGCAGTACTGACGTCCACCAGCGGATGGATCCTGGCAGCATGGAGCAGACAACACTCCCTGCGCTCAGGTGTTACATGAAGACAATTATTGTCAGTCCCATAAATACCCGGCAAGCCCTCACGTGCTTGCCTTGGTATCTCTCTCCCTGAGCCCTGAGCTTGTTCGCCTGTTACCCGATCCTGAGCCTGCATCTGACCTTGTTCCCGAGCTTATCCTGACCTGGTCGCTTCTGTGTTCCTGTACCCTTCAGCCCGATCCATTCCCCCTCTGTCCTGTTGGTTCCCTGTTCCTCATTTATCGATCTCCCTGTGTATGACCTTGGCTTGGCTAACGTTTACGTTCCTGGAATATCCCTTGTCCTGCTGACCTGCCGTGTATGACCCTGGCCTGGCTGACATCTGTGATTCTGGTATTGCCCCTTGCTGTATATATTGTTGTTGGTGGGTTTGTTGGGTTGTTTGGGCACTGTTTGTATTTTCTGATTATCATCTATTTTAAGAAATATCATTATTCACTCTACATGCGTTTTGGGTTATCTCTGTGCAGTCCACACAGTCTGGTCTACTAATTCTCCTTACAGTATACCAAGGCCATCCCTGACCAGACGTGGCTGCACTGAGGAGCCTTTTTGAAAATGCAGACAGAAATAGTGATTTATCTTTCCTCATTGGTAACTGAGGATAATAGTTATTCTGTCTGGTATTGAAGGAGTGGGCCAGGGATCAACTATTAGAGTGTATCTGTCTGGCCCATTCTCTGGTGGATCAGGGCGGTATGCTATTTGAAAATGTTCAGCCTCTGATTCAGCTGTGTGCAGAGCTAGCCTTGTCCAGTACTCCAGAGGGCAGGTGTCAGAAAAGTCCTGTCAGTATCAGACGCCCTGTGCGGGCAGTCGCCCGCATGCGCGCGCGCATCAGGCGGGCTATTTAAACTGATCTGTCACATGAGAATCTTGCTGTCTGCTCTACAGCGTTACGTGTGCACTTCCTGAGAACACTTCCTGTTTCCTGTACCAGACCCGGCTTGTTCCTGATTATCCTAGCTGTCTGCCTGCATCTGATCCCGGCTTGTCTCCGACCATCCCTGCTTTCTGCCTGCATCCGACCCCGGCTTGTCTGACCACTCTTCTGCCTGACCCTTTGGCTCATCTACAGTCCGCCTGGCTATCGATCCGGCTTGTCTGATCTTCCAGTCTGCTGCACCAGTGTTCCAGTCTGCTGTCCTGTGTGCTCCAGCCTGCTATCCAGTTCCAGTCTGCTGTGTGGTTCCAGTCTGCTGCACCAGTGTTCCAGTCTGCTGTCCTGTGTGTTCCAGCCTGCTATCCAGTTCCAGTCTGCTGCACCAGTGTTCCAGTCTGCTGTCCTGTGTGTTCCAGCCTGCTATCCAGTTCCAGTCTGCTGTGTGGTTCCAGTCTGCTGCACCAGTGTTCCAGTCTGCTGTCCTGTGTGTTCCAGCCTGCTATCCAGTTCCAGTCTGCTGCACCAGTGTTCCAGTCTACCTACCAGATCAGCTTAATCTCCACTGCACAGTGTTTCCAGAGTTCCAGACCTACCTCCTGCTGTTGATCCTGCCAGGCACTCGTGCCACTCCTGACTCTTGTGCTTCCTGTGTACCCTACCAGGGCCCTCGAGTGGGAGCCGCAAGAGAGGCCATCCCCTGCAAGTCGGGCTCGTCCACAAGGTACGTGACAGTAGCAGACAGCCATGACCGAGCCCGAGCAGGGAGCCTCTCCTATGGAAGAACTTTGTATGCACCTGGCCGGCCTTACACAGGCTGTTAAGAGTCTCCAGGAAGGATATACACGTCTGGAAGAACGGGTCCAAGTACTGTCTGGTCCCACTGAGACCCAGTGATCTTCTCTGCCATCTACCTCTGCTAGCAGTACTACTTCCCCTACAGTAGTGATGCTGCCCCCTGAACCAAGGGTTCCCACTCCTGAAAAGTTTTCTGGAGAACGAAGTAAATTCAGGGCATTCCGGAATGCATGCGAACTGTACTTCACCCTTCAACCTCGCACCTTCTCGCTTGAAGCCACCAAAGTAGGTTTTGTGATCTCACTACTCCTGGGTGACCCCCAAACATGGGCTCACCGCCTTCTGGAACTGAAAGCCGGGGTGTTGACCAATTTAACCACCTTCTTTGATGCAATGGCCCAGCTATATGAGGACTCACAGCTTTCTGCAACCGCAGAAGCCGCCCTGCACACCCTTCAACAAGGGCGTAGGGCAGTAGAGGACTACGTTGCGGAATTCCGCCGATGGAGTGCAGACACGGACTGGAATGATGCTGCTCTCCACTACCAGTTCCATATGGGACTTTCCGACCCTTTAAAAGATGAACTGGCCCGAGTGGGAATTCCTCTGACTCTGGATGCCTTGATTAATCTTGCCATACAGATCGACCGACGGTTGAGGGAGCGAAGAGCAGAAAGAGGTGCTGGGCCTGCTCGCCAAACCTGGATGTTGCCTAGGGTCCCCAGCTATACCCATCCTGCACCCACCTCTAGTCCTGCTGTTTCACCTGATACCTCTGAGCCCATGCAACTTGGAGTCCTCCGCCCATCTCTCACGACGGAGGAACGCCAACGTCGCCGGGCTAACAACCTGTGCCTGTACTGCGGGGAACCCGGACACTATGTCAGGAACTGTCCTAACAAACTCCGTAGGCTAAAGCTTTTCACATCCCAGGAAAGGATAGTGAAGCAAATTGAACAATATTTTTATGAGAACCGATTTCATCATGATAGTGCAACTAGGTGGGATGCTTTTAAGGCATGTCTTAGGGGCACATTCATAACAGAAATAGAAACCATTAAACATAATTCATCAGCCCTTGTCAAACAGGTTGAAGACCAGGTGCGGCGGCTTGAGTTATCCTATGTGACGGATCCCTCTGAATCTGCAAGGGAGGCATGGATATCGGGACAGGATTCCCTGGACCGGTTGAGATCCTCCGCTGCAGAGCGGAAACGATTTTTTACTAAGCAAGCTTTTTATGAGGAAGGGGAAAAGACTGGTCGGCTACTGGCCAGAATCGCGAGGTCCCAACAGTCGTCACCGACTATAGGAGCTATCAGGTGCTCAAATGGGAGACTAGTAAATGACACTGAATCAATTATTAATGAACTAGCATCTTTCTATGAGAATTTATATAAGCCATGTGAGAACTATACAGATGCTGCACTACAGGATTACATAGACAAGATTTCCCTGCCTGCCTTGTCGTGTCAGGAGCAAATGGAGTTGGAGGCCCCAATTACGCTGGACGAATTGAAGGAGGCGGCTGCCTCCTTTTCTACGTGCAAGGCGCCGGGGGATGATGGGCTCCCAATGGAGGTGTACACACAATACGGGGAGGCGATTCCATCGAAATTGATAGAGGTATTCAACTCATCCTTTAAATCGGGAAAGCTACCAACATCCATGACTAGGGCCAATATTATACTACTACTTAAGCCTGGTAAGGACCCTGTAGATCCCAGTTCATACAGGCCTATCTCGTTACTGCAGAGTGACGTGAAATTACTGGCCAAAACTCTGGCCCTAAGGGTTAATAGAGTCATTTCTTCCATTATACATCCTGACCAGGCAGGTTTTATGCCCAAGAAGTCAACCGCCACTAACTTGAGACGACTCTTTCTGAACATGCAGACCCCAGCAGAGGGAACTAGCAGTAGGGCACTGTTGTCTCTTGATGCTAATAAAGCATTTGACAGTGTTAGCTGGCGATACCTGTGGGCTGTACTGTTCAGATTCGGGTTTGGTCCTAGGTTTATTGCATGGGTACGGCTACTATATGCTTCACCGCAGGCAGCAGTGTGCGTAACAGATAGGATGTCACAGGTCTTCGCACTGGGTAGGGGGACCAGACAGGGATGCCCCTTGTCCCCCCTGCTATTTGCGTTGGCCATTGAACCGCTTGCAGCACAGGTCCGAGACTGTCAGAAAATCAGGGGATTTAGACATGGTGAATTGCATGAGAAGATAATGCTCTATGCGGATGATATGCTCCTCTTTTTGGAGGACGTGGACGCCTCATTATCCCATGCAATGTCCATGATCGCAGACTTTGGCCACTACTCAGGTCTTACGATTAACTGGTCTAAGTCTGCATTAATGTTTTTGGACGAGAATCCGGTCTTACCAGCGAGTCTCCCATGTCCGATCCCAGTAGTAACCTCCTTTAAATATCTAGGCATCTACATATCCCCTAGTTTGATTGATTATTACAAACTAAACATATACCCCCTACTGACACGGTTTAGAGACAAAATCAACATATGGAACAGACTTAAAATGTCCTTGGCTGGGAAGACGAATCTCATTAAGACGATCCTGATGCCTCAGCTCCTATACATGCTGCATAATACACCGATAGTCATCCCCCTCAAAATATTTAGAGTGGTCAATACACTATTCAGAACATTGCTATGGCATAATAAGCCCCCTAGAATCAAGTTGGAGCAACTGCAATATCCAAAAGAGGGGGGAGGTCTTGCACTCCCCAATCCTTGGATATACTATCTAGCGGCGCAATTACAGCATTTAATAGGGGCTATGGCTCCATCCCCTGCAGGCTCGTCGGCCAAGCTCCTGCTGAGGGGAGCAGGGGTGGATTCCATACCGGAGGGACTAGAAGCTCAGAGATTTCAGAAACCAAATAAGCAGATGCCAACTTACGCACTTCTTCAAAAAGTATGGAACAAGGTTAAACAGATGCAACGTGTCGTGGGATTTACCACCTACAGCCCAATATGGGAAAATAACTCCTATGAGGAACTGGCCAAAATTAAGCAGGGTCCTAGATGGCGTCGTCTGGGAATTACTCACCTAAAACACATCTTTCGGAATGGGAGGCTGCTATCTTTTGCAGACTTGCAGTCTGAATATACTTTACCATCTACTATGCTGTTTTGCTACCTACAACTCCGACACGCAGTGCGGGCGCAGGGCAGGGCAGGGGAGTGGGTACAATCACCCACCCCTATTTTTCACATATTACAAGAGGCAACAGACACAAAGGGGATAATATCTCAATGCTACCTCATGCTTCTATCCTCCTTTCTAGAGGGGCATCCCATGAAGGCAATGTCACAATAGGAGTAAGATTTAGGACCCATTACAGGGGAGCAGTGGGAGGAAGCCCTTCAAGCGGTCAATGCATGCTCATTAAACGTATCACAAAAAGTTTCCCAACTGTATATTTTGCTGAGAGTACATTATACACCGGTAAAACTGCACAAAACGGGGAGGCTACAAGATCCACTGTGTAACAGATGCAGAAATGCGCCAGGCGATTTGATTCATCTACTCTGGCGTTGCCCCAAACTCCATAGATATTGGACAGAGGTCATGACCTTACTCAATAGGGTTTTTCAAACCAATGTTACTCTTGACCCGCTGAGATGCCTTCTGGGCGTATTAGAGGAGATCATCCCGGAGAATATAACTAGAATGGCCTTTGCCAGAGCCCTATTTCAGGCAAGAAAAACAATACTTTTACATTGGAAATCAGACACACCACCGGTGGTTAAAATGTGGATCCAACAGATGGGTAATACCCTGGTTATGGAAAAGTAAATATATTAGCATAGAGGGACCCCAGGGAAATTTGACAAGCTATGGGATGCATGGCTAGATACCCCAGGTATAAGTCCTGTGGAGCTGGTACAAATGAGATTGCTTAAAGGTATATAGAGATGTTTGGGAATGTGGACAGAGGAGATACAGTGTGATTCATGGAGTAATGGCATGGATGTTAATGATATGAGATAGTGGAATAAGGAAGAGGGGAGGAGAAGAAAGACAACAACAGATATAATGGTTAAAAAGGAATTTATTAAAGCTATATTTGTTGATTTTCAGTGGTACATGTATATGTGAACTTGTTAACAAGGGAAAAAAAGGTTTAATTGAATGTATGTATAACATATAACTGACTATACAGAATGTGATAACCTAAATGTAATGTGATACTATATGTTCCAAGAGCAATAAAAACTTTCTTGATTTAAAAAACAAACTCCGTAAGTGCCTGTCTGTCTCCTCTGGTGATGTGACTGCTTGGCCTAAGACTTTCGCTCACTTGACTCTTTCTATATCTTTGCAGATCCCAGGAAAGACTTTACAGGTTCCCGCTATCATTGATTCCGGGGCTTGCAGCTGCTTCTTGGACTCATCCTTTGCAGCTAAACACCAGATCCCACTGCGTTACAAGGCCCATGGACTCTCTATTCATCTGGCCGACGGGTCTGCAATAAAATCTGGGCCGGTTATACAAGAATCCGCTCCCCTTCCAGTCACCATCTTCAACTTGCACCAAGAACTGCTTCGCCTGGACATCATCACTTCTCCTTTATTTCCTATTATTCTTGGCATGCCGTGGCTACAAGCCCAAAACCCTTCTATCAACTGGGTCACAGGAGAAATTACGTTTTCCTCTCAGTACTGTCAACAGTTCTGCACTTTGAAGGACTCTGGTGAATCCCCTGCTCTGTTATGTCTCAACACTGATTCTGAGTTATTCCAGGCGGTCCCCAAGGTCTATCATGACTTTTTAGATGTCTTTAGTAAAAAAGGGTCTGAAACCCTTCCTCCTCATCGGGCTTACGATTACCCCATCAAGCTCCTTCCCGGAGCCGAAGTTCCCTTTGGCAGGATATTTCCTTTGACCGAGCTGGAGCAAGGAGCACTAAAAGCATACATCGACGAGAACCTAGAAAAGGGTTTCATCCGGCCCTCTACATCCTGAGCAGGTGCAGGCATCTTTTTTGTTGAAAAAAAAGATCACTCACTTCGTCCTTGTATAGACTACCGCGAACTCAATAAAATAACTGTTAAAAATCGGTACCCTCTCCCCTTGGTACCAGAATTATTCCAGAGACTGGGGACTGCTAATATTTTCACCAAATTAGATCTCCCAGGGGCTTACAACCTAGTTCGCATCAGAAAAGGGGATGAGTGGAAGTCAGCTTTCCGCACTCGCTTCGGGCACTTTGAATACATGGTGATGCCCTTTGGACTATGTAACGCCCCTGCAACTTTTCAGTACTTCATAAATGATGTTTTCCGGGACTATTTGGATCTATTCGTCACAGTCTACTTAGATGACATTCTCATCTTTTCTTCTTCCCTGGAATCCCATCGCAGACATGTTAAATGTGTTTTAGCTCAACTCCGGCTACATGGCTTGTACGCTAAGGCTGAAAAGTGCGATTTCGAGCAAGAGAGTATTCCATTCTTGGGGCTAACTATCTTCGTGGAAGGGATCAAGATGGATCCCCATAAGGTTGCTGCAATTCTTGACTGGCCAGCCCCTACTGACAAGAAAGGAGTCCAACGTTTCATTGGCTTTGCCAACTTCTATAGAAAATTCATTAAGGGGTTCTCAGCCATCATTGAGCCCATCACTCAATTGACCAAACAAGGGGTGCGTTTTCATTGGTCGCCCGAAGTTCAATCCGCCTTTGAATCTCTCAATAGACTGTTCACCTCTGCTGCTGTTTTGAAACATCCCGATTCCTCTTTACCATTTGTCCTGGAAGTGGACGCTTCTGAGAGTGCTGTTGGTGCGATTCTTTCCCAGCGACAAGGGACCAAAGCTCTGTTATACCCTGTAGCCTTCTTTTTTCGCAAACTATCATCCGCAGAAAGGAATTATGATGTAGGAGATCGGGAACTACTGGCCATAAAATCTGCTCTGGAAGAGTGGCGGTATCTTTTGGAAGGAGCTGCTCATCCTATTCTGATCTACACAGATCACAAAAACCTGGAATATCTTAAATCCGCAAAGAGGTTGAGACCGCGACAAGCCAGGTGGGCCTTGTTCTTTTCCAGGTTCTCCTTCCACGTGACCTATCGGCCAGGCTCCAAGAATATAAAACCTGACGCTTTGTCTAGGATGTTCCACAAGCCTCAAGAAACCTCACCTCCAGATACGATCCTTTCTCCTGGAAATTTTTTCCTGTTGCAAGAAGACCTACTTTCCCGGATTAAGCAAGCTTCAGTAGGGTTGGTACCTGCTATGAGAACAAAACTACAAGAAAAGGATGGTCTGCTTTGGTTCGGGAGTAAGATCTTTGTACCTGAAGGCCTACGGGTCACAATTTTAGAACTTTGTCATGATCACGCACTAGCAGGACATTTTGGTGTTACCAAGATGGCTGATCTTGTCCTGCGCCCCAAGTGCCTAAGGACTGTAAGAAGTATGTGGAATCCTGTACCATCTGTGCTCGGAATAAAGTCAGTAGAACCAGGGCCTGGGGATTACTGAAACCTCTACCTGTCCCAGACAGGCCATGGAAGATGCTGTCTATTGACTTCATTGTCGAGTTGCCTCCGGCTGAAGGGCACACTGCCATCTTTGTGGTGGTAGATCGGTTATCTAAAATGGCTCATTTCATTCCAATGAAGGGTACCCCCTCTGCTCCTGAAACTGCACAAACGTTCATTAAAGAAGTGATTAAACTCCATTGAATTCCGGCTAATATCATTTCTGACCGAGGAGTACAATTCACTTCCCAATTCTGGAGAGCCTTGTGTAAAGCCCTAGGAATTGAACTATCATTTTCCAACACCTATCACCCCCAGACGAATGGCCAAACGGAGAGGACCAACCAGACTCTCGAGCAATATCTTCGTTGTTTCTCTTCCTTTTCTCAAGATGATTGGTTCTCGTTGCTCCCCTTGGCTGAATTCGCCTATAATAATGCTGTCCATTCTGCCACAAAGCAAAGTCCGTTTTTTGCCAATTACGGGTTTCACCCTACCTTTTTGCCCAGCTCCATTCCTGAAAGTTCCGTACCAGCAGTCCAGGAAACAATACATTTTTTCTCTTTCAATAACCAAATATTACAGGAAACCATGACGAAGTCCCAAGAACGTAACAAGGTAACTTTCGACAGGAAAAGACGTGGGGATTTGCTACTTGAACCAGGTGATCTTGTATGGTTATCCACTGTAAACCTGAAACTGACTTGTCCCTCCAAGAAGTTGGGTCCTAAATTCCTGGGTCCTGTTCCTGTAAAAAGGAAAATAAATGAAGTAGCTTTTGAATTGGAACTCCCCGACTCACTCAGAATTCATCCTGTTTTTCACGTTTCCCTGTTGAAACCTTTTGTCTCCAATCCTTTTCCTGAACGAAATCTGAATCCTCCAGATCCTGTAATAGTGGACGGTGAGGAAGAATTTGAAATTGAAGCCATCCTTGACTGCAGGAAAAGGAACAATCAAGCCCAATTCCTGATCAAGTGGAAAGGGTATGGCCCGGAAGAGAACTCGTGGGAGCCTGAGGAGAACATCCATGCTAAAAGCTTAGTTCAATCCTTTAAGAGAACCCATCCTGAGAAATGGGCCCGGTTGGGCATCCGGAGGCTGCCCCTTGGGGGGGGCAATGTCAGGAAAGTCCTGTCAGTATCAGACGCCCTGTGCGGGCAGTCGCACGCATGCGCGCGCGCACCAGGCGGGCTATTTAAACTGATCTGTCACATGAGAATCTTGCTGTCTGCTCTACAGCGTTACATGTGCACTTCCTGAGAACACTTCCTGTTTCCTGTACCAGACCCGGCTTGTTCCTGATTATCCTAGCTGTCTGCCTGCATCTGATCCCGGCTTGTCTCCGACCATCCCTGCTTTCTGCCTGCATCTGACCCCGGCTTGTCTGACCACTCTTCTGCCTGACCCTTTGGCTCATCTACAGTCCGCCTGGCTATCGATCCGGCTTGTCTGACCTTCCAGTCTGCTGCACCAGTGTTCCAGTCTGCTGTCCTGTGTGCTCCAGCCTGCAATCCAGTTCCAGTCTGCTGTGTGGTTCCAGTCTGCTGCACCAGTGTTCCAGTCTGCTGTCCTGTGTGTTCCAGCCTGCTATCCAGTTCCAGTCTGCTGCACCAGTGTTCCAGTCTGCTGTCCTGTGTGTTCCAGCCTGCTATCCAGTTCCAGTCTGCTGTGTGGTTTCAGTCTGCTGCACCAGTGTTCCAGTCTGCTGTCCTGTGTGTTCCAGCCTGCTATCCAGTTCCAGTCTGCTGCACCAGTGTTCCAGTCTGCTGTCCTGTGTGTTCCAGCCTGCTATCCAGTTCCAGTCTGCTGCACCAGTGTTCCAGTCTACCTACCAGATCAGCTTAATCTTCACTGCACAGTGTTTCCAGAGTTCCAGACCTACCTCCTGCTGTTGATTCTGCCAGGCACTCGTGCCACTCCTGACTCTTGTGCATCCTGTATACCGTACCAGGGCCCTCGAGTCGGAGCAGCAAGAGAGGCCATCCTCTGCAAGTCGGGCTCGTCCACAAGGTACGTGACAGGAGGGATGATTTTTCTCCCCACTTCAGTTTTGATCAGGTTGAGTCTCTGGTGTGGTTATTAGAGGATGACCCGGTTTCTTTCTTTGAACATTATTCCTCATGTTCTCAGCAGGTGTTATCAGAGTGTGTTAACAGGCAGCATGTAAACCAAGTTTTGTTCAGACATTATTCCAAGCCTGGTCTAATATATTGCACTCAGCCTCACTCTGCTCACAACACCCTATGTCTGCTACCAAACATCTACCTTCCCAAGAATCTTTCTCCCAGTCGCCCATGGCAACCTCAGCTACAGTCCAGTATACGCAGCTTCCCACTAAGTACTATTACCCAGTCTCTACTCACTGCACCTATCCTGCTTTCAATCCACCTGCTTCTTCCCTTCCACCTGTAACAATCCCACAGACCCCTCCTCCAGCCATGATCCCTGGTCTTCCTTTTGCCCAGTTACATCCCTTCCTTACAGCCCTGCAATTACCTACAAGGCTGCGCTGGCTAAACCAAAGAAGAAACAAAAGTTCTTTCCTACCCACACGATCCTGCCAGTAACCCAACCTGCTTCCACACCAATTAACTCACTCCAGTCTGTTTGCGTGCCAGCTAAACCTGATAACCCACCTGATTCTGCCAAACCTCTGCCTGCTATCCAGCCTGAAGTCTCAGTGCCCGCTTTTCAGTCTGATGTGCCTGCTGTCCAGTCTGTCCTGATGCCTGCCTTCCAGCCTGAAGTCTCTGTGCCCGCTTTCCAGTCTGATGTGCCTGCTATCCAGTCTGATGTGCCTGCCTCCCAGTCTGATGTCCTGATGTCTACCTCCCAGCCGGATGTCTCGGTGCCTGCCTTGCAGCTTGATGTCTCTGCCTTCCAGTCTGATGTGCCCGCCTTCCAGTCTGATGTGCCCGCTTCTCAGTCTGATGTCTTGATGCCTGCCTTCCAGCCAGATGTCTCGGCACCTGCCTCCCAGCTTGATGTCTTTGCCTCCCAGTCTGATGTGCCCGCTGTCCAGTCTGATGTGCCCGCTGTCCAGTCTGTCCTGATACCTGCCTTCCAGCCCAAAGTCTCGGTGCCCGCTTTCCAGTCTGATGTGTCTGCTATCCAGTCTGATGTGCCTGCCTCCCAGTCTGATGTCTTGATGCCTACCTTCCAGCCTGATGTCTCGGTGTCCGCCTTCCAGCCGGATGTCTTGATGCCTGCCTTCCAGCCGGATTTCTCAGTGCCTGCCTTCCAGCTTGATGTCTTTGCCTTCCAGTCTGATGTGCCCACCTTCCCGTCTGATGTACCCACTTTCCAGTCTGATGTGCATGCTTTCCAGACTGATGTCCTGATGCCTTCCTTCCAGCCTGAAGTCTCAGTGCCAGCTTTTCAGTCTGATGTGCCCGCTTCCCAGTCTGATGTCTTCATGCCTGCCTTCCAGCCTGATGTCTCGAAGCTTTACTTTCAGCCTGATGTCTCGGTGTCTGCATTTCCACCTGATGTCTCGATGCCTGCCCTCCAGCCTGATGTGCCAGCTTCCCAGTCTGATGTTCTAGCTTTCCAGTCTGATGTGCTAGCTTCCCAGTCTGATGTGCCAGCTTCCAAGCCTGATGTGCCAGCTTCCAAGCCTGTAGTGCCAGCTTCCCAGTCTGATGTGCCAGCTTCCCAGTCTGTTGTCTCAGTGCCTGCCCTCCAGCCTGATGTCTCGAAGCTTGCCTTCCAGCCTGATGTCTCGAAGCTTGCCTTTCAACCTGATGTCTCGATGCCTGCCTTCCAGTCTGATGTGCCAGCTTCCCAGCCTGATGTGCCAGCTTCCCAGCCTTATGTGCCTGCTGCCCAGCTTGAAGTGCCGGTGCCTGCTACCCAGCTTGAAGTGGCCGTGCCTGCTGCCCAGCTCGAAGTGCCCTTGCCTGCTGTCCAGCCTGATGTGCCTGCTGCCCAGCTTGAAGTGCCCATGCCTGATACCCAGCCTGATGTGCCTGCTGTCCAACTCGAAGTGCCCGTGCCTGCTGCCCAGCTCGAAATGCCCGTGCCTGCTGCCCAGCTTGAAGTGCCCATGCCTGCTGCCCAGCTTGGTGTGTTCCTGTCTGCTGCCCAGCTTGGTGTGTTCCTGTCTGCTGCCTAGCTTGGTGTGTTCCTGTCTGCTGCCCAGCTTGGTGTGTTCCTGTCCGCTGCCCAGCTCAATGACCCGGATGTGCCAGTTGTCTGCCTGGATGTGCCTGACGACCAGCCTGAAATACTTTCTTCCACCATTCTACCTGATGCCATAGACTATCGACAATTAAGACTAGTTGGAGCGTCCGCAGGCCGCTCCTTTTGGGGGGGCACTGTCAGGAAAGGGTCCATCCTTTGGTAAG
This sequence comes from Lithobates clamitans, assembly GCA_037952925.1. Classification (NCBI taxonomy): domain Eukaryota; kingdom Metazoa; phylum Chordata; class Amphibia; order Anura; family Ranidae; genus Lithobates; species Lithobates clamitans. The sequence continues at coordinate 1,641,774 of JBBGZY010001291.1, forward strand.
ATATATCATTTGGCGTGCAGTGCTGGGGTCCACCAGCAGGTGTCTCCTGGCAGTTTGGAACTGTCAGGGGAATCTTTCCCTGCTGGTGTTATTTCATCTTTTGGCCGCAGTACTGTTGTCCACCAGCGGATGGATCCTGGCAGTATGAAGCAGACAACACTCCCTGCGCTCAGGTGTTACATGAAGAAAATTATTGTCAGTCCCATAAATACCCGGCAAGCCCTCACATGCTTGCCTTGGTATCTCTCTCCTTGAGCCCTGACCTTGTTCGCTTGTTACCCGATCCTGAGCCTGCATCTGACCTTGTTCCCGAGCTTATCCTGACCCGGTCCCTTAGTGTTCCTGTACCCTTCAGCCCGATTTATTCCCCCTCTGTCCTGTTGGTTCCCTGTTCCTTATTTATCGATCTCCCTGTGTATGACCTTGGCTTGGCTAACGTTTATGTTCTGTGCAGTCCACACAGTCTGGTCTACTAATTCTCCTGACACTTATCTATTAGAAATCCCAGGAGCTTAATCCCAATCTCATTGAAATATTTGAACCATGGTTCCAAATCGAGGTCTCCCTGTTGTGGAGATATGTCCCAGCGGAGACCTCTAGAGACCATCTGTTCCTTAATATATTGTTCAAGGAATTTGTAATAAGAATATTCCTGCGCTACCCAATTGGAAAAAGAGAAGAAAACAAAAACTCAGAAAAAATAGTAAAAACGCACGTATGCGACTGGACAGCTGCATGCACCGAAGCAAGGGTCAGACATAAGCCCAAAATCAAACTGAGGTATAGGGGGGGAGGTGCTGCGCTAACCAGAAGAAAGCTGTAAATCTCTGTCTGTGGTCAATTAATAAAATGACTTAAAATCGCATAATAACATAAATCGCATAAATAAGTGTTGACACTAAAAACATTCAAGTCTTAATGATCAGCATCCTGTGTATGTGAAAAAAAGTGCATAAAAAATCCTTTTCAGTTGGTATATACTAAATGACAAAAAAATTGCATGTAAAAATCGCATAAATAAGTGTTGACACTAAAAACATATAAATCTAGATAATCATGTGTAGGTGCACAAAGGGACATAAACACTACTTCATGTGAATAATTCTAAATAAAAATACATAGAATAAATCAGAAATAACCATCAAAAACATATCCTTATAAATGGTGCAAAACGTACAAAGTGCCAGTGCTTAAAGGTGATCTAGATATCGCAAATAAAACACATCAATCCTACGCAATATGGATGATAAATAATATAAATACATGTCCCAATAATAGTGATGTCAAATATATTGTGCTGGCCTGCGAAACAAATGACCAATGACATGCCAGTAAGTGCAGCAAACTTAAAGTGCCAGTGTAAAAGTCATTGAAGGTGCAAAAGCAAGTTCTGGTGTATTCAACAAAACAACAGTGGGGTGTCTGGGATGCAATTCACTCAGTGTCCTCTTCATGCATAAAACACTAATGTAAGCAGTGGCCCCTTACCTAGCGGTGCTAGGTCAACCGCATGAATTGTAGCTAAAACGCCAGGTCCTGAGCCTCCATCGCGTCCCTATATCCACGCTTGCCGGTGTTGGGTTATCCTAATGGCAGCTGATTACAAGTGGCTATGGTCCTATCAGGGGTCCTGGACCAGCGCGGATCCTAGCTCAGCCTCCACATCTCAGGTATGTATGTACAGGAATATGCAGGACAAAGGTACTTGATAGTGAAGTATGTCTTAACCAGGTAATGCTTTATTAAAAATCTTTAAGTAGATGTCTACTGATGTCTACTGAAGAAGTCACGTGATCGGTGATGACACGCGTAGGGACGGAATAGGCTGTTTCACATTGCTAGACACAGAACGAGTTCGCTGCTCGTAGGAGAGAGGTTTGCTCTGCATTGTTTTTATATGAGTACATCTACTTAAAGATTTTTAATAAAGCATTACCTGGTTAAGACATACTTCACTATCAAGTACCTTTGTCCTGCATATTCCAGTACATACATACCTGAGATGTGGAGGCTGAGCTAGGATCCGCGCTGGTCCAGGACCCCTGATAGGACCATAGCCACTTGTAATCAGCTGCCATTAGGATAACCCAACACCGGCAAGCGTGGATATAGGGACGCGATGGAGGCTCAGGACCTGGCGTTTTAGCTACAATTCATGCGGTTGACCTAGCACCGCTAGGTAAGGGGCCACTGCTTACATTAGTGTTTTATGCACGAAGAGGACACTGAGTGAATTGCATCCCAGACACCCCACTGTTGTTTTGTTGAATACACCAGAACTTGCTTTTGCACCTTCAATGACTTTTACACTGGCACTTTAAGTTTGCTGCACTTACTGGCATGTCATTGGTCATTTGTTTCGCAGGCCAGCACAATATATTTGACATCACTATTATTGGGACATGTATTTATATTATTTATCATCCATATTGCGTAGGATTGATGTGTTTTATTTGCGATATCTAGATCACCTTTAAGCACTGGCACTTTGTACGTTTTGCACCATTTATAAGGATATGTTTTTGATGGTTATTTCTGATTTATTCTATGTATTTTTATTTAGAATTATTCACATGAAGTAGTGTTTATGTCCCTTTGTGCACCTACACATGATTATCTAGATTTATATGTTTTTAGTGTCAACACTTATTTATGCGATTTTTACATGCGATTTTTTTGTCATTTAGTATATACCAACTGAAAAGGATTTTTTATGCACTTTTTTTCACATACACAGGATGCTGATCATTAAGACTTGAATGTTTTTAGTGTCAACACTTATTTATGCGATTTATGTTATTATGCGATTTTAAGTCATTTTATTAATTGACCACAGACAGAGATTTACAGCTTTCTTCTGGTTAGTGCAGCACCTCCCCCCCTATACCATTGTTCAAGGAATGCTGTGTCCCATTGGAGGTGTATTTCTGAGGTCATTAAATTCTTGAGCCTTAGAAACATGCCCCCAATTTCTGTATCTGGATTGAGTCCAGTGAAAACTCCATCTGTGTTAACAGATCTTGTGGTTCTATATTCAAAGACATCCATGCTTGAATGAATGAAAAAGGAGGGTATTTGCAGCTGTGTGAAAAGGTCTAAAAGTATCAAAGTGAGGTGTAAACAACACTGCGCTAACCCAATAAATAATAGTAAAGCTGCTACATACAAATATGACCAATATTCAAAACGTGTTATAATAAAAATGTATTGCTGAAATAAAACAAAAAAGAGAGTGATGTGATGATCAGTGGGTACAATTCACTGAGACATAGGGCGAGCTACACTTTTCCCTACACTTGATTTTATCTACGTGATCACGCTTTTTAATTGCTTTGTTTATTGGTGTGATCCAATAAATATACCTTTTTGATCTGCACCATTGGTGCATTTCATTTTTTGCCTCCCTACACTCCGGGAATTCCCACAAGGTTTGCACATTCCATCATTCCCCCATAGTCCCTCCTGATTGGCCGTCTTCATCCTGATTGGTAAAGCAGAGAGGGGATGCCCCCTTAGATCCGGGGTTCCTTGGACGACCACCTCCATCTTGGATCTCTAAGCTTGTTCGATTCGGTGTCACTGGCATCCGAATACACCATCTCTGGTAAGAGTATTCAATCTATATGTCATTCGAGATTTTCATGCTGATGAAACACAGACCTGAAGATTTTTCATTCAATTTGGATCCACTATTCACTCTCTATGATGGGACTCTTTTTCACTTATTTTTATTTTGGCTCAGTTCAAATATATCATAGTCATTGAACTCTATACATCCATTTTTCTTTTTATGTCTCAGTGAATTGTACCCACTGATCATCACATCACTCTTTTTTGTTTTATTTCAGCGCTACATTTTTATTATAACACAATTTATGTTCCTTTTTTATTTTATTTTCTTTCACTAGTTTTTAGTCCTGGCTAGTCTGTGATTAGTACTCTCAAAGATAGATCCTCTCTCTTATCACTGGTCTCCCTCTCTGTTTGATACATCTTCTACAACTATCCAGTGCTAGATGCAGGTAAACCGTGAACTGTTGAATGTTTACTACTTGTGCCTTATGAGGATAACTTTACTAATGTATACTTTTTGAATCTATACTTTAATTTAAGTAATTTTTGTACTACCTGTAGTCTGTACAATATATTGTATGACAACTTTAATAAAAAAACTATTTATAAAAAAAAAAGAAAACTGGATTATATAAACAAATATATGAAAAGAACAGCGCTCGCAACAAAAAATATATTATGCTGGATGCTATCGCTGCTGTAGCAAAGTGTATAAACTTAGATAAAATAATAATAAACGGTTACAGCGCTGATAATCATACAATGACGTGCTAAGTGCTAAAAAATATGTTAGGTATTGGCTATATTTCAAATATAATTACTAGTTACCACAATGTGAGTGATAAACCAACCAGTATTACCTGATTAGACACAACCTAAAAAATGTATTAGTGACTGGTTAACAAATCAAATAAGAGTGAACTCTAATCACAATATAACAGTGCAAGAAATTGTAAAAAAGGAAATAGTCCCGAAACAACTAGCACCAGCTGGGCATGGAACTCAGACAGCCAACTTAATGGTATCCCAACGGCTCCTATGTGGACAAGTCAATCCATAACTCTAATCCAACACCAGATGCTTCTATATGGATAAGTGGATGTTTAGACTGATACTTCAACCAATGGAGCCATATATCTTGCAAACGATCACCCAAAAATAGAAGGAGAGAAAATATATATATGGTGAAGTACTGCAGGATGTAAGAGCCAATCGCGCTACAAACCGCTACTCACGCTTTCCCTGGTGACAGTCAGGCATGACAGGCATATCAGATGCTTCCGCGATCGCCGCTTGGTAGCGTGCGTTCCACGAAGCCAGGAAGATAAAAAAGCGTCACTTGGTTGTATGAAGGCCGGATGTGACGTCTACGCGTTTCGCCCCTCCCCCAGGGCGTCATCAAAGGACTACACATCCAACCACGGCCATCCAATATATAAGGTGAAAAAAGAGAGTGACAGCCAATCAAGGCTAGTGGGACGCCCTCATCACCACTCTTCCTGAATCATCATATCCTGTTGTGACCCAGACAACTTTATTAGGAAAGGGATGAACAACATACGATTGATTTAAAAAAGCTAATCAATAGCTTTGAATACAGAAATCTCATGTGCAATTATATTATTACATTTTGAACATGTATTGCTTAGATAGGAATAATTAATAAAAATACAAACAATAATAAGGAGTATGCACAAAATAAGAACAAATAAATATAAATAATAAATAAAAAATGGAAAAAATGAAAAAAATGAAAAAAATAAAAAAATGAAAAAATTTTTTCATTTTTTAAAACATGAAGAAATTCTTCCCATTCTGAATGGAAAAAATTTTTTTTAAAAAATTTTTTTTTTGAAAAAAATTCCCTTGTTGATTAAAGGAAAGATGCAACCAAAACCCCTTTCACTAATCTCAGATTTAGTATAATTAAAATTACCAATTGGAAAGAAAACAATTGAGATCTAATTCGACATTGATCCCATGATGTTGTAACGTGCGGAGTCTATGGATCCATTGGGTTTCATTCTGTGATATTGCCCTCTTCAGATCCGATCCCCGCCAATGGGCTTCCACTTTGTCAATACCACAAAAAGTGAGAACACTAGGGTCCCTATTGTGGAATAGTCTAAAGTGGTTGGAAAGGCCATGATGTTTGTAGCCCTTCCTTATTCTATTAACGTGTTCTCTAAGTCTGACCCCTAATTGCCTGGTGGTCCTCCCCACATATTGCAAGTTGCATGGGCAGGACAGGAGATAGGTCACGTGCGTGGTGTTACATGTGATGAACTTCTTGATCTCGAAAACCCTACCATCAACTGCTGATGTGAAATGGGTGATTTTCTTTTTTCGAAATTTTGAAGTCCTGCACATCATACACCTACCACAACTAAAAAACCCAACCCTGTCTAGAAATGTGCACACCTTCCTAGGTGGGTTCACCACATTATGTGCTAATTGTAGCCTAAGTGAAGGTGGTTTGGTATAAATGAAACTTGGTCGGGCAGGTAGAATTTTTTTCAAGTCAGTGTCTTCTAACAGCAAGGGCCAATGTTCTCTAATAATTTTCTCAAACTGACGATAATGCCTATTAAACCCCGTCTTGAAGGCTATACTATAGTCATTGTCTTTTTTCATTTTCGGTTTGAACAACTCCTGTCTATCCATCTCTCCAACTAGTTTCTTTGTACGTTCCAAGTCTTCCAATTTGTATCCCTTGGCTCTAAAACGTTCCAGAATAATATTGGCTTGCAGGTTGTAGTCGTTTTTATTACTACAATTTCTTCTCACCCTGAGCATTTGGCTTTTGGGTATACCCCTCAACCATCTTGGATGGTGGCAGCTGGTCAGAGGGATATAGCCATTCCTGTCCACATCCTTAAAGAAAGTGCGTGTACAGAGTTTATTTCCCTCTCTAAAGATAGTGAGATCTAAGAAATTAATCTCTGTATGACTCAGACTCTCAGAGAAAGAGATATTGAAGGAATTACTACTGATCTCTTTTAGAAAATCAAAAAACGATTCTGGTGATCCTGCCCAAATAATAAAAATATCGTCAATGTACCTTTTATAGAGTCTAAGTTCTGGTATATTAGTTTGATATATAGCCTGATTTTCCCAAAAGCTCATAAAGATGTTAGCTACTGAGGGGGCATACTTAGCCCCCATTGCTACGCCTTTAATCTGTCTATAATAATCTTTTTCGTGCCAGAAAAAATTATGGCTCATTGCCATCTCTAATGCTTTTAGGAGAAACTCCTTCTGTTTACATTTCATGTCAGTATTCCCTAATGCCCACTCAACAGCTTGGAGGGCATCTTTTTGTTGGATGTTTGTGTATAGTGAGTTGACATCCATACTCACCAACAAACAATCTCCCGGTACTGTCATTGGGCTGATCAGTTCTATAAGGTCCTTGCTATCCTTAAGATAGGAAGGATAGCCTTTGGTGAGTGGCTGTAAAAAATGGTCTAAATACTCTCCCAGTCTAGAGAACAAGGACCCAATCCCACTTATTATGGGTCGACCCGGTGGTTTCGTGGAATTTTTGTGGATTTTCGGTACCTGGTAAATGGTGAACCCACCTAGGAAGGTGTGCACATTTCTAGACATTTTTTTATTTTTTTCATTTTTTTCATTTTTTCCATTTTTTATTTATTATTTATATTTATTTGTTCTTATTTTGTGCATACTCCTTATTATTGTTTGTATTTTTATTAATTATTCCTATCTAAGCAATACATGTTCAAAATGTAATAATATAATTGCACATGAGATTTCTGTATTCAAAGCTATTGATTAGCTTTTTTAAATCAATCGTATGTTGTTCATCCCTTTCTTAATAAAGTTGTCTGGGTCACAACAGGATATGATGATTCAGGAAGAGTGGTGATGAGGGCGTCCCACTAGCCTTGATTGGCTGTCACTCTCTTTTTTCACCTTATATATTGGATGGCCGTGGTTGGATGTGTAGTCCTTTGATGACGCCCTGGGGGAGGGGCGAAACGCGTAGACGTCACATCTGGCCTTCATACAACCAAGTGACGCTTTTTTATCTTCCTGGCTTCGTGGAACGCACGCTACCAAGCGGCGATCGCGGAAGCATCTGATATGCCTGTCATGCCTGACTGTCACCAGGGAAAGCGTGAGTAGCGGTTTGTAGCGCGATTGGCTCTTACATCCCGCAGTACTTCACCATATATATATTTTCTCTCCTTCTATTTTTGGGTGATCGTTTGCAAGATATATGGCTCCATTGGTTGAAGTATCAGTCTAAACATCCACTTATCCATATAGAAGCATCTGGTGTTGGATTAGAGTTATGGATTGACTTGTCCACATAGGAGCCGTTGGGATACCATTAAGTTGGCTGTCTGAGTTCCATGCCCAGCTGGTGCTAGTTGTTTCGGGACTATTTCCTTTTTTACAATTTCTTGCACTGTTATATTGTGATTAGAGTTCACTCTTATTTGATTTGTTAACCAGTCACTAATACATTTTTTAGGTTGTGTCTAATCAGGTAATACTGGTTGGTTTATCACTCACATTGTGGTAACTAGTAATTATATTTGAAATATAGCCAATACCTAACATATTTTTTAGCACTTAGCACGTCATTGTATGATTATCAGCGCTGTAACCGTTTATTATTATTGGATTATATAAACAGGCTAGGTAGAATAATGTGTTCTCTTTCTTCACACTCCTTTAAGATAATTGGGAATGGGGACAGTAGTATTGTTTCTGTGCCTACCTTCACTGCTAGCAGCCATAAATTATTGAGGAGTAGGGATGAGCCGAACACCCCCCTGTTCGGTTCGCACCAGAACATGCGAACAGGAAAAAAGTTTGTTCGAACACGCGAACACCGTTAAAGTCTATGGGACACAAACATGAATAATCAAAAGTGCTAATTTTAAAGGCTTATATGCAAGTTATTGTCATAAAAAGTTTTTGGGGACCCGGGTCCTGCCCCAGGGGACATGGATCAATGCAAAAAAAAGTTTTAAAAATGGCCATTTTTTCAGGAGCAGTGATTTGAATAATGCTTAAAGTCAAACAATAAAAGTGTAATATCCCTTTAAATTTCGTAGCTGGGGGGTGTCTATAGTATGCCTGTAAAGGGGCGCATGTTTCCCGTGTTTAGAACAGTCTGACAGCAAAATGACATTTCGAAGGAAAAAACCCATTTAAAACTACTCGCGGCTATTGCATTACCGACAATACACATAGAAGTTCATTGATAAAAACGGCATCGGAATTCCCCACAGGGGAACCCCGAAGCAAAATGAAAAAAACGCACGGTGACTTGACGGGACTTCCCTGTGACATCACGGGGAATGCCACAGGGAAATCCCTTGCGTCAGAGGGGGGTGGGGTCACCGGGTGGCCCCGCCCCCCATTATTTAAGAACCGTCAGACAAGGAATAGTACAAAATATTTTACAGCGCACACATACAAGAATGACATTTCCTGCAGGGCTAGTTAAAAACACCTGAACACCTGAACATATTCAAAAAATACGGGGGTTTGGTCACACTATATGGTCATATAGTGCTAAGCCCACTCACTGCGACAAAGTACCCCGAATTAGTGGGTCCTACACTAGTAATAGAATGGAAGATCCTCTGTCTCAACCATGGGAGCTGAACTCCTCTATGTGGGAGAACTGAAAGGGATACATCCTAATCACTGGTGGCCACTAAATAGGAGGTAATGAGGAGGGGGAGGGGTACTCCAGCCCAAAAACCTGGTCAGGGCCTATTACAACATACAAGAACATATTTGGGGGGCACACCATACAATGCATTTAAATTCAAGATGGTGCTGCTGTAAGACCTATAAACAGTACAAAATATTTTACAGCGCACACATACAAGAATGACATTTCCTGCAGGGCTAGTTAAAAACACCTGAACACCTGAACATATTCAAAAAATACGGGGGTTTGGTCACACTATATGGTCATATAGTGCTAAGCCCACTTACTGCGACAAAGTACCCCGAATTAGTGGGTCCTACACTAGTAATAGAATGGAAGATCCTCTGTCTCAACCATGGGAGCTGAACTCCTCTATGTGGGAGAACTGAAAGGGATACATCCTTTTTTTTTTTTTTTTTTTTTGCCACTTCAGCTTGAAGGTTTCTCCGGGAAAAAGATTTTTCAAATATTAAAATTCAAATTTCTTTCCCATCTTATCGTCACATCATCGTGGCTTTACATTTGCTTGGTACTCCAATTTAGTACATTACAAAACAAAAGAGGATACATAATTATCCCAACGATAGCTAATGCTTCCCTCTTACCCATCCCCCCCTCCCACCCCCTACCCCCCCCGGAGACCATACCCATCCAGTCCTCTGTATTCCTCTACTTATGTAGACCACATCTCAACCGCATTTGGGGATTCTTTAAATTTTTCCCAGTCTTTCCATTTTGTTTCAAAGGCCCCCATTTTTGTCCCTTCGCTAAATCTTAGGTACTCCAAGCACTGAATCTCATTAATTTTATTAAACCATTCCCTCATCTTTGGCCTCTCTTTCCTTTGCCAATACTTAGGGATTAAGCTCTTAGCTGCATCAATAAGATGTGGTAAAAGTGTTCTGAGATATGTTTTAGTCGGCATATCACTCATGTGGAATAAACAGATCCAAGGGTCATTTGGGACGTCCAAGTTTGTGATCACTTTGATAAATTTTCTTACTTCGCCCCAAAACCTTTTCATTTCCGGACATAGCCACCAGATATGGGCCATTGACCCCATCTCTGAGCAGCCCCTCCAACAAAATTGCGACTTATCCCTATGTATTTTATGCACCCGATCGGGGGTCAGGTACATTCTGGTCAGGCATTTAAAATTTAATTCTAGGAGTTTACTATTAACTGAAGTAGCTGAGACTCTTTTCAAGATCAGGGAGACTTCTGTATCTGTAAGATTTCTCCCTAACTCCTTTTCCCATTTCCCTATATAGTCCGGGGTTTCTAACCTTTCTAAATCAACTAGAACTTTATATATCCGGGAGAAACCCCCCCTCCCCTCTCTATCCACGCATATTTTTTCTAGTGGTGTTAAATTATCCACCGATCTTATTGGTTGTGGGAGTGAACCAACATAGTGTTTTAATTGGCTATAGCGCCAGGGGTTTATGACTAACATATCTCTTTTGTCCTGCATCTCTTGGAATGAGCATATTCGACCCCTATGCATTATGTCTTTTAGTTGTATATTTTCTTCTAGTAACCATTTACCAAACCATTCCTCTTTCCCTGGTGCAAACTGTTCTAAATCTTTAAGTGGCATTAAGGGTGAGTTATACTCCCAGTGTTCCTTTCTGTGAAGGGTGTCCCATATCTTAAGTGCGTGTTTAGTGATTGCATGCGTTTCAGTGCTGTACTTTCTCTGTTGAGGCGAAATCCATATAATCTTATCCAGTTTAGTGTCACTAATTTTATTTTCTATTACTACCCATTGTTTTTCTATGTTTTTGACCCATTCAATCACTCTGGCTATAGCGATAGCTTCGTAATATTTCCTTATATCTGGTGCTCCCCATCCCCCTTTACCTTTAGTATTAATCAATTGTGAGAATTTTAATCTAGGTGACTTTCCCCTCCAAATAAATTTTGAAAACATTAAGTGTAGCCTTCTGAGGTATGTATGTGGGAGTGTTATTGGTATCATTTGCATTTTATAAGTTATTTTCGGCAGTATAACCATTTTATATATGTTGATTCTTCCCGCCCAGGATAGTTGACCCAGATGAATTCTACTCAATTCAGCTTTTACCTCGTTTAACAGTGCTATAAAGTTCGCTTGGTATAGCGTTTCGGTTGATGTAGTGATTTTGACCCCCAGGTAATTCAGTTCTTTTTTCCCCCACACAAAGGGGAAGTGTTTTTGGTAGGAGTGGTCACTCTCCTTGAAGTGGTTTATCTCAAGTGCTTCAGATTTAGTTGGGTTTACTTTGAAATTTGATAACTTTCCGTATTCTACTAGGTTAGCCATGATATTTGGTAGGGATATCCTTGGCTGGGTTATATACAGCAGGATGTCATCTGCAAAGGCGGCCAGTTTGTATTCCATATTCCCTATTATGACCCCACTAATATCCCTATTCTGTCTTATCCTTAATAGAAGGGGTTCTAACGTCAACAGGAAGAGCATGGGGGAGATTGGACACCCCTGCCTTGTACCATTATACATGTCGATTGGGTCCGAGAATGTCCCATTTATTTTCACTCTTGCCGATGGTCTTGAGTATAAGGCCCTAATCCATTTACACATCCTCTCCCCACAGCCTACCTCCTCGAGCGTACTCATCATGAAGTCCCAGTCTACTCTATCAAACGCTTTTTCAGCGTCTATGGATAGAAGTAGACCTGGGACTCCGCTCTTTTTGATTTCCTGGGCTTCTAGGAGGGTTTTGATGCTGTTATCCCGTCCCTGTCTACCTCTAATAAACCCCACCTGGTCCAGATGTATGATCTTCTCTATTACCTGCTTCATTCTGCTCGCAATCACTTTTGCGAATAATTTAGTATCCACATTTAGCAGGGAAATAGGCCTATAGTTTGAACAAACTGTCGCGTCCTTATCCTCTTTTTGAATAACCGTAATATTGGCTGCCAGGGCTTCTCTGCTCATTTCCCCCTTGTCTCCTATGTCGTTCATATAGGCACACAGTTTAGGGATTAGATAGTCTTGGTATTTTTTATAATAAAGCACTGTCAACCCATCCGGTCCTGGGCTCTTACCTACTTGTGTTTCTCTAATTGCCTTTCTAACTTCAATCTCTGTAATAGGGGACTCCAGTGTGGTACGCTCATTTTCCGATAATTTAGTCATTCCCACTTCACTTAGGTAATTTTTGATCTTCGCTTGTTTTTGTTCTCTCTCCTTAGTTGTTACATTTCTATTTATGGAATAAAGCTCACTGTAGAATTCTTGGAACGTCCTTGCAATATCTGGATCCCTATATTGGATCTCGTTTGTTCTAGATCTTATCTTGTCGATATATTTGTTATTTTTTTTTTTACTTAATATCTTTGCCAGGAGTCTACCAGGTCGGTTACTGCCTACATACCTTTCTTTTTTAACAAGGTTATACTTCTTCCTATTTTCCTGTTCAATTAACTGCCGTATAGCCTCCCTGCTCCTAAATAGTTTTGCCAGTGTTTCGCTATCCCCCTTTTTCTTATGATGTTGCTCTAATTTAATGATTTCCTCCTGAAGCACGCGAAAGGTCTCTCCCTGGCTTCTCTTTTTCTCTACACCCGCCTTAATCATGATCCCTCTGATATAGGCTTTGTGGGCCTCCCAGACCATAGTTTCTGATGTTTCCTCAGCGGTATTAACTTTAAAGTAAAATTCTAGTTCTTCTTTAATAAGTTTGTCTATCTTTTCATCATGTAGGAGGTCCTCATTAAGTATCCAGCTACTGCTCCGTGTTTCATGCTTGCTTAATTTTATTTGTAGGCTAACTGGGGCGTGGTCCGAGAACGTCATTGGCCCTATGCTTGTACCCTCAACCTCTTCCACATAGCGATGCTCCATGAAGAATAAGTCCAGCCTAGAGTATGTCGCGTGAACGGGGGAATAGAAGGTATAATCTCTTATGTTCTGATGTTGCATCCTCCATATATCTACCAGCTGCTGATGACGCAGTTTTTTCCTGAGTTTTTTCATCCACTTGCCTTCGGACCCCCGAGCACGCGACGTGAATGAATGAATGAATGAATGATTGATTTATAAAGCGCTGCAAATGCGAACTGAATCGCCTCAAGGCGCTGGATGCATTCTCTGATGTCAGCTTCTCAGAAAAGGAAGGTCTTTAGTTTTTTCCTGAAGGCCTGGTGGTTTTCTTCCATGCGGATGTTGGTAGGAAGAGCGTTCCATAGTTGAGGTCCTTGGACTGCGAATCTTTGTTCTCCCTTTGCTTTGTAGCGGTATTTGGGAATGGTAAGGAGGTTTTGGTTAGCTGATCGAAGACTGCGAGTCGGTGTGTAGTGTTTTATTTTCTCGCGGAGATATGGTGGGGCGTTTCCTTGTACGCATTTGTGGGTGATGCAGAGGGTCTTGAATGTGATCCGTTTCTTCACGGTTAGCCAGTGTAGGCTCTTTAGGGAGGGGGAGATGGATTCCCAGGGTTTTTTCCCTGTTAACAGTCTTGCCGCCGTGTTTTGGATGAGTTGTAAGCGCGCAAGCTGATATTGGGGTAGTCCTACGTAGAGCGAATTTGCGTAGTCGAGTCGGGAATTGATGATTGTTCCCACAACTGCCGCTTTGTCCTCTTCTGGGATGAAGGGGATTAGTCTGCGTAGTTGGCGGAGGAGATGGTGGGATCCGCTCACCACTGATCCTATTTGTGCATCCATTGTCATTTCTGAGTCAAAAATGACTCCCAGACTTTTGACTTTGGTGCTTGGGGAGATGGTCTGTCCAAGGATGGTGGGAGGTGTCCATGTAGTCTTTATTTTGGAATTTTTGTTAGCTTGTAGGAGAAGTAGTTCTGTTTTTGATCCGTTGAGTTTGAGGGAGCTAGTGGTCATCCAGTTGTCTATTAAGGAGAGGCAATTCTGTAATTGCTGATGAAGGTCTTTTTGTCCGTTGATACGAAGGTAGAGTTGGGTGTCGTCAGCGTATGAATGGAAACAAAGATCGGTTTTCCTGATGATATTGAAAAGTGGGCGGATGTATATGTTGAATAGTACTGGTGACAAGGGTGATCCTTGAGGGACTCCACAGGAGACTGCCCGGGTTTCCGAGGTGAATGTACCTAGTTTCACTGTCTGGGAGCGATTCTCTAGGAAGGATGTAAACCATTTTAGAGCAGAACCTGTAGCTCCTACTACTTCAGCGAGGCGGACGAGTAGAGTATTGTGGTCTACTGTATCGAATGCTGCGCTGAGGTCTAACAGTACCAGGAGACTCTGTTCTCCGTCGTCTGCTGCTTCAAGGGCATCATCCCATATCTTCAGAAGTGCTGTTTCTGTGCCATGGCCTGGGCGGAAGCCAGATTGCAGAGGGTCCAGGAGTTGGTGTGTGTCCAGGTGGCGTTGTAGCTGTTGTACTACTGCTTTCTCCATAATCTTGGAGATGGTGTTGAGGCTTGTTATTGGTCTGCGGCTGTTAGGGTCTTTAGGGTCGAGATTTGGTTTCTTTAGGAGAGGTTTGACGATGCCTTGCTTGAGGGAGGTTGGCACAGTCCCTTCTTTGAATGATTGATTTATGAGCTGTGTTAGGATAGGAGCCAAGATGTCGGAACATTCTTTAAGCAGTTTAGTGGGGATGATGTCGTTCGGTGATGTGCTGTCTCGAAGGCTACTGATGATGTTTTTGGTTGTGTCTATGGTGATTGGAGACAAAATGAAATTCGGTGGTTGAGTGATGTTCGTGTCGATATCCTCTTTTTGGTTTGGTTCAGTGAGGATGATCGTTGTTTTCTGATGGATTGATTTCCGAATGTTGTCGATTTTGTCGATGAAGAAATCTGATAACTCATTGCAGAATTCTTGAGTATCATTTCCTGGGGGCTCTAAGCAGGCCGGGTTCATAGACTGAGCCACTATTTTGAACAGTTCCCGCGGGCGGTTTAAGGCGGATGAGATGGTGTCTGAGAAATGTTCTTTTTTGGCTTTGAAGATTGCCTTGTGGTATTTCCCCGTGAGTGCTTTGTAGTTAGCATGGTTTTCCTTGGTAGGATTTCTTCTCCACGCTCTTTCAGCTCTTCTACGTTCTTGCTTGAGTAGGGTGAGAGTACCATTGAACCAGCTTGAGTTTTTTTTGCGGATGAGTGTTCTGCGTTTTGGCGCCACGAAGTCTGCTGTTTGTAGTAATGCATTGTTTAGGGAGTTGAGCGTTTGTTCTGTTGAGAGGTTTGAGTTTAGCAAAAGAATTTTGCTCGATAATGTAGTTTTGAAGAGATCGGAGTGAAGTTTCTTCTGAGATCTATTCCAGTGTGTTGCTGTTACGTGTTTCTGTTTTTGGAGGATGGTGTTAGTAGTGATTTTAAATTTGATAGCATGGTGGTCCGTCCATGGTAGTGGAGTGTTGTCAAAAACGTTGATGTCCATATTCTGTTTGAAGATGAGATCTAGGGTGTGTCCTGAACCATGCGTGGGGGAGTTTATCAGTTGTTGAAGACCAAGTTCTTCCATTTGGTTGACGCAGGCGGTTGCGGTGGGGTCTTGGGCAGAGTTTGCCCACAGGTTAAAATCCCCAAGTACCAGCAGGTTTTTGGTTTTCAAGGTGTGCATCGAAAAGAATTCAGTGAGCGGCGAGAGGACGTACTGTCTTTACCTGACTCTAAACATATATTGAAGTCTCCTGCGATAATGGCCCTTCCTCTCTTAAAGGTTTCAAACTTTGCCAAGATTCCCACTAGGAACCTTGCTTGGTTATTATTTGGGCAGTAGATATTTGCCAGGGAACATTCCATCCCTTTCAAGCTACCTCTTATGAACAAGAAGCGACCCTCCGGGTCAATTACTCTCTCCTCTATTATGAACCCAACTCCATTTGCAAAACCAATCGCCACTCCTTTTGCCCCTCTTATCGGGGAGTCTCCATAGATCCAGTACGGAAACTCGCTTGTAGCTATTCTCTTGCTTTTGCCTAAGTATAGGTGGGTCTCCTGAAGGAAGACCACCTCTGCTTTCAGGGATCTCAATTCTCCCATTATGTTCGCACATTTTATGGGGGAGTTGATGCCCCTCACATTATATGTGACTATATTTATCTGAAAGGGATACATCCTAATCACTGGTGGCCACTAAATAGGAGGTAATGAGGAGGGGGAGGGGTGCTCCAGCCCAAAAACCTGGTCAGGGCCTATTACAACATACAAGAACATATTTGGGGGGCACACCATACAATGCATTTAAATTCAAGATGGTGCTGCTGTAAGACCTATAAACAGTACAAAATATTTTACAGCGCACACATACAAGAATGACATTTCCTGCAGGGCTAGTTAAAAAACACCTGAACACCTGAACATATTCAAAAAATACGGGGGTTTGGTCACACTATATGGTCATATAGTGCTAAGCCCACTTACTGCGACAAAGTACCCCGAATTAGTGGGTCCTACACTAGTAATAGAATGGAAGATCCTCTGTCTCAACCATGGGAGCTGAACTCCTCTATGTGGGAGAACTGAAAGGGATACATCCTAATCACTGGTGGCCACTAAATAGGAGGTAATGAGGAGGGGGAGGGGTGCTCCAGCCCAAAAACCTGGTCAGGGCCTATTACAACATACAAGAACATATTTGGGGGGCACACCATACAATGCATTTAAATTCAAGATGGTGCTGCTGTAAGACCTATAAACAGTACAAAATATTTTACAGCGCACACATACAAGAATGACATTTCCTGCAGGGCTAGTTAAAAACACCTGAACACCTGAACATATTCAAAAAATACGGGGGTTTGGTCACACTATATGGTCATATAGTGCTAAGCCCACTTACTGCGACAAAGTACTCCGAATTAGTGGGTCCTACACTAGTAATAGAATGGAAGATCCTCTGTCTCAACCATGGGAGCTGAACTCCTCTATGTGGGAGAACTGAAAGGGATACATCCTAATCACTGGTGGCCACTAAATAGGAGGTAATGAGGAGGGGGAGGGGTGCTCCAGCCCAAAAACCTGGTCAGGGCCTATTACAACATACAAGAACATATTTGGGGGGCACACCATACAATGCATTTAACCACTTGAGCCCCGGACCATTATGCTGCCTAAGGACCAGAGGTCTTTTTCCAATTTGGCACTGCGTCGCTTTAACTGCTAATTGCGCGGTCATGCAATGCTGTACCCAAACGAAATTTGCGTCCTTTTTTATTTCCCACAAATATAGCTTTCTTTTGATGGTATTTGATCACCTCTGCGGTTTTTATTTTTTGCGCTATAAACGGAAAAAGACCGAAAATTTTGAAAAAAAATGATATTTTCTACTTTTTGTTATAAAAAGAATACAATAAACTAAATTTTAGTCATACATTTAGGCCAAAATGTATTCGGCCACATGTCTTTGGTAAAAAAAATGTCAATAAGCGTATATATTTATTGGTTTGCGCAAAAGTTATAGCGTCTACAAACTAGGGTACATTTTCTGGAATTTACACAGCTTTTAGTTTATGACTGCCTATGTCATTTCTTGAGGTGCTAAAATGGCAGGGCAGTACAAAACCCCCCCAAATGACCCCATTTTGGAAAGTAGACACCCCAAGGAAATTGCTGAGAGGCATGTTGAACCCATTGAATATTTATTTTTTTTGTCCCAAGTGATTGAAAAATGACAAAAAAAAAAAAAAAATATTTACAAAAAGTTGTCACTAAATGATATATTGCTCACACAGGCCATGGGCCTATGTGGAATTGCACCCCAAAATACATTCAGCTTCTTCTCCTGAGTATGGGAATACCACATGTGTGGGACTTTTTGGGAGCCTAGCCGCGTACGGGGCCCCGAAAACCAATAACCGCCTTCAGGATTTCTAAGGGTGTAAATTTTTGATTTCACTCTTTACTGCCTATCACAGTTTCGGAGGCCATGGAATGCCCAGGTGGCACAAAACCCCCCAAAATGACCCTATTTTGGAAAGTAGACACCCCAAGCTATTTGCTGAGAGGCATATTGAGTCCATGGAATATTTTATATTTTGACACAAGTTGCGGGAAAGTGACACTTTTTTTTTTTTTTTTTCATAAAGTTGTCACTTAATGATATATTGCTCACACAGGCCATGGGCATATGTGGAATTGCACCCCAAAATACATTTAGCTGCTTCTCCTGAGTATGAGGATACCACATGTGTGGGACTTTTTGGGAGCCTAGCCGCGTACGGGACCCCGAAAACCAATCACTGCCTTCAGGATTTCTAAGGGTGAAAATTTTTGATTTCACTCTTTACTGCCTATCACAGTTTCGGAGGCCATGGAATGCCCAGGTGGCACAAACCCCCCCCAAATGACCCCATTTTGGAAAGTAGACACCCCAAGCTATTTGCTGAGAGGCATGGTGAGTATTTTGCAGCTCTCATTTGTTTTTGAAAATGAAGAAAGACAAGAAAAAACATTTTTTTTTTCTTTTTTCAATTTTCAAAACTTTGTGACAAAAAGTGAGGTCTGCAAAATACTCACTATACCTCTCAGCAAATAGCTTGGGGTGTCTACTTTCCAAAATGGGGTCATTTGGGGGGGTTTTGTGCCACCTGGGCATTCCATGGCCTCCGAAACTGTGATAGGCAGTGAAGAGTGAAATCAAAAATTCACGCCCTTAGAAAGCCTGAAGGCGGTGCTTGGTTTTCGGGGTCCCGTACGCGGCTAGGCTCCCAAAAAGTCTCACACATGTGGTATCCCCGTACTCAGGAGAAGCAGCAGAATGTATTTTGGGGTGTAATTTCACATATTTCCATGGCATGTTTGAGCAATATATCATTTAGTGACAACTTTGTGCAAAAAAAATAAAAATAAAAAAATTTGTCTCTTTCCCGCAACTTGTGTCGCAAAATAAAATATTCCATGGACTCGACATGCCTCTCAGCAAATAGCTTGGGGTGTCTACTTTCCAAAATGGGGTCATTTGGGGGGGTTTTGAACTGTCCTGGCATTTTATGCACAACATTTAGAAGCTTATGTCACACATCACCCACTCTTCTAACCACTTGAAGACAAAGCCCTTTCTGACACTTATTGTTTACATGAAAAAGTTATTTTTTTTTGCAAAAAAATTACTTTGAACCCCCAAACATTATATATTTTTTTAAAGCAAATGCCCTACAGATTAAAATGGTGGGTGTTTCATTTTTTTTTTTCACACAGTAATTGCGCAGCGATTTTTCAAACGCATTTTTTGGGGAAAAAACACAGTTTTTTAAATTTTAATGCACTAAAACACACTATATTGCCCAAATGTTTGATGAAATAAAAAAGATGATCTTAGGCCGAGTACATGGATACCAAACATGACATGCTTTAAAATTGCGCACAAACGTGCAGTGGCAACAAAATAAATACATGTTTAAAAGCCTTTAAAAGCCTTTACAGGTTACCACTTTAGATTTACAGAGGAGGTCTACTGGAAAAATTACTGCACTCGATCTGGCCTTCGCGGTGATACCTCACATGCATGGTGCAATTGCTGTTTACGTTTGATGACAGACCGCCGCTTGCGTTCGCCTTAGCGCGAGAGCAGGGGGCGACAGGGGTGCTTTTTTTTTTTTTTTTTTTTCTTTATTATTTTTTTGCTTTTTTAATCTTACTTTTAAACTGTCCCTTTCATATTTTTTTTTTTTAATCATTTTTATTGTTATCTCGGGGAATGTAAATATCCCCTATGATAGCAATAGGTAGTGACAGGTACTCTTTTTTGAAAAAATTGGGGTCTATTAGACCCTAGATCTCTCCTCTGCCCTCAAAGCATCTGACCACACCAAGATCGGTGTGATAAAATGCTTCCCCAATTTCCCAATGGCGCTATTTACATCCGGCGAAATCTAAGTCATGAAATGCTCGTAGCTTCCGGTTTCTTAGGCCATAGAGATGTTTGGAGCCACTCTGGTCTCTAATCAGCTCTATGGTCAGCTGGCTGAATCACCGGCTGCATTCTCAGGTTCCCTGTTGAGACAGGAGAGCCAGAGAAAAACACGAAAGACGGTGGGGGGGGCATTCCCTCCCACGGCTTGTAAAAGCAGTCTAGAGGCTAATTAGCCACTAGGATTGCTTTTACATGAAAGCCGACCGCTGGCTGAAAAGAATGATACCAAGATGATACCTAAACCTGCAGGCATCATTCTGGTATAACCACTCAAAGTCGTGAATGGCGTACCTGAAGACAAAAAAATGGTTAACAATGGTTAACAATAAAGCACAGTAAACAGTAAAGTATAAATAATTACATACCTGAAAAACAAACATGATAAAACATAATAACAATAACAATAACAATAAAACATTGCAGAATAGAATACAGTAAAAAAAGAGCAGAACAATAGAGAGAGAGAATAGAGAGAGAGAGAACAATAAAACGACAACTATTTTTTTTTATTTTATATATTTTTTTTTTTACACTTTTTTTGTAACTAACTTTTATAACTGTAACCGGTTCCAGGTTCGGGTCTCTCAAAATGCGATGGCATCTTGGGAGACCCTGTGAAAGTGTGCCTAGTATGTGCAATGCTGTACCCTACGCTAATACTCAACTAGTGAATGGTAGCGTTCAAAACATTCACCAATGCAAAGACCAGGATTGTCAGGACAGGAGGGACAATAATAGCGGGTGTCACGCCTATATCCGCGCTTGCTGCAGACACAACATCTTTTTTGGGGGGTTCGTTGGGTAGGGGTACTCGGGAGGACATAAAAATGCCTCTCATGCAGCCGACTGCATTTGGTTGGGGATGGGAATGGGGGAAGTATGGGCGCTGCAGAAGCGGTGGGTTCCCAATTAGGATTGGCGAATGCAGCAGGAAGGGCACTATGGGCACGACGGGCCTGTGTTTGTCTTTTTGGTGGCAGCGGGACACTACTTGTGCTTGCCACCTCACCAGCTTGAACTGCACTTATGGGACTCGCCACGTCACCAAGTGTTACTGCAGTGCTGGTTTGGCTACGACCGGGGTATACTACGCCGCTGGTGCTTGCCAGTTCCCCAAAACGCTACCAAAAAAACTGTTAGCGATCGCAGGGATCAGGCCTGACTCTGCGAACGCTGCAGTTATGCGTTTAGAGTTTTGTAAGTGACAGTGATCGATCGATACTGCACTTGGGTGGGCTGGGCCGGGCGGAGGGGCAAAACGCAGGTTCTAGCAGGTATCTGGGCTGATCCCGCTAACACTGCATTTTTGGGAACCCTAAACTGCTGGTGACGCTAGTATAGATCGGATCAGATATTGATCCGTTCAGATACTATACCACTAAGGGAGGTGTACGGTGCGTGCGTGGGTGTTAGCGGTACTGGCGCTAACCTGACGCTGCCTGGGGCTGGTGCTTGCCAGTTCACCAAAATGCTACCAAAAAAACTGTTAGCGATCGCAGGGATCAGGCCTGACTCTGCGAACGCTGCAGTTATGCGTTTAGTGTTTTGAAAGTGACAGTGATCGATCGATACTGCACTTGGGTGGGCTGGGCGGAGGCGCAAAATGCAGGTGCTAGCAGGTATCTGGGCTGATCCCGCTAACACTGCGTTTTTGGGAACCCTAAATTGCTGGGGACGCTAGTATAGATCTGATTGGATCAGATATTGATCCGATCAGATACTATACCACTAAGGGAGGCGCATGCTGCGTGCGTGGGTGTTAGCGGTACTGGCGCTAATCTGACGCTGCCTGGGGCGACGCATATCACCGCCGGGCGATCAGGGGGCTAAACCTTTATTCTGTAAAAAGCGGCGGGTGCCCTGACACTATAAAAAATAAACAAACTAACCAGCGTCAACCGTAACGGTTATACGGTGATCAGTGGTGAAAGGGTTAACTAGGGGGCAATCAAGGGGTTAAAACATTTATTAGGTAGTATATGGGGGTCCCTGACGCTATAAAACGCTGACGGCGAACCTAAATATTTACCTCACTAACTAGCGTCACCAGCGACACTAATACAGCGATCAGAGAAATGATCGCTTAGTGACACTGGTGACGGGGGGTGATCAAGGGGTTAAAACTTTATTAGGGGGGGTTAGGGGGGTACCCTAGACCTACAGGGGGGTAACAGTAACTGTGCTAACACAGTAACTGTCACAAACTGACACCTAGCAGTAATCAGAAAAAAAAAAAAAAAAAAACTGCTGGTGTCAGTTTGTGACAGGGGGGGATTGGGGGGCGATCGGGGGGGGGGGATCGGGGTGTAATGTGTGCCTGGCATGTTCTACTGTGTGTGTGTGTGTGTTGGTGCACTCACTCACATGTCGTCTCTCCTCGGGCCGGAACGGAAACTACCGACCAGAGGGGAGATGACATCACTTCCTTTGCTGCTGTTTAGCATACAGCAGCAAAGGAGTGTTCCTATTGGCCGGCGGCGATCGCGAGGGCGGGGGCCACGAACGGATGGCCTCCCCCTCGTCTCCGATCGCCGGGGGACAAAACGGGACCGCCTCGGGCGGCGGGGGGGGTCCGATCGGACCCCCCACCCGCGGGAGGCAAATCACGTACATGTACGTGATTTTGCCTGCCCGTGCCGCCTTGCCGACGTACATCGGCGTGAGGCGGTCCTTAAGTGGTTAAATTCAAGATGGTGCTGCTGTAAGACCTATAAACAGTACAAAATATTTTACAGCGCACACATACAAGAATGACATTTCCTGCAGGGCTAGTTAAAAACACCTGAACACCTGAACATATTCAAAAAATACATGGGGTTTGGTCACACTATATGGTCATATAGTGCTAAGCCCACTTACTGCGACAAAGTACCCCGAATTAGTGGGTCCTACACTAGTAATAGAATGGAAGATCCTCTGTCTCAACCATGGGAGCTGAACTCCTCTATGTGGGAGAACTGAAAGGGATACATCCTAATCACTGGTGGCCACTAAATAGGAGGTAATGAGGAGGGGGAGGGGTGCTCCAGCCCAAAAACCTGGTCAGGGCCTATTACAACATACAAGAACATATTTGGGGGGCACACCATACAATGCATTTAAATTCAAGATGGTGCTGCTGTAAGACCTATAAACAGTACAAAATATTTTACAGCGCACACATACAAGAATGACATTTCCTGCAGGGCTAGTTAAAAACACCTGAACACCTGAACATATTCAAAAAATACGGGGGTTTGGTCACACTATATGGTCATATAGTGCTAAGCCCACTTACTGCGACAAAGTGCCCCCCAAATATGTTCTTGTATGTTGTAATAGGCCCTGACCAGGTTTTTGGGCTAGAGCACCCCTCCCCCTCCTCATTACCTCCTATTTAGTGGCCACCAGTGATTAGGATGTATCCCTTTCAGTTCTCCCACATAGAGGAGTTCAGCTCCCATGGTTGAGACAGAGGATCTTCCATTCTATTACTAGTGTAGGACCCACTAATTCGGGGTACTTTGTCGCAGTAAGTGGGCTTAGCACTATATGACCATATAGTGTGACCAAACCCCCGTATTTTTTGAATATGTTCAGGTGTTCAGGTGTTTTTAACTAGCCCTGCAGGAAATGTCATTTTTGTATGTGTGCACTGTAAAATATTTTGTACCGTTTATAGGTCTTACAGCAGCACCATCTTGAATTTAAATGCATTGTATGGTGTGCCCGTCAGACAAGGAAACGCCGTCACACAGCGGGAGCCTCCCTGCATGCCAGCATGGGTGCGGAGCGGCCCGGAGAAGAAAATGAAGAAGAGAAGAAGGAAGAAAAGAAGATAAAGAAGAAGATGAAGAGAAGAGCGGGAGCCTCCCCCCATGCCATGGGTGCAGAGCGGCCCAAGGAGAAGAAGATAGAAGACGCCGCGGAGGAGATGCTGGATGAGAACGCCGGAGGAAAAACCAGAAGAACCAGAAGAAGAAGAAGATGAAGGAAGATAGAAGAAAGAAGAAGCATTTAAATAAAGGAATTGTCAAAAACTGTCTCTTGTCATTTTTAACATTTTTAACAGTTTTTTAGTGAAATGGTAGGGGAAAGTACCCCCTTACCATTTCACACGGGGGTCAGGATCTGAGGGTCCCCTTGTTAAAGGGGGCTTCCAGATTCCGACAAGCCCCCCGCCCGCAGATCCCCACAACCACCGGCCAGGGTTGTGGGGATGAGGCCCTTGTCCTCATCAACATGGGGACAAGGTGTTTTGGGGGGCTACCCCAAAGCACCCTCCCAATGGTGAGGGCACGTGGCCTGGTACGGTTCAGGAGGGGGGGCACACTCTCGTCCCCCCTCTTTTCCTGTGGCCTGCCAGGTTGCATGCTCAGATAAGGGTCTGGTATGGAATTTAGGGGGAACCCCACGTCATTTTTTTTTTAATTTTGGCCGGGGTTCCCCTTAATATCCATACCAGACCTGAGGGGCCTGGTAAGGAATTAAGAGGGACTCCCACGTCATTTTTTTTTAAATTTTGGTTCAGGGCTCCCCTGTGGGGAATTCCCATGCCGTTTTTATCAATGAATTTCTATGGGTATTGTCGACAATGCAATAGCCGCGAGTAGTTTTAAATGGGTTTTTTCCTTCGAAATGTAATTTTGCTGTCAGACTGTTCTAAACACAGGAAACATGCGCCCCTTTACAAGCATACTATAGACACCCCCCAGCTACAAAATTTAAAGGGATATTACACTTTTATTGTTTGACTTTAAGCATTATTAAAATCACTGCTCCTGAAAAAATAGCCGTTTTTAAAACTTTTTTTTGCATTGATCCATGTCCCCTGGGGCAGGACCCGGGTCCCCAAACACTTTTTATGACAATAACTTGCATATAAGCCTTTAAAATTAGCACTTTTGATTTCTCCCATAGACTTTTAAAGGGTGTTCCGTGGCATTCGAATTTGCAGCGAACACCCCAAATTGTTCGCTGTTCGGCGAACTTGCGAACAGCCAATGTTCGAGTCGAACATGAGTTCGACTCGAACTCGAAGCTCATCCCTATTGAGGAGAAGGAGAATAAATGTAGAAGGCTTAGACAGAAATAGTACTTCTTAAAGTGATTAGAAAAGTCTACTTTAAAAGCCACCATTTATAAAAGAGGGTGAGAGTGACTGCTTATTTCACAGTTTGTGTCTAAAACAGCATGAGCTAAGCATCAAATCTTGAATTAGCTGTACATTCTGGATTATTGCTTTGGAAACAAAAGCCATCAATTTCGTATACAAGGCTAGAATGAAAACTGAAAATTTCCTCCCTCTGCCCTCCCTGCTCCATGCACGCACTACTTCCCAACATAACGTTCTGTCTGGTCCAATAGGTTTCTAAATTACCCACCAAAGCTTATTATTTTGAACACGGCTGGTGGTAATGAAGTACGTTGCCAATGATGCGTTGTTATGGCCCTTCGATATCCCTGGAGCATTGTGAACATACATTTATGATTACTGCTGAAATACATAATGGCATGAATAAACAGTTTAATCTAATATAAATTCCTGTAAAGATAGCATTAGCAGCCTCTGCTGAAACATAATGACAAAGAGAGAAAAAAAAGCCTTAACTAATGTAAGACAAGGGTCCTATCTGATTTGCCATAATGTAATGCTGTCCTCGATAATTGTGAACCAGAACAAGACATGTTCTGAGCAACAGAAGGAAAACATTCAATTGTGTGAGAGTTCTATGATCTATATACAGTACTTATGTATTCAGTAATTATATAAAACTGTTGCCTATTTTTTTTTTGTTATGTTCTTCCTGCCATCAGTGTTATTTCAATGACCGTTATTTAGCCCCATGTAACAGACTGTACCCTTATTTATAAGTAAACAGCGTGTTCTTGTGGTGTTTTGGGCTACTTCATTCAACACAGGATGCAGGTACTATAAAGGTAATGTTTTTGTAACCTCCAGCAGCAACTTGGAATTAAAGATGACAAATTTACAAATATTCAACATAACAAATTTGTTTGGACTTTAAAAAATATGAGTACTGTTCCAATAGAAAAAAAATAGTACTAAGTGCTGTTTTTACTCTTAACAACCTGTTCTGACAGTAAGGGAGTTTTTTTCTTATATGCGTACAGGAAACTGACTGGGTATAGTTCTAACCCCTATACAATCATAGGATCAGCTACACTTTATATGAAACACCCCTCACAAGGCAGCATTCTTTTATCTTCATGGTTTAGTGGGTTATCCTGTTACTACAAGGAATTTTACATCACATTTGCCTCTCCTGTTGTGAAGTTCCCTCTGTCCAGGTCACTAAAGGAAACTTACAGGGGAAGTTTCACCCATATCCTCAGAAATAGGTGTGCAGAAATGTTGTCTTTTAGGGTTTATCAGGTCTGTGTTTATCAGGCACAGTGTTTGGGGTGCCTATAGGACTTCTATGTTGTCTACTGATCATGTGGCTCTGTTTATCACTCTCTCATTGTATGTGTGGGCAGAGGATATCTGGCATATCTTGATTTTAAAAGCTCAGCGTGGTGACATGGTGGCGTTCCTGTTGCCTAGCAACGCAGCTTAGACTGATATTGCAGGGCTGAACCCATTGGTTTCTTGTTTTGTCCACAGTCTCCTTCTTTTTGTCTGTTATGTGTTTTCCTTGCCAGTGCTCTGCAGTGCTGCTAATATATTGACTATTCTAATGGGTTTTTGACATTTTGTTACAGAACCTATTCTTCTGCCTATTGTGCTTTACCCAATCTGTGCTTCTGCTTAATGTGCCTTAACCTTTCAGTGCCCTACTAGTGAGTGCATGGATTAACTCATGTTCTGCACCACTGCTAATGCTCTGGCTGGTTCTTATACAGTACATAAGGCATTTGATAGTGTTACATGGCCTTCTATGGACAGACTGTTAACTAAATTTGGTTTTAAAGATGAATTTGTGCACAGGTTATGGGCTCTGTACCATGCCACAAGTACTATATTGAAACTTCTGGGCTATAACTCTGAGTTCTTCTCCTTGGGGTGCGTGATGAGGCGGGGGTGCCATTTTTCACCTCTCCTCTTTGTGCTCACCATGGGGACTTTGGCTTGTGCATAAAAAAACTATAACCCAAACATCCATGGTTACACTAAAGGTGACTGTGAATTTAAGCTTAGCATGTATGCTGATGATATTTTACTTTTTTAACTAATCCAGTAATCTCATGTCCTAATCTTATTAAGGTATTGGAGATTTTCCATGACCCCTCTGGCTTGGGTATCAATATTTTTAAATATGTGGCTTTGCCAATCAACCTGAGCACCCCTACCACCACACCAATTTGAAATAATTTGGGGTTTTCTTAGTATAGGGACAAATTACCATATTTTAGTATTCAATTAACCTCAACCCTATGTTCTTTGTACCATAACAATTACTCACCAGTGTTCTCTCGCATCAGAAACCTATTAAAATGATGGTCCTCATACCCCATTTCATTCTTGGGTAGAGTTATAGCAATCAAAATGGCGACTGTGTCTAAAATTGTGTTCTTTTTTTAAGAGCGCTGCCAATTTATGTTTCTAAACTTTCAATAGAAAATATTAATTTGGCAGTTAATAGTTTGGTATGAATGGGCACGAGACCCAGATATGGTATATTGTTGTTACATAGACCACAAACCAAAACCAAGATGGATTAGGTTTGCCCATTTTGTGGTAAAATCAGTAATCGGGTACTGAAACCAGCAGGAACTTCTGTGTGATGAGAGACCCAGGAGATGGTGTGGAAAATGAAAGGGTTTATGTGAAATGTAGGTTTGACTATATTTAGGTAAGTTGCTACCTCCTCTCTATGAATGCAGATTTCATCCTTTAAAGCAGTTGTTAACCCATGCAAACAATTTTGCAAGAATCCACTCTGCTATGTTTAATAATGTCCCCAATGCATTTGCTTTTTTAAAAAACTGCCGCTGTGTATCTGATTTCATAGCGCTAATTGGCTCTCTCCTCTCTTGAGCTGACAGCTCCAGCGGGCAGGGCTGGGAAACTCCCGCTGACATCAGCCAGGAGGAGGAGAGGAGGAGAGGAGGAGAGAGGAGGCTGATCATGTAAGCGCCGATCGGAGCTATGAAATCGGGTACACAGCGGCAGTTTAAAAAAAAAAAAACAAATACACTAGGGATATTGTTTAACATAGAAGAGGGGATTGTTGCAAGCTTGTGTTATTATGAGAGCAGCAGGAGGGGAAGATCGTGGAGTGGACAGAGCTGACAGGCAAGGAGAGGATGGGGGAGAGAAGGACAAATCAGGGCTGCGGATGATGGAGGCACATTAACTGACCATAGTGTCAGGGCTCAGCAGCCATGATATACCGTGGTAAGTTTACAGGGGGAGGGTAGACTTGTGCCATGCTGTGTGTACCTCTGTATAAATACTAGTAACAAATGTGCCAATGCATAAAGTGCAGATGCCAGTGATAATAAATCAAGATAAAGTAACCATAAAGAGAGAGGGCAGTATATGGGGATTAAAAGAAATTGTACTAGGGTTGCTGATTTCAATGAACAAACAGACAAATTAACAAGTATGTTTAAAGATAAGGGCTATCAGGATGAGTTTTTGGAAAAAGAAGGAATACCGATTTAGGATATGGACAGAGAAAGTTTAAAACACCAGGAATAGGGTGGATAATGTGGATACAGGTACATGTATAGTATTGGATTATAACTTACAAACCAGAGATGTGGAAAAAATTATTTCCGAATACTGGCAGGTACTCAAACAAGATACATAACTAAAAGATAATCTCACTGATAAACCACAAATAATTTAGAAAAGGGCCCCCAATTTAAGGGATAAGCTAGTACACAATATGGTAGACCCACCGGAACCCAGACCACCAATATTTCGGGACATCAAAGGTTTCCATGGATGTGCGCGATGCTACAGTTGTGTAAGAATTCCAAATAACATTAGGAAGGTGAAATCTTTCACCAATCCCAAAAATGACCATGTATACACCATCAGAGACTTCATCTCTTGTGACATGATAGGGGTTGTTTATGGCATAAAATGTCCATGTAATTAATATATATAGGAAGAACAAAGAGAGTGTTTAAGGTTAGGATGGAGGAACACGTAAGAAAGATTAGGAGAGGTTTTGACAAACACCATTTATCCATCCATTTTAGGGACAAGCATAATTAAAACCCAGAGGGTTTACAATTCTGGGAAATTGAGGCCCCTAAACACCACTGGAGAGGATACAATTACATTAGGGAGATTAGTAAAATGGAATCATGGTGGATTCGTCAGATGGGATCACTCACCCGGGAGGGTTGAATAAGGAGTTTGACCGCCAATGTTTTTTGAGTAACCGCTAAGGGATTTTTTGTCACTTTCCATTAGGGGATTAATTTGATGTTTATGCAGGGGCATAGTATGCATACTGATATTACATTAAGGATTTATTTTGCACTCTGTGCACCCTGGTATATATTGTTCATTCAGGTTGGACTATACACTATAGCTTTTAGAATTTATCTAGGAGGTGCCAACATGCATGGTATTTAGGATGGGAGCCCTTGATGTCAACATTGGGGCCTTATATGGCCGTAATGGGTGTATATCAATGTATATGGATGTTTATTATATATATGGATAACCAATAGGGGGCAGTAATAGTAACCACCCTTATATGTTAAAGTCCAGCACACCCATTGTGTGGGTGAGTAGGATATATATATTGTCCAGGACTAAGATATAGAAGTGGAGGAGTTAGTGCAGGATTCGTTTAGAAGGGTACCGGTAGCATACATACATTCCTGTTAGAGGAATGTATGAGGCTAGTAGAGTGTTCACCTCAAAGTAGGGGTTTACGTGTATAGGAATTACATTTTTTTTTTTAATTTTAATTTTGTATCATGTGCTTATCATAATTTTCATTATGTTTATTTGTGATCCCTCATTAAAGATTGTTATATGGGATTATAGGAGTTCTGTTTATGGTAAGAATATATATGTGTTATTTTATTCCATATCCAATATGGTTTCTTTTGGTTGGGAAGCCACATACATTAGGATATTATTATTATTATTATTATACAGGATTTATATAGCCCCAACAGTTTGCGCAGCGCTTTACAACATGAGGGCAGACAGTACACTTACAATACAATTCAATACAGGAGGGATCAGAGGGCCCTGCTCATTAGAGCTTACAATCTAGAAGGGAGGGTCAAGAGGAAACAAAAAGGTAATAACTGTGGGGGGTGAGCTGATGGAGAAAATAAAAAAAACAGTTGTTGTTAGATGTGGGTAGGGTAGGCTTCTCTGAAGAGAAGGATTTTCAGGGATCGTCTAAAAGCTAATAGAGTAGGAGATAAGCGGACAGATTTGGGTAGGGCATTCCATAGGATGGAAGAAGCTTTGGAAAAGTCCTGGAGGCGAGCATGGGAGGAGGTGATGAGGGAGCTAGAAAGCAGAAGGTCATGAAAGGAATGAAGAGAACAAGTAGGTTGGTATTTAGAGACTAGGCTAGTGATGTAGCT
Organism: Lithobates clamitans; assembly: GCA_037952925.1. Taxonomy (NCBI): domain Eukaryota; kingdom Metazoa; phylum Chordata; class Amphibia; order Anura; family Ranidae; genus Lithobates; species Lithobates clamitans. Next base: position 1,672,408 of record JBBGZY010001291.1, read on the forward strand.
GGAGGCTAAATTGTGGATGGCTTTGTACGTAGTTGTTAGTATTTTGAATTTAATTCTTTGGCCGAGCGGAAGCCAGTGGAGGGATTGACAGAGAGGGGTAGCAGAGACAGACCGATTTGGTAAGGTGGATAGACTATGTAGAGGTAAGCCAGTGAGAAGAGAGCTGCAGTAGTCGAGGCGAGAGATGACCAGCGAGTGAATTAAGAGCTTTGTTATGTCATTGGTTAGAAAGGGGCGTATTTTGGCAGCAGGAATTGGACAGTGATTGGATGTGGTGCTTAAAGGAGAGTTCAGAGTCCAGGACTACACCTAGAACCTTGGCATGTGGGGCATGTAGGATATAAAGTTGTTTAACTCTCTTGTATGTATTGTATTTTTATTAAATTATTTAAGTAGTGCTCTTCAGATAGAACAAGTAATGTGTATAAAATTATGACCACATATTCAATAGGGATTGTTTATGTCTCTCTCCCCATCCTGTAAACAAGATCTATTCATATTGGAACATTATTTAGTGCACCGTAATTGCTGGTGGAGAGGTAATATAGGTGTATTATATGCCCACAACAAAATGGCGGGGTTCGGCGCTTATTTGAACCATAGAAAAATGGCCGCCCGGCCACTATATATTCTAGTAACTCCAATCGAATACCCCTGAAGAAGACACCTGACAAGCCCTGTGTCGAATACGTGTTAGGGAGGGGTCAGAACGGAGGAGAAGCCAGCTGAGACATTGATCTCTCGGTGAGGTGATTAGAGGCATAACAATACACCTGTTGGATTGGGATTGTTAGTTTATCCATGCTATGTATAGAGTGGTGTGCTGGTAGCACCTCTAAGATGTCAGTACGATTTATAAATTGTTTTAATAAACTGGAGTTTAAACGTTATCACACTATTGAGCCTTTCTTTGCATATACACACCGAGGACATCCACAGTGAAGGGATTGGCATTCCACAGAGTCTACTAACCCTGAACCCAGTGTTGGTTCTACTGGTCAAAATCTTTGAGGTGAGCGCAGACACACGGGGGGTGGGGGGTGGGGGAGCATGTGTGTGGAATCACTGAAAGTCACTGAAAATTTCCATCTGTGAACTACAGACACAAGTCACTGTGGATTTCGTATTGGAGCACTGGATATTATATCAAATTTATTTGAACTGTATTATCATTTATGATATCTGCACTAGTTATATTCACGCATTCATTTATGGATTATATTTATGTTTTATTATATAGGTATTTTCAATTAGTACTTACACTGTAGATTGTGGATTTTGCCTTTGAGCACAGGACAATATATCAGATCCTTTGAAGTGTATTAATATTTGAAATATTCGCAATATATTCAATCAATTTATGTATAGGTACGTAGGTACCTGTTTGATTTAGCACTTGCACTTTGGTAACATATTGGTTGTTTAAGATTTCCAATAGAGACAGTTACATATAGTGGTAACAGACATAGTATATTTATTGTTACTTTATCTTGATTTATTATCACTGGCATCTGCACTTTACGCATTGGCACATTTGTTAATAGTATTTATACAGAGGTACACACAGCGTGGCACAAGTTTATTTATTTTTTCCAGCACAGTTTATGGGAGTGTGTCTGGTGCTAACAGCTGAAAGAAATTAAGACACTTCCTCACACAAGGGATGTTTGTTTGGATTCTAAAGCCTTGTATACACGATCGGATTTTCGGCAGGGAATTGTGTGCCACTTTCCGCCAATAAATGTTGGATGTTGGATGGCAGGCTAGTAAATTTTTGGTGGACAATGGTCTGTTGTCAGATTTTCGTTTGACACACAAAAGTACAAACACGCATGCTCGGAAGCAAGGACGAGCCGGAAGCAGTCGGTCTTGTAAACTAGCATTCGTAATGGAGAATTAACATTTGTGACGTGGCAAATTATGAAATCTGGAAATACAGCGCACATTATATTCTTTAATGGGATAATAATGAAGCTGCTTTGCTGGTGATACTGATGGAGTTCTGCCAAACTTATTTTCAAAGTCTTTTTATCTAGAGATATCAACTAAAATATTATTATGCTTGTTATTTTTTTTTTTGTTGTGCAAGTTACCACAACACTATTATCCTGTAGTTTTTAAGATCAAAGATACAACTATGTTGGTGTCCCTTTTTAATTTTACCCTGTTTTTTTTTTAAATGTACAGTAACTGCCTACTCCCAAACTGTCATTTGGAGTAAAACACATAGCCAAGTATTATTTTACTATTTTTTTTTATTGTGCATTAAAAAAAGCAAAAAAAAAAAAAAAAACTAAAGATGCTATCTGCCATCCAAATATAAAGAACTTAACTAATAAGTGCATTCTATGCATACAAAAATATAGAAAATATAACAAATAAAATCAATATTCCAAGAAAAGAAGAGGAAATTAGTAATTTGTGAAGGGCTGAAAATCCACTGTCCAGCCTTGTTGGGGGTCTTGAGGCTGGTATTGCCACTGTCCGCCATGCTGCTGTGGTGGGTGGGGTGGCTGTGGTGGTGGTGCATGTGGGGCCACAAAATCACACAGGTGTGTGTTTTCTTTAATTTGGCCCTTCACCCCCTTGTTGAGGAGCTGCAGGATGAGTTCCTGACACCTGCTTCTTTGCTCACCATCCATTGACCTTAATTTATTGGCAGTCAGCATGGCAGATCCTTGAGCCTCATCTGGGTCTGTCCTGATGGCTGTAGTGGCCTGGCTGAGAAAGGCAGCTGTGGCATCATCCAGATTCCTGCTCTTCCTGGCCCTTTTAGCAGGCTGGCATAGGGGAGGGATCTGAGACTCCGTCTGGCTGCTGGCCACAGGCTCCTCCTGACTGACACTTTCCTGTGTATGAAAATGGGACATAATTGGAATCTTTTTTAGGGTTTGGCCATCAATCAAACACAATTTTGGTCTCCTCACTGTTGCAAATTGAATGTGGACAAATAGAAAAGACTATCATTGTGACCCCAGCTTTTTTTATTCTTGTTCAAATAATTTTTGTTCACTACTGTTTATTGATATGGAAACCGCTTTGTTAAGGCAGAATTTTTTTAACAATAACGTCTAGTTTTCATCACTGTATTTTTGGATACAAATATGTTCAACAATGCAATACCTGGGTCAAGCTGGGCTCCCCCACATCTTCATCATGTGCAGCAAGACCTGGGTGGACCTCTGGAGCTGTGGCCTCAGCAGATGTCAAAGGGAGTATAGACAGCGATGGCCTGGGTTATCTCTGGTTGGACAAAAACCGCAGGCTGTGGTAATATCAGAGCCTGGGGACATACAGTGGGAACGGAAAGTATTCAGACCCCCTTAAATTTTTCACTCTTTGTTATATTGCAGCCATTTGCTAAAATAATTAAAGTTAATTTTTTGTCCTCATTAGTGTACACACAGCACCCGATATTGACAGAAAAACACAGAATTGTTGACATTTTTGCAGATTTATTAAAAAGGAAAAACTGAAATATCACATGGTCCTAAGTATCAATGGACAATTTTTGGGGGTGCAACCCCTTCCTCATAACTAGGGATGAGCTTCGAGTTCGAGTTGAACTCATGTTCGACTCGAACATCGGATGTTCGCAAGTTCGCCGATCAGTGAACAATTTGGGGTGTTTGAATGCCGCGAAACACCCTTTAAAAGTCCATGGGAGAAATCAAAAGTGCTAATTTTAAAGGCTTATATTCATGGTATTGTCATAAAAAGTGTTTGGGGACCTGTGTCCTGCCCCAGGGGACATGGATCAATGCAAAAAATAGTTTTAAAAACGGCAGTTTTTTCGGGAGCAGTGATTTTAATAATGCTTAAAGTAAAACAATAAAAGTGTAATATCTCTTTAAATTTCGTACCTGGGGGTGTCTATAGTATGCCTGTAAAGGGGTACATGTTTCCCGTGTTTAGAGCAGCCTAACAGCAAAATGACATTTCAAAGGAAAAAAAATAATTTAAAACTACTCGCGGCTATTAATGCATTGCCGGTCCGACAATACACATAGAAGTTCATTGATAAAAACGACATGGGAATTCACCACAGGGGAACCCCGAACTGAAATTGTAAAAAAAAAATGACGTGGGGGGTCCCCCTAAATTCCATACCAGGCCCTTCAGGTCTGGTATGGATATTAAGGGGAACCCAGGCCAAAATTTAAAAAAAAAAATGGCGTGGGGTCCCCCTCAAAATCTATACCAGACCCTTCAGGTCTGGTATGGATTTTAAGGGGAACCCGCGCCATTTTTTTTTTTTTAAATGGCGTGGGGTCCCCCCAAAAATCCATACCAGACCCTTATCCGAGCACGCAACCTGGCAGGCCGCAGGAAAAGAGGGGGGGACGAGAGAGCGGCCCCCCTCCTGAACAATACCAGGCCACATGCCCTCAACATTGGGAGGGTTCTTTGGGGTAGCCCCCCAAAACACCTTGTCCCCATGTTGATGAGGACAAGGGCCTGATCCCCACAACCCTGGCCAGTGGTTGTGGGGGTCTGCGGGCGGGCTTATCGGAATGGGGGGCTTATCGGAATGGGGGGCTTATCGGAATCTGGAAGCCCCCTTTAACAAGGGGCCCCCCAGATCCCGGCCCTCCCCCCTGTGTGAAATGGTAAGGGGGTACAAAAATACCCTACCATGTCACTAAAAAAACTGTAAAAAATGTTAAAAATGACAAGAGACAGTTTTTGACTTTTCTTTTATTTAAATGCTTCTTCTTTCTTCTATCTTCTTTCTTCTTTCCTCTATCTTCCTTCAGTTATTCCTCCATCTTCTTCTTCTGGTACTTCTGAGTCTTCCTCCGGTGTTCTCGTCCGGCATCTTCCTCCGCGGCGTCAATGTCTTCTTCCCTTCTTCTCCGGCCCGCTCCGCATCCATGATGGCATGGAGGGAGGCTCCCGCTCTTCTCTTCATCTTCTTCTCTTCATCTTCTTCTCTTCATCTTCTTGACTTCATCTTCTTTTTGGGCCACTCCGCATCCATGATGGCATGGGGGGAGGCTCCCGCTGTGTGACGCTTCTCCTCTTCTGATGGTTCTTAAATAACGGGTGGCCCCGCCCACCTCTGACGCACGGGGACTTGACGGGACTTCCCTGTGGCATTCCCCGTGACATCACAGGGAAATTCTGTCAAGTCACCGTGTGTCAGAGGGGGCGGGGTCATCGGGTGGCCCCGCCCCCGTTATTTAAGAACCGTCAGAAGAGAAGAAGCGTCACACAGCGGGAGCCTCCCTCCATGCCATCATGGATGCGGAGCGGCCTGAGGAAAAGAAGGGAAGAAGATGCCGAGGAGGAAGATGCCAGACGAGAATACAAGAGGAAGAACCCCCTTACCATACCACACAGGGGGGAGGGCCAGGATCTGGGGTCCCCTTGTTAAAGGGGGCTTCCAGATTCTGATAAGCCCCCCACCTGCAGACCCCCACAACCACCAGCCAGGGTTGTGGGGATGAGTCCCTTATCCTCATCAACATGGGGACAAGGTGTTTTGGGGGGCTACCCCAAAGCACCCTCCCAATGTTGAGGGCATGTGGCCTGGTACGGTTCAGGAGGGGGGCGCTCTCTTGTCCCCCCTCTTTTCCTGTGGCCTGCCAGGTTGTGTGTTAAGGGTCTGGTATGGATTTTTAGGGGGACCCCATGCCATTTTTAAAAAAAAAATTGGCACGGGGTTCCCCTTAATATCCATACCAGACCTGAAGGGCCTGGTATGGAATTTATGGGGACCCCCCACATCATTTTTTTTTTTTAATTTTGGTTCGGGGTTCCCCTGTGGGGAATTCCCATGCCGTTTTTATCAATGAACTTCTATGTGTATTGTCGGACTGGCAATTCATTAATAGCCGCGAGTAGTTTTAAATGACTTTTTTTCCTTTGAAATGTCATTTTGCTGTCAGACTGTTCTAAACACGGGAAACATGCGCCCCTTTACAGGCATAATATAGACACCCCCCAGGTACGAAATTTAAAGGAATATTACACTTTTATTGTTTCACTTTAAGCATTATTAAAATCACTGCTCCCGAAAAAATGTCCATTTTTAAAACGTGTTTTGCATTGATCCATGTCCCCTGGGGCAGGACCCAGGTCCCCAAACACTTTTTATGACAATAACTTGCATATAAGCCTTTAACATTAGCACTTTTGATTATTTATGTTCGTGTCCGATAGACTTTAACGGTGTTCGCGTGTTCAAACAATTTTTTTGCCTGTTCGCATGTTCTGGTGCGAACCGAACAGGGGGGTGTTCGGCTCATCCCTACTCATAACTATAGAAGCTCAGAGGAAGGGGTTGCACCCCTGAAACACATCCATTAATACCCCGTGACATTTTGTGGGTTTAGTAAAAAATGAGTTTGTAACTACACACATTTGTGGCATGGGATCATAAGGGTAAATTAATTGTTATGCCTCTACGTGTATGTGGCTTCAAATTTTGACTTTGAGAGGGGTGAGATCACCCCATCTGAGGAAGGCAACATCCACACAGTCTAGGCATACTAATGTCTCATTTGGCCTTCACTTTACCAAAATCAGACTTTGTAAGTTCCTGAGTTGGGGATGTGTATCTTATGTTTTCGAACATGCCTGTTTAGCCACAAAAAAGGCAAAATAATGGCAAACATACATGTTATACACCAAGATGTTGGTTTGTTTTAAAACCTTAAAACACACATGTGAATATGCTTTGAGTAAAATGATTTTTTTCCTAAACAATGGCTTATTATTTCAATGCTCAATACCAGTGTATTTGTTAAGTTGTTGTAGTTACAGTGACAATGTGCTCTTAACCTTCCTGGCAGTATGATTATGTCAGATTTTTGCGTCTCAAAGTGGTACATTGTTTTGCATGGAAATTTGGCGTTTTATTATTGTAGGCCTGTAATTCTTAGTAATAACTCACTTCAATCTGTCCAAACAAGAGGCTAGTAGACATCCCGGGTATGATAACATTTTTGAAACACGAAATTATAAATGATAATATAATAAATAACTATAGATAATTATAACAAATAATATAATAATAACATTTATTCAATAATGTAATCAAATCAAAAACACTGAAATTTGCTCAGTTGCAAAATTGTCACTGTCATTACTTTCAGTGTTGATGACGAATTTACCCACGAATCACTATCGCTCAATTCTGCAAGTGATTTTAATTTACTATTGCTGTTTTCTAGCTAGTCAAAAAACGCTTTTGTCGTAAAGGGACGCTTTTTGGTTGCCATTGACATTCTCAAGTCTGCAGGCAGAAAGAACAGTATTTATTTATAATATAAAACTACATGCAGGGCACTGGACAAAGCACTAGGGACAAAAGGGAGGTGAAATGATTTGATACAGTAATCTAAGATTACAGTGTACTGTATGTTTTTTGTTTTTTCCACTTTTTGAATTTGGCACCGGCCTCTATCCCCGTTCATTTTGATGCTCGCAAGGAACGGAGCCAGGCACACAGTACATCGGGCAGAGGACACAGCCCGCAGACACAGCAGGAGGACATCGCAGGATCGTGGGGACAAGGTAAGTAACTTTCCCAAGATACTGCCATACAATCCCGAGTGTGGCTTGGGGTTACTCCTTTTGGTAATGAAAATTCACCCCGAGCCACTGTCAGGATTACCGCCAGGGTGGTTAAATGTGGCCAACTCTTGCAATATTTTGGCCTACAAAAAATTTAAGAAGATGAAAAGACATAATGTTTTTGAAATTTATGCATTAGATCAGTGGTTCTCAACTCCAGTCCTCAGGGCTCACCAACAGGCCAGGTTTGCAAGATAGCTGAAATACATCACAGGTGATATAATTTGCTGCTCAGTGATTGCAGTATTCTAGTCTGCAACTCCCCAAGGTAATACTTAAAATTTGGCCTGTTGGTGGGCCCCGAGGACTGGAGTTGAGAACCACTGCATTAGATCCATTAAGAACAAAAGCATTGTGTGTGTAGCAGACCCACAGCACACCATAATAGTTAGCTGATGAGGAGATTGTCACCTCAAGTAGCAAATAAGGTACGTTTGCACTATTGTAGCAAGTGGGCAAAATAAAGGCCATTTGAGAACATATACAAATAAGAAACAAAGACAACAGTAGTTCACATGAAATATAAGTTAATGATCAAATAAAAATATTATTCAGGATCAGCTCCAATTTTCAAGACACTGCCCCTCAACCAACAAAATAATCAAGGTATTTTTGATGTATATCTCTGGCATTTTGGGAGGGCAATCCAGCATGGCCAGTTTCTAGAGCCGTCATCATGCCCACAGATGGCGGAGCTGCAGCCTCTTCAGCTGGGCCTACCACTGCAGGGAGGGTCCACATCAGTTGGCACTGAGGCAAGGGAGCTGGTAGCATTCCTCTGTAACAAATTATGGAGTATACAGCAGTAAATACCACATGGTTAATTTTGTATAGTGCCAGGTTAATTGGTGTTAAAAACAGCCTGAACCAACTGGAGAGGATGCCAAAGGCAGTTTCAACCACCCTTCTGGCACGAGAGAGCCTGTAATTAAAAATTCTCTGCTCTGGGGTGAGGTTCCTCATAGGAAATGGCTTCATAAGATGTTCCCCCAGAGCAAAGGCCTCATCTAGAACAAAAACAAAATTGAGGCCCTCAACATTCTCCTCAGCAGGTGGCAAGTTTAAGGTGCCATTCTGGAGCCGCTTGTAGAACTCTGTCTGCATAATGACTCCTCCATCAGAGTTGCGGCCGTTCTTCCCAACATTAAGATACAAGAACTCATATGTGGCAGACACTACAGCTAGGCAGGACTATGCTACAAAAGCCCTTATAATTGAAATAATATGAGCCAGAGTTGGGTGGTGGGACAATCCGGACATTCCATCAATAGCACCACCACAGTTGGGACAATCCCACTGATGATGGAACTGGGCTGCAATGTCCTGCCATTGCTGTGGGTTGGAAGGAAACTGTGGATTAAAAAAAAAAGAAAAATAAATTACTACCCCTGCACATAACATTGCAAGCAGATTTGACATGAACATGCTTGGCAAGCATAAGTATAAACTTAAATGAGTATTTAAAGACAAAAGTGTAAGGTCAACTTATCTTATTCCTCACCCCCTCTGGTGGCCCATTCTAAAAATGTTATGGTAGGGGGGAGTTAAGGGGTAGATGTCTTGGACAGGAAACCCTCTCCACTTCCATGAGAGCTGTTTGCATAAATAATATGTGATTCTTTGGCCAGCCCCTCCTTTACCAACACTATTGGCAGCCCAGTGGACAAGTAAGAAGTGTAAAAATAAAAAAATATGGATACACACTGTCCAAATTGCAGCACATTTTGACATTCAGAAATAACCCATCAAGATAATAGGAGACAAAAACTTTCTATGTTACAACTTGAAGGTAATCAGGCAGGCCCTTGCACTACATGCTTTGGTGAATTCATTCAGAAATATGACCACAAAAGAGGAATAGTGTGTATGGGTTTGGAAAGTCAGCAGATAGAGTATTTGTATCTGTTGACTTAGCATTTTGGGGGGTTTCAAATGAGTTTGGGCCCCAAAAAATGCACTCTGCCTGAATTGGAGGACAACAATAACATTTGGACACATTTTAGGGGGTGTTTAGGGTAAGCACAAAAATGTAGCTGACAAAAAACATTAAGTTACTAGGCTAGGTTTGTATGGGCCCAGGATAGCATGCTGGGGAGGTTAGTGAAGGAAAATTTGCATGTAGGCCAAAAAAGGAGCAGGAAAAGCTTACAGCGTGCATGAGGACAAAGAGGGCATTCACAGCATATTACAATAATGTTAATACAATACATTAGCAAACATTAAATACATAGAATGTGATGTTAAAGGAAATTACCCGAATATAGTCCTTTTGCAAGACTTGAATAATGGCTGAGCCGGTGTCTGGAATGATGAGTCCCAGGGCCTGGGGGGAGATCCCAGTTAACTTGAGGTCCTTGAGGTCCTGGAGACTTCTCCCCAGTAACGCAGGGTGGCTATGAGTCTTTGCTCAGGAGTGATGTCAAGCTGCATGCATGTGTCCTGCTTCTTAATATAGGGGGTCACCAATGCCAAGAGTTTTTGAAAGCAGTGGTCCGTCATCCGGACATAATTCCGAAAATCATCTGGATTATTCTCTTGAAGCTCCTGCAGCAAAGGCACGACTAAGCAACCAATTTTTGGTCCAAGAAATCCTCCTCCTCCTGTTCCTGTTCCTTTACTGGACTTGGGTCAAAGCAATAGCTCCAAGGCCAATAATAGCACATTCTCTCCTCCAATTCTGCAACATGGCTGGTTGACCAACGGCTGTTCAGAAACAAATTGACAAGCACGAACTGAAAAGCGTGAATCAACACTCACCAAACTTCTACTAACACGAAATTAGCAGAAGGAGTCCAAAGGGTGGCGCATGACGGCACACACCTTTCAGACAAAAGTCTGACCTTTTTTGTTGGTCAACAATCCGATCATGTGTACAAGGCTTTAGTTTATTGGCCTGGTAGCTCACAAGATTTTCTATTAAGGAGGGTAGAAACTGACAGGATCAGCCAGGTATTTCAGGTGTTACAGGGAGCAAATTACACAGCACAAGCACAGTGCCGTATAACATGCTTTAAGGGGACAGAATCCAATTTTTTTTTAGGGTTAATAAACGCTTTAAATTCTAGTTGCAATAGGGCAAAAAAAGTACAACATGAGACTCTTTTTACACAAAACAGTTACTTCTCAATAATGTACTTTATAATAATAATGCAAATTTACCCAGGGTGACTAAACTCTAGGACAAAAAGGTATATAAATGAGAAAAAAAACAGGCCTCTAATGTTTGCCATTTTAAAACTACAAGTAAAGAAAAAAAAGCAAGAGTGTGATTGTGGTAGATTTTATAGATTATTCAAGACATATTGCCACAGAAAGTAGAAAGAACCTGAAAAAAATCTTCAAAATATATCAAAATATGAACAGGGCAAGTTGCTTAAAAGTTCCAGAAGGCATAACAATAACAGTACCAAAAATGTCATATATAGCAGCTTAAACACCAGATGTGGTGGCTACATTCGTTTTCCTTTTTTAGGCTTTTTTCCCCTCTGTTTTCACCCGATGATCTGACCAGTAACACACCTCCTGTATTAGAGTGCCTACACTTTGAATGCACAGATACACCTATGGACAGCGGCATTGTTAATCTGGGAGGGTTAGCGTTAGATGTACTAGAAGATTTAGATACATTAGACAAATTGAAGCAAAACTCCAGTTCATGTTTTATAAGCAGTTACAGCACTTTTTTTCCATTTGGGATAAAAGTTTTACATAAAAAAAAAAAACTTGACCATTGTAATTCTCCCAATCAGTGTTAAATGTTTGCCTCAACCTTCTAACTGCTACAGTAATTATGCAGGACAGCTTGTTCTGTTGAAAAACAACAGATTTACTGGCTAGATCAAAAGGGTAAAAAAAAAAAAAAGGCCTAAAAAAAGGGAAACGAATGCAGGCATCACATCTAAGAATTAAGGTAAGCTACAATATAATAATTGTTTGCTTTTAGGTTTAATACTGTTTTAAGGTACATACAGAAATGCAGGTTCAAAAAAGACTTGGAAAAACATAATGGGAACAAATGTTACAGACCAGTTGCTTACACTTGTGAATCCTCAAAGAGCTTAGCCAATTTATAGCTAGCCAATTGTTCTCTATTTTTAAAGCGGAGGTCCCGCAAATTTTTTTTTTAAAAAAGTCAGCAGCTACAAATACTGCAGCTGCTGACTTTTAAAATATGGACACTTACCTGTCCAGGGCGCCCGCGATGTCGGCACCCGAGGCCGAACCATTCCTAGGTCCTCGGATGCTGCCGCCGCTATCTCCGATAAGGGAATCAGGAAGCCTTGCATCTTCACTTCCCGGTTCCCTACTACACATGCGCGAGTTGCGCTGCGCAATCCGAATGGTCCCTGCTGTCTCTGGGACCCGTGTGTGTCGGGAAGAGGCGTAGACTCCTGCAAGAGTCTATGCCCAGAAGTGGGTGTAAATACCTGTCTTAGACAGGCATCTGAACCCCCCTGAAAGGTGCTAAATGTGACACCAGAGGGGGATTCCGAAAAGCAGAGGTTCAATTTTTGTGTGAACCTCTGCTTTAAGGTGAACTTACTGACTGGAATGGTACCAACCAATTGGCAAATAAGTAAATGTGGTACTATTTTTCCAAAAAGGATCAAGATGCGTATCAGATAACTACAGACGAGTTAGCCTTACATCAATAGTGTAAAAGGTATAAGAAGGAATGCTAAGGGACTATTTTCTCTATTGTTCTGAATTTGTCTATATGTTATAATAGTATCAAAGGTAACAACCAACAAAGATTTATGAAGTACTGTTATTGTCAGATCAACCTATCAACATTCTCTGTGGAAGTTCTCTGTGGAAGTGAGCAGTAATTTAGTGGACATAGTTTATCTGGACTTTTCACTTAATACAATTTCCCAAAAATGAAAAGGGACAAGGGGATTGTCTCCCCAAAAAATTCCCAAGGGGATATAACAAAGGAAATGGACTATCTCTGTACCCATAGATAACGCATTTAAAGTAGCATAGAATAATATATATTTATTGATATAAAGGCTAAAAAAAGAACTTTTTCTTATACACAAGTACATGAATAAAATAAAATATATTACATATTAACAGAATATTGTGTTAGGATACAAAGAAAGCTGGCAACCTTAGACTGACATAGGGGTGGTTGCTCCTCTACATGTTTTGTGGACTTCTTCAGGAGTATCAAATGCTAAATGTAGTTACAGCAATAATACACAAAAGTAACTGGCTGTTTGCTTACCAATATGGGCCAGTATCCTTAAAAGGCCAAGCAAGGGCACCAGCAAGCTTCCCCCATGGGCAGACACAGGGGGTAATGGGCACACAGATGAACACACTGCCCTCAGGACTAAAAATAAAATATATATATAAAAGGTGTTAGAGGTAACTTTGGCAGGCAAATAAACACTGACTAAAAGGAGGTAGTGAAACAACATAAAGATAATAGACAGAGGAAATCGGGAGGCGGGAAAGAAAGAAAGGGAAGAGAGGGAGACAATGGGGGAGGGGAGAGAGTAAGGGGGGAGGGAAGGAAAAAGTAGAGGGGGAAGAAGGGGGAGAAGGGGGAAAAAGGCGGAGGAAAAAGGAAAGGCTGGGTAGGGAAAAATATTGGGGAAAAAGGGGAAATAAAGGGGAGGGAAACAGGAGAAAAAGAGAGGATGAGGGGGGAGAGAAGGAGAGAAGGGGACAGGAGGAAGGGATGGATAGGAAATAGAGGGCACGGGGGAGGAGAGGGGGAAGTGAAGGAAAAGAAGAAAAAGGGGAAACAGGGAAAGAGGAGAGGGAGAGAGAAAAGAGAGGGGAAAGAGGGGGAAAGGGGGGACAATAAGGCCAGAGAAAGAAAGACCACCCAAAAAAAAAAATACTATAACCTTGAACTGACTTTAAAAGAATATAATATTGGGGATGCCAGTGGGTGCATGCAGTATATTAATACCATCCCATGCTTCAGGAATAAAGGTTAATAGCCATATATAACTCTGACTAAAGAGGTCAGAGGCCCAAGCAGTAGTGTCAGGAATCAGCGGCTAAGGAGACCAGACATGTTGTAACACCTAGAAACTGAGATAAACAAAGTATATATATATATATATATATATATATCTTTAAAGTGATATTTATTCACAGTGAAACACACAAATACACATCAGCAAATAGTGAACACAAACAAACCCCAAAAAAGACAAAATAACAAATGAACCTAACTATTGACTATATACATTATCTATAATATAAGTGACAAAGGTAACAGGGATGCAAGGATGGGATACACAAATGGGTACAAAAGCAGGGAGCAGGAGCAAGGCAGAGGGATGCAGGACGGATCAGGATACAGGAAGCATATGGCTCTAGTAGCAAGGGGGCAATCAACAGGATAGTGACGCGCTGGGGGAAGGGAAGATCAGCCTTAAATATCCACCTTGCAGCTAGAGCCAGGTGTGGCTGATCAGAACCTGCTGGCTTCTGGGAGACACCTGCTGGTGGACACTGGAACTGCAGCCATCAGCCTAGAGCATCACAGTGCCACCAGCAGGTGAATTCAATCCTGACAAGTAGACACCAAAACAAGGGCAAGTTCCTGAAAAAACAAAAAGGATCCATGTATTACAAAGAGCAAAATATTAAACATGAGGACATGGATTTAGTCCAGTCAGCAAATAAACATTTTAAAGTCAGCCACGGGACAGCAGGTCCCAGTGAAAGGTAAAACACTAATGAGTTCAAAATGGGCAAAAAATTCATGCCCATAGGGCACTAAGGGATGTAAAGATATCAAAATATGCATGAACAGTAAGTTTGATGGCCAGCACCCACCTGAAGCAGGGTAATGTCTGCAATAGGGGTCAGGCAGGCAGCCAGCCCCAGCATTAAATACCCCCTTGTCCCTTTTCAATTAGTCAACCTTCGATGATGGTACTTACCCTTATGTTTTCCCTAAGTTTATTGGGTTACATTTACTTGAGGCACATAATTCATCATTTGTTGTCAATTCCCCAAAAAATGTCTAATTTACAAGTTAAGATCCATTGGCATTGAAGGAATTTTATGTGCAAGGATAGTTAACTGGTTACAGGAATCTGTCCAGAAGGTTGTGATAAATAGACAATTTTCTAAATGGTCTAAGGTGGTGATTGAAGTGCCTAAGGGTTTGGTCTTAGGAAAAATCCAGTTTATATTGTTTATAAATGTATAGAAGTGGGAATAAATAGCCCAATCTCAGTGTTTGCTGATGATACCAGCTATGTAGGACAATAACCTCACAAATATTGAATTTCTACAAGAAGACCTTGATAAATCTGTAGGGTGGGCAGATGAGATTCAATATTAAAAAAAATAAAGTTATGAACATGGGACGCAAACAATACAAGGAATAAGGATGGATGAATGCACACCTCAAATAGCTAAGACTTCATCTTCTTTGTTTCCTTAACTTAACTTTGATAACTTCACATATCTTTTAGCCAAGTTACTTATATCTTTATTCAATGTTATCAACTATGAAACCATGCAGTACTATAAATTGCAGTATTAGTACTGATGTGTCCTAGTTATGTCCTGGAGCCAAATTTGCCAAAACACAGTGAAACAACAATTTTAACAAATACTTTCATCCTTTTCTGTAAAATCCTGATTTGTTTCTGTTCATATTGGCTTTGGTTTTTGCGATCAATAATGGTGAATGCAGTGCTGTAAACACAGGATCAGGGCCCCCCAAACAGTGATCTGTATAAAAAAACAATCAACATGTTTTTTTTTTTTATATTATTATGAAAAGGATATATTTAAAAAAAAATATAGTGTGGATAGTTTTCATATTTAGTGAAATATGTGAAATTTGGTTTAATTTTCTCAATGTATTTAAAAAAATGAGCATTTACAACTGTCTCTTACTTTATTTTAAAATTATGTTTGCTCCAAAATATTTTTACTTGTACTATTTTGCATACTCTACTCTATTTGTATATCTCTTAAGGCAAAAGTGCTTTACACTTGAAAAGGTGGACACATTGATTCCTTTCTAACACTGTATGCATAAATTTGCTTCATGTAGATTGGAGAGTTATGCCGCGTACACACGGTCGGACTTTTCGTCTACAAAAGTCCAACGGACGCCGACGGACTAAAGCTGGCTGACAATCCGATCGTGTGTGGGCTTCCCCGGACTTTCAGCGGAATTTCAGCGGACTTTTCCAGCCTCAAATCTGACGGACTTTAGATTTGAAACATGCTTCAAATCTTTACGTCGTAACTACGCCGGACCCAGAAATCCGCTCGTCTGTGTGCTAGTTCGACGGGCAAAAACCCACCCTAGGGCAGCTATTGGCTACTGGCTATCAACTTCCTTATTTTAGTCCGGTGTATGTCATCACGTACGAATCCGTTGGACTTTTGTAGGCAAGTCCGCTCGTAAGAAAGTCTGCCGCAAGTCCGCCAAAAGTCCGCCAAAAGTCCGACAAAAGTCTGTCGAAAGTCTGTCGGACAGGCTGTCGGACTTTTGTAGATGAAAAGTCTGACCGTGTGTACGCGGCATTAAAGTGATTGTAAACAATCACCTTGTGAAACAACCTAGGCAAAACATTTTGTTTAGATATAAAATAAACTTTATAAATACCTTTTTTTCCCTTTTTTAGGCCTCATGCACACTGGACGTTTTTACAGCTGCTGTTTTCCCCAGCATGTTATCCTATGTGTCCATGCACACATAAGCTGTTATCAGCGTTTCTTGGCAGGAGTGTTTTTTGGTTAAACAAAAAACAAGAACTAGTGGGTTTTGAGAGGAGTTTTTCAGCTGTAAAAATGTTCTAACTCTGAAAACTGCTCAAACGCAGAAAGACACGGCTATTTGGAGTTTCTGGGTGTTTTTGAGCCATAAGTATAGTTATGATAAAAAGAGCTAAAAAAAAACACTACATCTGCTTTGACAGCTGATCGTGCAACACCTGCACAAATATATTTAATGTTGAAAGTCCGAGACCCTGTCTGCAAACTACCAGCTTACACAGCAGTGACTTTACCAGCGTGGACAAACTGTCTATCCCATTCAGCAGCTGTGTCCTACTTGACTTCACTTGTCAGGACTTCCACCACCCCACACTCTCTTCTCGAAAGGATCCAGGTTGTCACCCCTGATACCCCCCTTCTTTTTTTTTGTGTCGCTCTACAGGTTTAAATGTATGCTTGCAGCTGTATTACATATCAGGTTGGGGATTGCCCACAACCTCTGGGAGGCTCAAGCTCGGAGGATGACTCGCAGTTTACTAAACCTCGAGATAGATGATCCCACCACCCCCCAATGACCACTAACAACCACTAACACATGGCTGTCCCATGCAATCTTATACGCCCACAATGCCACTGTGTTGAACTACCCCTTGGCCCCTGTCTAACTACAGATGCCAATTACTAAGCTGGGAAAATGGCACCCGGTTCTAGTACCTTGTAACCTGTCAAACAGCTCACAACACCTATCCTGAGTACTACATCTCTCTATAGGAATGCAATCTCGCTCACTGGGACTGCATCATATAGTAGTTAACAAGATACAGGACACAAGTCCCTTAACATCCAAGGCACTTTAGAAAAATGACAGCTATGATGCCCCCACCCATACACATCGAGCTAGGCCCTCCTGAGATAGTCACCACATACTCCTCCTAGAGGGAGATATAACACACTCCTCTAGTAGTCAACCCCTCTCCCTGTTTATGATTTATTTTACCTAGTTTCAATGGGCTAGCCGCCCGCTTATGGAAGTATAGACCTATCCCAAGACAGCCATTGCCCTCTACTACTTGCATCTTCCATAACCCAGATGAACAAAAGTGACTTTAGGGACGATAACCCGTATCCCACTCCTCCTCAGCGATAATACCTAAACACCACAAATACACCATAGGGGCTGATGCAGCGTACTATATACCATAAACTAACCATGTTGGGTAATGGAATGGTTCTTTTTGTTTGTTGTTTTCAATTTTTGCTTCAAATGGTTTAATGGTTATTCGTTCTAAAATGTTATTTACTGTTACAATGATGATTTTCATGTCATAGACATCAATAAGGCTTTCAGTGCTCGGAACCAGCCCACTGAGGTGTATTGGCCAGTTCACCACACATATCTGCATGTCCTGTTGAAATTCAGGACTAGGGATGAGCTTCGTGCTCGAGTCGAACCCATGTTCGACTCGAACATCGTCTGTTCGGCAGTTCGCTGAATTCGATATGGGCTGTTCGCGCCAAATTCGTGTGGCGCGTCACGGCCCATAATTCACTGCGGCATCGCAGTGCATTGCTGGCTGATGATTGGCCAAGCATACACTATGACCCACATGCTTGGCCAATCACAGCGCCATCTGAACAGAGAGCCATAATTGGCCAAAGCCAAGGAGGCTTTGGCCAATTATGGCTAAGGGGATTTAGTACACGCTCCACACTATATAAGGCTGCCTGCACAGTGGCCCTGTGTAGTGTGTGTTCTGGCATTGAGAGAGAAATAGATAGACAGAGAGACAGTGTCATTTGATTTAAGTTAGATAGATTAGGCAGGACAGTCAGTGAGTTAGCTGTACTTACATTGTGTTGTGTATATATATGCATCCCAGGTGTTGTATATATATATATATATATATATATATATATATATATATATATATATATATATATACACTGTATTCAGTTTAGCTAGATCCGTTCCTGTTATCTTGCTACTGACAGGCAGCCTTGTGTTGTTACAGTATTTACAGCTACCTGAAGAAAATTGCTGGTGTTCTTTTGATCCTATTAGTACCACAGTCAGGCAGCTAGACTATTTACAGCTGGTGTAGTGCGTCTTTCTCACAGTGTTCAGTAAAGCTACAAGTTAGTTTAGTGAGACCTTTGCACAGTGTTCAGCTAAAGCTACAAGTTAGTGTAGTGCACAGTGTTCAGCTAAAGCTACAAGTTAGGGTAGTGCGTCCTCCTCATAGTGTTCAGCTAAAGCTACAAGTTAGTGTAGTGTGTCCTCCTCACAGTGTTCAGCTAAAACTACAAGTTAGTGTAGTGCGACCTCTGCACAGTGTTCAGCTAAAGCTACAAGTTAGTGTAGTGCATCCTCCTCACAGTGTACAGCTAAAACTACAAGTTAGTGTAGTGCGACCTCTGCACAGTGTTCAGCTAAATAAGCTACAAGTTAGTGTAGTGCGTCCTCCTCACAGTGTTCAGCTAAAACTAAAAGTTAGTGTAGTGCGATCTCTGAACAGTGTTCAGCTAAAGTTACAAGTTAGTGTAGTGTGTCCTCCTCACAGTGTTCAGCTAAAGCTACAAGTTAGTGTAGTGCACAGTGTTCAGCTAAAGCTACAAGTTAGTGTAGTGCATCCTCTGAACAGTGTTCAGCTAAAGCTACAAGTTAGTGTAGTGCGTCCTCCTCACAGTGTTCAGCTAAAACTACAAGTTAGTGTAGTGCGACCTCTGCACAGTGTTCAGCTAAAGCTACCTGTAGAAGGTTGGTGGTGTTTTCCTGATCCTATCACTACCGCAGGCAGCTAAATAAGCTACAAGTTAGTTTTTTGTGAGCTCTGCACAGTGTTCAGCTAAAGCTACCTGTAGAAGGTTGGTGGTGTTTTCCTGATCCTATCACTACCGCAGGCAGCTAAATAAGCTACAAGTTAGTTTTTTGCGACCTCTGCACAGTGTTCAGCTAAAGCTACCTGTAGAAGGTTGATGGTGTTTTCCTGATCCTATCATTACCGCAGGCAGCTAAAAAGGCTACAAGTTAGTGTAGTGCGTCCTCCTCACAGTGTTCAGCTAAAACTACAAGTTAGTGTAGCGCGACCTCTGCACAGTGTTCAGCTAAAGCTACCTGTAGAAGGTTGGTGGTGTTTTCCTGATCCTATCACTACCGCAGGCACCTAAATAAGCTACAAATTAGTTTTTTGTGACCTCTGCACAGTGTTCAGCTAAAGCTACCTGTAGAAGGTTGATGGTGTTTTCCTGATCCTATCACTACCGCAGGCAGCTAAAAAGGCTACAAGTTAGTGTAGTGCGTCCTCCTCACAGTGTTCAGCTAAAACTACAAGTTAGTGTAGTGCAACCTCTGCACAGTGTTCAGCTAAAGCTACCTGTAGAAGGTTGGTGGTGTTTTCCTGATCCTATCACTACCACAGGCAGCTAAATAAGCTACAAGTTAGTTTTTTGCGAGCTCTGCACAGTGTTCAGCTAAAGCTACCTGTAGAAGGTTGGTGGTGTTTTCCTGATCCTATCACTACCGCAGGCAGCTAAATAGGCTACAAGTTAGTGTAGTGCGTCCTCCTCACAGTGTTCAGCTAAAACTACAAGTTAGTGTAGTGCGACCTCTGCACAGTGTTCAGCTTAAGCTACAAGTTAGTGTAGTGCATCCTCCTCACAGTGTACAGCTAAAACTACAAGTTAGTGTAGTGCGACCTCTGCACAGTGTTCAGCTAAATAAGCTACAAGTTAGTGTAGTGCGTCCTCCTCACAGTGTTCAGCTAAAACTACAAGTTAGTGTAGTGCGATCTCTGAACAGTGTATAGCTAAAGTTACAAGTTAGTGTAGTGTGTCCTCCTCACAGTGTTCAGCTAAAGCTACAAGTTAGTGTAGTGCACAGTGTTCAGCTAAAGCTACAAGTTATTGTAGTGCGTCCTCTGAACAGTGTTCAGCTAAAGCTACAAGTTAGTGTAGTGCGTCCTTCTCACAGTGTTCAGCTAAAACTACAAGTTAGTGTAGTGCGACCTCTGCACAGTGTTCAGCTAAAGCTACCTGTAGAAGGTTGGTGGTGTTTTCCTGATCCTATCACTACCGCAGGCAGCTAAATAAGCTACAAGTTAGTTTTTTGTGAGCTCTGCACAGTGTTCAGCTAAAGCTACCTGTAGAAGGTTGGTGGTGTTTTCCTGATCCTATCACTACCGCAGGCAGCTAAATAAGCTACAAGTTAGTTTTTTGCGACCTCTGCACAGTGTTCAGCTAAAGCTACCTGTAGAAGGTTGATGGTGTTTTCCTGATCCTATCATTACCGCAGGCAGCTAAAAAGGCTACAAGTTAGTGTAGTGCGTCCTCCTCACAGTGTTCAGCTAAAACTACAAGTTAGTGTAGTGCGACCTCTGCACAGTGTTCAGCTAAAGCTACCTGTAGAAGGTTGGTGGTGTTTTCCTGATCCTATCACTACGGCAGGCAGCTAAATAAGCTACAAGTTAGTTTTTTGTGACCTCTGCACAGTGTTCAGCTAAAGCTACCTGTAGAAGGTTGATGGTGTTTTCCTGATCCTATCACTACCGCAGGCAGCTAAAAAGGCTACAAGTTAGTGTAGTGCGTCCTCCTCACAGTGTTCAGCTAAAACTACAAGTTAGTGTAGTGCAACCTCTGCACAGTGTTCAGCTAAAGCTACCTGTAGAAGGTTGGTGGTGTTTTCCTGATCCTATCACTACCACAGGCAGCTAAATAAGCTACAAGTTAGTTTTTTGCGAGCTCTGCACAGTGTTCAGCTAAAGCTACAAGTTAGTGTAGTGCGTCCTTCTCACAGTGTTCAGCTAAAACTACAAGTTAGTTTTTTGTGAGCTCTGCACAGTGTTCAGCTAAAGCTACCTGTAGAAGGTTGGTGGTGTTTTCCTGATCCTATCACTACCGCAGGCAGCTAAATAAGCTACAAGTTAGTTTTTTGCGACCTCTGCACAGTGTTCAGCTAAAGCTACCTGTAGAAGGTTGATGGTGTTTTCCTGATCCTATCATTACCGCAGGCAGCTAAAAAGGCTACAAGTTAGTGTAGTGCGTCCTCCTCACAGTGTTCAGCTAAAACTACAAGTTAGTGTAGTGCGACCTCTGCACAGTGTTCAGCTAAAGCTACCTGTAGAAGGTTGGTGGTGTTTTCCTGATCCTATCACTACGGCAGGCAGCTAAATAAGCTACAAGTTAGTTTTTTGTGACCTCTGCACAGTGTTCAGCTAAAGCTACCTGTAGAAGGTTGATGGTGTTTTCCTGATCCTATCACTACCGCAGGCAGCTAAAAAGGCTACAAGTTAGTGTAGTGCGTCCTCCTCACAGTGTTCAGCTAAAACTACAAGTTAGTGTAGTGCAACCTCTGCACAGTGTTCAGCTAAAGCTACCTGTAGAAGGTTGGTGGTGTTTTCCTGATCCTATCACTACCACAGGCAGCTAAATAAGCTACAAGTTAGTTTTTTGCGAGCTCTGCACAGTGTTCAGCTAAAGCTACAAGTTAGTGTAGTGCGTCCTTCTCACAGTGTTCAGCTAAAACTACAAGTTAGTTTTTTGTGAGCTCTGCACAGTGTTCAGCTAAAGCTACCTGTAGAAGGTTGGTGGTGTTTTCCTGATCCTATCACTACCGCAGGCAGCTAAATAAGCTACAAGTTAGTTTTTTGCGACCTCTGCACAGTGTTCAGCTAAAGCTACCTGTAGAAGGTTGATGGTGTTTTCCTGATCCTATCATTACCGCAGGCAGCTAAAAAGGCTACAAGTTAGTGTAGTGCGTCCTCCTCACAGTGTTCAGCTAAAACTACAAGTTAGTGTAGTGCGACCTCTGCACAGTGTTCAGCTAAAGCTACCTGTAGAAGGTTGGTGGTGTTTTCCTGATCCTATCACTACGGCAGGCAGCTAAATAAGCTACAAGTTAGTTTTTTGTGACCTCTGCACAGTGTTCAGCTAAAGCTACCTGTAGAAGGTTGATGGTGTTTTCCTGATCCTATCATTACCGCAGGCAGCTAAAAAGGCTACAAGTTAGTGTAGTGTGTCCTCCTCACAGTGTTCAGCTAAAACTACAAGTTAGTGTAGTGCGACCTCTGCACAGTGTTCAGCTAAAGCTACCTGTAGAAGGTTGGTGGTGTTTTCCTGATCCTATCACTACAGCAGGCAGCTAAATAAGCTACAAGTTAGTTTTTTGCGAGCTCTGCATAGTGTTCAGCTAAAGCTACCTGTAGAAGGTTGATGGTGTTTTCCTGATCCTATCACTACCGCAGGCAGCTAAAAAGGCTACAAGTTAGTGTAGTGCGTCCTCCTCACAGTGTTCAGCTAAAACTACAAGTTAGTGTAGTGCAACCTCTGCACAGTGTTCAGCTAAAGCTACCTGTAGAAGGTTGGTGGTGTTTTCCTGATCCTATCACTACCACAGGCAGCTAAATAAGCTACAAGTTAGTTTTTTGCGAGCTCTGCACAGTGTTCAGCTAAAGCTACAAGTTAGTGTAGTGCGTCCTTCTCACAGTGTTCAGCTAAAACTACAAGTTAGTTTTTTGTGAGCTCTGCACAGTGTTCAGCTAAAGCTACCTGTAGAAGGTTGGTGGTGTTTTCCTGATCCTATCACTACCGCAGGCAGCTAAATAAGCTACAAGTTAGTTTTTTGCGACCTCTGCACAGTGTTCAGCTAAAGCTACCTGTAGAAGGTTGATGGTGTTTTCCTGATCCTATCATTACCGCAGGCAGCTAAAAAGGCTACAAGTTAGTGTAGTGCGTCCTCCTCACAGTGTTCAGCTAAAACTACAAGTTAGTGTAGTGCGACCTCTGCACAGTGTTCAGCTAAAGCTACCTGTAGAAGGTTGGTGGTGTTTTCCTGATCCTATCACTACGGCAGGCAGCTAAATAAGCTACAAGTTAGTTTTTTGTGACCTCTGCACAGTGTTCAGCTAAAGCTACCTGTAGAAGGTTGATGGTGTTTTCCTGATCCTATCATTACCGCAGGCAGCTAAAAAGGCTACAAGTTAGTGTAGTGCGTCCTCCTCACAGTGTTCAGCTAAAACTACAAGTTAGTGTAGTGCGACCTCTGCACAGTGTTCAGCTAAAGCTACCTGTAGAAGGTTGGTGGTGTTTTCCTGATCCTATCACTACGGCAGGCAGCTAAATAAGCTACAAGTTAGTTTTTTGTGACCTCTGCACAGTGTTCAGCTAAAGCTACCTGTAGAAGGTTGATGGTGTTTTCCTGATCCTATCATTACCGCAGGCAGCTAAAAAGGCTACAAGTTAGTGTAGTGCGTCCTCCTCACAGTGTTCAGCTAAAACTACAAGTTAGTGTAGTGCAACCTCTGCACAGTGTTCAGCTAAAGCTACCTGTAGAAGGTTGGTGGTGTTTTCCTGATCCTATCACTACCACAGGCAGCTAAATAAGCTACAAGTTAGTTTTTTGCGAGCTCTGCACAGTGTTCAGCTAAAGCTACAAGTTAGTGTAGTGCGTCCTTCTCACAGTGTTCAGCTAAAACTACAAGTTAGTTTTTTGTGAGCTCTGCACAGTGTTCAGCTAAAGCTACCTGTAGAAGGTTGGTGGTGTTTTCCTGATCCTATCACTACCGCAGGCAGCTAAATAAGCTACAAGTTAGTTTTTTGCGACCTCTGCACAGTGTTCAGCTAAAGCTACCTGTAGAAGGTTGATGGTGTTTTCCTGATCCTATCATTACCGCAGGCAGCTAAAAAGGCTACAAGTTAGTGTAGTGCGTCCTCCTCACAGTGTTCAGCTAAAACTACAAGTTAGTGTAGTGCGACCTCTGCACAGTGTTCAGCTAAAGCTACCTGTAGAAGGTTGGTGGTGTTTTCCTGATCCTATCACTACGGCAGGCAGCTAAATAAGCTACAAGTTAGTTTTTTGTGACCTCTGCACAGTGTTCAGCTAAAGCTACCTGTAGAAGGTTGATGGTGTTTTCCTGATCCTATCACTACCGCAGGCAGCTAAAAAGGCTACAAGTTAGTGTAGTGCGTCCTCCTCACAGTGTTCAGCTAAAACTACAAGTTAGTGTAGTGCAACCTCTGCACAGTGTTCAGCTAAAGCTACCTGTAGAAGGTTGGTGGTGTTTTCCTGATCCTATCACTACCACAGGCAGCTAAATAAGCTACAAGTTAGTTTTTTGCGAGCTCTGCACAGTGTTCAGCTAAAGCTACCTGTAGAAGGTTGGTGGTGTTTTCCTGATCCTATCACTACCGCAGGCAGCTAAATAGGCTACAAGTTAGTGTAGTGCGTCCTCCTCACAGTGTTCAGCTAAAACTACAAGTTAGTGTAGTGCGACCTCTGCACAGTGTTCAGCTAAACCTACCTGTAGAAGGTTGGTGGTGTTTTCCTGATCCTATCACTACCGCAGGCAGCTAAATAAGCTACAAGTTAGTTTTTTGTGAGCTCTGCACAGTGTTCAGCTAAAGCTACCTGTAGAAGGTTGGTGGTGTTTTCCTGATCCTATCACTACCGCAGGCAGCTAAATAAGCTACAAGTTAGTTTTTTGCGACCTCTGCACAGTGTTCAGCTAAAGCTACCTGTAGAAGGTTGATGGTGTTTTCCTGATCCTATCATTACCGCAGGCAGCTAAAAAGGCTACAAGTTAGTGTAGTGCGTCCTCCTCACAGTGTTCAGCTAAAACTACAAGTTAGTGTAGTGCAACCTCTGCACAGTGTTCAGCTAAAGCTACCTGTAGAAGGTTGGTGGTGTTTTCCTGATCCTATCACTACCGCAGGCAGCTAAATAAGCTACAAGTTAGTTTTTTGCGACCTCTGCACAGTGTTCAGCTAAAGCTACCTGTAGAAGGTTGATGGTGTTTTCCTGATCCTATCACTACCGCAGGCAGCTAAAAAGGCTACAAGTTAGTGTAGTGCGTCCTCCTCACAGTGTTCAGCTAAAACTACAAGTTAGTGTAGTGCAACCTCTGCACAGTGTTCAGCTAAAGCTACCTGTAGAAGGTTGGTGGTGTTTTCCTGATCCTATCACTACCACAGGCAGCTAAATAAGCTACAAGTTAGTTTTTTGCGAGCTCTGCACAGTGTTCAGCTAAAGCTACCTGTAGAAGGTTGGTGGTGTTTTCCTGATCCTATCACTACCGCAGGCAGCTAAATAGGCTTCAAGTTAGTGTAGTGCGTCCTCCTCACAGTGTTCAGCTAAAACTACAAGTTAGTGTAGTGCAACCTCTGCACAGTGTTCAGCTTAAGCTACAAGTTAGTGTAGTGCATCCTCCTCACAGTGTACAGCTAAAACTACAAGTTAGTGTAGTGCGACCTCTGCACAGTGTTCAGCTAAATAAGCTACAAGTTAGTGTAGTGCGTCCTCCTCACAGTGTTCAGCTAAAACTACAAGTTAGTGTAGTGCGACCTCTGCACAGTGTTCAGCTAAAGCTACCTGTAGAAGGTTGGTGGTGTTTTCCAGATCCTATCACTACCGCAGGCAGCTAAAACTACAAGTTAGTGTAGTGCTACCTCTGCCCAGTGTTCAGTTAAAGCTACCTGTAGAAGGTTGGTGGTGTTTTCCTGATCCTATCACTACCGCAGGCAGCTAAATAAGCTACAAGTTAGTGTAGTGCGTCCTCCTCACAGTGTTCAGCTAAAACTACAAGTTAGTGTAGTGCGACCTCTGCACAGTGTTCAGCTAAAGCTACCTGTAGAAGGTTGGTGGTGTTTTCCTGATCCTATCACTACCGCAGGCAGCTAAATAGGCTACAAGTTAGTGTAGTGCATCCTCCTCACAGTGTTCAGCTAAAACTACAAGTTAGTGTAGTGCGACCTCTGCACAGTGCTCAGCTAAAGCTACCTGTAGAAGGTTGGTGGTGTTTTCCTGATCCTATCAAAACCGCAGGCAGTTAAATAAGCTACAAGTTAGTTTTTTGCGAGCTCTGCACAGTGTTCAGCTAAAGCTACCTGTAGAAGGTTGGTGGTGTTCTCATACTACAGGCAGGCAGTTGATTTTGCTAGCTGCAGTATCAGTATATATATATATATATATATATATATATATATATATATATATATATATATATCCCAGCTTAGTGCAGCGACAGGCCATTAGTATGTCTGGAAGGCCAACAAGGAGAGGCAGACAGTCACAAGCCAATAAAAGAGGGCAAGCGGGCTCTGTGTCTAGAGACAACAGTGCTGGTCATGGAGATGGTGCATCCTCATCAGCACATGGCCGTGGGACACGCTTGGCCTTTTTTTCGGCAGCTGGCCGTGTTGAGCCACATCATGCGGAAGACTTGGTCGAGTGGATGACCAAGCCGTCCTCATCCTCCTCATCATCTCTCACTAATGCTCAGGGTGCTTTGTCTGGCAAAGCAGCTGCCAACGCGATCTCTTCCCTCGGCTCAATGGCATCAGTGACTCCTTCCCTAGCCCCACCATGTCCTCCTGAGGAGTCCCTCAAACTGTTTGACCACAGTGTTGGGTACATGCTCCAGGAGGATGCCCAGCATTTAGAAGGCTCTGATTATGATACTGAGCTAGATGAAGGCAGTAACGTGAGCACGGACAGAGGGGGTGCCCAAGAAGGACAGCAATCTGGCAGTCATGCTCCCCCTGTTGCAGCATACTGCCAGGTTTGCTCCAGTGATGAGGAGGGAGGGGATGATGAGGTCACTGACTTAACGTGGGTGCCTGATAGGAGAGAGGAGGAGGAGGAGGAGGAGGAGGAGGAGGAGGAGGCACATCACCAATAAGGCAGGATGCCCTCCAGGGGCCACCCTAAGGGCAGCACACTGACTGCATCACACCCCAAAGCTCCGCATGTGCAGGGCGTTGCTGTCTCTGCGCATTATTCTAAAAGTTCTTTGGTGTGGGCCTTTTTTGAGACGAGTGCATCAGATCGCACTGCTGCTATTTGCAACATATGTCTCAAGCGTATCTCGCGTGGCCAAAACATCTCCGGCTTGGGCACCACATGCTTGACCAGACATATGTTGACCTGCCATGCAGTTCGTTGGCAAGCGTATCTAAAAGACCCACACCAAAGAACAAAGAGGACCTCTCCTTGCTCCTCATCAGCTGAGATCTCCAACCCCACTATACCGTCAGTCCTCTCTGAGAGCTGCACTAAGAGGAATAAAGGTGTAGAATTAGGTGTGTCACAGCCAAGTACTTGTGGGCAATCAGCTTTCGGTACACCGACGTCAGATTGTACCAGGCAAATTTCCCTGCCCCAACTGCTGCACCGCCGAAAGAAGTTCGCTCCCAGCCATCCACATGCCCAGGGGTTGAATGCTAGCTTGGCAAAATTGCTAGCACTTCAACTGCTACCTTTTCAGTTGGTAGACTCTGCCCCTTCCGTGAGTTTGTGGAATGTGCGGTTCCTCAGTGGCAGGTACCCAAACACCACTTTTTCTCATGGAAGGCGATTCCGGCTCTCTACCAGCATGTGGAAGGCAATGTCTTGGCCTCACTGGACAGGGCGGTCAGCGGTAAGGTGCATATTACCGCTGACTCATGGTTCAGCAGGCATGGACTGGGACGTTGCCTAAGTTTCACGGCGCATTGGGTGTGTCTGCTGGCAGCTGGGAAGGATGCAGGACAAGGTGCAGTAATGTTGGAGGTTGTTCCACCACCGCGCCTCCAAATTGCCACTACTAATGATTGTGACACACCTCTCTCCTCCACCCCCTCCTCTTCTTCTTCCTCCATGGCCTCTTCCTGTGATTTGTCCTCGGAACCAGCGGTGCTCCGTAGGCATTCAAGGGGCTACGCAAGTACACAGGCCAAAAGATGCAATGCGGTGCTTGAGCTGGTGTGCTTGGAGCACAGGAGCCACACTGGGGCAGAGGTTCTGTCAGCTCTGCAGGGGCAGGTTCAGAGGTGAATAGATAGAAGTGTGGTGTTGTGCTGATCCATAACTGTAACAAAAAATTATAAAAAATATTCTGAATTGAATGTGGTAACACAATAGTGGTCGGTGTCTCTAAAGTGCAGATCTCTTGCAATAAACCATTTGTGACTCTGTAATAACGTGAAAATATATACCTCTATGCGAGGGTGCCTAAATCTGTGTATATAACATAAAAACCATATATAATAAACTATTTGTTGAAAGTATGCTGGAAAAAATAATCAACTATCAATTTAAGCAGATGTATATACACAAAAATTAAGTGTAATAGGTGCTCCTACGAGTGATATTGAATCAATATGCAAATAAAAATTAATATAAATTATATATATAAACAGCAAAAAACAATTTATAAAAATCTGCTGACCAGGCAAGTGTGCACCTGGTGTTTCTCAATACATCACCAGGTGCGTGTAACGTGAATTGTGCACTTATACTAAATCCTGATATGCAGTCCTCTCATAAAGTGCAAAAAAAAAATTTGTTTATACTAAAAATAATTAAAAATAATTTAAACAAAGTCCAGAGCATGTGATCCACTCAGTGCAAAAATAAACGTGACACAGGTGATAAATCTCTTCATGCAACACGGCACACACTGGTGGGCAATGGCCCCTTACCTTAAGGTAATGGGTTACTCGCATTTAGCCAGTATATAGGAATGGCAGCCTTTTGTTGTCAAAATCATGGGATAAGCAGACAGTGGGGGCGGTGGTGGTCCTACTCTTATCCTGGCTTGTCACCTTTATGGACTTGCGTCTCTCCAAGTAGTGTCCCGGGGTCACCGAGATAAACCAGAAAGGAAGATCCACAAATAGTATAGTATTGTCTCATAAAAGTTCAATTTTTATTCAAGTATACAGGTACTCACATTTAAAATACAAAAAACCAGGCGAAAATCCGACGAGCAGCGAGCTCGTAATGCAGATGCCTTTCCCGTCCCTACGCGTGACGTCACGACCCACGTGACTTCTTCAGGGGATACAGGGAGGCACTATGTGTGTCCTTAAATAGCTGGCCCATTAGGTATAATGGGCGGCCATTTTCCTGAGGCCTCAGGAAGTACTCAGTCGGCCATTTTGCCTAGGATGGATAGGCACGGCTACAGCTCTCGGTCATCCAATTCCAATAACAGGGGGGGTTCCTTAACCTAGCAGCTGTGCGGGGACTGGCCAATCCACAAGCATGTTAATTATTACTGTCAGCAAAGGGGGAAAAAAGTTTTACCGGCATAGCAGCCAGTGAGATCGTCTGTGTGTCACGGCATTGAATAGCAGGCAGGATGCTCGCGTCAATGCACAAGATAGACAGATCAGAGAAAAAAACAGAGAAAGAATTTGGTATGCAAAGCTGGGGATAGCAAATCATAATACAATTCCCCATCGCAAAACATAAAAAATAATAATTAAAATAGTATAGATACAGATAGGAGCAGTGGAGAAGGTGGTCGTCTGACCGATGCGTTCAGACAATTTTTTAGTCTGCAGCCCCAAGGTATGATTGGTTCCAGCAACCATCGTTAGTGTCTGTTTTACATGGTGCAGGAATACCTGGGGGCAAGATCTGACTAGGACACCTTTCCCACCGAAAAACCTCTGGGTTACTGGGTCTTGAGGATGGATCACTGGCCAGAGCTTGCACAGTATGCAATTGAGCTACTGGCCTGTCCTGCAAGAAGCGTTCTTTTGGAACGCACATTCAGTGCTGCTGGAGGCTTTGTAACCGATCACAGGGTGTGTCTGTCCACCGACTCGGTCGATCGACCGACCTTCATAAAAATGAATCAGTCTTGAATCACCACCAGCTACCAAGCACCTGATGCTGATGTAACCCAATAATTTTTTTTGAAATGTCAGATCCCTTCAAAGACTGCCTATGCTGATGCTGAGTGACTATCCTGTTATGCTGAGTAATTATCCTCTTCCTCCTCAATGATCATGCTGATAGCTTGTAAGAAACTTTTTGGTTCTGGGCGCCGCCACCAGTGCCTAAGGCCCAATTTTTCAGCCCCTTTTTAACAATTACAATTTTTGATGCAATACTTTGCAGCAGGGCTCGTTCCTGCGTTCCAACTAGAGTATCTGTGAGGGGTTGCAGTGTTGTGGCACCAGCACCAGTGCCTAAGGCCCAATTTTTCAGCCCCTGTTTAACAGGGGCGTGTAATTACAATTTTTGATGCAATTGTTTTGCAGCAGGGCTCGTTCCTGCGTTCCAACTAGAGTATCTGTGAGAGGTTGCAGTGTTGTGGCACCAGCACCAGTGCCTAAGGCCCAATTTTTTAGCCCCTGTTCAACAGGGGCATGTAATTACAATTATTGATTGAATATTTCACAGCAGGGCACATTTCTGCGCCCACCAAGATTAACTGTGAGGACTTACAGTGTTGTGGCACCAGTACCACCACCACCATCACCAAAGGCCCAATTTTTCTGGCCCTGTTCAACAGGGGCATGTAATTACAATTCTTGATCTAATATTTCACAGCAGGGCCCTGTGAGGGCTTACAGTGTTGAGGCCACAACAACACCTAAGGGCCAAATTTCTGCTGAGTATATAGGGCAGGCCCCTATTTTCAAACATCCAACTTACAAACGACTCCTACTTGCAAACGGAAGGAGACAACAGGAGGTGAGATGAAATCTACCCCATAGGAAGGGAAATTCTCTCCTGTAATGCCCCGTACACACGGTCGGATTTTCCGACGGAAAATGTGTGATAGGGCCTTGTTGTCGGAAATTCCGACCATGTGTAGGCTCCATCACACATTTTCCATCGTATTTTCCGACAAACAAAGTTTGAGAGCAGGCTATAAAATTTTCCGACAACAAAATCCGTTCTCGGAATTTCCGATCGTGTGTACACAAATCCGACGCACAAAGTGCCAAGCATGCTCAGAATAAATAAAGAGATGAAAGCTATTGGCTACTGCCCCGTTTATAGTCCCGACGTACGTGTTTTACGTCACCGCGTTCAGAATGATCGGATTTTCCGACAACTTTGTGTGACTTTGTGTATGCAAGAAAAGTTTGAGCCAACATCCGTCGGAAAAAATCCTAGGGATTTGTTGTCGGAATGTCCGATCAATGTCCGACCGTGTGTACGGGGCATAAGAGTTAATATGGGAAAAACTTTTCTCCTTTCCACTGATGCTTTACCACCAATCCTTGTTTCACTAAAAACCCCAAATTTTCAAAAAACATTTGTCATTGGGACAAAAAAGTGAGGTGAAATCTTCTGAAGAGGAGCACAGACAGCAAAACAATTGTCACAGGGGTGATAACCCTTCCCTATGTTTTCCAAAAAGCTTAAAAACTGATTTTTTGGCTGGAGCTACACTTTAAAATTGAACCAGTTCAAAATTACAAACAGATTCTACTTAACAACAAACCTACAGTCCGTGTCTTGTTTGCACCGCCTGTATACTGCTGTTCAGAGTATATAGGGCCTGGGGGCCCCACACCTTTCCTTTTTTTAATTTGGGGGGTTCCCCTTAATATCCATACAGGACCCAAAGGGCCTGGTAATGGGCTGGAGGGTACCCATGCCATTTGTCTCACTGATTTTCATCCATATTGCCAGAACCCGACATTACATTAAAGCCGCAAGCAGTTTTAAATGACTTTTTTTCCTTTAAAAATGTCATTTTGTGCAGAGATTCTGTTCTAAGCACGGGAAACACGCGCCACTTTACAGGCATACTATAGACACCCCCCAGGTACGATATTTAAAGGAATATTTGACTTTTTTTTTTTTTACTTTAAGCATCATTAAAATCACTGCTCCCGAAAAAACGTCAGTCTTTAAAAGTTTTTTTTGCATTGATACATGTCCCCTGGGGCAGGACCCGGGTCCCCAAACCCTTTTTAGGACAATACCATGAAAACTAGTCTTTAAAATTAGCACTTTTGATTTCGAACGTTCGAGTCCCATAGACGTCAATAGGGTTCTAACGTTTGTGCGAATTTTCGGTCCGTTCGCAGGTTCTGGTGCGAACCGAACTGGGGGGTGTTCAGCTCATCCATATTCAGGATGCTTATACCCGCCCAGACCTCACAACCTTCCTGACAGCCATCTGGCTACCCATGGTTTCCCTCGCTCCCTACCCTACTTCTACAATACTCAACCTCCTTTACCAAATACTTAACACCTCCTCTGTCAGCGGGATACGTCCCATCTCTTTAGTTTACTTCTTTCCAACAGCTCCTCTCCCCCCCAGTGGTATCTAGCACTACCTCTATTCTTCCACTCTCAAGACATTACTATACACCACTGACCCGCTCCAGATACACCTTCAAACAGGTGCATAAATCACTTGGACAAGCAAGACAGGCCTCGCTAGTCGCCAGACTTTCTCTCTTTGTTCTCACATCCCCATATCTCTATTCTACATACGTCTGACCCCTTCACATTACTCCTTAGTTCATTTATTTCTACTCACCCCCTTCCTTTCCCCCAGCTCCTCACATACTCCTTTCCCAACCTGTCCTGCCCTCCCCCTCTCTTCCAGATTCCAGTCCTGTTTTTCAGAGTCTTCATCCTCCTCCTCCGACATAACTCTACTGGGTCCCAGCAAGTACTCATATCCTATTTAAGCTACGGACACTACTTTGACCCCCGCGATGGCACGTCTGTCTACTAAACAAACCAAATCCCCAACCAAAATTGTCTCTCTGAACGCACGTGGTCCTAACATCCCCGAAAAACTATCCCGATTACTCCTCTCCATGTGTAAATGTAGAGCGGACATCATATTCCTCCAGGAAACACACTTTAAAGTGGATTCAACCTCTAAACTATCCAACATTCACTTCCCCACCTCCTTACATGCAACAAACTGGGCCTCCAAATCAAAAGGGGTCTCAATCCTATTCGCGAGACATTGCTCATTTCAAGTCACAGACACCTGTCTAGATGAGGAAGGACGTTATATTTTTGTTAAAGGCTCATTGTTCGGTAAACGTCTCACCCTTGCAAATATATATGCCCCAAACGTACCTTTTTTCAGATCAAATACAATACTCTCAACATTCATATATACAAATACTGTCAACATTCCAGGAAGGCATCTTGGTCCTCGGTGGAGACTTTAATGCCCCACTTAACCCTCTCCACGACACATCTTCTGGCACTTCCACCTAGCCATACAAAGCACTGCGTGCAATTAACCACCTCCAAGAATTGACACTAGACGACTCCAGGCGCACGCTAAATCCTAATGTTAAAGATTACACTTTCTACTGAGCCCTGCATGGTCGCTATTCCAGACTCGACTACCTATTCCTATCGCAAAGAGATTTACCAATGCTTACCTCAGCCACCATAGATCCCACGTATTTATCAGACCACCACCCTGTCTCCATGTCCATAGAGTCCGCAGACACACCATCGAGATCCTCGATATGGCGCCTAGATCCCTCTCTACTCACAAATAGCTCGATAGCACCTACAGTCAACCAACGACTCATACAATATTTCCGAACATATCACCAATTATGAGATGGGAGGCACACAAATGTACCATAGGAGGAGAGCTAATTGCACTCTCTGCTAAATGCAGACGGGAAAAACAAGCACATATCACAAAACTGATAAAGCGCATCCATCTGCTAGAAAGGGCACAAAAATTGACCCAAGCAGCATCCTCCCTACAGGAACTCCTCCAGGCCAGGGCTGAACTTGAAGAGGAACTGGATAAAAAAATGAAGCGTAACTATATTCTATCACAAAAAAATTTCTATGAATATGGAAATAAAGCTGGAAAATTCCTAGCCAGAGCACTTCAAACAAAAAAAGCATCCATGACAATTCACACTCTCACCGATTCTTCAGGGAAATAAAATAACATCCAACGATCAGATAGCGGACCAATTTGTCCAGTATATACCCACCTTTATAATCTTAACCCAAATGTCCCTCTGACAGAAGACAACACAAGACCCCAAAAGATTAAGGATTTCCTTACAAAGTATAGCCCCAAACCCCTATCCAATTTGGAAGCCACAGCTCTGGAACAACCTTTGTCTGCTTAGGAATTATATCTAGTACTCAAGCAACTGAAACCCAGAAAAAGCCGTGGCCCAAATGGGTTGATGACAGGATATTACAAAGCATTTATATTATATATACACTTAAGCCACTTTTCCTTAGCGCATTCAATTCCCTCTCCTCAGACAATCCCAACGCCCGAGACCCCCTATTGGCGCACATTACCGTTATCCCAAAACCAAACAAGGACCCCTCCTCGGTCGCCAACTATCGGCTAATATGCCTACTGGACCTTAAAATCTATGCCAAAATCCTAGCCAATTGACTTCTGCCCCTGTTACCCAATCTAATTTCGCTAGACCAAGTAGGCTTTATACCGGGTAGAGAGACAACACCATAAAAGCGATCAACATTCATAAATGGCTAACTTCAACACACCAACACAGAATTTTTCTGTCTTTGGATACAGAGAAGGCAGTCTATAGAGTGGCATGGGACTATATGTCGGAAGCCCTAAGGGTGATTGGTATATGTGAATGGATGCTATAATTCATTCTAGCGCTCTACTCCTGTCTAGCTGCAAAGGTACAAGTCAATGGCCACCTATCGAATGCCTTCTCCATTTTGTATGGAACCCACCAAGGCTGCCCTCTCTCCCTACTAATATTTGTCCTCACACTAGAACCACTACTCATCCGCCTCAGGGAAAACCCAGATATCAAAGGAGTCTCGATCTCCAAGACTACATACAAGTTAGCTGCTTTTGCAGACGACATTCTTTTATACCTAACAGAACCACACATTACACTACCCAACATACTCAAGGACTTCGCCCTGTTCGACACCTTGTCCAACATATGAATAAACTTCTAGAAATCTGAAGCGCTGAATATCTCCTTAACGAAACAGATTCTGGAGCAATGTCAATCAAACTTCCCATTCAGATGGAGGCACGACTCGAAAAATTATCTTGAGATCCAATTACCCGCCCAACTATCTGACTTGTATGGCAAAAACTACCTCCCGATCCTTCAAAATATTCAGAAATAACTGAAGTCTTGGTCAATGGCCCTTTTTCGTGGTTTGGTAGGGCATTAATAATCAAAATGAACATTCTACTGAGAATACTATATGTTCTACAAACAATTCCTGTAAAACTGCCTCAGGTCTTCTTTGCCTCATACCGCAGAACCTGTATGGAATTTGTGTGGGGTAAATCACAGCCTAGACTGAGCTTTGAACAATTAACTCTACCCAAATTAAAATGTGCCATAGGTTTTCCAGATATTGTCAAATACCATTGGCCATGTCAATTATTTGAATTATAGACTGGAACGTCCATGCACATACTAAGGCATGGATTAACATTGAACATGCGTTCTCCCCTATACCAGTCTGTCAACTTCCCTGGGCAGCCTCAATACATGTTGTACTAGAGTGCAAACACCACCCTTAAATTAGCGACACATTATAAATCTTCAAAAAAACTTGTCACAGATTTAAAATCTCCTCCTCCCTAGGACTCCCACCCGTAACAACCTGGAATTGCCACTGGGTAAAGTTGACTCTTTCCTTTCCGAGATATGTCCCCATTCCGATATGAGGGCAGAAATTTTTTTTAGCGGAGACACTTTTCTACCCCTACTTACATTATCCACGTAAATGTTTGGACAACCCTTCCCGTCTGCACAGGGAAATGGCTTTAAAGTATTTTCTAGATGGTACAAGACTCCCCTTAGACTACATAATATTTCCCCTACTATACCCTCAATTGTTGGAGATGCTCTCCCAAAGACGGCTCACTTCTTCATATATGGTGGTCGTGTCCCCTAATCCAAAACTTCTGGAAAAAGATCCACCACCTCATTGTTCAAATCACCACATTCCAGATTTTCCCAATCATTCCAGATTCGGCCCAATCGCTTCTAAACCATTCATCCATCCCAAAAAAAGACTAAAGATACATCCACCAAATACCAACAAACATGGGCTTGCTGGCATCACTTCCAAATGACTGCAGAATACTCCCAACTATTGTCTTAGTAATATCCGCAGACACACGATAACAGTGCGGAGGACGGGGAAAAGATCTCCCTTAACCCCATCTCATCTCTTCCCCCAATACTTTTTTCTTTCAACATTCCCCCGTATCCACTCATTACAGTCTTGAACACTGCCTCCCTATGGGGACAGATGACCTATTTGCCCGTATTATACCTCTCCCAGCTGTCTCTCTGTATTACCTACCCTCTTTCCAATGAGGTACCTCCTCAGTGGAAGTCACCCCCCACCCAATCATTTTTCCTGACGGACGCTCTATACCACCCCCTCTGAGAGTCTTATTCATTGACCAAGCCCGCTGGTCTCTCTTTTTTCCCTGGGGATTGCTACAGGTCCAATGCCCACAATCCCACGGACAATTGGCCTATCTAGCAATAGCGGACCACAGAACCTAGAGAACCCCATGCAACCACTAATGGACAATATGAACTGTTCTTCAGCGCACACCCCGGATAGGGTGCCCTCACATGACTAATACTAAAGGCCCCTACCCTTGACCTCTACTAATATAGCAGAAGTACTTCATGGGTCTTAACACCTCAACACTTCTCTAATGAGAGAACTCACTGAAATGTAACGTTAGAGACACTACAGCATGTTATGGATATATATGACTCGTGAAGACGACATAACTAATTGTATTTGTGGAGGTCCAACCACCCACAACATTTATTATTTCTCATTACACCTCACTCCAGTTTAATGTATAATCCTTTCTCTGCCGCTGGTGATTTTATGGCAATACATTGTACTGTTTTTTTAAGAATATCTCTTTCCTGTGCTCACTTTTTGTATACAATAAACATTGTTTTGGGAAAAAAAAAATCTGAATGCTTATTTATTTATTTGGTAAGTCTTATGGGGGAGTGTTTACCCTTGGATTGTGCACGCATGTAATTATGCCAACTGGGCTCCTGGATGATATTAAGGTTTTCCTATATGTGACCATACGGATACATAGCTTTATTACTATTTATCCTATGCCATTATACCTATACCATTACCATTAATCTGTGAGAAGCATCTATGATTTGTTCAGTAGGATTTGAGGTGTGATATAATTCAATCTACCACTATCTACTAATAATGCTTCAACCTGTCAGTCATTGCTTTTTAGGGAAGTAATACCATGACCATCTGATTACCCTGCTCTCCTTCTGTTGTAGAGCTATTACAAACTACAAATGAAAAATAATAATTTTTAATTTTCGTATAAATAAAATCTTAATCTATTGTAAGTGATGCCTGAAAAGTCTTAAATATTTTCCATTTAACAAGTTTTTGTTCACTGGGTGATCTGGCACTAGATCCACCACCACATGCATTTTAAAATAATGCTCATCCATAATGTGTTATTAAATCACCAATATCTTAAGCAATTAAAAATATCTAAGGAAGCTTGTATGGAATATTTTTATTACCATGCTTTCCTTGAACCATGTCATTTATTTTTGAACATCAGGAATTGGACAAAAAAAATAACAAAGTTTACTAGACACAGCTACACACCTAGTACAATACCTCAAAAAGTGGCCCTATAATCTCAAATTATTATTATTATTATTATTATTCAGGATTTATACAGCGCCAACAGTTTACGCAGTGCTTTACAATATAAAAGGGAGACAATACAGTTATAATACAATACAATAGGATTAAGAGGGCCCTGCTCAGAAGAGCTTACAATCTAATAGAGTGGGGCAGGTGTTACAAAAGGTTGTAACTGTGGGGAATGAGCTGGTGGAAGTGGTAGGAGATTAGTTGGAGACGTGATAGGCTTTCCTGAAGAGATGAGTTTTCAGGGATTGCCTGAAGGTAGCAAGAGTAGGGGATAGCTGGATAGATGGAGGTAGCGAGTTCCAGAGGATGGGAGAGGCTCTGGAGAAATCCTGGAGACGAGCATGGGAGGAGGAGATGAGAGAGCTTGAAAGCAGGAGGTCTTGAGAAGAGCGGAGAGGTCAATTTGGGTGATATTTGGGGACAAGATTAGTGATGTAGCTTGGGGCAAAGTTGTGAATGGCTTTGTATGTTGTGGTTAGAATTTTGAATTTAATTCGCTGGGTGATTGGGAGCCAGTGTAGGGATTGAAGTAGAGGGTTGGCAGACACTGAGCGGTTGGTAAGGTGGATAAGTCTGGCAGCAGCATTCATGATAGACTGAGGAGGGGATAGCCTATGGAGAGGTAAGCCAATGAGAAGGGAGTTGCAATAGTCAAGGCGAGAGATAACAAGGGAGTGAATGAGGAGCTTGGTGGTTTCATTTGTTAAAAAAGGGCAAATTTTAGAAATGTTACGGAGGTGAATTCTACAAACTTTTGACAACGATTGGATTTGAGGCTGAAATGACAAGTCAGAGTCTAGGATTACACCTAGTACCCTGGCGTAAGGGGGGGGACTGATGGTTGCATTGTTAATTTTGATGGAAAAGTCATGGAGGGGGGCACGGGTGGGGGGGAATAATAATAGCTCAGTTTTAGAGAGATTTAGTTTAAGGAAGTGGTGTGAAATCCATGCTGATATGTCAGTTAGTAAGTTAGTAATGCGAGAGGAGACTGAAGGAGTGAGGTGAGGAGTAGACAGATAGATTTGGGTGTCATCATCGTATAAGTGGTATTGGAAGCCGTGGGCAGTTATTAAGTGACCAAGGGAGGAGGTGTAGATAGAGAAGAGAAGAACCGAGCCTTGGGGGACCCCCACAGAAAGGGGCAATGGAGAGGAGGAGTCAGAGTTGTAGGTGACACTGAAGGAGCGCTGTGATAAATAGTCAGAGAACCAGGATAGAGCAGAATCTCGGAGGCCAAGGGAATGTAGTTTATTGAGAAGGAGCAGGTGGTCAACAGTATCAAAGGCCGCAGAGAGGTCAAGTAGTAGGAGTATGGAGTACTGGCTGTTGGTTTTAGCATCGTTAGTGAGTTTTAGTAAGGCAGTTTCCGTGGAGTGCTGCGAGCGAAAGCCAGACTGTAAGGGGTCAAGAAGGTTATTTTCATTGAGGTAGGAGCTAAGACGGTTGTAGACTAAGCGTTCTAGAAGTTTAGAGGTGAATGGGAGCAATGAGATGGGTCTTAAGTTGTTCAGGTCGCTAGGGTCCAGTGAGGGCTTTTTAAGAATGGGAGTGATCTGCGCATGTTTTAGAGGGGAGGGGAAAATGCCACTAGAGAATATGTGCAAATACATACAAAAAAAGTCTGAAAAAGTAGATGTTTAAACAGGAGTATCATGTAGTGAGTAGTGTTAGTCTGAACTTGTGGTTTAAGGGCTTGCCAGCCTACTTTTATTAAGTAAATTAAAAGTAAAAGTCCACAAATACAGTTGCTCATGCAGGAGTTTCATTTTTACACAGCCAAACAGGTTCACAAAAATACAGAGCCACCTACCTCTTTCTTCAGCAGCACCTGTGCCCTTATGCCTGGTCCCTCAGAACGTCTTACCAGCTTTCCCAGCTCTCTGAACTAATTACTTAGCACTCACTTAGCATTTAGTTACAGCTTCCTGCTGTACAGTCCCACGCCTGGTCTTCTCACTCTGGGTTGTCGCCCACTCCTCAGAGACCTACAGATTCCCTCAGTCCCTTGGACTGACCTAGTGTTCCTGGATTTCTCAACTTAGCTATGAGTAAGCATCTGTTGATGTGAAATGCATTAGCTAGCAGTTGTCCTGTGCATCAATCTTTCATGTGACCTGGGTCTTTTATCATAATAAAGTTGCTTTTTCCACGGAAGTGCGGCCATCCAGACTCTTCTATTTTGCTCTCCGTTCCTGGATTTCTCAGTCACCCAGACTCACACAGCCACCTCAACTCTCTCAGACTGATGGATAAGAAAAATTTCCAACATAGAATGATAGGGCACCCAGCACTCAGCAGGGGGCACTGTGGGACAGTACAAAGGGCACTCAATTCTAT
This sequence comes from Lithobates clamitans, assembly GCA_037952925.1. Classification (NCBI taxonomy): domain Eukaryota; kingdom Metazoa; phylum Chordata; class Amphibia; order Anura; family Ranidae; genus Lithobates; species Lithobates clamitans. The sequence goes on from JBBGZY010001291.1 coordinate 1,712,477, forward strand.
TTTTCCCATAGCAGGTTCCTATTGGCAACAGCACTAGTTTGCCTAGTGGTAGCACCGGCCCTAGGCGGAAGATGAAGAGGGTGTATTTTCAGCTGATGAAACAAACATGCTACTCTGGGAAGAGAAGGACAAAGCAGGTTTGGTTATCCACTCCACCACCTCTTTCATATACTCTGGCTGTATAGCATGCCCATTTCCAAAAAGGAAAGGCTTAACCTGCGCACTCCCTACTAGCTGCATGGGAAGAACCTCTGCTTCTACCTTTAATTCTCCCTTTAAGTATGATGCAGGGGGTTGCCTAACCTTATTAGCAGCTGTGAAAATAGTGAAACTGAGGATGTTGCACTTTGATGCAGCTCTCACTGTGGTGATTGATTTGGTGCACTAAACTTTACTGCACTAGTATGTGGTTATATACTGCTAAAAAAAGGTATTTTTGCCTGTGGAGTCACAAGTTCACCTGCAATCCCTGAAAAAGGACCTTTACAAAATGACATAGAGATTAAATATTTCTCCCTTAAACATTTACCTAAAACCCCAAACCCAAAACACCAATCATAAAAAACTAAAACTCCAAACTATTCATATTCTTTACCCTTTTATAAACCTAAAGCAAAATTAAAAATGCCAAAACTGCTCTGGCAGCAAAATGGTTAAGGCCAGAGGCAGGGGAAATCACAACTTGGTATCTGGTTTAAAATCTGTTAACGCATCATATACTATCATGCATTTTTGCAAGAATGCATTGGGGCTGATTTACTTAAACTGGAGAGTTTAAAATCAGGTGCAGCTCTGCATAGAAACCAATCAGCTTCTAGGTTTTTTTGTCAACACTTAACAGAACAAGCTGAAGTTAGAATCTGATTGGCTACTATGCAGAGCTGCACCAGATTTTGCACTCATTAGTTTTAGTAAAACAACCCTATTGCACCTATGGTTTACAAAGTTATACATTTCTTTAATACAAGACCCATTGGGCACCAACCTTGTCAGCTGGGGACATATAAATATATTTTGTGTATCTATTTTTCACGTGCCAGTATGACAAAAAGATAATCTTTTTACAGAGTTAGTTATTGTATTTGTAGTAGGATTAGCCTCTCCACCATATAAGGTCCACTGTTTTTGATTTTTTTTTCTCAATAAAGGTTTATTTTATAAATGTAAAATTACATCGAGATTAAAATTCTACATTTATATCAAAAGACAGGGTGTAAACAGTATGTATAAACAATGATATGTTTAATACAGGCTATATTGGTGTTCAGAATTGCATATTTTAATTTAACATGTAAATCATACAGAAATACAGAAAAAATAAACTTGTGGTTAGTGAATTAATAGATTATTTGTAACATTATCATAGATAAGGTCTGTTGGTAGTTTGAGAAATATTGGTAACCCGAGGGGAGGAGCAATATTACTGTCTGATAGACATACTCTGAGTGACATTATATGTTTGGGTAACATTTTCATGTTTGGTTTTAGGTTACTATTTGATGGAATAATGTATATTTTAATAATGTGCCTCTATTAGATTCTTGTAGGGCTCAGATATTGTGAATATGTTCCAAGACCTCCATATTTTATGGAATTGTGTTGTGTTTTCTCTTTTAATGGCGATTGTTTCTTCCATCTGGTAAATAGAGTTGACTTGTAAGAGGCAGTCTTTTACAGATGGTGTTTCTCTTGTTTCCATAATGGTGGTATTAATGCTTTGGCTGCATTTAGAAGGTGGCATGACAAAGAGTTTTTGTACTTACCGTAAGTGAAATTATTCACATGTAGAAGACAGCAGGCTGTATCAAGACTGAGTTGTGTGTTGGTAATGTGTGTAATCCATGCTTTGATCTGATTCCAGAATCTTTGGATCTTCGTGCAGGACCACCAGATATGTAGAAAGGTTCCTTTACTTTTGCTGCATCCCCTGTGGACGTCCGACTCTTGAGGAGACCAACTTTTTATTTTAGCTGGTGGTGTACCATTGAGTGTGGATTGTATATGATATTTCTTGGATTCGAGTACTTAGAGAAAATTTGTGAGTAAAGACCGAGGCCTTTTCCCACTGTTTGTCTGAAATTTGGATTTGGAGCCTATCTTCCTAGATTTTTTAAAATTTATCTGCTGAGTCAGAGGTTGGCTAAGAGATCCAACCATAAGATATTGAAGTAACCCTTCGTATTGGTTTTTGGTCGTAGCATATTTGCTCATTAAATGTTGTATTTTTTTACCACTGTTATGCCCCGTACACATGGTCGGATTTTCCGACGGAAAATGTGCGATCGTAGCGCGTTGTCGGAAATTCTGACCGTGTGTGGGCTCCATCTGACATTTTTCATCGGATTTTCCAACACACAAAGTTTGAGAGCAGGCTATAAAATTTTCCGACAACAAAATCAGATTGCGTCAATTCCGACCGTGTGTGGACAATTCTGACGCACAAAGTGCTCAGAAGAAATTCCCGAGACGGAACAGCTCGGTCTGGTAAAATTAGCATTCGGAATGGATACAGCACTTTCGTCACACTGCAATGTTTTTATTTGTCACACCTGACCAAATTTGTTTTTTGTTGTTTTATTTTTGTTTTGTATTTTTTTCAAGGCTGATGTATTTTTTTTGTTTTTTTGGGTTTTACTCCATAATATTTTTGTGTGTGTTTTGTGTGTCAAGTTACCACAACACCATTATTATCTTGTATTATTTAATCTCAAGGAGGTTGCTTGGAGTTGGTGTCTCTTGTTAATTTCACATTGTAGTTTACTAATGTATCTGCCTCCTCACAAACAAACTGTCCTTTTTGAAGGAAAACACACATAGGCGAGTATATTTGAACCAAAAATTCCTTTATTAAGGGCTCAGAACCAAACAAAGAGGGAGGCAACACTGGAGAAACAGCAAAAATTGGCAAAGCCTTTGGCCCCCAGGGCACACATCAATTATTTTCCAGCAAAATTGGTGGCATGAGGAGTCCATATCTAAGGGAGTGCAGTCTGGTCCAGAAGTCCCAGAGATCCTGAAAGCAGCAGATGACATCTATGTCCCCAGGCTGTGGTCATACAAGAGCCTGCATCTTTTGTCAGACCAGACTGAACCCAGGGCCATCACTCTCTGGTCTTCCTTCCACGCTTCCTTCCACGTTGTGGCTGTGGTGGTGGAGTTGTGGCAGGAGGAGGAGGATGGTCCAACTCAATCATGTCAGTATTGGGTGTGATTTCTCCACTCACCCCCTTATTTAGGACTTTATAAAGAAGTTTCTCACACATGAGGCATTGACCCTCCTGCATGCCCTTCAGTTTGGTGGCAGCCATGCTGGCAAAGGCCTCTTCAGGAGTGGGTAATGCTCTGAGGGATGCAGAAGCCTCCTGAATGAGCCTGAGAGCTGAATCCTGCATGTGACTCCCCTTCCTGGGTCTTTTGTTTGGAAGGGGGAGGGGAGGAACCTGCAATTCTGTCAGGCTCCTACTGGTCCCAGGCTCCTCCTGGCTGCCACTTAGCCCTGCCTCCTCCTGGCTGCCACTAACCCCCGCCTCCTCCTGGCTGCCACATTCCAGAGCCTCGTCCTGGCTGAGGTCTTCCTGTGTTTGAAAAAGGGACATAGTTTTAGTTTTTTATTCATCAATCACACACAATTTTCACCTCATGACTGTTGCAAATTGAATGTTAACAAATATAACAGACTATCCTTCTGAGCCCAGCATTTTTCATTCTTGTCCCAATTATTTTTGCCCACTACTGTCTATTGATATGTAAAAAAACTGTATTAAATCAGCAATTAGTGATCAATAATAACATCTAGTAAACATTATTTATTTATTGACCAGAAATCTGTAGAAGAATGCTATACCTGGCTCAAGCTGGGCTCCTCCACTTCTTCCTGGCTGGAAGTCCCAGGTTGGACATCGGAAGCCTCAGCTGGGGTGGAAGATAGGGTGGAAGGAAGAGTGGAAGTAAGGGTTGAGAGGGATTCCCTGACTCCAGTCTGGTCTGACAGAAATCGCAGTCTCTCATAGTACCAGAGCCTGGGGACATAAACATCATCTGCTGCAGCTCCGGATCTCTGGGAATCTGTGGCCTTCTTGCGCTCCCTTAGATAAGTGCTCCTCAGGCCACCGATTTTGGCTTTTAAATAGGGAATGTTTGCTGTGGGGACCACCAGCTTCACCAACTCCAGCAGTTTTTCCAGCGCTGTCTGCCTCTTTTGTTTATGATTATAATGCGGGTGTTTCACCTGCCACAGACAGGGCAGCTCCCTGTACTTGTCTATGAACAGGGGGAGGAAGTTGTGGTCATTGAAGCCATCCATTTTATCTGCAAGACACAACACAAGACAAACCCTAATGTCAGGCAAAACTCTCCTAATCTTGTTACAATATAGGCCAATCTAGAACAATCTAGAAGCAGTATAGGCCCAAGTTTTGCTCTTACCTTTGTTATCACGATCGGCGCCTCCGATACTCCTTCCTCCGCTCACAGATCGTACGTACTACGCACGCGTGTTGCGCTTTATACACACTGCGCATGCGTGTAACTCCGCCCGCCCCTGACGTTCTTTCTAGTCTATTCCCCGCCCCTTTTCATTTGGTGCAGTGGGGGAAGAGCACATGGCAGAGACACAGCAGGTGCGTGCTAACTACAGCAACGAGGAGGAGGAGGAAAGCCCAGAGCCAGAAACGTCTGGATGGATCCAGAAGGAGAAGATTTAAGGCATCGAATATGTCCTTTGGGGAGATGTTGGAGATGGTGGACATCCTGAAGAGGGCCAACTATGACGGGAAGTATGGACCTTACCCCAACCCCAATGTCCGAAAAGCCAAGATCATGGCGAAAGTGGTCAAAAGTCTACACCGGAATTTCGGGGTACGTCGATCGAAAGATCAGCTCAGGAAGCGGTGGTCGTACCTCAAAGTAAGAGAGCACGAGCAGTACAGAAAGATCCGGAGAGTGCTGCAAAAAAGTAAGTAGTTGTGCTGTGTTCCTATTCTTTTTATGTTTATTACGTTCGTGCTGCTCCATGTGCTTTTCTTAACTGTTATCCAGTTTCAAATGTCAACTTTCATGTTCATGGGCACATTATTCGTTCGTATCAAACATTTTTCTTTCGGCCTATAAAACACCATTGTTTTGGCCATATGCCATTGCCCACATTTTTTAGGGCCTACTTGTGTAAAACTAATTTGGTTGTGTAGATTTTTTTGACATTTTTTGACAAATTTGAGAAAAGCCAAATTTTGAAGATGCACACAGTGTGTCAACATGTACTATCTGCCATCACGGGAGATCAATGGACGCGTTTTGGGGGTGCAACCCCTTCCTCAATAATAAAGTAGCTGTGAGGAAGGGGTTGCACCCCCAAAACACGTCCGTTGATCCCCCGTGATGGCAGCTAGCACATGTTGACATTCGGCAATTGGTGTGCATCTTCAAAATTTGGCTTTTACTGTGGTGACTTCACCCCATCTGAATGCAATATCAAACACAGTTTGTAAATACTCATGTCTGATATTGCCTTCAAGTTCTACCAAATGTGAACTTTGTAAGTTAAAGATTTGTGTCTTTCTTGTTGGTTTTAAACATGCCTGTTTTATCTAAAATGGACATTTCTACTTTTTCTAATGTGACCCCAAAAATTGTTATACAACAAACATGTTGGTTTGTTTTAAAAACCTTTTCTAAATGCACATGTGATTGTGCTGGTATTAAAAAGATTGATAATCAAGAATGTGTGGATTATTGTCTCAACGCTCAAACACTTTTGTGGTGCTCTAATTGGTGTTTTCTGTGACAATGGGTGTTATTTCCTAAGGGCAAATCCACTTTTCACAACAAGTGCAGTTTAAAGTGTACTTGTAGTGCAAAGTGTTTTTGCCTTTAGTAAATAACACCCAACAATGCTTTGTACTGTTACACAATCACGCCATTTTCAGAACTCATCACATTTCTGTCAGGATCAGCTAAAACAAACACAAGCAGTAAATGTCACCAAAGATTTGAGTAGTTATTTTTTTTTATTTGAAAAAGGTTTCAGACATTGTCTGGCATATTGAAAGCCCCCCTACCTGCAAAGAATTCAAGGTATCTTAGACGGACATCACAGGCACTCAGGGGGGGCAAGCCAGGATGGCCACTTTCAAGCGCCATCAGGGTTGTTTCATTTTGAAGTCCAGCCTCAGGCCCAACTGAGCCAGCATAGTTGGCAGAATGTTGCTGTAAAAAGTTGTGTAGAACACAGCACGCCAGGATAATATGATTCAGTTTGTACTCCGCCATGTGTATGGGTGTAAGAAATAGGCGGAACCGGCTGGTCATGATTCCAAATGTGTTCTCCACCACTCTTCTGGCTCTGGCCAGCCGTTAATTAAAAACCCTCTGGTCCGGGGTGAGGGTCCTCATCGGGAATGGCCGCATAAGATGATCCCCCAGTGCAAACGCTTCATCCGCAACAAAGTCAAATGGGAGTCCTTCCACATTGTCTTCTGGAGGTGACAAGTCCAAGCTGCCATTCTGGAGAAGCCTGTAGAACTCCGTCTGGGTGATGACTCCACCATCGGACATCCGGCCATTCTTCCCCCCGTCCACATACAGGAACTCATAAGTAGCCGACACCACCGCCAACATCACAATACTATTGAACCCCTTATAATTATAATAGTACAACCCCGAGTTGGGGGGTGGGACGATGTGGATGTGTTTCCCATCAATTGCCCCTCCGCAGTTAGGAAAGACCCACCACTGGGCAAAGTGGGAGGCCACAGTCTGCAATTCCTGTGGCATGGAAGGAAACTGTGGAGGAAAACAAATAAAAAAATTGTCATTTTGCACATAAACAGGGAAAGCTGATTAGACACAAACATTCTTGGCCAACATCAAGATAACATTTATTTTAAGGAAGTTTTTAAAGACCAAAGTATAAGGTACACCTATCAGATTCCCCCTCCCCCCTCTCGTGGGCCATTTCTAACATTATAGGGGGGGGACTCTTGGACAGGTAACCCTCTCCACTTCATTGAGAGATGAATGCCTAAATAATGGGTATTACTTTGAACAGCCCCTCCTTAGTTACACTATTGACAGCCCACTGGACAGGTTAGAAGTGTCATAATACAAAGATATAAATACACATTGTACACATTTGAGCACATTTGGACATTCTGCTATTACCTATCAAGATATTAATAGTATACAGAAACTTGAAACAGTACCATTTGAAAGTATACAGGCATGCCCTTGCACTACATGCTTTGGGGAATTCATCCATAAATCTGAGCACAAAAGAGATGGGTACAGTGTGTATGGGTTTGGCAAAGTCACCAGATAGATGATTGAGGATAGATAGAGAATTGGTATCAGCTGACTTAGCAGTTGGGGGGAGGGAGGGTTAAAAATGATTTAGGGACCCCTAAAAAAGCCTCTGGCACTCTGCCTAAATTTAAAGCACAAATCACATTTTAAAACATTTTAGGGGGTGTTTGGGGTAAAGCACTGCTATGGAGCTGATAAAATACATTGTTAAGTGACTACATGAGGTGAATATAGGGCCAGGAGAGCATGCTGTGGAGGTAAGTGAAGGCAAATATGTATGAAGGACAACAAAAATAATTACATAAAAATCCAGCATGCATGAGGACAAAGGGGACATTCACAGCATATTCCAATCATGGTAATTAGGGAATGAGGAAAGAAATACAATACATTATCAAACATTAAATATAATAAAATGTGATATTAAAGGATAAAAATCTTACCTTAATATAATCCTTCTGCAGGACCTGTATGATGGCAGAACAAGTCTCTGGGATAATGATCCCCAGAGCCTGGGGGGAGATGCCTGTCAAGAACTTCAAGTCCTGCAGGCTTCTCCCCGTCGCCAAGTACCGCAGGGTGGCAACTAACCTCTGCCCTGGAGTGATGGCTTGCCTCATGCAGGTATCCTGCCTGCTGATATAGGGCCAAAAATGGTGCAATACGGGATCCGTCATCCGGAGAAAGTTCCTGAAACCATCAGGATTATTCTCACGGATCTCACAGAGCAAAGGCATATGATAGAACTGGTTACGCTGAAGCAACCAATTCTTGGTCCATGAACTCCTCCCCACCCTGTTCATGGACTGGACTTGTGTCAAGGTAAGGACCCCAACACCAAGCCCCCACACAGCACGAACTCTATGAGGAGAACGTATATGCAACATGGCTAGGAAACGGTCGGCTGCTCAGAACGAAGTAACAGAACGCACTGAAGAACAGCAAGGCCTCTGAAGAGCTACCTGAAAAACAGTAACGAACGAACAAGAACAGAATGACAAGAGTCACGCATCACTTGCTGCACGCACTGAAGAGCAGATACAAACCCACAAGTACAAACTGAACAGCTGAAAACCACGAATCTGAAAAAGCATGAATCGTCTCTCACCAAACTTTTACTAACACGAGATTAGCAAAAGGAGCCCAAAGGGTGCCGCGCTTGGTTCAGAACTGGCCTTTTCTAGTCTCGTCGTATGTGGTGTACGTCAGCGCGTTCTTGGCGATCAGAAATTCCGACAACTTTGTGCGACCATGTGTACGCAAAACAAGTTTGAGCCAACATCCGTCTGAAAAAATCCATGGATTTTTTGTCGGAATGTCCGATCAATGTCCGATCGTGTGTACGGGGCATTATTGTTCTTATTAATATGTCTGCAATTGGTTGCCTACTCACTAACTGGTTCTCTTCTAGAGAGATAGCAAAATGAATAGAAACTCTTTTAAATAAGCAGGAGTGTCTGTGTATTTTGGCTATGATTTGGAGTGTCACCACTGGGGGATGGTAGGAGGACCCAGCAATTAAATCCAGCCACTCCTAAGAATGTGAGCTATTCTTAGTTGCTATACACTAATTTCTGTAATCTACTAGTTTATTTCTTGGCTTAACAGTAATATTTCAATAAATTATGCTGTCAATGTTAGCAATTATTATGGTCAGTTTATGGTAAGGACACGCTGCTTGAAAATATTTTTTTTTCCTGGAGCAGGGCTATAAGATTTAGTGATGCTTACATGTACATATTGCTCCTGGTATGAGTTCTTCCAATAATATGAGCAGATCAAAGAGAGATAATACAGTATGTCTAAGACAATAAGCACTTTTAAAATGCCTTGGGCTGGCAGCAAAATTAAAAATTCCTAGAATGAAAGAAGAAAGAATTACAAATTATATATATCCAAAGATACAGGCAGTTGGTCCAGAAAGGATTAGTAGAGCAAATACACTTTTTAAAGATATTTCCATCTATCACTAATTTTTAAAGAAATATCTTCTTTGAACAAGGATTTTAATTAGGTGTTTTGCTTTTTGTTTAATTTTAATGACCTCGACTAGTACGTTTTTACTTTTTTTAATATAAATGATTTTTTAAGCAAATATGGCAAGAATGATACTTGCTTACTATATAAATGTGGAACCAATTACTGTTTAGATTAAGTAATGTGTCTGTACTATAGACACAATTATGTTCTGAATCCTAACCTCTTACCAACAGGAGTATGTATATATGCGACCTCACGGAAGTGGGTCTTAATCCATGGAGCCGCATATATGCACTGTGGCATTTGTGCTGAGAGTGCGCTAAACAGCACACTTCCAACACAGAGACCAAGCTCTCATTAGGAGCTCCGGGTGTCATACTAACAATCGGGAACCAGGAGGCTCAGTTTCCAATCACCTGATTGCTGTGATAGCCTTTAATTGGCCCATCACTGTGATTAGTCACTGTACAGCCTGCCCCTGTGACATGTTATTCTCTTAAATGAAGAAAAATATTTTAGAGGGAGAGAAGTGTGCATAAAAATCAAATAAATAAATAAATAAATGCAAAAATGAAAAATAAATTAAAAAATAGCTAGATCAGAGTTTGAGTTAAGGTCAAGGTTAGGGTCAAATGTCAGGGTCAAATGTCAGGTAAGTGTAAATCACTACTTGCTGACCATGCTATAGCCAAAAGATGGCTACAGTGTGGTCGTGCTGGTCTGGGAGGATGTATATTGATGTCCCCCCAGAACCCAGCCCCCCTGCGTGCCCTCAGGGCTCGCTCTGTGATTGCTGTGTCCATCAGACACAGTTAATTGCAGATCTAGATAAAGAGCCAATCACAGTGGCCCTTTACAGTGTACAGCTGTGTTCAATCACAGCTGATCACGTGTAAACAAATGCCGCTTATCGGCATTTCCTTTCCTCAATGCTGTCATTGTTTGAGGAAAGGAAAGCCAATAACCAGCTATCCTGTTATAGGGTTTATTTATACTGATAATCAGTGCAGCCACATCAGTGCCAATAAGTGCAGCATATCAATGTCCATCAGTGCAGCATATCAGTGCCCACCAGTGCCGCCTATCAGTGCCCCATCAGTGCCACCTATCAGCACCCATCAATGACACCTTATCAATGCAGCCTCATAAGTATCTCCTTATCAGTGCTCATCAGTGCAGCCTATTAGTGCCCATCAGTGCATCCTCATCAGTGCCCATCAGTGCAACCTCATTAGTGCCCATCAGTGCAGCTTCACCAGTGCCAATCTGTGCAGCCTATCAGTACACATCAGTGCAGTCTCATCAGCATACATCAGTGAAGAAGAAAAATTACTTAATTGCAACATTTTATAACAGAAATGAAGAAAAAGTTATTTTTCAAAATGTTCAGTCTTTTTTCATTTGTTTAGCAAAAAATTAAAAAAAAATAGTGGTGAATGAATACCACCAAAAGTAAGCTCTGTCTGTCTGTCTAAAAAAAAAAAACATACAAATTTCATGTTGGTACAGTAGTGCATGACCACTCAATTGTCATTCAAAATACGAGAGTACTGAAAGCTGAAAATGTACCTGGTCAGGAAGTGGGTGAAAGTGTCCAGTAGGCAAGTGGTTAAGGTAGGGGAAAAAAGAAGAAGAAAAAAGCATGGGGTCCCCCAAAATCCATACCAGACTTTTATCTGAAAATGAAGCCTGGCTGCCCAGGAAATGGGGGGGGGGTGTCAGTGAGCATGTGTCCCTCCTCCCGAATAGGGATGAGCTTTATGTTCAGGTCGAACTTGAGTTCGACTCGAACATTGGCTGTCCGCCCGTTCGCCGAATAGCGAACAATTTGGGGTGTTCGCGGCAAATTTGAAACCCGCGGAACACCCTTTAAAAGTCTATGAGAGAAATCAAAAGTGCTAATTTTAAAGGTTATGTGTATTGCCGGGACCGACAATTCATTAATAGCCGCGAGTACTTTTAAATGACTTTTTTTCCTTTAGAAATGTAATTTTTGCTCTCGGACTGTTCTAAACACGGGAAACATGCATCACTTTGCAGGCATAGTATAGACACCCCCCAGGTATGAAATTTGAAGGAATATTTCACTTTTATTGTTTCACTTTAAGCATTATTAAATTATCACTGCTCCTGAAAAAAAGGATGTTTTTAAAACTTTTTTTGCATTGATACATGTCCCCTGGGGCAGGACCCGGGCCCCCAAACACTTTTTATGACAATAACTTGCATATAAGCCCTTAATATTAGCACTTTTTATTATTCATGTTCATGTCCCATAGACTTTAACGGTGTTCGCGTGTTCAAACAAATTTTTGCCTATTCGCATGTTCTGCTGCGAACCAAACCAGGGGTGTTCGGCTCATCCCTACTCCTGAACCATACCAAGCCACATAGCCTAAATATGGGGATTAGGTCATGTGACTCCCATCCTTGCCATTGGAACATCTTGCCCTCATGTTTATGACAAGGATCCACCATGACCCGGTGGATGTAGGGATATGTGGGGGGGGATTTAAAATAAGGAGGTCCCTAGATATCGCTCCACGTGAATGAGTAAGGGGCACATGGTACCCCTGGTAACTTATTCACATAAAAAAATTAGGTAGTATGAATGAACTTTGGGTTTGAACCAAACCCAGGTTCAGCCCAAATTTTACATGTTGACAAACGGCAACAAAATGGAGTGTTTGACTGAGCAAAAGCTCAAGCTGCAGCAGCGGAAACAGGATTATTACTATTATTACTAACATTATTATTACTATTGCTGTTAAATGAGACAGCTTCCTGTTCAGCCTGGTTGTTAGGGAATAGGCAGCCATCTCTCTTTCCTAGCAACTAGAGGTATATCCACACACGGCCATTCAGATGTCAAGTGGAGATTTAGATTGAGAGGTGAATTTAAACAAAGAGTGGCTGACACAAACAAATTTGCATAGGTACTCCTATATGACAGGCCTGGTGGGTCTAGTATGGATTTTAAAGGGGAAGCACACTCAAAAAAACAATGTGCCACTTCACAAGCAAGTTTGGGGCATCACCTAAGCATGTTATTTAAAGAAATTTTGCCTCAGTGTTTTACTTTAAGCATTAATAAGGTCACTGCTCACAAAACACATTCCTCATTTGTGAAGTCCACAGGGTTTACAAAGAAAATCTTCATACAGCATGTTTCTTTCTGGATCACCTCAACCTCTGCAATGTCCCCATCAAGTCAGTTAATATTAAGGTATTTTCAGGTGTTTAAAGTGGTTGTATAGTCTTTTTTGTAACTTTTACCTACAGGTAAGCCTATAATAAGGCTTACATATAGTTACATAGTTTGTCAGGTTGAAAAAAGACACAAATCCATCCAGTACAACCATAAAAAAAAAAAAAAAAATTGTACAATCCAATATACCCAATACTATACCCACAGTTGAACCAGAGGAAGGCAAAAAAACCCAGCAGAGCATGCTCCAATTTGCTACAGCAGGGGAAAAAATTCCTTCCTGATCCCCCAAGAGGCAATCGGATTTTCCCTGGATCAACTTTACCTATAAATGTCAGTACCCAGTTATATTATGTACATTTAGGAAAGTATCCAGGCCTTTCTTAAAGCAATCTACTGAGCTGGCCAGAACCACCTCTGGAGGGAGTCTATTCCACATTTTCACAGCTCTTACTGTGAAGAAACCTTTCCGTATTTGGAGACGAAATCTCTTTTCCTCCAGTCGTAAAGATTCCCCCCTTGTCCTCTGTGTTGACCGTAAAGTGAATAACTCAACACCAAGTTCACTATATGGACCCCTTATATATTTCAACATGTTGATCATATCCCCCCTTATTCTCCTCTTCTTAAGAGTGAACAAATTCAGTTCCTCTAATCTTTCCTCATAGCTGAGCTCCCCCATGCCTCTTATCAGTTTGGTTGCCCTTCTCTGCACTTTCTCCAGTTCCCCGATATCCTTTTTGAGAACTGGAGCCCAAAACTGAACTGCATATTCCAGATGAGGTCTTACTAATGATTTGAACAGGGGCAAAATGATATCTCTCTCTCTGGAGTCCATACCTCTCTTAATACAAGAAAGGACTTTGCTCGCTTTGGGAACTGCAGCTTGGCATTGCATGCTAATATTGAGCTTATGATCTACCAAAAACCCCCAGATCCTTCTCCACTACGGATTCCCCCAGTTGTACTCCCCTTAGCATGCACCTGTAGGTAAAAAAAATATCTCCTAAACCTGTACGGTTTAGGAGATATTCCCCTTGCTATGAGCCACTGACTGCAGCTGCGCATGCGCACAGGGGATTCTCGGCTGAAGGCCCGGCAACTGCCGGACCTTGCCGGGTAAGAAATCTCCCGCGCGTATGCGCGGGAGTGATGACATCGCGGCTCCAGCCACTCACAGCGCTGGAACTGCGATACCCGGAATACACGCCAAGGCAACATGACAGCTCCCTCGGCGTGGACCAGGTAAGATACCGACACCTCGTTCTAAGGTAAGTATTTCATAATGAGCTAGTATGTGGTGCATACTAGCTCATTATGCCTTTTGCTTTACAGGGGTAAAAAAAAAAAAATTCAGCGGGTATACAACCGCTTTAAGCTACATGCTATACACACCCATCCCCAGTCAGGTAACAAACCAAATGCTTCTCCAAGATACTGCAATGTCCTTAACACCACTTCACGAAAGACAATACAAAGTCATTTATATAAATCATGCTCTGTGACAACTCTCCCTTTTAAAATGAGCTCTGAAGTAATCTGCACAGGTTGCTTCTCTGGTTTACCAATAAATTTAAGCAAGCAAATTAAATTATATTGTAAGCTACCCACATAATTTCCAGAAAACCTGCTGGTAAACATTCCATCACTCCCACACAGCACAGTTTTTCCCCATGTCCATAATCCAAATGCACTTTTGCAATATAATCCCTGGGCCTCTCTGAATACTGTCCTTGAAGCCTAGCACTGTTATCCCATCAATCCTCACATGCTGCAGGTAAGGATTTCTTTAGTTTAGAGTGGCTGGGTAGAAGAGGGCTAATTTCATATATTCCAAGTGGCCATTGTACTAGATTGAGTTCAGGATAATGTCTTGAGGTAGTAAGCTTTTCGTGTTTTGTGTTTTGTGTATTGGCCACCAAAATATCACTGACTTGGTTTTGGTTGATTGATAAGTAGATGAACTCCAAAAACTCCAGAAGAAATATATGCTGAGCTGGGTTCTACAGGATGCCTGAGAGATGTGGTCAAACGTCTGTTTTCTGTGAATATGGCACTAGATACTTGATAGCACTTTGTTGAACCCCATGAACCTTCTGGAGACTTCTAGAGTGACTATATAATTGTGTACAGTATGTCAAATTTGGCCACAAGTATAGAATCTTTAGTTATGTGTAGTCTTTGAGGCTTTTTGCATCCCCAGTTTGAGCAACATCTTCTTTTGTGGTAGTAGAGAGAGAGGGGCAGAGAACATTTACTTGGGGGGGGGGGTAGTTGTAGGGAATATGTTTAAATGATGAAAAAAGAAAGGAAAAAAAAACATGCTGTCTTAAAGTGATAAATAATAGCTGCCAGCACAACAGAAATCTGTGAATATGTGAACAAATGGGAAAGTGGTAAAGTGCAGCGCTAAAGGTGAAGATGAAAGTGAGATTCTCCTGACGGGATCAAACTCATCTGGGGTGATGTCTTATTGAGACAAAACCGGTCAGGACATGCTCTGCTGATGTCACTGCGATATTTGATTTTACTTACATGCCTTTTAATGCCTTCTCAAATGTGAGTCACCATTTTACTTATGTCAATAAAATGCATTTTATGTAAATGGAATCACACTATGTGTCCCAACTTTTTTCCTTTTACCATATATAATACTGGGAGGATCTGTTCTTGATCTTTGGTCACTATTCCCTTGGTGGATACCCATTGATGTTATACATTGTGATGGACCCCTGCCTGATTGGTCTACATTGGAAACCGTGTATGCTGATTTTCTTCCCTGGGTGTGTTACACCACAAGCTCTGTTGACTCATCAGATGCATGCCTAGTTTGGTTCAACTTGTCTGGCAAGCCTCTTTCCTTTTGGTGGTGGATTATCAGCAGAGTTCACAGAGATTTATCTCGTAAGTCACTTTATATATTGGAGTCACTTTATGGACTTTCATTCTAACATATATATATATGCACTGTTGGTTTATGTAAACATCATCATTATTGTTGTTTGTATATTAGAGTAATATTGTATGTATTGTATCATGGTTTATGCACATTAGTAATGGGTTATTACTAGTTTGATCCCGTCAGGGGAATCTTACTTTCATCTTCACCTTTAGCGCTGCACTTTACCACTTTCCAATATGTTTAAATGAGACTTGATGGAAAAAAAAAAATGTGCCAAACAGGGTGCCTTGACTGAGGCTGGCTTCTTTTCTTTATAACACTTTTATTTTAGAACATTCTGGATTTTACCATCAACAGTAAAAGCTAGCTCTCCCTCCAGCCATCTCTGGCAGGCCAGGATCATCCTGTGGGCACATTTTTTTAAATGGCCCACTCTCATTGTATTACATGTCTCTATACTGGGCATGTTAGGACTCTGGCATGACTAAATAATATGAAAGAATGAATTCAAGTAGTGTTTCATAGTCTGAGTCTTTAAGATTTGTAATCTGAAAGGCCTTAGTAGCTATCCCATCAAGCAGTGGGGATAATAAACCGATCCATTCCTTTTTTGGGACGTTCATTAAGTGGCAGTGATTCTCAAAATACTGAAAGAAACCCACAATATCACCAGTCACTTTGTTAAAAGATGTGAAGTCTTTACTGCATGCTTTTGTACACCGTGGAAGTAAGCTGCCTCCTTTTCAGCTTGAACTTTCTGTAGTGAAAAATAAGTGCATTTTTGTTGATCTACTCTTCTAATGGCCTCCTGAATATCATTAAGGGTGGCTTATTTTCCAAACATGGCCATTTCCTCCTGATACCAAGCGGCCCATTAATTGTTGGAGATATGTATATCCATTCTATGTAATAGTTGTTCATTTGATCTCTTGCTAAATCCCACTGCTGCCAATCAGTGTCAAAGATCTTGAAACAGGAGTGGGATTCTAGGCTCAAAAATCAATTCCAATTTGCAAACACTCAGGTGATTATTACAGGCACTTATATAGCACTTAATTTGCACAGCACTTTATATATACAGTAAATATTGTACATCCATATCAGTCCCTGCTCACAAGGAGCTTACAATCTAACTTACATTCATACATACACATACTAGGGCCGATTTAGATAGGATCCAATTAACCTACCAGCATGTAATTTAAGTGTAGGAGGAAACTGGAGTACCTGTAAGAAACCCACATAGGCACATGGAGAACATGCAAACTCCAAGCAGGTAGTGTCATGGTTGAGATTTGAATCAACAACCTTAGGGTGTGCTAACCACTTAGCCATTATGCTGCCCATATTTACTGTAATGACAGCAGAACACATTCTTCATTCATAAAGTCTCCAGAATTTACAAAGAAAATCTACACGTGTCACGTTTGTTTTTGAATCACCTCAGTCCTCTGAACAGTCCCTCATAAAGTCATGTACATCTCACAGGAAAACCTTGATGTGTAGAAGACAAAGGTCCTTTCAGATGTTTAGGCCACATACCGTACTCATCCATCCTCCAGCCAGGTAACAAACAATAAAAGCAAAAAAAAAAAAAAAAAAGATTCTTAAAACACTGTATTGGCTTCTACATCACTTCACAAAGCACAAAACAAAATAATTTACAAAAATCATGCTCCAGGACAATGACCAAGACTGCCTTCTAAGATTTGGCTCTCATTGACTTCATTGGGGTTCGGATTTGGCATCTGAACATAAAGTTTGCAAAACCCATCCAAACTGAACCTGGGTACATTCAGCACATCAATACAGGCAACCTGGGTTTGGTTCGGGAAGGGTTTGCCAAACCTTTGGGGACATGCACCAAAGTCAAAATAATTGTGGAAGAGGGTATTTTCAGTAGGTTTAAATGACCACTTTAAAAAATATGCAACACCTCTAAATAACATGTTTGGGGGATGCCTTAAAGGTGTATTAGTTTTACAGAACATTACAATTCTCAGGGACAGCATGGGCAACATTGTATTGAGGCATCAGATAAATTGCATATGTAAAATTCTGGTTTATTTTTACATCATTCATTGTCTTATATACAGCAGAAGCAACCCAATATTATTGATTTCCACTTCAAAAAGGTTCTTTCTTAGGAAGTTTTTGCAAAAACAACTGATTTGTCATGTCCCAGAGATAAATCATAATTGAACAGTGGAACTAATAGATAATATAGTTAAAATCTATCAGAAAGTATACTTAAAAATTTAAGAAAAAAACAATCTACTTCACACAAATTGACAGACAAGGGTTGATTTACTAAAAGTGAAAAATCTGGTGCAGGTGTGCATGGTAGCCAATCATCTTCTAACATCTGCTTGTTCAATTAAGCTTTGACAAAAAAAGGAAGCTGACTGGTTTCTATGCAGAGCTGCACCAGATTTTGTCTCCATTTCTAGTAAATCAACCCCACAGTGTCAAAACAAGTCACATAGCACAGCTTGTGATCTTCTTTTCAGTATCACACTGTATTGTTTACTATTGTAGTATATGTAGTATATTGTGTATAAAATAATCGCCATGCAGATGGTGAACGTCACTAAACAATGTATAAGAAATAAAGAGAAAGGACCTCTGCGCTATTATAGTGAACTAAAAATAAAGTGTGGAAATGCTGCAAAATCTGACAGTGATCACAAATCACTTAATAACAATGAAATGAATATACAGAAATATATGTGACCTTGCACATAACCTAAATACCTGGAATATCCAAACAATAATAGAAACATCCAAATAAAAGGATATTAACCCTAGTGATACTAAGATATATCGTATGTTGTTCAAATAAACAAGCAACTTTATGCTGACAAACAACAGGCTGATATAAGACTTCAAGCCAGTGCAATAAAAATAACCAAAAACAAAATGTGTAAAAAATTCAAAGCAGTGGTTGAATAAAAATAAATGTAAAAAATGATTAGATCAAAAAATAAAGTTCAAATATATAAGTTCCAATGTGCAAAAAAGTGTAAAGAATTTCAGAGTCTTCACAATTAAGAATAGAAGAACATGGAGAATGTTGACACACAAAGTTTGAGAGCAGGATATAACATTTTCTGACAACAAAATCCGTTGTCGGAAATTGCGATTGTGTGTACACAAATCCGACGGACAAAGTGCCACGCATGCTCAGAATAAATAAAGAGATGAAAGCTATTGGCCACTGCCCCGTTTATAGTCCCGACGTACGTGTTTTACGTCACCGTGTTTAGAACGATCGGATTTTCCGTCAACTTTGTGTGACCATGTGTATGCAAGACAAGTTTGAGCCAACATCCGTCGGAAAAAATCCTAGGATTTTGTTGTTGGAATGTCCGAACAAAGTCCGACCGTGTGTACAGGGCATCAAACTTTGTGTGTCAGAAAATCCGATGGAAAATGTCCGATGGAGCCCACACACGGTCGGAAGTTCAGATGGTAAAAACACTCCTTCAATGTGCTCTCAGAACTCTTACCTCCATGGCATAGATAAATGCCTTAGTCCATTCCATGGACAATCACCACGATTAGAGGACCCAGAATCAGTCAGAGTGAGAGATGGGTGCTTGATGGAGTAATTAGGTGTCACCTCCAGTTCGGTGTCCGGATCAACATGAAAAAAAGTAGCCTCCAATAGTGTATTACCAAAATAACAGTGTTTATTAAATAAAAAAATGTGCTTAGACTCTGGGAGCTCAGGAGACAAGGTGACACGTTTACAGATAGGCATAGGTCTGATGCCTTATCATCTAGTTATCGGCTGTGTCTGCTGTCTATCTTTGCCCTGTTTGCCTCAAACCGCCGTGTGGTTCTAAGTGACCGCCGGTTGGGGAGGGGCTTTCCACAATGGGGGGGGGCATTAGTACTTATCAAGTATTTCCTAAAAAATTGAAATCTTCAAATATATTAATGCTAATCAAAGGATCCTGTATCTGCTTCGTCCACTTGAGCTCCCAGCATTCATATACATTTTTTCAATGCTCTAGTTGGAGGCATGTCAAAACAAATAAATGGATATGTACAGCGCTGCGCTGGACCAAAGAAAACACTAGGATAGCAGCTAACACACCTGTAGACTCGAGGTAAAAAGTGACAAAAAGATATAAAAGTGTATCGCTATAAACTAGCAAGCATATAAACCAAAAAACTAAGTGCATACACACAATGAATAGAATCTAAAACAAACTAAATGTGACCATAAAAATAGATTGCACAATGTAAATATGCAGTGTTGATCTGCAAAACAGTTATGCCCCATACACACGGTCGGATTTTCCGATGGAAAATGTCTGATCGGAGCGTGTTGTCGGAAATTCCGACCGTGTGTGGGCTCCATCGGACATTTTCCATCGGATTTTCTGACACACAAAGTTTGATGCCCCGTACACACGGTCGGACTTTGTTCGGACATTCCAACAACAAAATCCTAGGATTTTTTCCAACGGATGTTGGCTCAAACTTGTCTTGCATACACATGGTCACACAAAGTTGACGGAAAATCCGATCGTTCTAAATGCGGTGACGTAAAACACGTACGTCGGGACTATAAACGGGAAAGCAGAATATAAAATTTTCCGACAACAAAATCCGTTGTCGGAAATTCCGATCGTGTGAACACAAATCCGACGGACAAAGTGCCACGCATGCTCAGAATAAATAAAGAGATAAAAGCTATTGGCCACTGCCCCATTTATAGTCCCGACGTATGTGTTTTACGTCACCGTGTTTAGAACGATCTGATTTTCCGACAACTTTGTGTGACCGTGTGTATGTAAGACAAGTTTGAGCCAACATCCGTCGGTAAAAATCCTAGGATTTTGTTGTCGGAATGTTTGAACAAAGTCCGACCGTGTGTACGGGGCATTAGGTGAAACAATGAATAGTAAACCTAATTGACAAAAAATAAACAGTGACTGGTAATAAAAACAGTGACGGTTCCAAAAGACCTAAATTGATTAAAAAGAAGAACTTGAAACACAACAGTCTATAATATAAACTTGTGGAAGAAATTGTGAAAAACCACCACCAAAAGTCTATGGAGGTTGCAGGTAACAAATGATGGAAATATAACTCCCAGGTTCACAAGTGAATGGGGGCAGCCTGTGTTGGGAGTGCAGAGCTGCTCATTCTGGCTGGCAGGGTGGGAGCTGTGATGTCACCCTCCCTCCCCACTGTATGCTGACGACATCTGACAAGTTACATTGTTACATTGTTACATTGACAGTTCCAAAAGACCTAAATTGATTAAAAAGAAGAACTTGAAACACAACAGTCTATAATATAAACTTGTGGAAAAAATTGTGAAAAACCACCACCAAAAGTCTATGGAGGTTGCACGTAACAAATGATGGAAATATAACTCCCAGGTTCACAAGTGAATGGGGGCAGCCTGTGTTGGGAGTGCAGAGCTGCTCATTCTGGCTGGGAGGGTGGGAGCTGTGATGTCACCCTCCCTTCCCACTGTATGCTGACGACATCTGACAAGTTACATTGTTCGGACCGGGCGGTCAACAAGCCTTTTTTGACTTGTATGACGTATGTCATTTCAAGTCATTAATTTCCCGCAAGCCTCTTGATGTTCCTGGTGATGGCGCCGGCACCGATTTAGACCTTCTGTTCACTTGTGGTTCCCTCAGTATCGACCTACCTGTCAGATCCTGGAAAATAATTATCTATTCACTTGTGAACCTGGGAGTTATATTTCCATCATTTGTTACGTGCAACCTCCATAGACTTTTGGTGGTGGTTTTTCACAATTTTTTCCACAAGTTTATATTATGGACTGTTGTGTTTCAAGTTCTTCTTTATAATCAATTTAGGTCTTTTGGAACCGTCACTGTTTTTATTACCAGTCAATGTTTACTTTTTGTCAATTAGGTTTACTATTCATTGTTTCAGCTAACTATTTTGCAGATCGACATTGCATATTTACATTGTGCAATCCATATTTATGGTCACATTTAGTTTGTTTTAGATTTTATTCATTGTGTGTATGCACTTAGTTTTTTGGTTTATATGCTTGCTAGTTTATAGCGCTACACTTTTATATCTTCTAGTTGGAGGCATTACTATGAGATTTTGAACAATAAGCTACATCACTCCCTATGGGAGATCTGGCTATGTTTGGACTGGAGTGGGGTATAGAGATGTCAGGCTGACCGGAAGAATCTCCACTTGAACACATACTCTCATGCCCCATTTGAGCTAAGAAATATGTACTTCTGTATATTCATTAAATTAATTGTTGCGTCCCCTTCCTGATGAAGCCACACCGGCGAAATATGTTGAAAAGTGTGGACGTAATTTCTATTTGTATGTGATTACAGTTTTACTTCGCTGTCAATGATGGGCAAATGTGTATGTGCCTATGACTGTGGTCTATACTGTATTCCTTACTTTTTATCAATTTTTTGTAATAAATAATTGAATTTTTTAGACTTGAGTATATTATTATGTTTATTTTCTGCACATCAAATATACCTTTAAAGTCCCATATCCTCTACCTATCTATTTCATATAATTTAGGGATGTTGGTACCATATTAAACTAGCAAGTGGGTGTGGTGCTGCGCTGATCCAAATAAATGAATAGATAAATAAATGAAGGACGTACTGCAGTGCTAAATGTCTAACTGTATAAAAGGCTAGCCCAAAGCGTGGGCGTAAGGTGTATTCCCAATAAGTGCAATAATATAAAGTATTGAGAGGTCTAAATTCAAATAAAGTATAACTAATCTAAAAAGAGGGTAAATACAAATGTCCGGACCTGTGCAAAAATGCAATAACATCAACATGAACAGTATAAAGCATGCAGTGTCAGACTCATCAAGTGGTACATAAATAAATGTGTGGGTGACGAAAAAGATTGATACACCCAATTTGCAAAAAGCGGAATAAAAAACAGAAAAATACAATGTTACACTGTACGTCTGGAGAGATCTCAAGGCGTATAAGTATAGTCTAAAGTGTCCAGTGCAAACAATCAGTGCTCAATTAAGGCATACAAACATATATATAGTCCAGAAAAAGTGGCTTGTGCAGCAAAAAAAATTTAAATAACTCATCAGTCCTCAAAGTACCAAACAGTGCGATAGTACAAAACAGCAAACTTTCTTCAAAGACCAATCACTTGAATAGGTGGGGGATGTGGAGTGTACAGATCAGAGAGGGATACACAGTCCTCTTCATGCAGCAATCCTACACTAGTAAAAAATGGCCCCTTACCTCATTATACTGAGGTTACAGCATAAATCAAACACCGCTCGTAGCAGCTCCTGTGGGGGTTGGTCCTGGATCCCGGACTGGATCTCTGTATGCCTTAGATCCTCAAGGGGCAGGGCGGCCAAGAGAGGAAAGAGATGCCATATAATGTAGTAATTTTTAAAAACAAGTATGCTTTATTATCAGTAAAAATAGTACTCACACAATGTATAGCGCAAATAACCAACGAGCAACGAGCTCGTATACTTCTGACAGTGGAAGGTGCCTGCCCCATCCCTACGCGTGGCGTCACGGGTCACGTGACTTCATCAGGGGATGCTGGGAGGCAGGAATCAGTGGATCTTCTAACAATCAACAATCAGGATGATTAATACCTTCTATTCATTAACAGAACAGCGGCAGATAGAAGGTATTAATCATCCTGGCTGATTGTTAGAAGATCCACTGATTCCTGACTCCCAGCATACCCTGATGAAGTCACGTGACCCGTGACGCCAGGCGTAGGGATGGGACAGGCACCTTCCACTGTCAGAAGTGTACGAGCTCACTGCTCATTGGTTATTTGTGCTCTCTGCTATACATTGTGTGAGTACTATTTTTACTGATAATAAAGCATACTTGGTTTTAAAAATTACTACACTATATGGCATCCCTTTCCTCTCTTGGCCGCCCTGCCCCTTGAGGATCTAAGGCATACAGAGATCTAGTCCGGGATCCAGGACCAACCCCCACAGGAGCTGCTACGAGCGGTGTTTGATTTATGCTGTAACCTCAGTATAATGAGGTAAGGGGCCATTATCTACTAGTGTAGGATTGGTGCATGAAGAGGACTGTGTATTCCTCTCTGATCTATACACTCCACATCCCCCACCTATTCAAGTGATTGGTCTTTGAAGAAAGTTTGCTGTTTTGCACTATCGCACTGTTTGGCACTTTGAGGACTGATGAGTTATTGAAAAAATTTTTTTGCTGCACAAGCCACTTTTTCTGGACTGTATATATGTTTGTATGCCTTATTTGAGCACTGATTGTTTGCACTGGACACTTTAGACTATTCTTATACGCCTTGAGATCTCTCCGGACGTACAGTGTAACATTGTATTTTTCTGTTTTTTATTCCGCTTTTTGCAAATTGGGTGTATCAATCTTTTTCGTCACCCACACATTTATTTATGCACCACTTGATGAGTCTGACACTGCATGCTTTATACTATTCATGTTGATGTTATTGCATTTTTGCACAAGTCCGGACATTTGTATTTACCCTCTTTTTAGATTAGTTATACTTTATTTGAATTTAGACCTCACAATACTTTATATTATTGCACTTATTGGGAATACACCTTACGCCCATGCTTTGGGCTAGCCTTTTACACAGTTAGACATTTAGCACTGCAGTACGTCCTTTATCTATTCATTTATTTGGATCAGCGCAGCACCACACCCACTTGCTAGTTTAATATACTAATAGGGGCCAGTTAGGACCCTATCCGGTGCAAGCGGCTTTTCCTTTGGTATTATATTTCCTACATGGTAGCGTGGGAATAAAATACTCTAGATTGGTACCATATTAGGTTGAAATATTTTGGAGCTGACCTCTGTCCATATTTTTGAACTATTAAACCTTGTGGGTCAAGCCACAAT
Source organism: Lithobates clamitans (assembly GCA_037952925.1). Lineage (NCBI taxonomy): Eukaryota > Metazoa > Chordata > Amphibia > Anura > Ranidae > Lithobates > Lithobates clamitans. Next base: position 1,736,763 of record JBBGZY010001291.1, read on the forward strand.
TTCAGAGTTATTGAGCAGGCATATTGAAAGTGGAAATGCAAAATGTGTTTTTTTGTTTGAAATTGGAAGTATTTCAAATATTTTCACCACAGTTATTAAGCCTTTGGACAGGTCACAATTTGTGAACAACCCAGCATGCATATTGCATCTGGAAATTAAAAATGAATGTCTTTTTTTTTAGACTGAAGATCAAAAAGTTTTGCATTACAGCTATTAATTGTTTTTGGAAAGGCTGCTAGTGTTGATAGACATAGCAGGCATATTGCATCATGTACAGATTCGCATTACATACAGATCATTACCACATCTTAAAAACCTTGATTGGATAGGCCAGAATTTATGAGGGAGAGATTAGGCAGATTGCGTCTTGAAATAAAAAATGGGGTTCCTTTTTCAAAGATTAAAGAAAGACACATTTTACAGATTTGCTGCACAGCTTTTAAACCTTTTAACACATTATGCTATTTCTGTGAGAGAGAGTACAGTTGGAAATAAGAAATTGTTACTGTTTTTCAAAGACTAAATGAAAACAGTAAACTTTAACAAATTTGCATAACAACTTTGAAGCTTGTTTGGGCAGGCAGCTATATGTGAGCCAGAAAGCAAGATTGATTGATTTTTGCAATAAAAAATTGTATTCTATTTTCCCAGATAAAAGAAGCTAAAATATACAGGTTTGTGGGGGCATGGCTTGGCGCTTGATGGTGACGAACGCACACTAGCAGAGCTCCGTGAAGGAACCTGGCCTGCAACCAGAAACCCTGCTCCCAGCGACCCAGCTATGGGCAAAAAGCTGTACCAGACCCCACAGACTCACCCCAAACGCAGCGCAGTGACCACTTCAGCCAGAAACATCACCAATTTGTTCAGAAATCAAGCGGTCTCCTGCGGAAGCATAGTGGGGAACAAAATGGAGCGGACGCAGGGAGAGGAGGAAGACTCCAGCGAGGATTCACTATCCACAGCAGGAGACTCAGGTAGGGGCTATACCCTGACAAATCAACCCCTGACTTACGAAAAATACTATGAGAAACCCCCTAACGGGGCTTTAAAGCAGCCAATGAAAAAGACTATAGATAGTCAAAAAGTTAATTTTATTGATACAAAAAATGGTGTAAAACAGATGAGTTCTGACCTTTGAGTCAGGACACGAACTGGAGTACAATATAAAAATCACAGCGGACATTGCCCGTGGTTGGGAACAATGTACAGTACAGTATATTAGAGACAACAGGATCATGGAAACTGGAATTCTGACGCATTTCGACCCTCACTGGATCATCTTCAGAGGATAGTTGACAGCTGTAGGGGTGCAAGCATGTGTCAGGCATGGCGTAAAAAATCAACAGTGGCAAACTCATGTACATACAGAACAGCATATATGCATGACTTGTATAGTTACCCGTCACAGAGTTCCCAATATTTCAGAATATTCCCAGTGATGTAATTCCTCCTATGTCGTCCGTCTCCCCAATGCCAGACCAGCTCCCCGGAGAGTGGGCAATCGACCAGGTATGCCTTGCAAGGAATCACGCATGTATTACCCCCTTCAGGGGGTTGGGAAAAGGGGGGGAAACACAGGCAGCGACCGGCATGCACTACACCCAAGATGGGGTAACGATAATGCTGAAAACAAGATTAAGAACGAGGGATCAGTTAGTTCCCCCAAAGGGACTTTTAAAGGCAATTTAATCATAATGAAGCGAGGGTTCATGGTTAAGCAGGGAACAAATAGTGCAATGAAACAGGAATAAAAAAAGTGATAGGACTAGTATGGTGAAAGGGGCACAGCAAAAAAACAACAAACCACAAAACCAAACAGTGCATGATGCAAAGTACTAAAAGTGTGGGAGTGCATGTGGTGACAGCAGTGCTAATTACCCGATCAGGAAAAAACAGCAATAGTTGGATCGAATGCCCAGGGTTATGGAGATTTAAAATATTGTAATCAGACATGGCTGGATAGTATGGTTAATTAGGCAAGGGATACTGAAAAGCTGTGGTAATAAAACACACTTGAGTAGAGCAATAAAACCGTTTAAAATGTACTTACCAGTCGTTCAGAACGGTGGTTGCATACACAGGCATCACAGGGTTAGGAGAGAGTCAATGAGTCTCCCCCTTAGCTTGGTGCATTTAAAAGGGGATGTTGATTAATTAAGCCCCCACAGGTGTGGACGCTAGATCGCTCCCTTCCCTCCTCCCCCTCCTCCCCTTCCATTGGGGGAACGAGCGGCACAGCTGTGCGCCCACTGTGTGACCCCCCCGGCGTTCCGGAAGAGAATGATCTCTCGGGTCCCCTGTCGCTCCCGCCGCAACTGCGCTGGCGCCGTGACGTCACGTGCACAAAGTCGCGCGTGCGTGAGCATGGCATCCGGAAGGGATCCGGGACGCCGCTGGCAGACAAGAGGCGCCCTGACACCTGATGGGCGCATACAGGAGACGCAGGGCCCAAGCGTCACCCCTCTTCTCCTGCCAGGAAGGCATGGATGGTGCGGTCCCGCCCCCTTGAGGAGAGTATGGGTGATAGAGGAGAGACAGCCAAAGACACAGAAAAGGGCTGCAACACTGAACATACACATTATCAGATGACCAATAAAGGGATATAACCGCATTAGCCTGTCTTAGAAACTAACTGCATGCTTACATAGGATTTACTTAACCCCTTGTTAAACATAATCTGTGCCTCATACTGTACAGTGCCATTCTCACCTTACAGGTGGTGCTATGACTATGATGGCATCATCCATTGTACAATACAAAATAAGACAACAAATCATACAAGAAAGTTGCATAATAACAAAATATACATAAAAATTATACATAAGAGAAAAGAAACTGTGATCTTTTTTTTCAAGGCTATGTCCCTCTGAGAGCAGGAGACTTACAAGAACAACACCTACTTTTGTACTTTGCGCTTGATGGCAAAGAGTTACATCACACAATGCAGAGTATTAAACGTGATCGTATTGGGGATACTTATCGCAGGGAAAACCAGGCAGGAATAGGTCAAAAGAGAGAAATTTTTTCACCTCTAGTTGGAATATGCATTCTACAAAGGGCCACAAAAGTGACTCTTGGAACCCTGTAGTTGTGTGTAGAAATTATATGTCTCCCAATAGGGAGATACGGGTTCCCCACCTGTATGCTGTATACATGTTGGGAAATGCGTTTCCAAAATTCCTGCCTGGTCTTCCCCAGGTAATAAGCGCCACATTCGCATTCCATCAGATATACCACTCCGCGTGTGTGGCAGTTCACAAATTGTGTGGGTGTAAATGTGCTTCTGTTAGGGAGGACAAAAGTTTTGTCCTTTTTAATGAATGAACAGTAGGAGCAGTGTCCACAGGGGAAGGACCCCACTGTGGAACGATATTTCAATCTCCTATTCTCATTGGTGTATTCGCTCTGGACGAGCTTGTCCCGTAATGACGTGGCTCTTTTGTTTGTTATAGTAGGTTGTTCTTGAACAAATTCACGTAGTTTAGGATCATCCGTCAGAATGCTCCAATGACGCTTTAAAATTTTTTTGATGGCTGTGTGTTGTCGAGAGTAGTGCATAATGATCCGGGTGAGATTACCCTCAGGACTCTTGGAGGGCTTAGTTCTAAAAAGCAGCTGAAATCTAGATTGAACTATAGCTTGGTTATATGCTTTTTTCAGGCAAGATCGGCTATAACCCCTAGCTAGCAGTCGGATCTGAAGTCCCTCGGCTTCTTTTTTAAAAAGAGCATCGTTCGAACAATTGCGACGAAGGCGCAAATATTGTCCGTAGGGGATTGAGTTCTTGAGTGGTGTCGGATGAAAGCTATCCGAGTGGAGAACCGTATTGCCAGTGGTTGTCTTTCGGAATAGAGTGCTAGATAGATTTCTTTCAGCAGTGACGGATATGGAGACGTATAGGAAGGTGACGCTGTGGAAGTCATGGGTCATAGCGAATCTTAAGTTGCGATCGTTTACATTGATCCGATTAAAGAATTCGATTAGTTTGGTCTTGGGTCCCTCCCATACGACGAAAACGTCGTCAATATACCTCAGCCATTTTGTTATATGGCTGGTGTATATGACAAGGTCATCGTCCTCCAAGAGAGACTTCTCCCACTCCCCTAGGTACAGGTTGGCGTAAGAGGGGGCACAACATGTCCCCATAGCCACACCCTATACCTGGAGGTAGTGGGAGTTATCAAAACAGAAATGATTGTGGTGCAGTATATAATGCAGACCATTCAAGATAAAACTGATCAATGCCGGATCGTACTGGGAGTACTGTTGTAGAGCCCTTTGCACCGCAGCCAAACCCCGGGAATGGGCAATGCTGCTATACAGAGCCTCAACATCAATAGTCACCAGAATGGCGTTCTCTGGTATCCTAAGATCATTGATAAGTTGTAGAAATTGTATTGTGTCCCTAACAAATGAGGGCAAGGTCAGAACAAGGGGTTGCAAATGGGCATCTATGACCCGGCTTAGATTTTCTGATATGGCCCCATTGCCAGAGACAATGGGACGGCCTGTAAGTGTGGTGGAATTTTTGTGAATCTTAGGCAGGCTGTAAAATGTGGCTACCTTAGGATGTGGGGTCCTGATGAATTCATAGGTGTTTTTAGTGATTGCCCCATGTGGAATGCACGGTCGACCATGCTGTAAAAGCTGGAATTGTATTGGTTAATACTAAGGGCCGAAATAAGTTTATACCATTCCTTGTTCTTTAAGATGTTCAGACACATTGAAATGTAGTCGTCATTATTCATGACGACCACATTGCCTCCTTTGTCCAAGGGTTTTATTGTAATTTTGGGGTTCTTTGTGAGGCGCTGAAGGGCCTGATTTTCGTCATGTGAAAGATTTGCCGGCTTGAATTTGGTTTGTGGTATTTTGCATATGTCTCAAATTGTCTGCCTTAGAAAAACTGCTACATTAGGATTGATGCTTGAGGAAGGGAATGTTGTGGAGGCCTTTTTAAACATTAATAGGGGATTTGGAATCGATTTGTCCACCTCCTGCAGTAAGGCGTCCAAATCGATTTGATCTATTAGATCCACCGTATTGTTTTCTTGGTAAAGGAGAGTTAGGTCTCGTAAGGCCCTGCATTCCTTCATGCTATAAAAAGACCCATCCACAGCGTCAGCGTCAGAGTCATCCTTGGCATGCAGGTATTTTAATAATAGCCTGCGTGCAAAAAGTTGTAAATCGATGATGATTTCAAAAATGTCAAAGTTTTGTTCGGGGCAAAAAGTTAGTCCACGGGATAGGAGTTGTATCTCGATTGGTGACAGGTCAATAGAAGATAGATTGATCACACTTAGATGGTTGGTTGGATCCGTACCACAAAGGGATCCAAGCCTTTGCCTGTTTTGTTGGTTTGTGGGGACCCCAGTCCCCGAACCAAGTTTAAAGCTTTTTGTGGGGCTGCTTTGGCTGAGCCTATAGAAAAATTGGGATGGTTTACGAGATCCTGCGGTGGTGAAGTACTAATATTAGACTCAGAGGCTATTATCCTACCTACATCACCAGGATATTCTTTAATTTCCGTGTGGTTGGATTGGGCATTCTGGGATGCCGACACAGGAGCAGTGTCCATCGCTCGTTTCTTGGGATTGTGTTCAGGAGAGTTCCTGAAACTGAGGTCTCTTTTTTGTTGTAATTTATTGCGCGATTGACTGCGTTGGGAGGAATTTTTTCGTTCGGGTTCAGAGTCTGAAAATGTCCGATGTTTCGGAATTTGAGTGTTGTTTTTATTCCTAGGATCCAGTTGCGGATGGTTAGTTGGAGAGGACCCCTGGTTTTTCCATCTATAGGCACGTCCCTCCAAGAAGGCGTGTTTATCTCTCCAGAATTGTGTTTCCTTATTGTGTAAAATATTTTTATTAAAGGCTGACAGATTCTCTTCCAAGAGGGTCAGAGATTCAGAAAACAGGGGGTGTTGGGTATATTGAATCAGTGTTTGTTCCAATTTGTTAATGACACCATCTAGGAGGCCAATTTGTTTATTGTATTCCCTGGATAAGATGGACATCATCTCTCGGGAGCACAATTTAAGATTGGCCTCCCATTCAACCTTGCATTCATCGCTTATTAGGTCAACATTGGGAAAAATCTGGACGCGTAGTCCAAAAGGATTAATCTGCTCCTCAAGGTATCTGCCAAAAGCTTTGACATGCCAGAAAAGGGCAGACTTTCTCTCAAGTACCTTAGCTAATTTTTGGAATAGTGTTGCAATTGAAAGGGTTTTTTGATCACCCTGTTCGAAGGAGTTCTCGTATTGGGTCATTAGGTTGGCCCAATCTGTCCCTGTGAATTTGCTCATCCTGGATAAGAGACCACAGCCTGCCTATAGCCAAAAATAAATGTGAAGAAGAAAGAAGACCATATGCCAGAGTCATATACAACATCTCGAAACCAGTTCACAGTTCATGTCTTGACTCGAGTGTCAAAAAACAGCGGGGGAGGGGTGTTTAACCACTCAGTATTACAAAAAATGACCAATAAGAGAAACTCAGATAAGTATAGACAACTAGGCTGTGCACCCCACAATATTTCCATCATTTGTTACGTGCAACCTCCATAGACTTTTGGTGGTGGTTTTTCACAATTTTTCCCACAAGTTTATATTATGGACTGTTGTGTTTTAAGTTCTTCTTTATAATCAATGTAGGTCTTTTGTAACCGTCACTGTTTTTATTACCAGTCACTGTTTATTTTTTGTCAATTAGGTTTACTATTCATTGTTTCAGCTAACTGTTTTGCAGATCAAAACTACATATTTACATTGTGCAATCCATATTTATGGTCACATTTAGTTTGTTTTAGATTTTATTCATTGTGTGTATGCACTTAGTTTTTTGGTTTATATGCTTGCTAGTTTATAATGCTACACTTTTATATCTTCTAGTTGGAGGCATTACTATGAGATTTTGAACAATAAGCTACATCACTCCCTACGGGAGATCTGGCTATGTTTGGACTGGAGTGGGGTATAGAGATGTCAGGCTGACCGGAAGAATCTCCACTTGAACACATACTCTCATGCCCCATTTGAGCTGAGAAATATGTACTTCTGTATATTCATTAAATTAATTGTTGCGTCCCTTTTCTGATGAAGCCACACCGGCGAAATATGTTGAAAAGTGTGGACGTAATTTCTATTTGTATGTGATTACAGTTTTACTTCGCTGTCAATGATGGGCAAATGTGTATGTGCCTATGACTGTGGTCTATACTGTATTCCTTACTTTTTATCAATTTTTTGTAATAAATAATTTAATTTTTTAGACTTGAGTATATTATTATCTTTATTTTCTTCACATCAAATATACCTTTAAAGTCCCATATCCTCTACCTATCTATTTCATATAATTTAGGGAAGCATTCAGTGTCAGACTCATCAGGTGGTGCATAAATAAATGTGTGGGTGACGAAAAAGATTGATACACCCAATTTGCAAAAAGCGGAATAAAAAACAGAAAAATACAATGTTACACTGTACGTCCGGAGAGATCTCAAGGCATATAAGGATAGTCTAAAGTGTCCAGTGCAAACAATCAGTGCTCAAATAAGGCATACAAACATATATATAGTCCAGAAAAAGTGGCTTGTGCAGCAAAAAAAATAATTCAATAACTCATCAGTCCTCAAAGTGCCAAACAGTGCGATAGTGCAAAACAGCAAACTTTCTTCAAAGACCAATCACTTGAATAGGTGGGGAATGTGGAGTGTATAGATCAGAGAGGGATACTCAGTCCTCTTCATGCAGCAATCCTACACTAGTAGATAATGGCCCCTTATCTCATTATACTGAGGTTACAGCATAAATCAAACACCGCTCGTAGCAGCTCCTGTGGGGGTTGGTCCTGGATCCCGGACTGGATCTCTGTATGCCTTAGATCCTCAAGGGGCAGGGCGGCCAAGAGAGGAAAGGGATGCCATATAATGTAGTAATTTTTAAAAACAAGTATGCTTTATTATCAGTAAAAATAGTACTCACACAATGTATAGCGCAAATAACCAACGAGCAGCGAGCTCGTATACTTCTGACAGTGGAAGGTGCCTGTCCCGTCCCTATGCGTGGCGTCACTGGTCACGTGACTTCATCAGGGGATGCTGGGAGGCAGGAATCAGTGGATCTTCTAACAATCAACAATCAGGATGATTAATACCTTCTATTCATGAACAGAACAGCGGCAGATAGAAGGTATTAATCATCCTGGCTGATTGGTAGAAGATCCATTGATTCCTGCCTCCCAGCATACCCTGATGAAGTCACGTGACCCGTGACGCCACGCGTAGAGACGGGACAGGCACCTTCCTCTGTCAGAAGTGTACGAGCTCGCTGCTCGTTGGTTATTTGTGCTCTCTGCTATACATTGTGTGAGTACTATTTTTACTGATAAAAAATTACTACACTATATGGCATCCCTTTCCTCTCTTGGCCGCCCTGCCCCTTGAGGATCTAAGGCATACAGAGATCTAGTCCGAGATCCAGGACCAACCCCCACAGGAGCTGCTACGAGCGGTGTTTGATTTATGCTGTAACCTGCATGAAGAGGACTGTGTATTCCTCTCTGATCTATACACCCCCACATCCCCCACCTATTCAAGTGATTGGTCTTTGAAGAAAGTTTGCGGTTTTGCACTATCGCACTGTTTGGCACTTTGAGGACTGATGAGTTATTGAAAATTTTTTTTTGCTGCACAAGCCACTTTTTCTGGACTGTATATATGTTTGTATGCCTTATTTGAGCACTGATTGTTTGCACTGGACACTTTAGACTATTCTTATATGCCTTGAGATCTCTCCGGACGTACAGTGTACCATTGTATTTTTCTGTTTTTTATTCCGCTTTTTGCAAATTGGGTGTATCAATCTTTTTCATCACCCACACATTTATTTATGCACCACTTGACGAGTCTGACACTACATGCTTTTTACTGTTCATGTTGATGTTATTGCATTTTTGCACAAGTCCGGACATTTGTATTTACCCTCTTTTTAGATTAGTTATACTTTATTTGAATTTAGACCTCACAATACTTTATATTATTGCACTTATTGGGAATACACCTTACGCCCACGCTTTGGGCTAGCCTTTTACACAGTTAGACATTTAGCACTGCAGTACGTCCTTCATTTATTTATCTATTCATTTATTTGGATCAGCGCAGCACCACACCCACTTGCTAGTTTAATATATTAATAGGGGCCAGTTAGGACCCTATCCGGTGCAAGCGGCTTTTCCTTTGGTATTATATTTCCTACATGGTAGCGCGGGAATAAAATACTCTAGATTGGTACCATATTAGGTTGAAATATTTTGGAGCTGACCTCTGCCCATATTTTTGAACTATTAAACCTTGTGGGCCAAGCCACAATTTCAGGGTTATTGAGCAGGCATATTGAAAGTGGAAATGCAAAATTTGTTTTTTTGTTTAAAATTGGAAATATTTCAAATATTTTAACCACAGTTATTAAGCCTTTGGACAGGTCACAATTTGTGAACAACCCAGCATGCATATTGCATCTGGAAATTAAAAATGAATGTCTTTTTTTTTAGACTGAAGATCAAAAAGTTTTGCATTACAGCTATTAATCGTTTTTGGAAAGGCTGCTAGTGTTGATAGACATAGCAGGCATATTGCATCATGTACAGATTCACATTACATACAGATCTTCACCACATCTTAAAAACCTTGATTGGATAGGCCAGAATTTATGAGGGAGAGATTAAGCAGATTGCGTCTTGAAATAAAAAATGGGGTTCCTTTTTCAAAGATTAAAGAAAGACACATTTTACAGATTTGCTGCACAGCTTTTAAACCTTTTAACACATTATGCTATTTCTGTGTGAGAGAGTACAATTGGAAATAAGAAATTGTTACTGTTTTTCAAAGACTAAATGAAAACAGTAAACTTTAACAAATTTGCATAACAACTTTGAAGCTTGTTTGGGCAGGCAGCTATATGTGAGCCAGAAAGCAAGATTGATTGATTTTTGCAATAAAAAATTGCATTCTGTTTTCCCAGATAAGAGAAGCTAAAATATACAGGTTTATGGGGGCATGGCTTGGCGCTTGATGGTGACGAACGCACACTAGCAGAGCTCCTGAACCAGAAACCCTGCTCCCAGTGACCCAGCTATGGGCAAAAAGCTGTACCAGACCCCACAGACTCACCCCAAACACAGCGCAGTGACCACTTCAGCCAGAAACATCACCAATTTGTTCAAAAATCAAGCGGTCTCCTGCGGAAGCATGGTGGGGCACAGAATGGAGCGGACGCAGCGAGAGGAGGAAGACTCCAGCGAGGATTCACTATCCACAGCAGGAGACTCAGGTAGGGGCTATACCCTGACAAATCAACCCCTGACTTACGCGGACATGTCAGGCTTTGCAGCAGACATAAAGTCCACATTCTCGGCTGCAATTACCGACCTAGAATCCAATCTGTTAGTCCTCACCGAAAAGCTAGCTGCAGTAGAGACAAGTGGGAAACACAGGGACAAGAGATTAAATAGACTGGAAAACGTGGCACTGTCTCACTCCTCTCACCTCACAGAGATGAACAGACACCTTGAGGACTTGGACAACAGGGGCAGAAGGAGTAATATCGGGGTGAGGGGGATCCCTGAATCAGTGGACACAGAACAATTAACTCCAGCTTAGGGATGAGCCGAACACCCCCCTGTTCGGTTCGCACCAGAACATGCGAACAGGAAAAAAGTTTGTTCAAGCAACCGAACACCGTTAAAGTCTATGGGACACGAACATGAATAATCAAAAGTGCTAATTTTAAAGGCTTATATGCAAGTTATTGTCATAAAAAGTGTTTGGGGACCTGGTTCCTGCCCCAGGGGACATGGATCAATGCAAAAAAAAGTTTTAAAAACGGACGTTTTTTCAGGAGCAGTGATTTTAATAGTGCTTAAAGTCAAACAATAAAAGTGTAATATCCCTTTAAATTTCGTAGCTGGGGGGTGTCTATAGTATGCCTGTAAAGGGGCGCATGTTTACCGTGTTTAGAACAGTCTGACAGCAAAATGACATTTCGAAGGAAAAAAGCCATTTAAAACTACTCGCGGCTATTGCATTGCCGGTCCGACAATACACAAGTTCATTGATAAAAACGGCATGGGAATTCCCCACAGGGGAACCCCGAACCAAAATTTAAAAAAAAATGATGTGGGGGTCCCCCTAAATTCCATACCAGGCCCTTCAGGTCTGGTATGGATATTAAGGGGAACCCCGGCCAAATTTTTTTTTTTTAAATGACGTGGGGTTCCCCCTAAATTCCATACCAGACCCTTCAGGTCGAGGCCCACATAGATCCCCACTCTCATCTCTGGATAAAAGATTGTCCAAAAAAATGAAACATAACCAGGGACCCAGCTCCCACGGCGGTACCCCCAACCCGAGACAGGACACCCCCAAAGCTCCAGAGGAGGACCAAGGTGACCTACACGCCTGGTAAATAAACAATCCACATTTTACCTGATCTCCTCAGGCATGGCATAGGGGGTTACAATACTAGCACTGCATCTAAACTTTAGTGACAGACTCCTATTACCCATAATAACGAACTCTCAATTCATGGAGGAACTTTTACCCCCCAGTTACCGTTTGGGGATTGTATTGAGAGTCGTTCTCACCTATATTATTGGCAAAGACTAAAGGATCAGAACCGGAACTAGACATGGACTTCCATCTTTTCCTTTTTTTTTTTTTTGGACACCAAGAAACTGCATACACAGACCACCATGATTAACAGTGTCTAATCATAAGAATGGCAGATGCAAACAAACATGAGATGAGCTAACTAGTTGGGGCAACAAGTCACTACCCTTAGAGATGCTCTTCTATATGCTAACTAGCAGAAGCCCCCACATGTCAAGGAATTGCTCTTAAAAATACTGAAGTTATAGTTTATTGCTTTTTTGCAGGGTTTCTATTTTCACACTCTGACTATTATGCTTGGCGTGCATAATGGTTGGAAATTTTGAGAATGCATAGGGCGGGTTTCTTTCCTTTTTTGGCTGTGATATTTATCATCTGACACTTGGTTATTTTTCTGTTTTTATTTTTCTTCAGTCATTTTATACTGATCATTAGAAGTGTATAGGTGATAACTTCTGCTTCCGTTGCTGTACTGCAGCCCTACCACGTTTCCACAGAGTGGATCCGGAGGCAAGGTTTTTGGTCCCAGATTCAATAATTAAATACTTTAGAACAGTAAACACGTTCTGAAGTGCTCAGGCAACTCTCCCTCCTCTTCATCTTTCTTCTACTACCTTACTCTCTCTCCTCTTCATCTTTCTTCTTCTACTCCCTCCTCTTCATCTACCTTCTACTCCCTCCCACCCCCACCCCTCCATTCCACATCTCCTAGGTGATTGTATTGTACCACACCAATTTCTGACCAGCTTAAAGATTTGATTGCAGGTTTAGCACAGTAAAGTGTGCTCGTTGGTCTACCAGATGGCATACTCATCCCTGGGCCAGGGCCCTACCATCATCTCACACAATGTAAAGGGGCTGAACATACTAGAAAAAAGGTCCACGCTACTAAGAGAACTTAAGAAAGGTAGGCCACATTTTGCTTTCTTGCAAGAGACGCATTTTCAGACCAACCAGATACCGAAACTGACTAGTCCATACTTCATAGAAGCATTACATGCCACCAATGACTCAGCCAAATCAAAGGGAGTATCGATCCTGGTAAGCAGGGACACCCCCTTCAACTTAACGGACAGACTAGTATACCCAGAAGGAAGATACCTCTTCCTAAAAGGCACATACGCGGGCTCCCCGATTACCCTTGCAAATGTTTATTTCCCCAATTCAGCACATGTCAATTTTTGTCAATTTTTATCACATGATACGTGCGCTCGCAGGATTTACATCTGGCTGCCTAATACTAGGAGGGGATTTTAACATTTCAACCCCTTGATGGATACCTCAACAGGAAAGACTTGCATCACCTCCAAGATACTCAAAAAAATCAAACTGCTACTACACTCCTTACATTTAATTGACACATGGCGATTCCTCCATCAAACTGATAAAGATTATAATTTCCACTCCATCCCACACAACCGCTATTCCCGTATAGATCACATGTTTATATCCCAAAGGGATCTAACCAGGGTAACAGCTCAGATAGGAATTCAGTCCATATCAGACCATGCACCCATATCCTTGACAATAGTGGAGATCACTCCCAAAGCCAACACAGCCTCCTGGAGACTGAAAGCGTCACTCCTGGTGGACCTAGAGTTGCTACCCAAAATCACAGCCAAGCTCAAGGATTTTTTCCATTCAAATGAGACCCCAGGAGCAGACCCCCTAATGGTTTGGGGAGCCCATAAATGCGCGATCAGAGGCGATTTGATACGCATGGGGGCCCATCACAAAAGACTACAGGAGGCTGAAACTAACAGACTGACAACGTTAATCTCCCAACTAGAGACAAAACACAAGAAATCTCTGTCTGTCCTCAGCCACAGATCTCCTAGAGCCAAGAAAAAACTTACAACTAAACCTAGACATCAAAACAAAATGCCTCCTGTATTTTCGAAAAAAGATATATTATGAGGCTGGAGATAAATCAGGCAAGCTGTTAGCCAGGGCCCTACGAGAGCCTAATACCTCCAAAAATATAATGGGAATCAGAGGTGCAGATTGATCGCTAGATGTTAAAACGGGAGACATTGCGAAACATTTTCACACATACTACTCAAAGCTATATAACTTACCAGCACAACATAGGCCACCAGGACTGGCAGGAGACAGAGCTCAGGCGATACAGGCATACTTAAGACAGAGTGGGCTACCTCAATTACCCGCAGAAGACATAACCCAATTAGAAGACCAGATTTCCTCCATAGAAATCCAACAAGCCATCAAAGAACTAAAACCAGGAAAAAGCCCAGGCCCAGATGGCTACACTTCCATTTATTATAAGACCTTCATCAACATATTGACAGAACCCTTACAAAAAGCCTTTAACTCTTTAACCAACGTTAGACCAATTCCATCAGACTTCCTTTCCGCACACATTATTGTCATCCCCAAACTCGACAAAGACACAACTGAATGCTCCAGCTATAGGCCTATCTCTTTGTTGAAAATAGATCTAAAGCTGTTGGCCAAAATTCTGGCAAACAGACTTAGACCGCTCCTGGCCAATGTAATAGGCCCTAAACAAGTAGGCTTTATGCCAGGGAGAGAGGCAAAGGACAATATTATAAAAACACTCCTCCTCACACAAGCATCACATTTCCAGCACATCGAAAGCCTTCTCCTGTCCACAGACTCGGAGAAGGCTTTCAACAGAGTAGCCTGGGACTTTATGTTCGCGACCTTCACACACATGAAGGTGGCCTCAACACAGGCCTCAACTCACACATGATGGCATGGATCACTACATTATACCAACGACCCTCGGCTAGGATAAAAATGAATGGCTCATTGTCAGAAAAAGTGGAGATAATGAACGGCACAAGACAGGGATGCCCCCTGTCCCCGCTGATATTTATTCTCTCACTAGAACTGTTTATCCGTATGATCAATAAAGACGATTCAGTGAAAGGTGTTCCCATACATGATAGGGTATACAAGATGACAGCATACGCCAATGATCTCCTTTTCTTCGTGACGAACCCACATACTACACTCCCCAATCTTATGAAAGCTTTTGCCCATTATGGTTATCTCTCTAACCTTAAAATAAACGAAATCAGAATCCATGAATGTCAATCTATCCACTACCAATCTAGCTAGAACCCAGGCTAATTGCTCCTCTAGGTGGGAAGGAAAGGCTTTAAAATACCTGGGAATTTGGCTGACCCCCCAATTGTCAATGCTATATGAGGCAAATTTCCCACCCCTACTCCAAAAAATAGAAAAAGACCTGAAACTATGGAACGCAGGCTACTTCTCATGGTTTGGGAGGGCTGCCATCCTGAAGATGGTAATACTTCCCAGGCTTCTGTACCTCCTGAGGGTGCTGCCGATCAAACTACCTCAGAGGTTTTTCAAAAAATTACACATCACCCTCTTAGTCTTCCTATGGTCACATAAAAAAGCTAGGATCAAATTCGCACTCCTGACCAGACCTAAGGAACTAGGAGGGATGGGGCTTCTAGATTTCAGGAAATACTACCTTGCAGCCCATCTCACGAGAGTAATACATTGGCACTGCCATGGGCTGACCAAAGATTGGGGAGCATTAGAGGAAAGACTAAGTCCCTACCCCCTCCTTTTCTCCCCCTGGAACCCAGGGCTGCAGAAAACCAATACGCTAAAACAACAGCCACTAATGGAAACCACACTAGCTGTCTGCACGGAAGCGGCAAAACATTCCAGGCTGACTTCCCTATTGAGCCCATTTACCCCTCTCTCAGACAACCCAGACTTTCTACTGGGAATCAGAAACCAACTACTACGATGCCCCCATACCGACAAATCTCTACACGCAGGAGAATGCTTTCAGAATGGGAAACTCATGGACTATGTGACCCTAAAAAGGGACAGTGGGCTACCCAATGTACCAATCTGGACATACCTTCAGATACATAGCTATGTGAGTGGTATGACCAGACAAAGACACTTCTCCAGACAGATGACAGATCTAGAGAAGGTTTGCACTGAAGGGGAGCAAATGCAAAAAGCAACTTCAATTACATATAAGTGGCTTTAAAATTCTGGTCTCAAGGAAGAAGACAGATTAAGAAAGCGTTGGTCCACGGCGCTCAAGCAAACTATCACTGACAACCAATGGAAAAAGGCTTGCATCCTTGCACATAAGTGCTCTATTAGCACTAAGACGCAAGAAACGTCTTTTAAACTACTTACCGAGAAAAAAAGAAAAAAGAAGAAAGAAAAAAAGGGGGGGGGGGAAGAAAAAGCGTGTATCTCTCCACCACGCACAAAGCAGGCCTCGTCTAGACGTAATCATGTAAGAAAGAGATTAACAATGATGATAAGAAGAATGGATAAAAATTAGAGATAAAAATTAGTAATAAAATACAATAGTAAAAAATAAAAAATAATAAATAATAATTAATAAAAATTATTATTATATATGCATGTGTGTGTGTATGCGCGTGCAAATGTGCACACACACGCGCACAGCACCCACACACACGCAAATACAAAACCCAATACAGGACCTAAAGTAATCGTACAGGTCCTATATTGGTAGGACTAAAAGGTAATGAACAACACTGTTAAAACCAATGATAAAATAAAATGATAGGAGGAGAGTTTCTTTTTTAAAGAATGGTGGAAATCTCAACACTTTCATTAATTCCTCCTGGCGACAGGACATCTAAAGTGTATATCCAGAAGGTTTCTCGGGAACAGAGCTTGTTAAATCTCTCAGCAGGGGAAAGAGACCTGGGGATCTGTTCGATCACCCATACCTTGAGCCCTGCTGTCGAGCTCTGATGGGCCACCGCAAAGTGTCTGGGGACACTATGCAGGTCAGTGCCACCTTCAATCAGCCTTCTGTGCTCACCGAACCTCTGTCTAAGAGCCCTAATGGTACGACCTACATAGATCAGCCCACAAGGGCAACTAAGGCCATAGACAAGGAAGTCTGATGAGCAGTTAAAGAAGTCTTTCAACATGTAGGTTTTGCCTTTGGTGGTAAAGGACTTTTGTCCATGATGGACAAAATGTCAAGTTTTACACAAGGCCTTACGGCACTGATCCATACCCACCAGAGGTATTAATATAGGTGCAACAGGAGAAGGTACCGTATATACTCGAGTATAAGTCGTTCCGAGTATAAGTCGAGGCCCTAATTTACCACAAAAAAAATGGGAAAAACTTATTGACCCGAGTATAAGACGAGGGTGAGAAATGCACAGCTACTGTAAGTGGAAAAGAGGGTCAACAATGCCCATTTGCAGCATCACTGTGCCCATTTGCATGCCTCACTGTGCCCATTTGCAGCCATAGGTCCCCTGAACTTCAAACTCGGTAGTTAAGGGTTCCTAGATGCCCCCTAGCTGCAGCCAAAATTTGGGGTCTCTGAACCCAAAGGGTCCCGAAATGACATTGCTGCACATAGACACAGTTGACCGAATTTGGGGCCCCGTATCTCGGGGCCACTTAGTGCTAAGAACCCCAAATTTGGTGTGCAAACTCAGTGGAACTAGCACCATAAAATTTCCAAAGCTGGGGTTTCTAGCACCAAGTGGCCCCGAGATACAGGGCCCCAAAAATCAGTTCAGAAAATGTCAAGCACTTTTCTGCAGCAGAGAATGACATTTTCCGAACCAGTTTTGGGGCCCCGTATCTCAGGGCCACTTGGTGCTAGGAAACCCAGCTTTAGATATGTTATGGTACCTGTTCCACTGAGTTTGCACACTAAATTTGGGGTTCCTAGCACCAAGTGGCCCTGAGATGCGGGGCCCCAAAGTTGGTTCGGGAAATGAAATTTTTTGCTGCAGTGCTTGACTCGAGTATAAGTGGAGGGGGGCACTTTCAGCACAAAAAAATGTGCTGAAAAATTCGACTTATACTCGAGTATATACGGTACATTGGATTTTAGCTTACTCGGGGCAATTTTGCTCTTTAAGTTGGGGGCCCTAGGGTATGTGATTTTGGGATGTAGAGGTAGTACAGCTGAAAGGTGGTCAATTGATCAATGCTCTCAATCAATTTTATAATAGATCCAGCACTTCCCATAGTTTATCACCTATTCCAATACCCCATGTCCCTAGAGACGGTCCCTCTACCTCAAATAATGTTGGTGAGACTTCCACCACCATTTCTACCAGTTCTAAACATATTGATCATCCAGCTACCTTAGACCTCAGGTCTATGGTATCAGTAGAACCCTTGAGGGAAAACCCATTATCTTTAGACACCCCTTTACTCAATACCCACAATGCTCCCACAGTAAATAGCTCTACCTCCCCTTTTTTAGTGTTCGGTCCTCCTCCGACCTCCACATCAAGAAAAAGAAAGCTCACAGAAGAGGGTGGAGAAGAGGAGGACGAACTAGAAAAACATGTCAACATACTGAAACACCCAAAACGGTAAAGATTTTTAATTTATCCTCTTATACCTTGTCCCCTCCAGATATTTCTCTCCTTAATCATGGATTGAATTTCACTCCGGTCAATAAACCCAACCCTTTTGTTCTCTTCAAGGACCTAAACAGTTATATACGCAAACTGACCTTAAAGAGACATTTTCAGATAAAACAACTTAACGATCAAAATACAGATGGTGTATCTACCACTCAGACTTCGACCACATCCCCCACAGTCCCATTAGATTCCAGTACAGAGCTTCTTGACCCCAATATTGACGATTTGGGTATGTTTGATTGTGATGAACTCACATCACTAATGCTCACACAACATCTAGCTTCATCTCCGCCGATCACACGTTCTACATTGAAACCCAAGTCCATCTTTTTTCCAACTCAATCCAAAGGTCCATATATAGAGAGTTTCTATAGAGTGGTCTATGCAGACTTATTAAAAATGTGCAATCACACATCCAAAGTTAATAATCTTTCACCCTCTGAAATCAAAGCGCTGAGCCACCTTACTCTTGGCCAAAGACTTGGTGATCAAGTCAGCTGACAAGGGGGGGTGGAATAGTGTTGCTTAATAGGTCTGACTATCTGAGGGAATCCCATCGACTTCTTTCTGATAGAGCTACTTACGCCAAGCTTAAGAATGACCCCACTGCAGAATTTGCACTGGAAGCCGACACCCGTATAAACACTGCTCTGAAAGAAGATATCATCACGAAAACAGAAAGCTTATTTTTGCGTGAATCTTTCTACCAAATCCCTTATTTTTATTATCTACCCAAGATCCACAAAAGTCTAGTAGATCCTCCTGACAGACCTATCGTGGCAGCTATGGACAGCGTCACTACGGGTTTTAGTCTGTACATAGACCAGTTCCTACAACCTATAGTCTCATCCTTACGGTCATACATACGTGATGGAACACATCTATTAGAACTCCTGTCTTCTTATAGATGGGAGTCCTCCTATGTGTGGCTCTCACTCGATGTATGTTCCTTATATACCTCTATCCCACATCAGTTTGGATTGATGGCTTTGGAGCAATTCTTATTCACGGACCCTCTGATGAATATGCGTCAGGCCAGATTTATCCTAGAGGCCACAGAGTTCTGCCTGACGCATAATTATTTTACTTTCTTTTCATTGTTTTTTATTAAGATTTCCACTTTAACAACAGTAGGACATTACAGTATATATTAACAGTTAGAAGATACAAATTACATTTGCTTTCTTGGTTCTTACTGTAAACATATGAGAATTTAGTATGTGGATTGTATATCTTAATGTACTCTACACAATAATTTGCTAATAAAGGAGATGCGAATAAGTATTCCGGACTACATCCGTTATTTAACAGGAACAGGTCAGGGATATGGGTCACCCCCCTAGACACCCCAGCTGGGAACAAACTGTGTCCGTGAGGGCGCCCCCCCCCCCCCCCCCCTACTCAATAACACAATCAAACCAATGATCAATTATGCAGAGTACATAGAAAAGAGAGACTTAGAAACAGAAATTATTCTAAACTAAAGAGAAGAACAAAAAACAAAACGGAAAATTATAATGTTAAATTATAATGTTAACATCCTACCACTGACCTTTAATTCAGTTAGGTTGGTTACGGCAAGATCTCAGTGAGAAGCCTCTGGAAAACATGCGCACCATGGAGCCCATTCGTTTTGTGCTTTTGTTAGTACATTATTTGAGTAGGCAAAAAAGATTTCATACTTGTAGTGGGTTTTTACTCTATCTATTACTTCACTAATGTTTGAGATATTATCTGATTTCCATTTTGAAGTAATAGATAAGCGTGCAGCTATCAAAATGTGGGTAATTATGGTTCTGTGCTTTGTGGGTATTTTATCTATCCCCAAGTTGAGGAGAGCTAATGCAGGGTTGGGGGATATGACAGTTCCTGTGATTTTTGCTATTAGGGAGAAGACTGTATTCCAGAAACCTCTCACAGATTTACATTCCCATAAAATATGGTATATTGTTCCCTTGATTCCACATTTTCGCCAGCATAGTTTATCAGAGCTACCAAAGATTTGAGAAATTCTCATCGGTGTTAAGTAGCTTCTGTATAGTATCTTGAGGGAGATATCCCAATGATTAGTACAATGAGAATATAGGTAGGTGGATTGAACAGCTTTGTTCCATTCAGATAAAGCAAATTTGCTTTTTAGATCTTTTTCCCAATTTATCATGCCAATCGACTTAGCTTGGTTTTGCGTATTGGGTATATTTTTATAGAACCATGAGAGACCTTTGGGTTTATTGTAAGATGTGGTGAGGTATGTCCATACTTCTGGATCATGACTAAGATAGGTATCTGGATATTTTATATGATAATGGTGTAGTTAAATGTTTGCAAATGAAAGTGTCGTTGGGCTTTGGTCTTTAAGTTGTGCATATGTCGTATTGTTCGGAAGGTATTTTTCAGTCAATTTTAAGGAGGGAAGAAGGAATTTGTACATGCCTAGGGTGATTGTTCTCTTTTGTTTAATTTTGTTACTGTTAGTATGAGCGTTAAAGAGTTGCCAAGCTTTGACTGTTGCAGTGATAGAAGGAAAATTAGGATAAAACAATGGTCTATTTGTTAATGTAGCTAAAAGAAGTGATGGTAGGTCCCTATGGTGAACCATTGCTTTTTCAATTTGTACCCATAGTTTATCTGTTGTTTGATGAAACCAAGATTTGGCTTGGTCCAATATGGCAGCTATATAATAATTTCGTATTTTAGGAAATCCTATTCCGCCTTTGTATTTTGGTTTTTGTAATGTGGAGTATGAAATTCTTGCTATCTTCCCAGCCCATATGAACTTCCTTAAAAGTTTGTCAATTGTAGTGAAAAAGTGGTCGGGCATTGTGATGGGGATTGTGCGAAAAAAATATAATATTTTTGGTAGAGCAATCATTTTGAATGCTGCTATCCTCCCTATCCATGAAAGTTCATGTGAGGAGATATGTGTAAGGTCGTTCTTAATGATATTTATCAAAGAAGGGTAGTTAAGATCGTATACAGAGTTAGAGGGGAACGCTAGGTTTATCCCTAAATATTTTAAGTATTTATGGGCCCATACGAAAGGAAACTCAGCTTTTAGTTTCTTAAGGTTAGATTTGTTAATGTGTATAGGAAGGATTGAGGATTTGCCAATATTCAATTTATAGTATGATATTTCCCCAAATTCGTTGAGTATATGTTGGGTTCTTGCAAGAGATGTGGTTGGTGTGGTTAGTGTTAGTACCACGTCATCGGCAAATAGACCAATTTTGTGGTCTATGTCTGAGACCTCAATACCCTTGATGTGTATATCTTTTCTAATGGTCTCCGCCAGGGGTTCCATCACCAGAGAAAATATCAATGGCGATAGAGGCCAGCCCTGGCGGGTTCCGTTTGTTATATAGAATTTGTCTGACATAGCATTTGAAGTGTATACTTGTGCGGTTGGGACTGTATACAGTGCTGATATTGCGGAGAGGATAGGACCTTCAAGACCAAATCTAGCAAGTGTTGCCAGAAGGTACCCCCAGTGGACCCGATCGAACGCCTTTTCGGCATCTAATGTCAGGAACACTGTGGGCACCTTCTTTAATTCCGCTATTTTAAGGAGATTGAACATCCTACGGGTTCCGTCTGGAGCTTGTCTACCTTTAACAAATCCTACTTGGTCTGCTTTGATTAGGTGGGGGGTTACTTCTGCTAGGCGATTAGCTAGAATTTTTGAGTAGATTTTTAAATCAGTATTAAGTAGGGATATGGGTCTAAAGTTTTGTGGGGCATCTGGTTTTTTCCCTGGTTTAGGAAGGGCTACTATAATGGCTTGGAGCATTTCTTCTGGGAATATGCTATCTACAGTAGCTTTATGGAACAATTTATTCATGTATGGCACTAAAGTCTCTGAAAAAGCTTTAAAGTATTCGGCAGAAAAGCCGTCTGCGCCTGGTGATTTGTTTTGGGGTAGGGAGCTGATTACCTGAGCTATTTCATTTTCTGATATTGCTGAGTTTAAATAATTTAATTGGTCACTTTTAAGGGTGGGGAGATTAACTGAGTGGAGAAATTTATTGATCCCTGTATTAGTAGGTTGTGGTGTTGCTGGGTCTGTGTTTAGATTATATAGTTGTTTGTAGTAATTGCAAAATGCATTTGCTATATCTTTAGGTTGGTATACTATCTGTGACGTAATAGGGTCTTTAATATGTGATAGTTTGGACTTTTGTTGTTTTTTACGGATATAGGCGGCTAAAAATTTGCCCGCTTTGTTTCCTTGGGTGTAGCATGTGGCTTTGAATTTCTGTATGTGATACTGATGTTCTGAAATGAAATGGGTTCTAATCTCTTGTCTTGTTTGGTTTAGTTCTGTGGTTGTTTGGGAGGAGGGATTTGCTTTGTGCTGTTGTTCTAGAGATGAAAGCTTATTCATAAGTGTGGTAAAACTTTTTAATCTCTTTTTTTTTTCCCTTGATGCTGTCTGTATTAATAGGCCTCTACTAAAAGCTTTGTGTGAACACCACAGTGTAAAAACATTCATTCCCGGAGTCTCGTTAATTCGAAAGAATTCCCTGATCCGATCACGCAAACCTTCCCTGTGTTTAGGATTTTTCAAGATTGATATATTGTTCCGCCATAGGTGTGTAGGCGGTGCAATATTATTTTCTTTGATGGAAAGGGACACGGGAGCGTGATCAGACCAAGTAATTGGATGGATTTTAGCTGAAACTGCATTGTTCAGGCATTGTAAATCAGCTACAAATAAGTCGATTCTGGAATAAGACTTATGGGGAGCTGAGTAGTAGGTAAAATCTTTTTCACTTGAATTGACACAACGCCATACGTCATAAAGATCAGAGGAGTGTAAAAAGTGTTGGAGCTCAATTCGTGTAGCTTTCGATTTATGCGGAAAGGAACAATCTAGTTGTCTATTAGGAACACAATTGAAATCCCCACAGTACAATACAAATCCTTTTTTGATGCTCCCAACTTTTTTGCTGAGGGCACCCAAAAAGGACAGTTGATTGATTGACTGATTTGGAGCATATACATTGATAATAGTATACCAGGTATTGTTTAGTTCACACACTAAAATAATATATCTCCCAGCCTTGTCATATAATACATCCTGTAATTTAAATGCTACATTTTGATTTATAGCTATCATTACACCAGCTTTTTTTTTGGGCCTGAGGCCATGAAGATGTGCGGAAATTGTTTGTCTTTGCATAAGGGATGCTTCTGTTGGGTAAAATGAGTTTCTTGGATACAAAGTACATCGCTCTTCAGGGATTTCGCCTGCTGCCACATTGCCCTTCTTTTGAATGGTATATTAAGACCATGTGCATTGATGGTCACGAAATTAAGGACCATTTGTGCGGTGGGCTAAGTGCTTGATTGTAGTTTCAATCAAAATTTGATATGTGGTGTAAAGTATAAAAGTACCTGCAGTTAGAGGTGTCTTTGATTTGCTTGTAGAAAGCTCGCTCAGGTGGGATGCAGTTGTAGAGAGGTTATACTTCAGGTTCTTGCCATCAGACTTGCCGTAGATGGTTGCCAGTGGTAGAGTAGAAAATAAAAGGTAGAAAATGTCAACAATTAAACAAAAAACAAAACTTAAAAAAGTGAGGAAGTTTTCCTCAAAGTGTGAGTAAAATCGCATAAGAACACTTGGGGGTACTTGCTCCTTTGAACCAGCTTCGGCCCTAAAGATTAGTGGGCAAACTATGAGTAAGTTGTTTCTTTATGTAGACAGTCAGTCAAGTGATTTTGGTTGACTCCCATTCAGGGGATATACTCCTTGGGGGTTTGGTAGTAGAAGTATCTTCCTCATCTATTGGGAGAAGCCCCCATTTTTTTGACAGCTGGATGCCTTCTTCTAAAGATCTGATAGTGAATGTACGGCCATCTTTAGTTACCAGAAGTTTTGTAGGGAAGCCCCAGGAATATGGGAGTTTGTTGTTGCGCAATATTTTTGTCAATGTTATTAGTTTCTTCCTTGCTAGCATTGTATGCTGGGAGAGGTCAGCGTAGATGTTTATGCCTGAGTACGGGTTGGGTAGAGGGGAGTTTTGCCTTGCAAAACGCATTAAATCGTCTTTGACGTGAAAAAAATGTATGCGAGCTATAACGTCGCGGGGTACTTTCTCTGGTAGGTATTGTGGCTTTGGTAATCTGTGGGCTCGGTCTACCACAATTTCCCCATCTGGCGTGTCAGGAAGTAGCTCTTTAATTAGTCGCTGTACATAATTCCGGAGTTCTGGGGGGGTACAGACTCCGCCACCCCCCTCAGTTTAACATTGTTCCTGCGGGACCTGTCCTCCAGGTCCGCCATTTTGTTTTTTAAAGCTTCTATCTCCTCCTCTTTTTCATTATGTGCATCCACTAATTCATTGTGTGCCATTGAAAATTCTGCCATTTTGTCCTCCACGTGGCTAACTCTCTCCCCTATGTCATTAATGTCGGTTTTTATTTGCGATATACAGTCCATGAGGTCCCTATGCATGGACCCTCGTAAAGAGACCAGCATCTCTTTCATTGTAGTGTCGCTCAGGGGCTGTCCAGATGTTGGGAACTCCTGAATCTGGTCTATGAATTCGGTTGTGCTATCGTAGGATGTACAATTATCCTCGTTCCTTTCCCCAGCATATGTGTGGGCAGCTGAACGTTTGGGTGCCGCTTTCTGTGGGCTCTGGGATGGGGTAATGCACGCTGAGGAGCGGCTGCTGTGACCCGGAGAGAAGGACGGGGGTCTGCTATCCTCTCTTTTATTTCCCCTGGTGTCAGACTGCCTGGCGCGCTGCTGCCTGTGTGCGGCGGCGCCATCTTGGATCTCCGGCATGCTTGCCGAGGGGTAAAAGTCCGTTAGTTTGCGGGGTCCCCCCAAGGGTTTTCTCTTACCCATCGCAGGCTGTGTGATGCTGGGACTCTTGGAGCTCTCTACTGTTAGTTTGTAGGCTTCTATCGTCGCTTTGTATGGGCCGTTACCGCTGGTTCTCACGGAGCTCTCTCCTTATGCGGCCATCTCCTTCCGCTGCCGGCCACGCCCCCCCAATTATTTTACTTTCAACTGAGATTTTTATGAACAAATACAAGGTACGGCGATGGGAGCTAATTTTGCTCCTTCCTACGCCAATTTGGCTATGGGCTTTTGGGAAAATGAATATATTCATAACCATAACCCTTTTGCAGCCAACATAGTCTTTTTTGGTAGGTACATTGATGACCTGATTATCATCTGGGATGGTGATTCTGAGCTCATCACTCCCTTTGTTAAACATTGTAATGATAATCCTTAGGAACTCTCATATACATCAGTTACAGATTGTGCCACCATAGCCTTCTTGGATCTAGAATTGGGACACGATGGTCCAGTCATTACCTCTAAGAACTACACTAATGCCTCGTACACACGGTCGGATTTTCCGATGGACAATGTCCGATCGGAGCGTGTTGTCGGAAATTCCGACCGTGTGTGGGCACCATCGGACATTTTCCATTGGATTTTCCGACACACAAAGTTGGACAGGCGGAGATAAAATTTTCCGACAACAAAATCCGATCGCGTCAATTCCGACCGTGTGTGGCCTGTTCCGATGCACAAAGTGCCACGCATGCTCAGAAGAAGTTCCGACACGGGATGGCTCGTTCTGGTAAACTTAGCGTTCACAATGGATACAGCACTTTCGTCACGCTGCAATGTTCAAAATGGTTTAATACAGCGCACTCTCTTCTTCTTTATAATGTGACAAGAATTAAATAGTTTTGCTGCTCATATTCACACACACTTCTCAAAAACTTCTTTCGTTACTATTTATCGGGATTCCCTCAATATATTTTGATTTCTCACATCTGACAACATATTTTTGTATATTTTTTTTTTTTGCCTTTAATGTAGAATCTTTTTTTGTGTTTCTCTTTTTTTTTTTTTGGGTGATTTTGATTTGTACTCCCGAAAATGTTTGTGTATTTTTTGTGACAAGTTCCCACAACACCACTAATATGTTGTTCTATTTAATCTGTAGGAGATTGTTTGGTGTTGTTGTCCCTTGTTAATTTCACATTTTATGTTAGAAATGTACCTGAATCGTCACCAACAAACTGTCCTTTTTGGATGAAAACACACACAGGAGAGTAAAATTTACCTAAAAAAATTTTATTAAGGGGTCACAACTATAAAAAAACAAAGAGGGAGGCAACGCTGGAGAAACTGCAGAAGTGGGCGAAGCCTTGGACCCCCAGGGCAGACATCAATTATTTAAAAGCAAAATTGGTGGCCTGAGGAGTCCTTATCTAAGGGAGGGCAGTCTGGTCCAGAAGTCCCAGAGATCCGGAAAGCAGCAGATGACATCTGTGTCCCCAGGCTGTGGTCATACGAGAGACTGCATCTTCTGTCAGACCAGACTGAACCCAGGGTCATCACTCTTTGGTCTTCCTTCCACGCTTCCTTACAGGCTTTGGCTGTGGTGGTGGAGTTGTGGCAGCAGGAGGAGGAGGAGGAGGAGGATCGTCCATCTCAACGACATCCGTCTTGAGTGTCAGTTCCCCACTCTCCCATAGGACTTTATAAATCAGGTCCTCAGAGATCCTGCGTTGGCCCTCCTGCATGCCCTGCAATTTGGTGGCAGCCATGCAGGCAAAGGCCTCTGCAGGACTGGGGAAGGCTCTGAGGGACGCAGAAGCCTCCTGGATCAGCCTGTATGCTGAATCCTGCACAGGACTGGGAGTGGCCTTCCTGGCCCTTTTGTATGGTAGGCGGAGGGGAGGAACCTGAGACTCAGTCAGGCTGCGACTTGTCCCAGGCTTCTCTTGGCTGACACTTAGCCCCGCCTCCTCCTGGCTGACACTAATCCCCGCCTCCTCCTGGCTGCCACTAATCCCCACCTCCTCCTGGCTGCCACATTCCACAACCTCCTCCTGGCTGAGGTCTTCCTGTGTATGAAAAAGGGACATAGTTTTAGTATTGTTTTCATCAATCACACACAATTTTCACCTCCTGACTGCTGCAAATTGAATGTTAACAAATATAACAGACTATCCTTTTGAGCCCAGCATTTTGCATTCTTGTCCCAATTTTGGGTGCCCACTACTGTCTATTGATATGTAAAACACTTTTTTTAATCAGCAATTAGTGATCAATAATAACATCTAGTAAACATCATTTATTTATTGCCCAGAAATCTGTAGAAGAATGCTATACCTGACTCCAGCTGGGCTCCTCCACTTCTCCCTGGCTGGAAGGCCCAGGTTGGACATCACAAGCCTCAGCTGGGATGGAAGGAAGCGTGGAAGGAAGAGTAGAGAGGGATTCCCTGACTTCAGTGTGGTCTGACAGAAATCGCAGTCTCTCATAGTACCACAGCCTGGGGACATAAACGTCATCTGCTGCAGCTCCGGATCTCTGGGAATCTGTGACCTTCTTGCACTCCCTAAGATACGTGCTCCTCAGGCCACCAATTTTAGCTTTTAAATAAGGGATGGTTGCTGTGGGGACCACCGGCTTTACCAACTCCAGCAGTTTCTCCAGCGCTGCCTGCCTCTTCTGTTTGTGGTTATAGTGGGGGTGTCTCACTTGCCACAGACAGGGCAGCTCCCTGTACTTGTCAATAAACAGGGGCAAGAAATTGTGGTCGTTGAACCCATCCATTTTCTCTGCAAGACACAACACAAGACAAACCCTAATGTCAGGCCAAACTCCCCTAATCTTGTTACAATATAGGCTTCCATTTCGAAGCAGTATAGGCCCAAGTTTAGATCCTACCTTCGTTAGCACGATCGGCGTCTCCGATGCTCCTTCCTCCGCTCACAGATCGTACGTAAGACGCGCGCGTTACGATTTATACACACTGCACATGCGTATAACTCCGCCCGCCCCTGACATTCTTTCTAGTCTATTCCCCGCCCCTTTTCATTCGGCGCAGTGGGGGAAGAGCACATGGCGGATAGACAGCAGGATCGTGCTAATTGTAGCAACGAGGAGGAGGAGGAGGAAAGGCCGGAGCCTGAAACGTCCCGATCCAGAAGGAGATTAAAGGACTCAAATATGTCCTTTGGGGAGATGTTGGAGATGGTGGACATTCTGAAGAAGGCCGACTATGATGGAAAGTATGGGCCTTACCCCAACCCCAATGTCCGAAAGGCCAAGATCATGGCGAAAGTGGTCAGGAGTCTGCACCGGAAATTCGGGGTACGACGATCGAAAGATCAGCTCAGGAAGCGGTGGTCGGACCTGAAATTACGAGAACATGAGCAGTACAGAAAGATCCGGAGAGTGCTGCAAAAAAGTAAGTATTTGTGCTGTGTTCCTATTCTTTTTGGGTTTATTACATTCGTGCTGCTCCATGTGCTTTTAGGAACTGTTGTACAGTTTAAAATGGCAACTTTCATGTTCATGGGCACATTATTCGTTCGGATCACACATTTTTATTTCGGACTCTAAAATATCATTGTTTAGGCCATATGCATTTGGCCACCATTTTTATTAGGGGGGCCACACAGGTGCTCCAGTGTATACTATA
Source organism: Lithobates clamitans (assembly GCA_037952925.1). Taxonomy (NCBI): domain Eukaryota; kingdom Metazoa; phylum Chordata; class Amphibia; order Anura; family Ranidae; genus Lithobates; species Lithobates clamitans. Next base: position 1,765,324 of record JBBGZY010001291.1, read on the forward strand.
GGGGGGGGGGCTACATCTGTGAAGCTTGTACCAAATAGGTAAAGTATTGCAGGTTGACAAAGGACACTAAAAAAGCTACATCTTAGAACTCGGCTAAAATAGATCATTGTACCCCACTTCCAAGCAATGTTTCCTATTTATAGTTCTGCCATCAAATATCTGTGTGCTAATTATACCATTTTTGTTTTACATAGGGAAGAAAAGACTCGGAGGACACCCCTCATCCGAGGAGACCAGAGCCCCCCCCCTCTGGAAGAAGGGGAAATCCCCCCAACACAAGATGAGCAGGAGGAAGAAGACGTGGTGGAACTAGTCACCACAACAGGTGAGTGTCTGCGACCACAGGCTCAGATAAGAGATGGATGGCGGCATTTTTTTAGACCTAATTTATTTTGGGGTTCCTCTCTTTTTAGGTGATCGTGATGTTGTGGATGAAGATCCTTTCACATCCGAAAGTGCCCAGATCCTGATCGGGGAGATCATGGGGTGTAATTTACAATTGGAAAACATCAAGCAAAGCATCAATGATGTTATTCCAAAATATAAAAACATCATTGATGTTTTGGGGCGAGTTTAAAGCCCCTCCAAATCACTTTCTTCTTTTGTGTGCTACAATGTGCTAAATGTTTTTGTGATTTTTCCCAAAGCCAAATTTGGAGGATGCACACAGTGTGTCAACATGTGCTATCTGCCATCACGGGAGATCAATGGACGCGTTTTGGGGGTGCAACCCCTTCCTCAATTATAAAGTAGCTTTCTCCCCCAAAACACGTCCCTTCATCCCCCGTGATGGCAGATAGCACATGTTGACATTGTGAAATTTGTGTGCATCTTCCAAATTTGGCTTTTCCTGGGGTGATTTCCCCCCATCGGAACGCAATATCAAACACAGTTCCTAAATACTCATGTCTGATATTGCCTTCCAGTTCTACCAAATGTGAACTTTGTAAGATCAAGATTTGTGTCTTTCTTGTTGGTTTTACACAGGCCTGTTTTCTATAAAATGCACATTTTGATTTTGGATAATGACACCACAAAAATTGTTATACAACAAACATGTTGGTTTGTCAGAAAAACCTTCGGTAAATGCACATGTGATTGTGCAGGTATTAAAAAGATTGCTCATCAAGAATGTGTGGATTATTGTCTCAACACTACAACACTTTTGGGGTGATGTAATTGTTGTTTTATGAGAAAATGGGGGTAATTTCCTAAGGGAAAATCCTCTTTGCACTACAAGTGCAGTTTCAGTGCAGTTGCAAGTGCACTGGTAGTGCAAAGTGTCTTTGCATTTAGTAAATAACAGCCAACAGTGCTTTGTATAAGGTTACACAATCACGACATTTTCTGGACTCCACACATTTCTGTCAGGGTCAGCTCAAACAAACACAAGCAGTAAATGTCCACACAGAAGAGTCTGGGGGGAGATGCCTGTCGAGAACTTCAAGTCCTGCAGACTTCTCCCTGTGGCCAAATACCGCAAGGTAGCGACCAACCTCTGCTCCGGAGTGATGGCTTGCCTCATGCAGGTATCAGGGGCGTAACTAGAAATAGCAGGGCCCCATAGCAAAATGTTGTATGGGGCCCCCCTGCAAACCGCCCCCCCCCACAGCTGTCCTAGTGTCAATACAGCGTAAACTGTGCCACATACAGCGTGACCTATGCACAATGCAGCGTGACCTGTGCCCAATACAGCGTGACATGTGCCCCATACAGCATGACCTATGCCCCATACAGTGTGACCTGTGCCCCATACAGTGTGACCTGTGCCCCATGCAGCATGACCTGTGCCCCATGCAGCGTAACCTGTGCCCCATGCAGCGTGACCTGTGCCCCATACAGCGGTACCTGTGCCCAATACAGCGTGACCTGTGCCCCATACAGCGTGACCAGTGCCCCATACAACGTGACCTGTGCCCAATGCAGCATGACCTGTGCCTCATACAGCGTGACCTGTGCCCCATACAGCCTGATCTGCCTGTGCCCCATACAGCATGACCTGTGCCCCATACAGCGTGACCTGTGCCCCATACAGCGTGACCTGTGCCCCATACAACCTGGTCTGCCTGTGCCCCATACAGCCTCACCTATGCAGAGGAAGAGGCAAGCCACCCAGATCAGCAGAGAGCGGGATTGCGCGCTGTAATAGGTGCAAAAATAAGGAAGGTATACACTGCGCTAAATACAAACAATGGTGCAGAGCAGCTACATACAGGGTGACAAAAACCATAGAAACATGTGAAAAAATTTTTCAACGAGGAGGGCTTAAAATTATTAAGATTCCTACTAGACAAAAAACAGATAAAACTGTCCCTCATTGACATTGAAATCAGGGATTTAAAGGACAAGTTAACTCCACATAAAACCTCTGCAGAATATATTTCACTGTCCACTTCTCTAAAAAATACTTTGGAAAAAGAAGAGAAGGAACAGAGAAATAAAAAACAAAAGAAGTACAACAGAGACTTCACTGACTATACCACACGTTCGGTCTTTAATTGGCAGAAAAAACTCAACACTCCTCCGGTTGCCAATGGAGACCCTCCATCCGTAGAAACGGCCATGGCAACAACAGCTAATTTGGACCGAACACTCGTTTACCAACCTCCACACAAATCAGAGTCTAGAGAACCCCCCCCTCCTAAAAAAGGGGCAGTACAAGGACCCCCTAGATCATCTGGGGGTCCTCCCCCACCGGGAAACCGGGCAGGGAGGGGCGCCCCAAGGACTAGGGGGCGGTCCAGAGGACACCCTTCAGATCCTCACTATAAGAGTAATTCACGGGTACCCCCTTCCAACTATGGAGACCCCCGTAATTACCACACTCCTCAACGGCGGAGTCTGGACTACAATTACCATTCCCCTATTCATGTTAATAATAGATTCAGTCCCCTTAGGGACAATGTCCCTTACGAAAGGTATGGAGGTACATACTCTCATTACGAAAGAGAGGATGATTACTACCATCGTTCCCCTTACAGTTACAATCAAAGCAGGCCAGGCCCCAACCAACCCCAGGATTTTCAGAGAGGTACAGATTACCACCCAGGAAATTCAGACAGAAAAGAGGGACCAGAGGGGGGAGGAGGGTCCAACGCCAAAAGGAAAAGAGTGTAAGAGGCACGGGTATTTTTAATTTGAGTTCAGCTGTACTAACAGAAGCTGAAAAGTCGGTTTTGGACAGGGGACTCAAGTTTGTACCACCTAAACCACTTAATCATTTTACAACATTCATTGATGTACTCAAGTTTACCCGAAAACTTAGTGTACAGAGGCACTTTCTTACCAAAATCACTCCCCCCACTCAACAGACCACTGTTTCAACCACCACTCAAGTATTGACATCTCCCCATAGTGGAATGGTACCCTCCACAGAGGTAACATCTCCACACCCCCAAGTCGTTCATTCGGGATTGTCTAATCCATCCTTATTCAATCCCCCGGGCACCACGGCTCCCTCCATCCAGGTCTTCAAAAGCTTGGTCCTTGAGGACCTGGATAGATTAGCCAAACGTCAGAAACGTCTTTATGTTAAACCCGTCATCAAGACGGGTCTAAAATCATTATGTGAAAACAAGAACCTTGTCATCCGCCCCGCTGATAAGGGCGGGGGCATTGTTATTCTTGACAGAGTAGATTATCTTAAAGAGATGAATCGGATTTTAAGCGATTCTGACACTTATCAGTGCATCCCGAGGGATCCCACAGTTCCCTTTAAAAAGGCCCTTGTGGAATTGATTGAGGAAGGTTCCTCTCTGGGAATTCTTAACAAAAAGGAAAAATGTTTTTTGGTCCCCCAAGTACCACGCATTCCCGCCATATATTACCTCCCCAAAGTTCACAAGAACCCCACCAATCCTCCCGGCAGGCCTATTGTCAGCGGGATCGATTCGGTCACGGCGAGGATTGGCAAATACGTGGACTTCTATTTACAACCTTTGGTTCAAGCCACCCCCTCTTACCTGAAAGATACCAGGGATACAATCAAATTATTGGAATCGGTTTCAATTAAAAAAGGTACTCTTTTGGTAACAGCTGACGTAGCAGCATTATATACCTGCATACCACACCATCTGGGTTTCGAGGCTGTGGAAAACCACCTCTCAAGAGATGGAAGACTACCTACATTGCAGCGCAACTTCATCATGCAGCTGCTAAAATTCGCAACCAGACATAACTACTTCTGGTTTCAAGACCGTTTCTTTTTGCAACAGAGGGGTGTGGCTATGGGGGCTAAATTTGCCCCCAGTCTCGCCAACCTTTTTATGGCCCAGTGGGAGGAGGATGTCGTTTATGCTGCCCGGAGACCCGAGTTGGTTCTTTGGGCTAGGTACATAGACGACATCCTCCTCCTTTGGGAGGGAGATTTGGCATCTCTTGAGGGCTTCATGAATATTCTTAATGCCAACGATAGGGGGATTTCGTTGACTTTTGAAGCCAGTACAACGAAAGTACATTTCCTTGACCTGGAAATTTCAGTGGTGCATCAACACCTGGAGTTCCGTACCTACTTCAAACCCATGGATCGGAATGGGTACATTCCGATCGACAGCTGCCATCGGGAACAGTGGCTCCGGTCGGTGCCCCGCAGCCAGTTTTTGAGACTGAGGCGCAACTGTACCCAAACTTCCGACTTCATATCTCAATCTAAAGTCCTCAGGGGTAGATTCCTTGATAAGGGGTATGATCCTTACCTTTTAGACAGCGAAATTAATAGGGCTTTGCTCACTGAAAGACAGACAACGCTCATAGAACGTCCCAAAGACAACACTACATTCAATGTAAAGTTATCTTTCTTCACCACTCATTCTATTCAATCCAATCAAATTAAAGGTATTATCCAAAAACATTGGGGAATATTACAGAATGATAGACTACTAGGGCCCGTTCTGCCCAACCGGGCCTCGGTGGTCTTCAGAGGAGCGAGGTCCATTCAGGGACAGATCGCTCCAAACATAATAGACCCCCCCAAGAAGGTGTCCTTTTTTCAGGAATGCAAAGGTTACTACCCTTGTCGTAAATGTCGGGTCTGCCTTCATAACATCGGGGGAAGACGCAAGAGCGTTACATTCAAATCCACGGTTACCTCCCGTATTTATCACATGAAGCACTTCACCACGTGCTCTTCACAATACATTGTCTATTTGATAACCTGTCCCTGCCACAAGCAGTATGTGGGTCGCACGATCAGAACTTTTTCTGTTCGTGTCAACGAACACGTGACGGCAATCAAAAAGGGCAGGGACAAGCACACGGTACCACGTCACTACTTGGAACACCATGATAAGGACCCCACGGGAACCTTGTTCCAAGTTATTGACAGGTTTATACCACACTGGAGAGGTGAGTCACGCCTGCGAGGAGTCTCACGCCTCGAGACGTATTGGATCCACGAGTTGAGGTCCTTCTTTCCGTTTGGGTTGAACGTTGAGTGGGACCTCAACTCGTTTATCAACTCATCTTAGTCTTACCCACATTGTACTTACCTGGTTCTTTAACCATACCATCACATGCTTTTTCACGATGCCCTCTTCAAACATTATTTTACCATTCATTTTTAGTTTTTCTGACTTTACCCATGGGGGCGCTTTTTTGGGGGGCACGTTCACATTAGGAATGTGGGGTGAGTCATATCCTCCCCATTTCTGGGGTTCATCCACCGGCAGGAGCACTGTTCACATTGCACGCCGGGTAGCGGTAATTGTCTTACATCCACTACATTGTTTTTTTGATTCATTTTCCCATTCACTTCACCATGCATAGCTTTGACCAGAAACTTTTTTAATCCCATTTCGGGGTCTTTTGCCACCATAGACATGATACTCATTTACTGAATTGTGTTCTTGTGGTCCCTTAATTTTTAATTTCTAATTTTAGAGAGGGAGCTGTGCATTGTTCAGTTTGGAGGCTATTCCCTTCATTGCTCGGCTCCCCCTCATATACATTGTCCCACTTCATATGGTATTATTAAAAATTTCTATCCTTCAGACAAGGATTACTAGTTTCCCACCATCCAGGTGGGATTCCTGGTCATTGCCTGTATGGAATGTCACTTCCGGGGACACGGGGGAGGAACGTGTGAACCGACGCTGAGAACGTCCGGTCCCACGTACGCCCCTCCTCCCTCCTCCTCTCAGACTATCAGAGACAAAGGTCATGTGACAGCGGACGGACGTCGGGCGGGCTTTGCGCCCTGACGTCATTTCCCTGTGTCTGTCACCCAGAGGTAGGGCGGCGCCGACCGAGGCTTCCTGTCTCTGCAGCGATTGGCTGTCGGCCCCGCCCGTCCCCAGTTATTGAGTCTCCGATTGGCACGGACCCCTCTGCAATTTTAAAACCAGTACTAAAGTGTCAGCAATGGAAGTACTAAGCTAGAAGGTTCAGTTTTTTTGTTTCCTCACTAACATTAAAGGGACGGAGGCTGCACAATCTAATTGTTGTTTTATTAGTAGTCCGTTTTGTGGTACTTAATAGGTTAACTATATACCATCAATGCAAACTAATGATGTTATACACCTGCTATGTTTAGTCAGGTGCGATCAGGTGACCCCACTCATCCAATGGGGAAAGCTGTTTGCCAGCACATACAATTTGCTTTTTTTGAATGTTTTCTCATAAATATAAGGCAACTTGGAGGGGATGCTGTATGCCCCAGTAGACGATCCATCGATCGAAACGCGTCGGGCGCTTTCAGCATCCTTCTTGTTGCCCAAACTTTGTTTTTATACCCTGTGATCACATTTTATTATTGCCTGGCTTTTTTAGCAATAAAAATCCCACTTTGTTTATCTACGCCATGTGGAGCCTGTTCGTTTTTTCTCCACATACCCTTTGAGAGACCAAACTCGTCTTCACCCCAACTTTTCACGTGAAGCATCATTTCCTCTGATTCGCACCTTGGCCATCCTTTGGGAGGACCCACCTGGCGGCCCCGGGAGATCCACACAGAGTTTGACCCAGAAGGTTCGCAGAGCTGTGATGTTCGTGTTTCAGGCCCTGAGAGGCAACCCGCTCGTATGACTCTCTGTCGCTGACAAGGGAGTCCACCATTTCCGGTAAGAGTTTCTTACACACCATCTTCACTAAGTTATATGCAGTTGCGAGATACAGTTTTGGGGAAGATCCGATGATACATCTATTTGGAATATTTGTCGTCTTACATCCATATACCTTTCCTAGGGGGATATCCCATGCTCCTCTGCTGTTCCATGCCACTCACTGGATTCCATCTACCACCATTTAGAGACTTATAAGTTTCAATACTAATGTTCTAATCACTTATGGACATTTGTTTGTCAGTCATTTTCTTGACCTTAATATTTTTTGCACATTTCATGCGCTACATTTTTTCTTTTCACATGTTTCTATGGTTTTTGTCACCCTGTATGTAGCTGCTCTGCACCATTGTTTGTATTTAGCGCAGTGTATACCTTCCTTATTTTTGCACTTGTTTATTTGACTTTTCTACACAGCAGCTATCACACGTTTCTACACACTTTTTATGGATGTGTTTGAATATAGGACCTCCAGGTCCTTAAACACTGACGGTGTATTCACGCACACCAGTCCCAATACCGAACTAGGGGGTATGTTCATCAGACTCAAAAATCTGATGGTCAGCGAATTGCACCTCCAATGGGATACCGCTTTCCTTGAGCAATACGTTAAGGAACAGATGGTCCCTAGGGGTTTGAGGTGGGATGTCCACCCCCAGCAAGACGAAGCAGATTTAGAACTATGGTTCAAATTTTTCAATGAGGAGGGCTTAAAATTATTAAGATTCCTACTAGACAAAAAACAGATAAAACTGTCCCTCATTGACATTGAAATCAGGGATTTAAAGGACAAGTTAACTCCACATAAAACCTCTGCAGAATATATTTCACTGTCCACTTCTCTAAAAAATACTTTGGAAAAAGAAGAGAAGGAACAGAGAAATAAAAAACAAAAGAAGTACAACAGAGACTTCACTGACTATACCACACGTTCGGTCTTTAATTGGCAGAAAAAACTCAACACTCCTCCGGTTGCCAATGGAGACCCTCCATCCGTAGAAACGGCCATGGCAACAACAGCTAATTTGGACCGAACACTCGTTTACCAACCTCCACACAAATCAGAGTCTAGAGAACCCCCCCCTCCTAAAAAAGGGGCAGTACAAGGACCCCCTAGATCATCTGGGGGTCCTCCCCCACCGGGAAACCGGGCAGGGAGGGGCGCCCCAAGGACTAGGGGGCGGTCCAGAGGACACCCTTCAGATCCTCACTATAAGAGTAATTCACGGGTACCCCCTTCCAACTATGGAGACCCCCGTAATTACCACACTCCTCAACGGCGGAGTCTGGACTACAATTACCATTCCCCTATTCATGTTAATAATAGATTCAGTCCCCTTAGGGACAATGTCCCTTACGAAAGGTATGGAGGTACATACTCTCATTACGAAAGAGAGGATGATTACTACCATCGTTCCCCTTACAGTTACAATCAAAGCAGGCCAGGCCCCAACCAACCCCAGGATTTTCAGAGAGGTACAGATTACCACCCAGGAAATTCAGACAGAAAAGAGGGACCAGAGGGGGGAGGAGGGTCCAACGCCAAAAGGAAAAGAGTGTAAGAGGCACGGGTATTTTTAATTTGAGTTCAGCTGTACTAACAGAAGCTGAAAAGTCGGTTTTGGACAGGGGACTCAAGTTTGTACCACCTAAACCACTTAATCATTTTACAACATTCATTGATGTACTCAAGTTTACCCGAAAACTTAGTGTACAGAGGCACTTTCTTACCAAAATCACTCCCCCCACTCAACAGACCACTGTTTCAACCACCACTCAAGTATTGACATCTCCCCATAGTGGAATGGTACCCTCCACAGAGGTAACATCTCCACACCCCCAAGTCGTTCATTCGGGATTGTCTAATCCATCCTTATTCAATCCCCCGGGCACCACGGCTCCCTCCATCCAGGTCTTCAAAAGCTTGGTCCTTGAGGACCTGGATAGATTAGCCAAACGTCAGAAACGTCTTTATGTTAAACCCGTCATCAAGACGGGTCTAAAATCATTATGTGAAAACAAGAACCTTGTCATCCGCCCCGCTGATAAGGGCGGGGGCATTGTTATTCTTGACAGAGTAGATTATCTTAAAGAGATGAATCGGATTTTAAGCGATTCTGACACTTATCAGTGCATCCCGAGGGATCCCACAGTTCCCTTTAAAAAGGCCCTTGTGGAATTGATTGAGGAAGGTTCCTCTCTGGGAATTCTTAACAAAAAGGAAAAATGTTTTTTGGTCCCCCAAGTACCACGCATTCCCGCCATATATTACCTCCCCAAAGTTCACAAGAACCCCACCAATCCTCCCGGCAGGCCTATTGTCAGCGGGATCGATTCGGTCACGGCGAGGATTGGCAAATACGTGGACTTCTATTTACAACCTTTGGTTCAAGCCACCCCCTCTTACCTGAAAGATACCAGGGATACAATCAAATTATTGGAATCGGTTTCAATTAAAAAAGGTACTCTTTTGGTAACAGCTGACGTAGCAGCATTATATACCTGCATACCACACCATCTGGATTTCGAGGCTGTGGAAAACCACCTCTCAAGAGATGGAAGACTACCTACATTGCAGCGCAACTTCATCATGCAGCTGCTAAAATTCGCAACCAGACATAACTACTTCTGGTTTCAAGACCGTTTCTTTTTGCAACAGAGGGGTGTGGCTATGGGGGCTAAATTTGCCCCCAGTCTCGCCAACCTTTTTATGGCCCAGTGGGAGGAGGATGTCGTTTATGCTGCCCGGAGACCCGAGTTGGTTCTTTGGGCTAGGTACATAGACGACATCCTCCTCCTTTGGGAGGGAGATTTGGCATCTCTTGAGGGCTTCATGAATATTCTTAATGCCAACGATAGGGGGATTTCGTTGACTTTTGAAGCCAGTACAACGAAAGTACATTTCCTTGACCTGGAAATTTCAGTGGTGCATCAACACCTGGAGTTCCGTACCTACTTCAAACCCACGGATCGGAATGGGTACATTCCGATCGACAGCTGCCATCGGGAACAGTGGCTCCGGTCGGTGCCCCGCAGCCAGTTTTTGAGACTGAGGCGCAACTGTACCCAAACTTCCGACTTCATATCTCAATCTAAAGTCCTCAGGGGTAGATTCCTTGATAAGGGGTATGATCCTTACCTTTTAGACAGCGAAATTAATAGGGCTTTGCTCACTGAAAGACAGACAACGCTCATAGAACGTCCCAAAGACAACACTACATTCAATGCAAAGTTATCTTTCTTCACCACTCATTCTATTCAATCCAATCAAATTAAAGGTATTATCCAAAAACATTGGGGAATATTACAGAATGATAGACTACTAGGGCCCGTTCTGCCCAACCGGGCCTCGGTGGTCTTCAGAGGAGCGAGGTCCATTCAGGGACAGATCGCTCCAAACATAATAGACCCCCCCAAGAAGGTGTCCTTTTTTCAGGAATGCAAAGGTTACTACCCTTGTCGTAAATGTCGGGTCTGCCTTCATAACATCGGGGGAAGACGCAAGAGCGTTACATTCAAATCCACGGTTACCTCCCGTATTTATCACATGAAGCACTTCACCACGTGCTCTTCACAATACATTGTCTATTTGATAACCTGTCCCTGCCACAAGCAGTATGTGGGTCGCACGATCAGAACTTTTTCTGTTCGTGTCAACGAACACGTGACGGCAATCAAAAAGGGCAGGGACAAGCACACGGTACCACGTCACTACTTGGAACACCATGATAAGGACCCCACGGGAACCTTGTTCCAAGTTATTGACAGGTTTATACCACACTGGAGAGGTGAGTCACGCCTGCGAGGAGTCTCACGCCTCGAGACGTATTGGATCCACGAGTTGAGGTCCTTCTTTCCGTTTGGGTTGAACGTTGAGTGGGACCTCAACTCGTTTATCAACTCATCTTAGTCTTACCCACATTGTACTTACCTGGTTCTTTAACCATACCATCACATGCTTTTTCACGATGCCCTCTTCAAACATTATTTTACCATTCATTTTTAGTTTTTCTGACTTTACCCATGGGGGCGCTTTTTTGGGGGGCACGTTCACATTAGGAATGTGGGGTGAGTCATATCCTCCCCATTTCTGGGGTTCATCCACCGGCAGGAGCACTGTTCACATTGCACGCCGGGTAGCGGTAATTGTCTTACATCCACTACATTGTTTTTTTGATTCATTTTCCCATTCACTTCACCATGCATAGCTTTGACCAGAAACTTTTTTAATCCCATTTCGGGGTCTTTTGCCACCATAGACATGATACTCATTTACTGAATTGTGTTCTTGTGGTCCCTTAATTTTTAATTTCTAATTTTAGAGAGGGAGCTGTGCATTGTTCAGTTTGGAGGCTATTCCCTTCATTGCTCGGCTCCCCCTCATATACATTGTCCCACTTCATATGGTATTATTAAAAATTTCTATCCTTCAGACAAGGATTACTAGTTTCCCACCATCCAGGTGGGATTCCTGGTCATTGCCTGTATGGAATGTCACTTCCGGGGACACGGGGGAGGAACGTGTGAACCGACGCTGAGAACGTCCGGTCCCACGTACGCCCCTCCTCCCTCCTCCTCTCAGACTATCAGAGACAAAGGTCATGTGACAGCGGACGGACGTCGGGCGGGCTTTGCGCCCTGACGTCATTTCCCTGTGTCTGTCACCCAGAGGTAGGGCGGCGCCGACCGAGGCTTCCTGTCTCTGCAGCGATTGGCTGTCGGCCCCGCCCGTCCCCAGTTATTGAGTCTCCGATTGGCACGGACCCCTCTGCAATTTTAAAACCAGTACTAAAGTGTCAGCAATGGAAGTACTAAGCTAGAAGGTTCAGTTTTTTTGTTTCCTCACTAACATTAAAGGGACGGAGGCTGCTCAATCTAATTGTTGTTTTATTAGTAGTCCGTTTTGTGGTACTTAATAGGTTAACTATATACCATCAATGCAAACTAATGATGTTATACACCTGCTATGTTTAGTCAGGTGCGATCAGGTGACCCCACTCATCCAATGGGGAAAGCTGTTTGCCAGCACATACAATTTGCTTTTTTTGAATGTTTTCTCATAAATATAAGGCAACTTGGAGGGGATGCTGTATGCCCCAGTAGACGATCCATCGATCGAAACGCGTCGGGCGCTTTCAGCATCCTTCTTGTTGCCCAAACTTTGTTTTTATACCCTGTGATCACATTTTATTATTGCCTGGCTTTTTTAGCAATAAAAATCCCACTTTGTTTATCTACGCCATGTGGAGCCTGTTCGTTTTTTCTCCACATACCCTTTGAGAGACCAAACTCGTCTTCACCCCAACTTTTCACGTGAAGCATCATTTCCTCTGATTCGCACCTTGGCCATCCTTTGGGAGGACCCACCTGGCGGCCCCGGGAGATCCACACAGAGTTTGACCCAGAAGGTTCGCAGAGCTGTGATGTTCGTGTTTCAGGCCCTGAGAGGCAACCCGCTCGTATGACTCTCTGTCGCTGACAAGGGAGTCCACCATTTCCGGTAAGAGTTTCTTACACACCATCTTCACTAAGTTATATGCAGTTGCGAGATACAGTTTTGGGGAAGATCCGATGATACATCTATTTGGAATATTTGTCGTCTTACATCCATATACCTTTCCTAGGGGGATATCCCATGCTCCTCTGCTGTTCCATGCCACTCACTGGATTCCATCTACCACCATTTAGAGACTTATAAGTTTCAATACTAATGTTCTAATCACTTATGGACATTTGTTTGTCAGTCATTTTCTTGACCTTAATATTTTTTGCACATTTCACGCGCTGTAATAGCCTTCACTTGAATTTCCCGTCTTTCCGGGACTCATCGTCACATAGCCCCACCTCTTGGCACGATGCCTTTGATGACGTCACATGTCCCGCATTGGATCGGCGTTCTGTCTATCAAAGGCGCCGGGCCAAGAGGTGGAGCTATGTGACGTGAGCCCCGGGAACACTGGAAGTTCTAATGAAAGCACTTACATCGGGCAATTCAGCTCTCTGCTGATACGGACAGCTCGCCACTTTCTCTTCTCTCTCTTCCCCTGGCTGGGAGACTGTGCCGGCGGTGCTCTCATCCTCACTGGGCCCCACTCGGCTGCGGGCCCCATAGCGCCCGCATGGGTCGCTATGGTGGTAGTTACGCTGATGGCAGGTATCCTGCCTGCTGATATAGGGGGTCAGTGAAGCCAACAAACGGTGAAATACGGGGTCCGTCATCCAGAGAAAGTTCCTGAAATCATCAGGATTATTCTCACGGATCTCACAGAGCAAAGGCATATGACAGAACTGGTCACGCTGAAGCAACCAATTCTTGGTCCATGAACTCCTCTCCACCCTGTTCATGGACTGGACTTGTGTCAAGGTCAGGACCCCAACACCAAGCCCCCGCACAGCACGAACTGTACGAGGAGTACGCATACGAAACATGGCTAGAAAACGGTCGGCTGCTCAGAACGAAGTAACAGAACGCACTGAAGAACAGCAAGGCCTGTGAAGAGTGACCTGAAAAACAGTAACGAACGAACAAGAATACAATGACTAAGTCACGCGGAACTTGCTTGCACGCATTGAAGAGCAGATACAAACGTACAAGCACAAACTGAACGGCAGAAAACGATCTGAAAGCCACGAGTCTGAAAAAGCGCGAATCGTCTCTCACCAAACTTTTACTAACACGAGATTAGCAAAAGGAGCCCAAAGGGTGCCGCGCTTGGTTATGAACCGATCTTTTCTAGTCTCGTCGTACGTGGTGTACGTGACCGCGTGGTTGTCGATCGGAAATTCCGACAACTTTGTGCGACCGTGTGTAGGCAAAACAAGTTTGAGCCAACATCCGTCGGAAAAAATCCTAGGATTTTGTTGTCGGAATGTCCGAACAAAGTCCGACCGTGTGTACGCCCTATAAGCCTACTGCAGGCAACTCGTATTTGCATTATAAGAGTTGCCATTTTCCGAAATGGATCACCAACATCCCAAAAGGGCAGTTTTGTCATCTTCGACAAAATTGCACAAAAGATTCGGATTATACTGAACTCAGTGTTAATCTAAAAAGGAAATTTCTGGATAAACAATATCCAGAATCTTTGGTTGATGAAGCTTACAATCATTACCTTCATGGCAAACCTCCCAGAAGCAATCTATCTCCAAAGGACTGTTCTAGTAGGTTTGTAACTACTTTTCATCATAAATATAAACATATGGAGAAAATCCTGTTCAAAATTGGGATATTCTACAACAGGATCCCCACCTTTCAGCTGTACTACCTCTATATCCCAAAGTCACATACCGTAGGGCCCCCAACTTAAAGAGCAAAATTGCCCCGAGTAAGCTAAAATCCAACGTACCTTCTCCTGTTGCACCTATATTAATACCTCTGGTGGGTATGTATCAGTGCCGTAAGGCCTTGTGTAAAACTTGACATTTTGTCCATCATGGACAAAAGTCCTTTACCACCAAAGGCAAAACCTACATGTTGAAAGACTTCTTTAACTGCTCATCAGACTTCCTTGTCTATGGCCTTAGTTGCCCCTGTGGGCTGATCTATGTAGATCGTACCATTAGGGCTCTTAGACAGAGGTTCGTTGAGCACAGAAGGCTGATTGAAGGTGGCACTGACCTGCATAGTGCCCCCAGACACTATGCGGTGGCCCATCAGAGCTCGACAGCAGGGCTCAAGGTATGGGTGATAGAACAGATCCCCAGGTCGCTTTCCCCTGCTGAGAGATTTAGATGCCCTGTCGCCAGGAGGAATTAATGAAAGTATTGAGATTTCCACCATTCTTTAAAAAAAAAACCCTCCTCCTATCATTTTATTTTATCATTGGTTTTAACAGTGTTGTTCATTACCTTTTAGTCCTACCCATATAGGACCTGTACGAATACTTTAGGTCCTGTATTGGGTTTTGTATTTGCGTGTGTGTGGGTGCTGTGCGCGTGTGCGTGCACATTTGCGCGCATACACACACACACATGCATATATAATAATAATTTTTATTAATTATTTATTTATTTATTTATTTTTTTACTATTATATTTTTATTACTAATTTTTATCTCTAATTTTTATCCATTCTTCTTATCATCATTGTTAATCTCTTTCTTACATGATTACGTCTAGACGAGGCCTGCTTTATGCGTGGTGGAGAGATACACGCTTTTTCTTCCCCCCCCCCCCCTTTTTTTTTTCTTCTTTTTTCTTTTTCCCTTCCCCCCACCCCCCCTTCCTTTTTTTTCCCCTCCCCCCCTCCTTTTTCTCTCCCTTTTTTCCCTCCCCTTCTTTTCCCTCCTCCCCCTTTCCTTTTCCCCCCTCCCCCTCTCCTTTTTTCTTTTTCCCATCATAATTACCCATTATACGGTATATATATTTATATACCTTTGCTTTTCCTCCTCTCCCCCGGCCCATCTTCACTTTGCACCCATATATCTATTGATTTCCCTATTGGCTTTTTTAGTTATTATACCCTTACATTTATTATTATCCTTAACATTCATCTTTTTTTCATACATTAGCTCTCTTGACCATTTTTACACATTAGTTTTTTTGACCATCGTTATGCTTTCCAGTTCGCTTGTGTCTCTGTGTCAGAGAGCTCACCTTGCTGGTCATGGGATTGGCCACCAGAGGGCGTGCCTGTGAGCAAGCCGGCCTATTTAAGTTTGTCAGGCACTCTGTTCAGTGCTGCCTGATCATCAGCTTCCTGTGCCATAGTTCCTGTTTCCTGTCTTGTCTTCCTGTTTACCTGATCTCCTGACGACCCGGATTGCCCTTGGATTCCCCTTTTTGCTGCCTGTACCTGACCTTGGCCTGTTTGACTCCGCTTCTGCCTGCTCCTATTGTACCTTGCTGCCAGTCTGTTGCCGAAACCCAGCCTGTCTCCTGACCATCCTGCTCAGTCTCTTCGCCTGTGTTCCAGCCTGCACCTGCTGTTCATAGACTGCTATTCCACCAGCATCTGGACTCTAGTTCACAGGCTCTCATACCACTCCGCACTCCTGTGCTTCCTGTTACCTTACCAGGGGCCGCGAGTCGGACGCGTAAGGGAGCCTACTCTCTGCCCAAGCGGACTCACCGGTCTGGTAAGTAGGAGTCTGATAGTATCAGGCAGCCATGACCGAGTCCGGGCAGGGGGCCTCCCCTATGGACGAACTTTGCAGACACTTGGCAGGATTAACCCAAGCAGTCAAAAGTTTACAGGATGGCTATACCCGACTAGAGGAACGTGTTCAGGCCCTGTCTGCACCTACCAATCCTCAGGGGACTTTGTCTGCAACCGGGGCACCCTCCGTAGTCATGCTCCCTCCAGAGCCCAAAGTACCTATACCGGAGAGATTTTTTGGAGACCTTAGTAAATACCGTGCATTCTGGAATGCATGTAGTCTCTATTTTGTTCTGCAGCCTCGGACCTACTCCCTAGAAGCCACCAAAGTGGGCTTTGTTATTTCCCTGTTGTCCGGTGAGCCTCAAACCTGGGCACATCACCTTCTGGAACAAAAGTCGGATGCCCTGGAAAGTCTGGACGCCTTCTTCTTGGCGATGTCTCAACTTTATGAGGATCCTCAACTAACCGCTTCTGCTGAAGCTTCCCTGCACTCCCTTCGGCAAGGCCGCAGGGCAGCGGAGGACTATGCTGTTGAATTTAGGCGCTGGAGTTCCGATACGGCATGGAATGACGCGGCTCTGCGTTGTCAGTTTAGAATGGGTTTGTCCGATCCACTCAAGGATGAGTTAGCACGGGTTGGGATACCTCAGACCCTGGAAGAATTAATTAACCTCTCAATCCAAATTGACCGTCGTCTGAGAGAACGACGCACCGAAAGATCGACCCACTTGGATGCTTCCACAGGTTCCCAGTCCTCCTAGTAGGCCTTTGGCTCCTCCAACCTCTCCAGTTTTCGACACGTCAGAGCCTATGCAGCTTGGTCTGCTCCGTCCTTCCTTGACTCCTGAAGAGAAGTTACGAAGACGTAACCTTAACCTATGCCTCTACTGTGGGGAACCTGGGCACTACGCCAGCGTCTGCCCCAACAAGACGCGTAAGTGTCGTTCTTCTGCTCGTATATGTGCTACTATCATGCCAAAACCTAGTACTCACCTTACCATCTCTGTCACTTTGCAGCTTCCCGGAAAGGCTATCCAAGTTCCAGTCATCGTTGATTCCGGAGCATGCAGCTGCTTCATGGACCAGGCCTTTGCAGCTCAGCATGATATCCCACTCCGACTCAAGACCCAGAGCCTGGCTGTCCACCTTGCAGATGGTTCCGCCCTCCGTTCCGGTCCTGTCATTCAAGAGACTATTCCTATAATAGCTACTATAAATTCTCAACACCAGGAATTCCTCCGTTTAGATGTCATTTCCTCTCCCCTGTTCCCTGTCATCCTGGGCATGCCGTGGTTGCTGGGCCATAACCCCCATATCAACTGGGTTTCTGGGAAAGTGGAGTTTCTCTCTGATTATTGCCAACAACATTGCCTGCCAAGAATGGCCCATAAGATACCTCAACTCCTCGGCCTACACCCTGAAACCAACTCACACCAAGCCGTCCCAGAACCCTACCGAGATTTCTCTGATGTATTCAGCAAGAAAGGTGCTGAGACTCTACCGCCACACAGGCCCTATGATTGCCCTATAGAGCTGCTACCTGGAACCGAAGTACCCTTCGGTAGGATCTTTCCATAGACTGAGCAACTTTTCGCACTCGTTTTGGGCATTTCGAGTATTGCGTTATGCCCTTCGGTCTATGCAATGCCCCAGCCACATTCCAACATTTTGTGAATGACATCTTCCGGGAATTTTTGGATCTCTACGTCATCATCTACCTCGATGACATTCTCATTTTCTCATCATCACTGACTGATCATCGCAGGCACGTCCGGAATGTCCTTGCCCGGCTCAGGCAACATGGGCTGTATGCTAAACTCGATAAATGTGAATTTGAACTCCAATGCATCCAATTCCTGGGGCTCATCATTTCAGTGGAAGGTATTAAAATGGACCCTCAAAAGGTGTCCGCCATCCTGGACTGGCCCGCACCTACAGACAAGAATTAGGTCCAACGCTTCGTTGGATTTTCCAATTTCTATAGGAAATTCATCAGAGACTTTTCCAAGATCATTGCCCCCATTACTGAATTAACAAGACAGAGAACCCGATTCTGCTGGACCCCCAGGGCTCAATTAGCCTTTGAAAAATTAAAAGGATTATTCACGTCGGCCTCCATCCTCAAACACCCTAACTCTGCCTTGCCATTCGTGTTGGAGGTTGACGCCTCAGAGGTCGCAGTAGGAGCTGTACTCTCCCAACGTCAGGGCCCCAAGGCCCTTCTGTTTCCAATAGCTTTTTTTTCTCG
The DNA here is from genome assembly GCA_037952925.1 of Lithobates clamitans. NCBI lineage: Eukaryota > Metazoa > Chordata > Amphibia > Anura > Ranidae > Lithobates > Lithobates clamitans. The sequence continues at coordinate 1,783,727 of JBBGZY010001291.1, forward strand.
CAAATTATCGGTGTCTGAAAGAAACTACGATGTAGGAGACCGGGAGCTTCTGGCCATCAAGACGGCTCTGGAGGAGTGGCCCTATCTTTTGGAGGGTGCTGTACATCCTATTTTAATCTACACAGACCACAAGAACTTGGAGTATTTGAGATCTGCCAAGAGACTAAAACCGCGACAAGCCAGATGGGCGCTCTTCTTCTCTCACTTTCAATTTCATATAACCTACAGACCCGGCTCCAAAAACATCAAACCAGACGCTCTCTCATGAATGTTCCATGACTCCAAAGAAACCGTCCCTCCAGACACTATCCTGCCTGCAGGAAATTTTTTATTACTTCAGGGGGATTTAATCTCCAGAATAAGGCAAGCTTCCACAACTATACCCCAACCCACTGAGACCAGCCTAAGAGATGGTTTACTCTGGCATAAGGAGAAGATCATGGTTCCTGAGAGCCTTAGGGTACCAGTACTAGAGCTTTGCCATGACCACAAGTTGGCTGGGCACTTCGGGGCTCAGAAGACAACCAAACTGGTGCAGCGCACCTTTTGGTGGCCACAGTTGGCCGAGGACTGTAGGAATTACGTCAGTTCCTGCCACACATGTGCCCGAAGCAAGAATATTCGGACGAAGGCCTGGGGCTTACTGAAACCCTTGCCCATCCCTGATAGACCTTGGAAAATGATAGAGATGGATTTCATTGTGGAACTGCCCCATCCGAAGGCTTCTCCACCATCTTTGTCATAATTGATAGATTGTCAAAAATGGCTCACTTCTTGCCTATGAAAGGCACACCCTCAGCCGTGGAAACGGCGAAGATCTTCATTAAAGAAATTGTGAGATTACATGGGGTTCCCTTTAATATCGTCTCGGACCGGGGTGTCCAATTCACCTCCAGGGTCTGGAAGGCATTGTGTGGTTCCCTCGAAATTGAGTTAGCGTTCTCTTCAGCCTATCACCCTCAGACAAACGGCCAGAGGGAGAGAACCAACCAAACCTTGGAGCAATACCTCGGCCTTTTCTCAGGATGACTGGGTTTCTCTGCTACCAGTTGCGGAGTTTTCATACAATAACTCCCTGCACTCAGCCATCAACCAGATGCCATTTTTTTGCCAATTATGGATTTCATCCCTCCTTTCTACCCAGCTCAATACCTGAATGCTCCCTCCCGGCAGTGACCGAGACATTGGAATTCTTCTCTACCAACAACAAACTTCTGCAGGAAACAATGGCCCAATCCCAGGCTTCTTATAAAAAAACGTTCGACAAGAAGAGGCGCGGGGAGCTTATCCTGGAACCTGGCAATCAAGTATGGCTGTCCACAACTAACTTAAAAATGGCTTGCACTTCTAGGAAACTAGGGCCTAAATTCATGGGACCCTTCTCGGTGAGAAGAAAAATAAACAACGTAGCGTATGAGCTCAGTCTGCCGGACTCCTTCAAAATACACCCGGTTTTCCATGTGTCCTTACTGAAACCGGTTGCTCCTGATCCTTTCCCCAACCGTAGTACCAGTCCTCCTGAGCCAGTTATGATCAATAACGAGGAGGAGTTTGAAATCGAGGCTATCATGGACTGTAGGAAAAGGCGCAATCAAATACAGTATCTTATTAAATGGAAGGGGTATGGTCCGGAGGACAATTCCTGGGAACCAGAAAACAATTTACATGCCCCGGAACTTTTACAGACTTTCAGAAATGTTCATGCCTCCAAGTTGGCCTGGCTGGGCATCCGGAGGCTGCCCTTAGGGAGGGGGCACTGTCAGAGAGCTCACCTTGCTGGTCATGGGATTGGCCACCAGAGGGTGTGCCTGTGAGCAAGCCGACCTATTTAAGTTTGTCAGGCACTCTGTTCAGTGCTGCCTGTTAATCAGCTTCCTGTGCCATAGTTCCTGTTTCCTGTCTTGTCTTCCTGTTTACCTGTTCTCCTGACGACCCGGTTTGCCCTTGGATTCCCCTTTTTGCTGCCTGTACCTGACCTTGGCCTGTTTGACTCCGCTTCTGCCTGCTCCTATTGTACCTTGCTGCCAGTTTGTTGCCGAACCCAGCCTGTCTCCTGACCATCCTGCTCAGTCTCATCGCCTGTGTTCCAGCCTGCACCTGCTGTTCATAGACTGCTATTCCACCAGCATCTGGACTCTAGTTCACAGGCTCTCATACCACTCCGCACTCCTGTGCTTCCTGTTACCTTACCAGGGGCCGCGAGTCGGACGCGTAAGGGAGCCTACTCTCTGCCCAAGCGGACTCACCGGTCTGGTAAGTAGGAGTCTGATACTCTGATAATCATCCTGCTTTTTACTTCATTGCTGACACTTCCGATTGTTATTGTTTTTGCCCATTCCCCTTAGTTCCGGTTTTGTCCCTCCCCTTCCTTTCATCCAGACCAATCACTACATTCCTTGTCCTGGCCCTTCCTTCCACCTCCTATTTCTTAAGCACCCAATCCCATCCATCCACAGCCTGATGAAGGGGCGCAGCTGTCCTGTCACCGCAGCTCGTACGCCCTGCAACGCGTCGCTCGACCAGTGACATCATCACCCCTCGCCGGATGTCTTCCTTCCAAGCTCTCTGCCTTGATTTGTGACCTGTCACCGATGCGGCCGGTGTTCTGCCGAGAACTGTCCTCCTATCATATAGTGTCAGCCTGCGCAGTACGGAGGAGAAGGAGATGCCGAAAGTGTCCGAAGTTGATCAGCTGACCATCAGCTGTACACGGCGCTCGGGCACTTGTTAGTGATGGCTTTGCAAGAGGGCCCCTCGCGGGCTCGCTTCGCTCGCCACGCTTCGGGCACGGCCTCGCTGCGCTCGGCAACTATTTATTCTTACTCTATGTCCACTTGGATATTAGGGAATGAACCTGGACATAGGGTAAGAATAAAAGCGCAGGCGCCATGTACAGCTGACGATCAGCTGTTGAACTTCGGAGACTTTCGGTGTCTCGTTTGTCCTCCGTACTGTGCCTGCGCAGTACAGGGCGGACACTTTTGGATAGGGAACTGTATTCGACAAGACACCGGCCCTACATCTCAGCGGTACCTCTCCCCACACACAGGCAGAGCCTCCAGCCAGGAGTCGTTTGACTGACCTGAGATATACACCTCTTGATGGATGATGATCTCTTCAGAACCTGCTCACATTTACATGCTTTTCTGATGACCTCAAAAATGTGAGTTTGATCACTACTTGTTTATGAATAAAAACTGTTTTTAGTCTACACCCAGAGGCGCCTCTCTCTTCTGTTTTTCCTTAGGATTTGGAATTTGGTTTTGCTTCTTGATGAAGGCAGCCCTGTTTGTGGACTCACCATTCTTTGGATCCCTGGATCTTTTATCCTATTATTACTGTGACATAATGCTTCACATGTGATACTTCTTTTCCCTTAATCATTTATGGATGTATACATGTATATATAATTTTTTTGCAGACAGGGAGGATTTCAGTTTCCCTTTTTGTTGTTTTTATTGCCATTTCCAGTTCTCTGCGCCTATACTTGTATATTTAATTCTGCACTTCCGCCTAGGAAGCCGATCTGTAGGCACTGGATGTTCGCCGGCTCCTGCCGATTGTCGAGCAGAGACACAGAACGGAGCTCTGCCTATGTAAGCAAGGCAGAGCTTTGTTCTGATTGGAGGAAGTAATGAATTTTGTGTCCCTGTAAAGCAGACAAAAAATACATCAATTTCCTTACTAAAAGTACCTAACACAGTACACAAAAACACTGGCTAGGCACATGACCTCCTTAGATGTTTAACCCCTTCCCAGCCATTGTCATTAGTATAGAGACAGTGCATATTTTTAGGACTGATCACTGTATTAGTCACTGGTTTCCACAAAGTGTCAAAAGTGTCAGTGTCTGATTGTCCGCTGCAATACTGCAGACCTGCTATAAGTCACTAATCACCGCCATTACTAGTATAAAAAATAAATAAATACAAACTGTAGTATATACCATAGTTTGTAGATGCTATAACTTTTGCACAAACCACTATGCTTAGTAGGATTTTTTTAAGCAAAAATGTGTACAGTAGCAGAATAAATATTGGCCTAAATTTATGAAGAAGTTTGATTTTCTAAATATTTTTATTGGCTATTTTTTTATAGCAGAAAGTAAAAAATATTTTTTGTCCGTATTTTTTTGTTTATAGCACAAATAATAAAAAATGCAGTGGTGATCAAATACCGCCAAAAGAAATCTCTATTTGTGGGGAAAAATGACATAAATTTTATTTGTGTACAGCGTTGCATGACTGCGCAATCATCAGTTAAAATAACGCAGTGCCAAATCGCTAAAAATGGCCTGGTCATGAAGGAGGGGGGTAAATCTTTCGGAAGTCAAGTGGTTATGAATCCATTATAAAAAATGTACGGATTTGCTGAACTGAATCTCATCTTTTTTAATGTGAGGACATTTTGGAGGCAGAGCGTAGGTAAATATTAGCTCAAAGTGTAAAAAGAAATATATATGTTTAGAGACCTTTTTGTAAAAATTTAACAGATTTTATGCAAACGATCACATGCTGTTTAATACAAGGCAATTTTAGAAGCAGGTAGAAGTCATATTTTATCCAGAAATAATCAATGAGACTACTTTTTCAGACACTATATTAAAATATTACTTCTTTCCTGAACACAATCTCATCTTTTTTTAGAAGCAAAGACTAGGCATAGTTCATTCAAAAAATGTCAAGTACACGGTATAAAAATTGAAAAAAATTGATGCACAAATTTTCATCCTTTTAACTACCTCAATACAGGGTACTTACACCTTACACCCCCTTCCTGCCCACGCCATTTTTCAGCTTTCAGCGCTGTCACACTTGAATGACAATTGCGCGGTCATGCTACACTGTAACCATGTGAATTTATTTATCATTTTCTCTTTACACAAATAGAGTTTTCTTTTGGGGGCATTTAATCACTCCTGGGTTTTTTATTTTTTTCTTAGTTTCTGTCAATACATTTTGTAAATAAATCATTTTTCTCCTTCACTGATGGGCACTGATGAGCACTGATAGGCTGCACTGATGGGCTCTGATGAGGTGGCACTTATGGCACTGATGAGGTGGCACTTATGGGCACTGATAAGGTGGCACTGATGAGGAGGCACGAATATGCCACACTTATGGGCACTGATAGGTGGCACTGCTATGTGGCACTGATGAGCACTGATAGGCAGCACTGATGGGTGGCACTGGGCACAGATAGGTGGCACTGATGGACGGCACTGATGGGCATTGATGGGTGGCATTGATGGGCAGCAGTGATGAGCATTTATGGGCTACAGTGATGGGCATTGATGGGCAGCACTGATAGCCAGCACTGACTGGCATCACTATTGGCATCACTGATTTCTGGCACTTGTGGTCACTGAATCCTGGCACTTGTGTGCACAGATTGGTGGAAATTGTGGGCACTGGTTGGCACTGATTACTGGCAGGGGTGGGCAATCATTGCTGGCACTGGTGGGCACTAATTGTAATCAGGGCATTGCTGATCAGTGCCCTGATTACATACCTAGCTGTCTCCTGTGAGGAGATTATTATTATTATTATTATTACTATACAGGATTTATATAGCGCCAGCAGTTTACACAGCGCTTTACAATATAAAAGGAGGACAATACAGTTATAATACAATAAAATACAGGAGGATTAAGAGGGCCCTGCTCAGAAGAGCTTACAATCGAATAGAGATGCCGCTGATCGGCTCTCCTCTCCTCACACTCTGTCAGTGGGAGGCAAGGAGCACCGATTACCAGCATCTCCATGTTTACATGTGACCGGCTGTGATTGGCCACGGCTCTTTACACAGATCGGGGTCGCGCCATGTCCTAGCAACAATGCGCGGCCTGCGATCGTCGCACTACGCGCCCCCAGGGGCGCGAGAGTGGTCGTTCTGGGAGGCCGTCATATGACGTCCACCCAAAACAAGAGCCGCACCGCCCAGCCGTCATTTGATGGTGGACGGGTGGCAAGTGGTTAAGGCCTCTTGCACATGGTACAGAAGTTTGAACATCTGCATTTTTGGATGTAATTTTAGGCATTTATGTTGGACATATTTGTGCACACGTGCATATTAGCGCACAATTGTATTCTCATGCTCTAGTTCCCAGGAATGTTGTTGTGTAATCTCTAAATGCCCATACTGACGTCTGTGTGTATTTGTCCATACTGGTACAAAATACTGACCAGGAACACTTTTTTTTTCTTTTACTCTTGAATACATAATGCTTGTTTACATGCTTTTGTATACATGCACATTGTAAACAAACACTGTACTGAGATTTTTCAAGCTGCAATGTGCAAGATGGGAATTAACTGTAGAAGCAGAGAGAAGTCATATTTCAACCACAAATATTTAATTAGACTGTATTTTTCTGACAGGTAATCTTAACCCCTTGCTGACCAGTGCACGACGATGTACATTGGCGCAATGGCATGGCTGGGCAAATGGGCGTACAGGTACGTCCCCTTTAAATCGCGGCATTGTGGGAACGCTCATGTGTGCTGTGTACTCCTTGATTGTGCCTGTGGATCCCATGGACTCGATGTACTCCGGGAGCCCGCGATCGTGTCACGGAGCAGCAGAACGGGGAGATGCCTATGTAAACAACGCATTTCCCTGTTCTGCCTAGCAACTTGACAGAGATGTACTGCTCCCTGTTATTGGGAGCAGTGATCTCTGTCATGTTCTAGTGAGACAATCTCCCCCACAGTTAGAATCACTCCCTAGGACACACTTAACCCCTTGTTCGCCCCCTAGTGTTTAACCACTTCCGGACCACCGCATGCCGATATACATCCTTACTTTGAAGGAGGATATCATTGTTATGGCAGCAGCTAGATGCCATAACCCTGGTATGCTCTTGTTCGGCCAGCAGTCCACTTCAAGATAAAAGTGGTTTCTGCGGCAGATTCACCGCAAGATCACTTTTATCAGCAGCGGGAGATGGGGCCTCCCGCCGCGCTCCGATGCCCTCCGTCACTTACCGGAGCTGCCGGCAGCGGCGGAGGCGACCGGGTCCTTCCGCTGGCTGGGCATGGAGACAAGTGAGGGGAAGATGGCCCCCACGTCTCTCCATGACATTGCAGGGCGGAGGGGACATCAAAACTTCACTTCCGCCCATAGCTCTTAAAGGGCCTTTTTTAAATTATTTTTTTTAAATGACAATTTTTTTTATTGCATTTTAGTGTAAATATGAGATCTGAGGTCTTTTTGACCCCAAATCTCATATTTAAGAGGTCCTGTCATGCTTTTTTTCTATTACAAGGGATGTTTACATTAAAGTGGTTAAACTTATACAGATTTGCTTCATGGAATCTAATTATTTTGCATGTAAACAATTCAAGAGGGAGAGCAGAGGAGACTCCATCTTTAACCACTTGCCGACCGCCTCACGCCTATATACGTGAGCAGAGCGGCACGGGCAGGCAAAATCACGTACCTGAAACGTGATTGCCTTCCCGCGGGTGGGGGGTCCGATCGGACCCCCCCCGGTGCCAGCTGCGGTCGGCATTTGGTTGGGAGCGATGACAGACGAGGGGGAGGCCATCCGATCGTGGCCCCCCCCTCGCGATCGCTCCCAGTCAATGAGAAAAATCCCCTGCCTCTGTATAGTACACAGAGGCAGAGGATGTGATGTCATCTCTCCTCGGTCTGGCAGTTTCCGTTCCAGCGCCGAGGAGAGATGACATGTAAGTGCACCAACACAAACACACACACACAGTAGAACATGACAGGCATACATTACACCCCCGATCCCCCCCCGATCGCCCCCCGATCGCCCCCCGATCCCCCCCCAATCACCCCCCCCCCTGTCACAAACTAACACCAAGCAGGTTTTTTTTTTTTTTTTTTTTTTTTTTTCCTGATTACTGCATAGTGTCAGTTTGTGACAGTTAGCAGTGGTGGGACAGTTAGTATTACCCCCCTGTAGGTCTAGGGTACCCCCCTTACCCTCCCCTAATAAAGTTTTAACCCCTTGATCACCCCCCGTCACCAGTGTCGCTAAGCGATCATTTTTCTGATCGCTGTATTAGTGTCGCTGGTGACGGTAGTTAGGGACGTAAATATTTAGGTTCGCCGTCAGTGTTTTATAGCGACAGGGACCCCCATATACTACCTAATAAATGTTTTAACCCCTTGATTGCCCCCTAGTTAACCCTTTCACCACTGATCACCGTATAACCGTTACGGGTGACGCTGGTTAGTTCGTTTATTTTTTATAGTGTCAGGGCACCCGCCGTTTATTAAAGAATAAAGGTTTAGCCCCCTGATCGCCCGGCGGTGATATGCGTCGCCCTAGGCAGCGTCAGATTAGCGCCAGTACCGCGAACACCCACGCACGCACCGTACACGCACCGTACACCTCCCTTAGTGGTATAGTATCTGAACGCATCAATATCTGATCCGATCAGATCTATACTAGCGTCCCCAGCAGTTTAGGGTTCCCCAAAACGCAGTGTTAGCGGGATCAGCCCAGATACCTGCTAGCACCTGCGTTTTGCCCCTCCGCCCGGCCCAGCCCAGTCCAGCCCACCCAAGTGCAGTATCGATCGATCACTGACACTTTTCTTTGTAGCGTTTTGGTGAACTGGCAAGCACCAGCGGCGTAGTACACCCCGGTCGTAGTCAAACCAGCACTGCAGTAACACTTGGTGAATGTTTTGAACGCTACCATGCACTAGTTGAGTATTAGCGTAGAGTACAGCATTGTACAGACTAGGCACACTTTCACAGGGTCTCCCAAGATGCCATCGCATTTTGAGAGACTCGAACCTGGAACCGGTTACAGTTATAAAAGTTACAGTTACAAAAAAAAAGTGTAAAAAAAAAAAAAACACAAACAAAAATAAAAAAAAATTGTTGTCGTTTCATTGTTCTCTCTCTCTCTATTCTCTCTCTATTGTTCTGCTCTTTTTTACTGTATTCTATTCTGCAATGTTTTATTGTTATTATGTTTTATCATGTTTGCTTTTCAGGTATGTAATTATTTATACTTTACCGTTTACTGTGCTTTATTGTTAACCATTTTTTTGTCTTCAGGTACGCCATTCACGACTTTGAGTGGTTATACCAGAATGATGCCTGCAGGTTTAGGTATCATCTTGGTATCATTCTTTTTAGCCAGCGGTCGGCTTTCATGTAAAAGCAATCCTAGTGGCTAATTAGCCTCTAGACTGCTTTTACAAGCAGTGGGAGGGAATGACCCCCCCCCCCACCGTCTTCCGTGTTTTTCTCTGGCTCTCCTGTCTCAACAGGGAACCTGAGAATGCAGCCGGTGATTCAGCCAGCTGACCATAGAGCTGATCAGAGACCAGAGTGGCTCCAAACATCTCTATGGCCTAAGAAACCGGAAGCTACGAGCATTTTATGACTTAGATTTCGCCGGATGTAAATAGCGCCATTGGGAAATTGGGGAAGCATTTTATCACACCGATCTTGGTGTGGTCAGATGCTTTGAGGGCAGAGGAGAGATCTAGGGTCTAATAGACCCCAATTTTTTCAAAAAAGAGTACCTGTCACTACCTATTGCTATCATAGGGGATATTTACATTCCCTGAGATAACAATAAAAATGATTTTAAAAAAAAAATGAAAGGAACAGTTTAAAAATAAGATAAAAAAGCAAAAAAAAAATAAATAAAAAAAATAAATAAAAAAAAAGCACCCCTGTCGCCCCCTGCTCTCGCGCTAAGGCGAACGCAAGCGACGGTCTGGCGTCAAACGTAAACAGCAATTGCACCATGCATGTGAGGTATCACCGCGAAGGTCAGATCGAGGGCAGTAATTTTAGCAGTAGACCTCCTCTGTAAATCTAAAGTGGTAACCTGTAAAGGCTTTTAAAGGCTTTTAAAAATGTAGTAATTTTGTTGCCACTGCACGTTTGTGCGCAATTTTAAAGCATGTCATGTTTGGTATCCATGTACTCGGCCTAAGATCATCTTTTTTATTTCATCAAACATTTGGGCAATATAGTGTGTTTTAGTGCATTAAAATTTAAAAAAGTGTGTTTTTTCCCCAAAAAATGCGTTTGAAAATCGCTGCACAAATACTGTGTGAAAAAAAAAAAAATGAAACACCCACCATTTTAATCTGTAGGGCAATTGCTTTAAAATAATATATAATGTTTGGGGGTTCAAAGTAATTTTCTTGCAAAAAAAAATAATTTTTTCATGTAATCAAAAAGTGTCAGAAAGGGCTTTGTCTTCAAGTGGTTAGAAGAGTGGGTGATGTGTGACATAAGCTTCTAAATGTTGTGCATAAAATGCCAGGACAGTTCAAACCCCCCCCAAATGACCCCATTTTGGAAAGTAGACACCCCAAGCTATTTGCTGAGAGGCATGTCGAGTCCATGGAATATTTTATATTGTGACACAAGTTGCGGGAAAGAGACAATTTTTATTTTTTATTTTTTTTTTTTTGCACAAAGTTGTCACTAAATGTTATATTGCTCAAACATGCCATGGGAATATGTGAAATTACACCCCAAAATACATTCTGTTGCTTCACCTGAGTACGGGGATACCACATGTGTGGGACTTTTTGGGAGCCTAGCCGCGCACGGGACCCCGAAAACCAAGCACCGCCTTCAGGCTTTCTAAGGCCGTAAATTTTTGATTTCACTCCTCACTACCTATCACAGTTTCGGAGGCCATGGAATGCCCAGGTGGCACAAACCCCCCCCCCAAATTACCCCATTTTGGAAAGTAGACACCCCAAGCTATTTGCTGAGAGGTATAGTGAGTATTTTGCAGACCTCACTTTTTGTCACAAAGTTTTGAAAATTGAAAAAAGAAAAAAAAAAAAATTTTTTCTGGTCTTTCTTCATTTTCAAAAACAAATGAGAGCTGCAAAATACTCACCATGCCTCTCAGCAAATAGCTTGGGGTGTCTACTTTCCAAAATGGGGTCATTTGGGGGGGTTTGTGCCATCTTGGCATTTTATGGCCTTCAAAACTGTGATAGGTAGTGATGAGTAAAATCAAAAATGTATGCCCTTAGAAATCCTGAAGGTGGTGCTGGGTTTTCGGGGCCCCGTACGCGGCTAGGCTCCCAAAAAGTGCCACACATGTGGTATCCCCGTACTCAGGAGAAGCAGCTGAATGTATTTTGGGGTGCAATTCCACATATGCCCATGGCCTGTGTGAGCAATATATCATTTAGTGACAACTTTTTGTAATTTTTTTTTTTTCTTTTTTTTGTCATTATTCAATCACTTGGGACAAAAAAAATAAATATTCAATGGGCTCAACATGCCTCTCAGCAATTTCCTTGGGGTGTCTACTTTCCAAAATGGGGTCATTTGGGGGGGTTTTGTACTGCCCTGCCATTTTAGCACCTCAAGAAATGACATAGGCAGTCAGAAACTAAAAGCTGTGTAAATTCCAGAAAATGTACCCTAGTTTGTAGACGCTATAACTTTTGCGCAAACCAATAAATATACGCTTATTGACATTTTTTTTACCAAAGACATGTGGCCGAATACATTTTGGCCTAAATGTATGACTAAAATTTAGTTTATATGATTTTTTTTATAACAAAAAGTAGAAAATATCATTTTTTTTCAAAATTTTCAGTCTTTTTCTGTTTATAGCGCAAAAAATAAAAACGGCAGAGGTGATCAAATATCATCAAAAGAAAGCTCTATTTGTGGGAAGAAAAGGACGCAAATTTCGTTTGGGTAGAGCATTGCATGACCGCGCAATTAGCAGTTAAAGCGACGCAGTGCCGAATTGTAAAAAGTGCTCTGGTCAGGAAGGGGGTAAATCCTTCCGGGGCTGAAGTGGTTAAATACAAAAAAATACATTTTGTTTAATATGTGACAACATAAAAATGATATACAAATTATCGGCATAGATTTTAAGAATGTTTTATAGTACACAATATTCAGGGCTTGCAAGTAACAACAGGTGATTTCCAATAAAGAAATTACTGCTAGTCCACACTACTTTAAATAGTGTATATCCCAAAACCTTTAAGATCATGGCAGTGCACTCAGTTTTGGCCCAAAATATTAATACAAAGATGATGTAGCCTACATAAAAGCCAAACAGTTGTCAACTGAAAAGCAGAATGCAGAAACATTAAGTGTTGTCCAATTTTCATGAAGATACATCATAGTGCCACATAAATATTAATGGCCAACACAGTAATTACCCAGCAAAAAAATGTATCAATTCTTAACTCTGGTAAAAAGCACCTGGAAAATCAGGTTTTTAGTATTACTGGTGACAAAACTCCAAAATCCAACACAAATCTTCATAAAGAACACATAATGGACAAATCTAGCAATACATTCTGCATTTTTTTCAACAGTGAAACAGCTTCTGGCAAAATTAAATGTGCCAAATTGAAAGTGCCATTGCAAAAGACTACAGCAATGTGACCAGTATGAAATGGTAATGGTGGCAGGCCTACAGTGGTGGATAGTTAGTGTCAGGCCAGCAGAAGTATAAGGAAGTGTCAATGGAGGTACGGTGTATTCATGGAGTTCAGGAGATGGTACTGGTGACAGGAGATGGCATTTATTTTAGGCCTGCAGCGGTGAAAAAAAAAGGCATAGGCTGTGCACTAACACAATTCTTTGGGGCCAGGAGCCAAACAAACATTTATCTTTAGCATCTGCAGCAGGTGCTTTGTAGTTGTTTCTGATCCAGGACTGGTTCGTTTTCACAAACATCACCCAGCCAACTTTGACTAATGGGCTCTTTTCTGTAACTAAGCCCCCTGAATTGCTAAATGTATATTCAGAAAGCACACTGACTACAGGGCAGTTCAGAAGCTCAGTTGCTTACTGAGCAAGCTGGGTAGTTGTCTATCCTCTTTACCCAATATTCCAGAGTATGAAAATCTGTACTTGATCTGATGTAACTGGTCACCATATGAGCCATCTGCTGTTAAAAGTCACTGACTTTCATTGACAAGAGTTTCCGGCCATGTTACCCCTGAAATAGTATACTGTCAGTCTCTGGAAAGGAGGTTAACAGGTTCCTCCGGAGCACATTCTCCCAAGGTTCCATCGTTTGCTTCCTCTGCCAGGACAGGATAAACTCATAAAGTGGATCCAGGAGGATGGGCAACCAAAAATGGTCCCTCTCCTTAATGCCATTAATCATTGGGTCTTTTCACAGGCACAGGAGCATGAAGGAGTCCATCTGCCACAAAATAATGGAGGCAAATGAACCCAAGTCCCCCCGAGTTGCTGAGGACAACATTGTACAAGTATTGGGGTTTATCAGAAATGTATCTTATCCTTCTTCATGTTTTCCCACTCAGTGTGACAGGAAGTTGTCACTGAGACACACAAAATAAGGAGTCCTTAAAGGGACTCTTAGGTCTACTCAAATCATAGACAGTGCATGCCAATGGGCTTACACTCCACTCTTCCTAGTTCCACAAATTGCAATTCACTGAAATGTATCAGTAGAACTATACATCACTGAATATAGTACTATATATAAAAGCACTGTGGAGCTTTGTAGTAGCACACTACACTGCAAACTCTATCCTTAAAAGCACTTTCAGCAGTCCCTCACTCTAATTAAACTCCAACACACTGACAAAGGGCTGCTGGGTGAGCAGCCTTTTATGGTGTTTGGGCTGGACCTTTAGGCCTCATGTACACAGGACATTTGAAAGCCTCTACAGAACGCTGGAACTTGAAAGCTAGTAACCAGTGTTTAAAAACATCAGTTTTGCCATCTTTACATGCCAAGTTTATGCGTGTCCCTCCCTCTCTCCATCCCTCTCTCTGTTTTTTTTATTTATTTTTTTTCACAAATGGTCAGAAAGCATTACCTATTAAAAATGCCTACAAACGAAAAGGCTTATAAACACGAGTTACTGCATTTAGACACAATACACACTGTTAAAGCATTAAGCGTTTCAAATGCTTCTAAACATCCATCCTGAACACATTTTTTGGCTTTAAAAAAAATGCTTCTATCCTCAACTGCCTGGAAACTACTATAAACGACTGTGTGCATTGTGAGTTGTTCATCTGAGCAATTCCAATCAAACATACCCAAAAATTTGGATTGAATCTGAACCCCTTTTATAAAATTCAGTCTAAACTAATCCCATAGTGCATACTTTTTGACTAGGCAGCCACTAGGGATGAGCTTCGAGTTTGAGTCGAACTCATGTTCGACTCGAACATTGGCTGTTCGCAAGTTCGCAGAACAGCGAACAATTTGGGGTGTTCGCGGCAAATTCGAATGCCGCGGAACTCCCTTTAAAAGTCTATGGGAGAAATCAAAAGTGCTAATTTTAAAGGCTTATATGCAAGTTATTGTCATAAAAAGTGTTTGGGGACCTGGGTCCTGCCCCAGGGGACATGAATCAATGCAAAAAAAAGTTTTAAAAATGGCCATTTTTTTCAGGAGCAGTGATTTTAATAATGCTTACAGTCAAACAATAAAAGTGTAATATCCCTTTAAATTTCGTAGCTGGGGGTTTCTATAGTATGCCTGTAAAGGGGCGCATGTTTCCCGTGTTTAGAACAGTCTGACAGCAAAATGACATTTCGAAGGAAAAAACCCATTTAAAACTACTCGCGGCTATTGCATTGCCGACAATACACATAGAAGTTCATTGATAAAATGGCATGGGAATTCCCCACAGGGGAACTCCGAACCAAAATTTAAAAAAAAAATGATGTGGGAGTCCCCCTAAATTCCATACCAGGCCCTTCAGGTCTGGTATGGATTTTACGGGGAACCCCACGCCAAAAAAAAAAAAAAAACAGCGTGGGGTCCCCCCAAGAATCCATACAAGACCCTTACTTGAGCACGCAACCTGGCAGTCTGCAGGAAAAGAGGGGGGTACGAGAGTGCGCCCCCCCTCCTGAACCGTACCAGGCCACATGCCCTCAACATTGGGAGGGTGCTTTGGGGTAGCCCTCAAAACACCTTGTCCCTATGTTGATGAGGACAAGGGCATCATCCCCACAACCCTGGCCGGTGGTTGTGTGGGTCTGCGGGCGGGGGGCTTATCAGAATCTGGAAGCCCCCTTTAACAAGGGGACCCCCAGATCCCGCCCCCCCCGTGTGAAATGGTAAGGGGGTACTTACCCCTACCATTTCACTAAAAAACTGTCAAAAATGTTAAAAATGACAAGAGACAGTTTTTGACAATTCCTTTATTTAAATGCTTCTTCTTTCTTCTATCTTCCTTCATCTTCTTCTTCTGGTTCTTCTGGTTCTTCCTCCGGCGTTCTCGTCCAGCATCTCCTCCGCGGCGTCTTCTATCTTCCTCTCCTCGGGCCGCTCCGCACCCATGGCATGGGGGGAAGCTCCCGCTCTTCTCTTCATCTTCTTCTTCATCTTCTTCTCTTCTTCCTTCTTCTCTTCTTCTCTTCTTCTCTTCTTCATTTTCTTCTCCGGGCCGCTCTGCATCCATGCTGGCATGGAGGGAGGCTCCCGCTGTGTGACGGCGTCTCCTCGTCTGACGGTTCTTAAATTACGGGGGCGGGGCCACCCGGTGACCCCGCCCCCCTCTGACGCACGGGACATGATGGGACTTCCCTGTGCCATTCCCCGTGACATCACAGGGAAGTCCCGTCAAGTCACCGTGCGTCAGAGGGGGGCGGGGTCACCGGGTGGCCCCGCGCCCGTTTTTTAAGAACCGTCAGACGAGGAGACGCCGTCACACAGCGGGAGCCTCCCTCCATGCCAGCATGGATGCGGAGCGGCCCGGAGAAGAAAATGAAGACGAGAAGAAGAGAAGAAGAGAAGAAAAGAAGAAGAGAAGAAGATGAAGAAGATGAAGAGAAGAGCGGGAGCCTCCCCCCATGCCATGGGTGCGGAGCGGCCCGAAGAGAAGCCGCGGAGGAGATGCTGGATGAGAACGCCGGAGGAAGAACCAGAAGAGCCAGAAGAACCAGAAGAAGAAGATAAGGGAAGATAGAAGAAAGAAGAAGCATTTAAATAAAGGAATTGTCAAAAACTGTTTCTTGTCATTTTTAACATTTTTGACAGTTTTTTAGTGAAATGGTAGGGGTACTTTTGTACCCCCTTACCATTTCACACAGGGGGGGGCTGGAATCTGGGGGTCCCCTTGGTAAAGGGGGCTTCCAGATTCCGATAAGCCCCCCGCCCACAGACCCCCACAACCACCGGCCAGGGTTGTGGGGATGAGGCCCTTGTCCTCATCAACATGGGGACAAGGTGTTTTGGGGGGCTACCCCAAAGCACCCTCCCAATGTTGAGGGCATGTGGCCTGGTACGGTTCAGGAGGGGGGGCCGCACTCTCGTCCCCCCCTCTTTTCCTGCGGCC